>CM040627.1:43381219-43555005 GCA_022817965.1 Solanum lycopersicoides
TCATGGAGCATCGCAGATCGACACTCCTCCTCCAGGTATCTATTGATTCCTGTGAGAACCTGCTCATCTCATCCTGCTGTTAGAACCAGGGAAGTAGCATACTGGATGATTTCAACAAAGTTCAGTATTCTCCTCATTCTTGCTATTAAATACTAGGGAAAACTAACATACATTGACAGCTTACAAACTTCAGGGAATACTCCTTGACTATCATAGAGCCTTGTTTAAGGTTGATGAATTCCTCAACCTTGGCCTCCCTCATCTCCCTGGGGAAGAATCTCTCCGAAAATATTGTCTTGAACAGCTCCCATGTGACTTGCACTCCACCTAAGACACGGCTATCTTGCCACATCTTGCACCAAGTCTGTGCAACATTCTTGAGCTGATAGGAAGACAGCTCAGCCTTCTCAATATCAGTGGCCCCCATAGCCACCAGGATCTTATGCACCTCACCCACAAACTCCTGGGGATCCTCTGCAGTCCTAGACCCTGTGAAAATAGGAGAATTCATCCTCGTGAAATCCCTCAGCCTGTCAGCCATGCTACGAACCGGTGGGTTCTCCCTCTGAACATCCTGCCGGTTGACCTGGGCAGTCATAGCATGAGCCTGCATAGTAATGACATGTGCCATCTGGGCCAGAGATTCCCTCACCTCAGCATCAGTCAACCCAGCTGGGTTAACTGGCACAACCACTTCTTGAGCTGGAGCCTTGGGTGGAACTCGGTTGCCCCCAGCAGCTGCTCCTCCTCTCCTCTGACCAATAGCCCTCATAGGGTTCATTCTATGAAAACAACAAAAATTGATGTTAGATACGCTCATAACACCAAGAAATCAGACATTCCGAAAAACACGATAAGATCAGAAGAAGGGAAATTTTCCTGCGCATCATGTAGTCTCTAATTCAGGATAGTGGTGCACTTCACTACCATGACTTAGAAACTACTCAATGTGATTGATGTGAACTTATTATTTTCGTAATTTAACCTAGGGTTCTGATACAAACTTTGTCTCGACCGAAATCTAGATCCCAGACGAGACCGGCGTCGTTGACCTCTTAGAGGTCGCAGACAAGCTTACTAACGTTATTCATACTTCACTTCGCTTAATTTTAGCGGAAAATTTGAAACTTTTTGCTCCTTAAAATATTTGTCAAACATTCTTAACATTTCATAATAGTTCACCATCAACCATCTAACATTAAGAGATAAGCGACTGAAAGAAATAGATCAATAAGTATTAAGTGTATATTTGCCAAAATGGCACCAATACAAGATCTGAATAAAAACAGGAAAGAAACGCTAGTGGAACATGCTCCACTAGCTCAATTCTAAAACTAAGCTAGGATGTAAAACAGTAGCATCCTCGAAAGCATGAGGACCTACCAAACTCCGGATGAATGCTGACGTCCGGATAGCTGCAACAATGATTATGTAGCTCTATCGCCCACCTATGCCTGCACCTAAAATAGTATAGATGTATAGGGTTAGTACACACTTATACTAAGTATGGGTATATGCAAGCACACACCACAGACATGCATGAGAAAGAATAGCTCTTTCCTAACAACATGATTTTGGAAGTCAAGTCAGTGGACTTGCCAAATTGAGACTAGGAAAGTTAGTGAACTTTCCAAATTTGGATTAGGAAAGTCATGCCATGAGAGTAACATGCATCATCATACTTATCGTATTGCACACAACACATAACATCTTACACATAGACATATCATATAGCATACATCACATAACATCTTTTATAACATTTATTCATATGCTATGAGACCTTGGAATCATGGACTTGGCATTAAGACTTTCCAAAATGAGGGCTCAACATATGGGACCTCAACTAGGGAGTCTTCATTAGCAAACACAGAGTCTGCTTCATTCATTCATACGTACTTCATTTAATTTCATTCATAGGCCAGTGTGAACACCAGCTATACCTAGTGTGTAGTTTAAGACTTTCATCGGGTTTGCTGTGCAATGATCAAGAATAACCTAGTGTTATTACTTGAGTCTAGCTCACCTCTTGATTATCCTATCCTAACACCTTTGGTACCATTCATTTCATTATGTGCTATTCATTCATTGGGAAGTTTAACTTTAACCGACATACATCATGTGAGCATCATGAAATCCAGTGTCTCCCCCACTCCTAAAAGTGGTGGAATCACCGGCCAAGGTGACCCTGAAACATGCTAGCGTACATGGGAATTTAACCCCGCTAGATCCCTATATTGGCAGTATAGGTTCGAAGACTAGGAGATATAAGGAGACCCATACCCGGCAAGCCGGACAGTCTCATCTCATGAGAGTTACGTGAACCTCCGCCCTTCCCAAAAGAAGGCATCACCGCTCATAGCTAGCCTATCGGTTCTTAGTATAAAGTTCCATTACGTTCAACTCATACGTCTCGGATGTTGACTTCTAGTATGATGACAGTGTAGCTCATTAGATGATTTCTCATCTCATCATTAGTATTAAGTGTATTAAGCTCAATACTTTCATTAGAGTGTTCATAGATACTGGTCTCTTCATTATCTTACACTCTCATTGGTCAGTACGTATTGGTAACATTTATTTAGGCTCATTTGAGATTGCTCTCATCATATTCATTAGCCTCATATCATGTTGTCACCACATTCTTCATTATTGGCACCTTTGCTTTTCATAGTTACTCACCTCTTATTACGTGAATTTTCCTTTCCTCATATGCCAATGCACTTGGCCTTTAAGTGTGTCTTACACTCATATTTAACCCTTCTAGGGTTCGTCATTTCATTACATAGATCTTAGGTTCACTTACTTTTGAACGTATGTTAGACATATGTGTCTATACATACAAGCCATGGGGCTTCATTCATAATTCGTTAAGTGATTCTTACTTTCCTAAGATTATGTAGTACAAGACTTATGTATCTTTTATATATGTCAAGATCTTAATTTTTGATCTAAGAAGATGGCATTATTTTTGGATATTTTACTCACGTATGACTTATGCATTAATACGGAATTTTGGGCAAGGGAACCCAAATCTTGAATCACTTGGATATCATTTATATTTTTCATTAATTTTATTTCTAATATTCATAACATTAGACTCTAAATTAAATCTTAACATTTATATTTAAGGATAAATTTTCTATTTTAATTTCACTATTAATTAACCAAAGGGTTGGGGGTTCGAGCCCCCACAACCTCTTTGATTTTAATTTAATTAACTTTATTGCTATGGGGAGGTTGTGGGTTCGAACCCCCAGAGCCCCCCTCACTTTTTGTATTAAAATTCGCTGAGGAAGCTGTGAGGTGGTGGGTTCGAACCCCCACAGACCCTCTATTTTTATTTCAATTAAAAGGGCGAGTGACAGTGAGGTTGTGGGATCGAATCCCCACAGCCTCACTTTATTTTCCTTGTTATTCTGCCTCTACCTTCAGCTCTGAGGTCGTGGGTTCGATCCCCACGCCTCGCATTTTTTCCCATTAATTCTTCCCCTTTCGCGCGTACTGGGAGGTCGTGGGTTCGAATCCCACGCCTCCCATTTAATTATTTATTTAACTTCTCGCCTTCTCCTCCCCATAGGTCGCGAGTTCGATTCCCCCAGCCCCCCTTTATTTTTCTTTTCTTTTCGCAAAAGCAGGAGCTGGGTCGCGAGTTCAATTCCCCAGCCCCCCTTTATTTTTCTTTCTTTTCTTGCGAACACAGGAGCTGGGTCGCGAGTTCGATTCCCCCAGCTCCCTTTTTTTTTTCCTTTTTCTCTTTCGCGCGACAACAGTAGCTAAGGGGTTCGATTGCCCTTAGCCCCTTACGTTTTTGTTTTTAATTTTTTTCAGCTTCTTTCACAGGTGAGGTCTTGGGTTCGATTCCCATTGACCTCACTTATTTTATTTTATTATAAAAACCCAGAATTTGACACTTTTGAAGGGTACAAAAATCTGGAAATTTTAGTCCTTCTCCAACCATTTTTAAGTGCATTTTTTTATAAGTTTAGATAGCTATAAGATGGTTATTCAATTCACTATACTTCATTATAATGAACATCACAGTGTACACCCATTACACACATAAAATACACAATAAATACACAACTCATACACCCCAAAACAGTGACTAAAACACTGTCCTATACACGCCTATACATCAACTAAGAGCTCCATTTCATCTCTCTCTCCCCAATTTGCCCCTCCACCTTAATAAATAATTAATTAATTATATATTTAGGGTAATTACGATACTACCCTTAGCCTGGAAAAAGACCATTTTACCCCTAGACCCTTCAAACCTATGAGTTTTTCTTTTTAAGTCCGTTAAAGACTCCTTCGAGCAAATCTTCGTATTCGAGAGCCCTACATGGCTGGACCCAACCTTTCCTAGATAAACTAACTCCCAAAATTAGTTGGCTTGGCTGTACCAAGGGCTCCGAGGTCTGGTTCTACATGCATCAATCCGTGTGAACCCTGGTCTAATCGTAGGCATTCTCGGCATATTAAGCATTACTTAGCATATCTATTTTTAGGATTGTTACATTTACTTTGTCACGACCGAAATCTAGACCCCAGACGAGACCGGCGTCGTTGACCTCTTAGAGGTCACAGACAAGCCTACTTACGTTATTCATACTTCACTTAGCTTAATTTTAGCGGAAAATTTGAAAATTTTTGCTCCTTAACATATTTGTCAAACATTCTTAACATTTCATAATAGTTCACCATCAACCATCTAACATTAAGAGATAAGCAACTGAAAGAAATAGATCAATAAGTATTAAGTGTATAATTGCCAAAATGGCACCAATACAAGGTCTAAATAAAAACAGGAAAGAAATGCTAGTGGAACATGCTCCACTAGCTCAACTCTAAAACTAAGCTAGGATGTAAAACAGTAGCATCCTCAAAGCATGAGGACCTACCAAACTCCAGATGAATGCTGACGTACGGATAGCTGCAATAATGATCCTGTAGCTCTATCGCCCACCTGTGCCTGCACCTAAAATAGTATAGATGTATAGGGTTAGTACACACTTGTACTAAGTATGGGTATATGCAAGCACACACCACGGACATGCATGAGAAAGAATAGCTCTTTCCTAACAACATGATTTTGGAAGTCAAGTCAGTGGACTTGCCAAATTGAGATTAGGAAAGTTAGTGAACTTTCCAAATTTGGATTAGGAAAGTAATGCCATGAGAGTAACATGCATCATCATACTTATCATATTGCACACAGCACATAACATCTTACACATAGCACATATCATATAGCATACATCACATAACATCTTTTATAACATTAATTCATATGCTATGAGACCTTGGAATCATGGACTTGGCATTAAGACTTTCCAAAATGAGGGCTCAACATATGGGACCTCAACTAGGGAGTCTTCATTAGCAAACACAGAGTCTGCTTCATTCATTCATACGTACTTCATTTCATTTCATTCATAGGCCAGTGTGAACACCAGCTATACCTAGGGTGTAGTTTAAGACTTTCATCGAGTTTGTTGTGCAATGACCAAGAATAACCTAGTGTTATTACTTGAGTCTAGTTCACCTCTTGATTATCCTATCCTAACACCTTTGGTACCATTCATTTCATTATGTGCATCATTTGAGGCTGGCCCCATTCATTCATTGGGAAGTTTAACTTTAACCAACATAGATCATGTGAGCATCATGAAATCCAGTGTCTCCCCCACACCAAAAAGAGGTGGACTCACCGGCCAAAGTGACCCAAAACATGCTAGCGTACATGGGAATTTAACCCCGCTGATCCCTATATTGGCAGTATAGGTTCGAAGACTAGGAGATATAAGGAGACCCATACCCGGCAAACCGGACAGTCTCATCTCATGAGAGTTACGTGAACCTCCGCCCTTCCCAAAAGAAGGCATCACCACTCATAGCTAGTCTATCAGTGCTCAGTATAAAGTTCCATTTCATTCATCTCATACGTCATGGAAGATGGGTTCTAGTATGAGGACATCATAGCTCATTAGATGATTTCTCATCTCATCATTAGTATTAAGTGTGTTAAGCTCAATACTTTCATTAGAGTGTTCAAAGAGACTGGTCTCTTCATTATCTTACACTCTCATAGGTGAGTACGTTTTGGTAATATTTACTTAGGCTCATTTGAGATTGCTCTCATCTTTTATATTAGCCTCATATCATGTTGTCACCACATTCATTAACATTAGCACATTTGCTCTTCATAATTACTCATCCCTTTTTACGTGAATGTTCACTTCATCATATGCCAATGCACTTGGCCATTTAGTGTTTCACACTTTTACTTAACCCATCTAGGATTTCATCATTTCATTTTTCATTTCATCATTTCATTTTTCATTTCATCATTTCATTGTTCATTTCATCATATCATGGTTCATTTCATCATTTCATTGTTCATTTCATCATTTCATTGTTTATTTCATCATTTCATTGTTCATTTCATCATTTCATTGTTTATTTCATCATTTCATTGTTCATTTCATTATTTCATTGTTCATTTCATCATAGGTCAGTGTAAACACCAGCTATACCTAAGATGTAGTTTAAGACTTTCATTAGGTTCGTTGTGCAATGACCAAGAATAACCTAATGTCATTACTTGAATCTAACTCACCTTTTGATTACACAAACATTCGCACATAAAATTCAACCATAAAACATATCATTTTTCACATACTTTCGGTTGACATAACTTAACATGCTTACAATTCTAAACACATAATCACGAAAATCACACTTCATACTTAAACTATTAGCAAACATACCCAACCTACTATTCATTGGGATCTAGTGACAGGGTCATGCAACGAGAACAATCCTAGTTTTCAGATTAGAATTTACTGAATCTTAAGGGGTCTCTTGGGAAAGGGACCAAGAGAGAAGAAAACCCATACCTTTTTGATGTTCAAACCTTGAAGTTGCTGCCTAAACCTTCTCCAACACTCACGTCCAAAACAAAAGTTCAACATCAAACTCGACGAAAAACCTTCTCTTTGCCTACGTGATTGATTAACGTTTATTTTTTCTTCTTATATTTTCGTGTGAGTTCTTCAAGTGTGAAGAACTTTGGTTTAACTACTGTTTTTTGATGTTATTTTGGCAGAAAAAACGTGAATGAGGGTGATAGAGACGTGAGAGAGAGAGGTAAGCGTGGGAGAGAAGAGTTTTCTTAGGCTTAGGAGTCTAGTTTAAGACTTAGTCCAATAAGATTTTATTTAATTATTAAAAACATGATTTTATTTTATTTTAAATCAGATAATAAATAATAAATATAAATTAATTACATTAATTTACCAACTTAAATTTAAAACAATTTAATTCATTGCTTCCACCTAGGTTCGAACCCGGGTGGAGCAAGACTTAACTTCAAGAGCTCCATTTCATCTCTCTCTCCCCAATTTTCCCCTCCACCTTAATAAATAATTAATTAATTATATATTTAGGGTAATTACGATACTACCCTTAGCTTGGAAAAAGACCATTTTACCCCTAGACCCTTCAAACCTAAGATTTCTTCTTTTTAAGTCCGGTAAAGACTCCTTCGAGCAAATCTTCGTATTCGAGAGCCCTACATGTCTGGACCCAACCTTTCCTAGCTCAACTAACTCCTAAAGTTAGTTGGCTTGGCTGTACCAAGGGCTCCGAGGTCTGGTTCTACGCGCATCAATCCGTGTGAACCCTGGTCTAATCGTAGGCATTCTTGGCACATTAAGCATTACTTAGCATATCTATTTTAGGGTTGTTACATTATCCCCCCCTTAGGAACATTCATCCCCGAATGACACTACACATCATTTTAAGATAAAGAGTGTGATTTTCGACGATATCTAAACATACTTGAGACTTTACACTTTGTGAATTTTTGTTTCACACTTACTCTGGATAATGCATATTACACAATCTTATCTGAAGCTTCATATTTGAGATTGAGGAACTTCCTTCTCAATCGCACTTAACTTGATGCACCTCACAACTCATGCAACACAAAAATCATGTCCACGCTATATAAAAACAGCAACATGACAAGCAAACATGAATTCATTTTAACTCTAACTTATTCGGAAACTTAACCTTACTACCCTGTTTCGATAGTCTATGGTAGTCTAGCATTTATGAAGTAATCTATACCTAAGCCATATCCTTGAGCTAGTAAGCAGCCAACTTAGCCTTCTCCTCTTCATCAATACTCATAGCAGGATTTAGAACCTACCATGCACTCACCTTCATGCGAACAACCACTCTTATCAAACGTCTTTCGTTCACACTGGCATTTCTATCACTGCCCCTTCTTCGGAAGGCCAGATCTTGAGTCTAGCACCTTAGACCACTTGGTCATCCTAATTCTTGTGTGTATTCTTCTAAGCGCGCACACAAGAACGAAGTTAGACATTTAGAATGACACAAAGTGTCAAGGCTCTAGATAGCACGATAAAGAGTAGAAGAAGGGAAATTTTTCTACGCATCATGCAGTCTCTAATCCAGGATAGTGGTGCACTTCACTACCATGACTTAGAAATTACTCAATGTGGTTGACGTGAACTCATTATTCTCGAAATTTAACCTGGCTCTGATACCAACTTTTTCACGAATGGAATCTAGACCCTAGACGAGACCGGCGTCGTTGACCTCTCAGAGGTCGCAGACAAGCCTACTTACGTTATTCATACTTCACTTAGGTTAATTTTAGTGGAAAATTTGAAACTTTTTGCTCCTTAACATATTTTTCAAACATTCTTAACATTTCATAATAGTTCACCATCAACCATCTAACATTAAGAGATAAGCAACTGAAAGAAATAGATCAATAAGTATTAAGTGTATAATTGCCAAAATGACACCAATACAAGGTCTGAATAAAAACAGGAAAGAAACGCTAGTGGAACATGCTCCACTAGCTCAACTCTAAAACTAAGCTAGGATGTAAAACAGTAGCATCCTCGAAAGCATGAGGACCTACCAAACTCCGGATGAATGCTGACGTCCGAATAGCTGCAATAATGATCATGTAGCTCTATCGCCCACTTGTGCCTGCACCTAAAATAGTATAGATGTATAGGGTTAGTACACACTTGTACTAAGTATGGGTATATGCAAGAACACACCACGGACATGCATGAGAAAGAATAGCTCTTTCCTAACAACATGATTTTGGATGTCAAGTCAGTGGACTTGCCAAATTGAGATTAGGAAAGTTAGTGAAGTTTCCAAATTTGGATTAGGAAAGTCATGCCATGAGAGTAACATGCATCATCATACTTATCATATTGCACACAACACATAACATCTTACACATAGCACATATCATATAGCATACATCACATAACATCTTTTATAACATTCATTCATATGCCATGAGACCTTGGAATCATGGACTTGACATTAAGACTTTCCAAAATGAGGGCTCAACATATGGCACCTCAACTAGAGAATCTTCATTAGCAAACACAGAGTCTGCTTCATTCATTCATACGTACTTCATTTCATTTCATTCATAGGCCAGTGTGAACACCAGTTATATCTAGGGTGTAGTTTAAGACTTTCATCGGGTTTGCTGTACAATGATCAAGAATAACCTAGTGTTATTACTTGAGTCGATTCCCATTGACCTCACTTATTTTATTTTATTTTAAAAACCCAGAATTTGACACTTTTGAAGGGTACAAAAATCTGGAAATTTTAGTCCTTCTCCAACCATTTTTAAGTGCATTTTTTATAAGTTTAGATAGCTATAAGATGGTTATTCAATTCACTATACTTCATTATAATTAACATCACATTGTACACCATTACACACATAAAATACACAATAAATACACAACTCATACACCCCAAAACAGTGACTAAAACACTGCCCTATACACGCCTATACATCAACTTTTCCGGTCATATTTTGATGATCATTATCGTGATTTTCCGCACATAAACACGTTCGTATTTAATTTAAACACATCATTCATGCAAAAATCTAGCAGCGCAACATACCCATCCTACAAATTCATTTGGGAGCTAAGGACAAGGACATATGAAGTGGGAACAACCTTAGTTTCAAGAGTTTAAAAAACGTTCGAAAGAAAGTACTCTTGGAGAAAGAATTCCATGAGAGAAACCCATACCTTTGGACGTTATTTAAGTGTGCTGCCCGGAAACTCCTCCAAACCACACCCAATTCACTTCAACGTACACCCTACTCGACGAACCTCTCTTAGCCTTGACGTTTTGATTACTTATTCTTTTACTTAAAAATTCTTGTGAGTTCTTCAAGTGTGAAGAACTCTTGATGATTTTTTTTTGGTTTTTGATGTGTTTGGCAGAATAACGTGAGAGAGAGGTTGAGAACGTGAGAGAGAGTTGAGAAACGTCAGGGAGAGAGTTATTAGGATTTAGGAGACTAAATTCAAGACTTAGTCAAAATAGGATTTAATTAACTTAATAAAAATCTGATTTTTTTTTCTTTTTATTAAATCAGCTAATAAATATTAATTAATTAAATTAATTTATCAACCTTAAATAAAAGCATTTTATATCATTGCTTCCACCTAGGTTCGAACCCGGGTGGAGCAAGACTCTACTCGAAGAGCTCAATTTCGGCTCTCTCTCCCAAAATTGCCCCTCCATCTTATTAAATAATTATTAATTATATATATTTAGAGTAATTACGATATTACCCGTAGCCTGGTAAAAGACCATTTTACCCCTAGACCCTCAAAACTTAAGATTTCTTCTTTTAAGTCCGGTAAAGACTCCTTCGATTAAATCTTAGTTTTCGAGAGCCTTACATGGTTGGTCCCAACCTTTACAAGCTCAAATAACTCCCCAAGTTAGTTGACTTGGTCGTAGTAAGGGTTCTAAGATCTGGTTCTACGCGTATCAATCCGTGTGAACCTTGGTTTAATCGCAAGCATTCTTGACACCCTTAGTCTTGATCCTATTCATTTTTAGGGTTGTTACAGTCCTTAACAAACAAAATTGCTTTCTTTACGAAAAGACAATTTTTTTGTTGTTCCCTTTTGCAGTAAGGATAGTTTCTCCACACAAGTATTGTGGTAAACCCGAACTTCTACAAATGCATCCATCATTTCTTTCAATTTTTTTTTTCTTTAGATGGATGTGAATAGGGCAGTAGTTTGATGGATAAATCCACTTTCCAAATATATTTCTGCACAAGGAGATTCATACTCTCCATTCTTATCACTTCTTATCTTTTTCCCAACTGATTTTCAACTTCGATATTATATTGTCTAAACATTTCTATTGCTTCATCCTTACCATTAAGCAAATAGACAGTCTTTTTTTAATGCAATTGTTAATTAAAGTAACGAGATACTTTTTCCCACTCGATATGGTATTGACTTAATATCACAAATGTCAGTGTAAATCAATTTTAAGTGATTAAAATTCCTTTCAATAGATTTATAAGAATGCTCAGCATACTTAGATTTCACATAAACTTGACATTTTTATTTGTTGCACTCAAAGTTAGACAAAACTTCTAAGTTCATCAGTTTTTCTTACAAGGTTTTCTAATTCAAATGCCCCAAGTGTTCATGTCACAAACATTGTCTCAAGCAAGTAAGAACAAATAAAAATATTCAGTTCGAAAAGCTCTTCGCGAGGTAGCTTTTTCCTCACTTATATTTTGTTCCTATTTCTTACAAATTTGTGTGATACAAACATTGTTTAGAGTCATCACCTTGTCAAATGTCCTTTTCAGAAGGACCTTTCCCTAACTTTGAATTTGATTGTTATAGAACTACCCATGCACAAAGTTTATCGGGTTAAATAATGGCAATATAGTTCAAATGTTACTTTTACAAAAACATAACAAATGACTATTCACCAATATTCATGTCTTATGCAAATACTTTTATTATAATAGACATATCTTTTCATGAAAAATCACAACATTTTAAGTGACACTTTTTTATAAAAGAACACGATTATTTTGAACAAGTATATATATAATTTGGTTGTTTCATACAAGTCACATTATATACTAGTAATAGAGAAAATCAACAACCACAATACTAAATATACTCCAAGAATTTTGTGGGTCTAACATAATAAAAAACTATCCTTGAATTTCATATCTTCTTGTCCAAAGTTATATTAGACACCAAGTCTAATCATAAGCAAAGAACCCCCACATTTTAAATGTGATCTCAAAAATATTTTTCAAGTATTTGAAAATTTTTTCACATATTTTTCCAGACTCTCAAAATGTCATGGTTGTATGAAACCTCTTTTGAAAATATTATTCTACTAAAGAATTATAGAGTTCCAATTCTCTTTGACAATCTATACATAGTGTCAAATTTCATTCCATAGAGGCACAAACACACCAACTCTAAGTCGCTGGTCTTTCTTGTCTATCACAAATAGACATACCACTAAGTATTTAGAATACTAACAATAAAGATAAAATTTTGTACATTTTTTTCTATTTAACAATAAAGTTTATAAAACATAAAAAGTACAACATTGACTTATCATTTGAAGTTTTCATATTCTTCAAAGCAATTGAACAGTCCAATTTATTTCGAGTAGAAAACTACAAAAGTTTTTAGTTTACAACAATCAGACACAATCAAAATTGACAGGGAGTACAAAACTACAAAAGTTTTTTTTTTAATCCAAACAGAATAAAATATAATCTTAAATTATCACATAGAAATGTTTTTTTTTCCGTTTCAAATAGTCTTCCAACTGTAACATTTTGACATACTATTTTATCAAACAAAAATATGCATGTCTCACTCTGCAAACTAGTGAATTTTAAAGGCAACACTATTTGCCTAGGAAAATTCATTCGAAAAACATACGATTTGTAGAACTTTTTCCAAAGGCATAAAAGAATAAATATCAAAATTGTTATCCTTTAGAAACTGTTTTCCTCCTTAAATGAATAATAAGAAGGTTACATATTTAATTGGAATACAAAAAAAAACTTTTTCTGTTACATTCTCACTTCGACCTTTCTAAACAAAACAATAAATTATGGAGAAGTAATGCATTTATCTTCTACTTCCATGATCAGATTCTCTCAATCAGTAGAATACAAAAAAATACTAACAGTATAATAATCTCCTTAAGATTGTTGTTCATTTTATATTCCTAAGATACTTAGAACAAAACTTTGAAGAACATAATAATACACAACAAAGTTTAAGAATGTTTTCACAACTAGAAAATTAAAAGTAGTAGAGAAACTAGATTAGAAACAGATTAAAAAATATACGAAATATTTTTCTTAAAGAAGAATTGTTGTCAATATGCGTTTAAAGAATCTTACTGATTCCAACAAACTTTGCAGAAACACGAAGTTACCAACGTTTAATGAACTAGTGAAGAACAGAAGACCAAAAATTAATTCACCAATCTAAAATCTGTAACACATACCAGAATTTCGAAAAACAGAAAGAAGATCAAGCCCACTGAATGCACAGTGTCTCCTTAAGAAATTATTCCCCTCTAGTATCCTAGGTTTGATTTGAAATATGTCCTTCCAGGATAGAATGATCTCAATCACTAGTGTATTGATACCCAAAACGGTGGTGTCAGCGAGCCACTCAATGGCAGTAAAGTACACTTAGAATAATAGATTTAGAAATAGTAGAAGAATTCCATAAATTCTATTATTAAAATGAGAGGAAATCTCTCAATTTATATAGGGTAGTGCGAGAAGGTTCTTATTGTCCTTACCGAAAAGGTCACAAACCTTTGGAAAAGTCACAATCTTTCGGAAAGGTCGTCACCTTTCATAAAAGTCACAACTTTCCATAAAAGTCACAACTTTTCATAAAAGTCACAACTTTTCATTAAAGTCGCAACCTTTCATTAAAGTCGCAACCTTTCATAAAAGTCGCAACTCTTCATTTTCCATTCACACATTTAAAACCCAACACTATCATACTTGGTATATTTCATGTACTAATACATACTCTGACCTACATCATTTCCCTAATGTAGGGTCAGGCATTTCTTTTCCGGATACTCGTGGATAGTGATCCCATATTGAGCTTTAAAGATTTGTAAGTCCACATTTTCTGAGGACCGAGCCTCTTTTATTTCTTCCATGTTTTCATCAGATATTATATGTGATGTATGGTTTACGTATCTATCAATCCATTGATGTAATACATGCCTTTGAGACTTATGTTTATACTTCTGCTACTTTGTCAGACTCTTTTATTAAAACACTACTTATAAATTCTCTTATTTCTATTATCTTGTATGATATATGCAAAGTGGATTCGTGTAGGGCCTCTCGGTGTCGTATATGTTATATCACTTCTAGAATATACTTTGGGTTGTTACCAATTTTGCATCCTTCTTTACGGTAAGATACCTCAATACTGAATGATCATTATGCACAGTGTTCTTCGTTCCAAGAAAATAGGATCTAAAATTCTCAAACACAAAGACTACAGTAAGCAATACAAGTCCAGTGATTGTATAATTCTGATGAGTAACATTCATAGCTTTGATAGCATAGTAAATGGGATGAAGTATCTTATCTCGCCACTAATTCAACGATACACCAAGTACCACCACACACGCATCACACATAACTTCAAACTTTTGTCCATAATCCATTCAAATAATGATTCGAGCAGAAGTCAACATCTCTTTTAGCCCCTCAAATGCACTTAGCAAATCATCATCAAGCTCTAATTTCTTGTCTTTTTTATTAGCTTGCACAATGGGTGTGAATTTTTTGAGAAATCCTTAATAAAACTCCTATAGAAACATTCATGCCCTAGAAAACATCTAATGGATTTCACACAGATGGTGGTGTAAATTTTTCAGTCACTTCAACGTTTTTTCTATAAACTTCACTTCCCTTTCAAAAAATTTATGGCTCGGAATTATACGCTCTTTCACCATGAGGAGACGTTTCTCCAAATTTAGTACCAAATTACACTCTTCACTTTTTTTCAGCACATTACTTAAGTTCGCCAAGCAATCTACAAAGCAGTCACTGACCACCAAAAAATCATCCATAAATACATCTATTTTTTCCTCAACCATGTTGGAGAAAATAGACATCACCTAACGTTGGAAGTTTGTCGGGGCATTGCACAACCCAAATGGAATTCTCTTGAAATAAAACGTCCCATAAGGGCAAGTGAAAGTGGTGCGCTCTGAGTGTTCCAAAGCAATGGAAATCTAATTATAACCTGAATATCTTTCAAGTAAACAGTACCAACCCTTTCCAGCGAGACGATCTAACATTTGGTACATGAACGACATTACCAAGTGATCTTTGTAAATCCACATATTCAACTTGCATTAATCCATGCAAACTCTCGAATCAGTGACCGATCTCATTATTTGTGCTGGGAACCACAGTGATTCCTCCCTTCTTGGCACACATTGGACAGGACACACTCAACTACTACCGGCAATTGGATAGACTACCTCAATATCTAACCACTTTATAATCTCCTTCTTCAAACCTCTTGCATTAGCAGATTCAAGTTCCTTTGGTGCTCAGTACTTTGTTTGCTATCCGGCATGAGCTGAATCTTGTGAAAACGCATACCTGGTGGAATACCAATTCTGTCAGCAATGTCCCACCATATAGCTCTTTTGAATTTTCGTAGCACCAATGCCAACGTCTTTCGTTGACCTTCATTCAAGTCAACAACAATAAATAACTGACGAAGTACTGTTTGGACCAAGAACACATACCACAAATGAGATGGAAGAGCTTTAAGCTACAATGTTATAGGCTCATCAAAAAGTGGTTTGTGGGCGGAGTGTCTCGATTCCTCAAATCAAGATCCAGATTCATTGGTTGGCGACAAGGAAAACTCATCCCATCAAGTACAATCACCATCTCATCATAGTCATCAATACCATATCTATCAAATTTCATGATCACAACATCTTTCTCTTCAACACCCAATCTCTCATCAATAGACAACTCCGGTTCTACCTCAATAGTATCGTTCACCACAGACACTAATTTAATGTCACTTTAATGGTTTACTGATTTGCATATATTGAAGTTTAATTCTTTATTGTTCAGTGAAAACTCCATCTGCCCTCTTTTGACATCAAATAAAGCACACCCGGTAGTAAGGAACGATCTCCCTAGAATTATGGGTACTTCAAAGTCAACATCATAATCAAGTATCACAAATTCCACCGAAAAGATGAACGCCTCAACATTCAATATGATATCTTGAAGCACACCAATCTTTACTATTCGATCATCCATAAATAGTCGCATTGTTTTTATTTAGGGGCTCCAAAGCCAAACATATTATACACAGATAGCGGTATCAGATTTATGCCAGAACCCAAGTCACATAGAGCCTTAGCAAAATGCAACATACCAATGATACATAGAATAGTAAAAGTTCTATAGGATCCTTCTTCTTCTACTGTAATGATCTTGTAGAAATACAGCTACAAGATGCAACATGTCATCACCATCAAAGTTGACGGCCTTCTTCTTATGCACAAAATCCTTATTGAAATTTGCATAGAGGAACTTTTTTTTAAGTTTCTCGATCAAAGTAACATGCACTGATAACTGATTCGACATAGATTAGAACCTTAAATACTTTCCATCCTCCATCTTCTTAACTAACCTTTTTGGAAAGGGAGGTGGACGTCTTTGTATAAAGATGATCTTTTGAGTCACCTCAACCTCCTTCGCATTCGGATCATTATGGTCCTCATCTACCTCAACTTCATCCTCTTCCTACTCTTTCTAACTTTCAACTCAAGTCAGCATAGGAGGGTGAATAGTCTGCTTTCCACCCTCGGCAGTAATTGTCATATAATGTTATCATTTTTTTTATCCTGAATAGTATTGCTGGCAGTGTTCCTTATTGATGAATGTTAACACGTACGGATAGTTTGTTCACCTGCGACTCAATTTGTCTGATTCATGCTTTATGTTACTCAACTTTCAAAGCAATACCTGATAACTCAACACACATTTCATTCACATTGTCATTAGTTTAAGTCAAACATTTTCATCATCTTGTTCATCATATCTTTGCGACTAATACTCGATCCTTCATCCCAATTATCTCGTGGAACATAGGGTCCAGTATTGTAATTCCTATTTTCGTTCCCATTCCTAGTGTAGTTGTTAGCATGATTATAATTTCCATCACGAACATAGTTCACTTCATGATTGTAGTTATTGTAGTTCCTACCTTGATTTCTTTGAACTTCGAGCCAATGATCCTGATGGGTTGCTTTGGTGTTTGTGTGGAAACCCCCCATTTTATCATTCATAACATTCACATCCTCTTGATTAATATGTTCATCAACTGATGGCGCTCTAGTTTGATATTTCACTGCTTTTACTTTATCATCATGTCTACTTACATGTTTTAACACTAAGCCAACCTCTGTTCTTAATTGTCAGATATCCTCGCGAATATCATCATTGGACCTGTTCTGTGTGGCTTTTATTGAGAAAGTACGCCTTGGAACTCATCATTAATTTTGTGATTTGGAACACTCCTCAAACTTATTTTCCAAGTGTAGTCATAAAATAAAGAATTATATCTTTCATCTTCATCTTTTTTGTAATCAGGGAATATTTGGCTAAGACCACTCTATGTAGCTCATTTAACGTGGTTATTGAGTTATCAGGTAGCTCAGACTGTCATACTGTGACGTCACATGTTAGTGATAATGGAAACACCCTTAAACAAATTGCACTCATCCCTATATCTAGTCTCCCAAAACTACTCATAGACACTTTTGGCTTTGCTTAGATGAGCATAAGGTTCCTCCGATGGTATCCCGGAAAAAAACCTTCTAGATGTGAGCATTTGCATCAAATTTCTTGTAACCACAAACGGATGTTATACAGGCAATAGAGGTACCACGATGGCACCAGTCGATCTTGTAACATTATGATCCAACACATAGTTTAGACACGCATCGGGTCCTGGTCGATTTTGCACTCCTACTGCTCCTTGAGGTTTTAATCCAATAACGTCCTCATGACCCTCTCTGATAGGATCTTGATTGATTCCTTGGTTTTGACCTCTTCCAACCATTCATCGTAGAGTTTTTCCTAGTTTGGGATCGTACTGGATCAGGGGATTTTTTGACTCCATGTACTTGGCATACACTACGAATAATACCTGCAGAAAACAAAAAACAAAAGTAAAATAAGAATTACTGAATTATTAGTTTTAGGTTGTTAATTACTCATGGTTACCACAATCCTAGTTGTGGCTTTAGTTATTCATACTTGAGGATTCACAGTTCATATTAGGGTTCATAGCATGAATCATGACCTTACAATGAGAATAGATGAAATTTGGCATCTGGAATGGAAGAAAAAACACAAATTTCATAAACTGAAATTTAAGAATTAAATGCTAAACATGTTTGCAACATAAATCTCGCCAAAAAAAGTATCACAAAAGATCTAGCAACCCCAAAAACGAAATTTAGAACTAATATTTATAGAAAACGATTCCTAAACAGAGTAGAAAGGGATGACTAAGGAAATTCTGTTTTGGGAAGGAACCAACGTTGGCCACCTACGGGTTGTCAAAGGAACGATGACCCATAGGTTCCTCGATCAATCAATAGTTAGTTAATTTCCTATTGGGTTTAAACAATGGGCATGACCGACGGTCCATAATATAAGTCTAGGCATGGCCCGTCCTGGTCTATCATCATTCATGGACTAGAATTCATCTCCTTTCAAGTTATCTACGACTCCTCATGTACGGCTCGTAGTGAAAACTAGGGATCATCAATGAATCTCATCATTCAACACTTGGTCCATTTTTCATCACTTTCCATCGACGGCTCGTTGAAGGAATGAAGGCTCATAGGTGGAGTCATCTTTCCCCAAAATTCCTTCTGTTGCACGTTTTGATCATCAATTGCTCCAAAACCTATTTCGTGTAAAATAAAATCAAAATATCATCACATATACCAAACAAAGGCCCAATACCCATGTAAAACTCTAAGTTTAATGCATCAAACATTTTGCAAGTTCACGATACATCACTGATGTGCAAACACTACTGCCATCAAATCCAACTCATGAGTGGGGTAGTTGGGATCGTTGAGCCTAAGCTTCCTTGATGTATAAGCAATAAGATGACACCTCTGCATTCAATACACAACCCTAACCAATTCCATATGCATCACAATAGATCGTGAAGCCCTCTCTATTAACTAGAAGAGTCAATAGATGAGTAGTAGTTAGCAACTCCTTTGTGCCATCTTTTGCTCTTTCTATATGTATTTTTTCGAAACTTTCCTTTGAGTCAACTTGTTGTGGTTCACTTTTGGGGGTTGTATTTGTTCAATTTATACAACTATGTACTTGTAACTTCGAGGTTTATTGGAGGGTAGCTATTGTATATAGTCTTGGTTTGACTCAATATTTCTCTTTTCTTATTTCTACTATTATTTTATTTTTTTGTCCTACCCTTGTACTCAAAACTTTCTACTCGGGGTACGGGTTGGCTAACATAGAGGGTCACAAAAGTCAAAAGGAACATTAAAGACAATCAATTGGGTTAGAGGTGATGTTATAGTAGAGAAGCCTTCCAGAAACCATATGTCTTAACCTACCAATCATCCAAACACGAATAGTACGGGTGTCAAATGGGTGAGTTGGGTTGAAATTGGAAATATTACAATGGGTTGAATAGAAATCGGGTGGGTGTTGACCCGCCCAAGTTTACTTTGGGCTCAGATAGGCTAAAAAATGGGTTGGGTCTTGATTCCCACAATTTGACTCGATTAATCTCAATACTTTAATATATTGATATTTAACTTTTATAATCACAATTTGAATTTCCTCTAAAGAATATTTTGGTTAAAAAGTAACAAATGGGTAGATAAATCCTAAAAGATGTTAAATGAATAATAATTCATTACATTCGATATGGGAACATATCTTATAAAAAGTTTTTAAAATTGGTTGAAATTGAAGATTGAATTGGGCTCAATTGAGAATTCTCTTCAAATGGGTTAAGCTTGAATGGGTTGAGATTTAACCCAATTCAAATGATTTTGAGCCCAACCCTTAAAATTCTAGGCGGGTTGGGCGGGTTATCTATGTATGGGTTCATTTTTCACACCCCTAACGAATCACCTCAATTTTGATGGGATATACCATGATGAAATCCTTGGAATGCACATTCCCTTATAATGCTACAGAATAAATCAAAAACTCGAACTTTGAGACTTGGCATAAAGTTGTTGATCTCTCAAAGTACGGAGAACAATTGTCAAGTAATGCACATGATATCTCCTCTTTGCGAGTATACAAACGTTTTATTTATGAACATAATGAAAAATAAATTAAGATATAGCTTGAACACCCACGTTATCAATTTCATAAAGGTGGCAAGGGCATCAATCAGCCCAAAAGACATCCCTAGTAACCCATAGTGGCCTTATCGAGTTCAAAATACGGCCTTAGGGATGTATGATGACTCTCTAAGATTCATGACACTAACTAGAGCATTCGATTGTGACCCATGACTCTAACTAGATCCAACCTCATTTTGTCTATATCGTTCACCATTTAAAGCCTATAATAAGGCCTAAATAAATTTGATGGATGGACCCAACTGCTACTGTTGCATGGGCCTATCATAGGATCCCATCTTCCTTGAATTGGACACACTATAGCCGTCCTCATGTCTAGCCCTCTTCTTGGTGCCCCTTGGGCCTCACAATGAAGCTGCTCAATACTCTGGGTGTGATCAACAACATCTAGAAATGAATGATCCGTAGAGACAATAGGCTGAGTCTCAATCATAAATCTAAAGTCTCATCCCACGATCAAAACACAAAAGTCTCTACTTATCAGTAGGTAGAATAACAATAACAGTGTCTTGACGGAAGGCTCGTGAAATGTCTCCTAGTTCTCAGAAAGGATCAAAGTCCCCTGCTCCAACCAGGAGAACTGATCCATATGGTTATGTCGAGGTATGAACCTGTCCAATAAGGCCTCAAAAAACAAGGTCTAGGTTACCGAAGGAGGCCTAGATGGACGGGTTTTAATAATATATGCCACCCTATCTGGATGGCCTATCAAACTAATACGAAGTGAAGTAGGCTTCTCTCATCTTCACATGACTCAAGGTTTCAATCTTCAACCATCAAGTGGTCATAAATTCCTTAGCATCCTCACCCACAGCCGTAGAAAACCTTGAAGGTGAAAGTATCAATAACACGTCGAGCATCTTCTATTCCTATAGTGGCATAGCTCAAGCCACAATCACATGTTGGAAACCCCAAAAAGGTGCTTGGCTGGTCTTTCTAATTTGGTGTTTGTGATTGTATGGGTGAAGGTGTCTGTATTACAACTACAACCTCTTGCATGCCCCTAAGTATTTTCAAGTTCTTAGTAATGGCCTGTTGTAGATCAAGAGCCATATACGAATTGTATGGTGGTTGAAACTTTCCCAGCCACATAAGGTATACTTGGACATGGGTTATTTAAGGATTTGGTTCTTTCTCTAGACCACTCTTTTTCTATGGGGGTGGTTCTACACCCATAGATGGAAAGTGAGGTTGACCCCTACCCAAAGCTGCAACATGTTGCATACAAGCCATCTTGTTAAAAGAGAGAAATAAGTGAGATTTCAAGAAACTAATAACATGTACTACACGAAAGTGATACAGAATCAAAAATTCCACAAGACACCTTGTAGAGTCCAAGAGATAGGATATAAATGTCTTTGGGCCGCTACAGGAAATCATCTAAATTATGAACATGAGGCACATTGATAGAAATGACCTGAAGGTCATTACATTTTCAATTCCTAAATCTACCCAAACCCTTTAATTCTTCCATATTCCCAAATCCCATCCAAGTTTATCCTATCCAATTATTTTTCAGCTCAATGAAGAAAAACACTAGGATTTCAAGTTCCAAGTCTTCAATTTGCTTGTATTTTAGGGCTTTGATTGTCAATGTATGTGGGAATTTACCAATGGATGACATTCATCCATTGGGTCCCAAAGTAATCTCAAGTCTCCAATTCAACTTAACCAAATCAATAAGGTTTTATATCAATCTCCATGGACTTATTTGATTATGATCCATTTATTCAATATCAATGTTATTATGGATGATGTGATTAAACTATATGATTTTCAATTGATGTCATATAGACTCCATGCTTTTACTTCATTAAGGTGATTAATTTATGAGTAAAGCTTACGAAATTATGATGTATGATTTATGAAAGTTATGCATGTTTTTTTTGTATGAACTAAGGATGCTTTTCAGATTTGTATCAATGAATTGTGGATGATTTTCTCAAATATTATGAAATGATTGTTCTGGAAGGTTTCTCACATATGTATTGATAATGATTGTTAGGACCTACTCTTTGATGATTTATGATTGTATTGGCGATTTTAATTTTGCCTTTTCAAGTATGATAATATGAATATGATTGGATTTTACTTAGAGCTGGAAAAACTTTGTGATAGAGGCTCTCTCATTAGTAAAAGTCATCTCTATAGAAGTAATATCTTTGTCCCAAACTACGTACCCTCATAAGATTTTCTTAAATGACCTAACTAATGAATTCACAAATACAATATGAATGAATGTTATGGAGACGCCTTGGAAAGTAGAATCCATTTTTTTATGTCAGGGTTACATCAGATTCCATGTTATAGCTTTCATGGTTTTAGTGTCACTTCAAGGTTAATATCCCACAAAATTAAACCAGTCACCCTCAAAGTTTTATGAAATCTTTTACTTTGTAATTATTGTATAAAACAAGGACACTCTTTCAAACAGTGTCCCACACACCCTCAAACCATATGGTCAGTACTTTTGAAGTTAGTGTAAATGGTTCCACTATGGATAACTCATCTTCAGGACTAGTTCTTACTCCTAACAAAGTACAATAGATAATCATTTTAGCCTTTTCATCTTTGGGATTATAAGGTAATGATGTTACATATAAATATTTTATTGCTCATTTGGATGCTTCCAATCATACGAACAACTCAACAAGCACAGAAAAAAATCTTCATGAGTATGAAGATCCATCATAAATACAGATTGTCAATGGTAGTAGTTTACCCATTACAAAGGCTAGGAATATTACTCTAACTTTCAAAAATGTCTTTTTTTTCACCAAATCTCTCAACTAGTCTTATTTCATTTGGACAATTAGTAGATATCAATTGTGATGTGGATTTTAATTGTAATGGTTGTCTTAGTAAGTATTAGGTGTTGGGAGGATAATTGCAAAGGAGCCTAAAATAGGAAGATTGTTTTCGATACACTTTTTCATTTCTTCTATTCTAACTTTTGATTATACTTCTAGTGTTAGTAAGACTTAGGTTTTGCATAAGCCTCTAGGAATTCCAAATTTTATTGTGCTGTCTCATTTAAGAAAATCTAGTACTAGAAAATGAAACTTTATTTTCAGTTGCTTCCTTTTAGTTTCTACTTGTATATTTGTCAAAAGTAAAGTTCTCTTTTTTCCTAATTTGTGTAGTCCTGCTACAAAGTATTTTAATGTCATTCATAGTGATGCTTAGGGAATTTAACCAATTGTTTCTCATGCTCATTTCAAGTAATTTATGACATTCATAGATGATTATAGTTGATTTACGTGTGTATATTTTCTTCAAATCAAATCTATAATATTTTTCAAGTTCATGACATTTTTTGTTTACATCGCGACTGCGATCCTGGTGTAGAATATATGTCTTATCAATTAAAATATTTTTTGTTAGAGAAAGGAATTGTGTCACAGTGCTCTTGCCCATATACACCATCTAATAATAGGCCTGGTGGGCATAAAAATTGTGATCGTTTAGATATCACTCATACTTTTTTTTATTGAGTCCTCTGTACCGTCTAAATACTAGGTGAAAGTTTTGTATTTCGTTGTTTGTCTTAAGGGATAGACAACCATCTCTAATGCTCTAAATCTTGAATATCTACTTTATCTTCCTTATCACGAAGATCCTTGGTATGATAATTTTCATATATTTGATACTATTTGGTTTTTAAACCTGCCTTCTTCTCTATACAAAAATATTTCTACTAAATGTATTTTTATGGGTTATAGTACTCCATAGAAAGTTAGTATTTTCTATGATACATGTTCAAAAATAATTCGTGTTTCTAGAAATGTTGTTTTCATTGAAAATGAATATTTTTTTCCTACTCATGTTGATTCATCTTTTGTTTCTCCTCTTCTTCCTATTTTTGAAGATTTTTCATCTTATTTTAAGGGATTCAAATTTGGATTTATGTATGAACGAAGTCAGCAAACATTACCCCATCCCCGAAGTAATTTGTCACATGAGACTGCACCACCACTAGAATATGAGAGTTCTTCAAGGTGTGATTCTCCTTAAACTACTCGCCGATAAAAAAAAGTACCTCATATTCCTAATTGGTGTGACTTTTGCTATACTTTCTCCACCATTTCTATTTCAACTTGTTACTTACAAGCTTCCAAGAATGAATATTTGTAGAAAGAAATAGAGGAAGAACTTTTGGCTCTTAATGAAAATATTACACGGGATATTATTTCATGTCCTTCAAATGTCCGTCCAATTATTTTTTATGAGTATTTAATTAAACATCATTCTTATCAAACTCTTTATCAGTACAAAGCTCTGTTGGTTTTTCTTCGTAGTAGAAAAGAGTATGGTGTGGATTATAAAGAGACTTTTGCACCAATAGAAAAAATGACTATGGTGAGAACTGCTTTTTTCATTGCTCCTTTGTAGATCTGGGCTCACCATCAAATCAGTGCCAAAAGATTTTTTCTCCATGGTTATATTAAAGGAGATGTTTATACGAAACATCCACCTATTTTTTTCTCATTGCCTACATCATTTGTATGCATGTTGAAGCGGTTTTTGTGTGGATTAAAACAAGCTCCTACGGCTCGATTCAAAATGTTTTAGTCTACTTTGCTACAATATTTGTTTGCAAAAAACAAATATGACTCATCTTTGTTTCTTAAAAAAACATCTACCGATTGTGTTTTTTTGGGTATATATATATCAAACAATTATCATATGAACAAATTCTTTATTATTCACACCTCCAACAGCAACTTAAATATTTCTTTCATACAAAAGATTTTGGTACTGTTACATATTTTTTGGGTTTGGAAATTCACAATATTCTTTAGGAGTGATTCCAAACCAACATAGATTTACTAAGGATCTAATTTCTTTGGCTGGTCTTGGGGTTTCCTCTCTCCATAGATACTTCATTAGAATTTAATGTGAAGTATCATCACGAGGAAGTGGATCTTCTTTCTGATTTGTGCACATTTCTTAGAGAAACATTGCTATTTTAAAAGAGTAAGAAGCAAGATAGTGTGTCAAAATCTTTAATAGAGGCTAAATATAGATCCATGTCAAATTCTTGCTCTAAAATTGTATTTCATTTTGATTCACTTGCTGAGATTGTATTTTCTTAATCAAATACTTCTCCTCGTCATGCTAATACAAGTGTTATTTACATTTCTACTAGTCTTGTTTATTTTGAGAGGATGAAACATATAGAAGTAGATTATTATTATAGATGACAAGTTGTAGTTAAAAGACCGATTACTCTTCCACACGTTTCTAGTCATCTTCAAATAGATAAAACATTTAAAAGTTAATGGCATGACAATGTCATCAGTTTCCAGTAGGTAAATAGATTTCTCTTTATCCACCAATTTCAATTTGAGTGGGGTGTATCGACCCAATTAAGGATCATGACCGACGCTAAGGGGAGAATCCCAAAGCAAGCCTTATCGGGATTCTACCAAAAATCGGACAGAGATTCCTTTGTATTTATGCCTATCCCAAACATTCCATGTCTTAGAAATGCACAACACAACTAATAAAAACTATAAACCACAACATAATATCCATGAATGATCTAATTTTCACGCAATAAAACCAATTCATATTCAAATATGAAAAAGAGGTTCAAACTAGTCGATTAACTACAATTCAAAAGAATATCTTGACTCTAAATAAGAACTGACAAATGGAGCTACTCTAAGAGTTTAAAGGAACTAAATAAAGATAGAAAATTAAATTTTCTCTTGCCACGCGAAGAAATGCGGGGCTCACAAGATGCAACCAAATCTCACTCTCTAGTTAATGATATCCTCCTCAATACCACCTGAATTCTCTGTAAAATCAACTAGCGAGGAGTGAGACGCTAGCTCAATAAGTAATAATACTGAGCTACAACCATTTTAATGAGAGAAAAATAAAAAAAATGCTAGTGTAATAGTCATAATGATTAAATAATGCTCTTTAAAAAAAACAATAACAATATTCAATCTTATATGCCTAAGATAAGCATAATTAGTGTAAATATATAATAGCAAACTCAATAAAAGAACATTTTCATATCAAATATTATTTCTGGGAGGTTTTCAAGGATGAATCATGTAATTAGAGTGGCCTTCTCTTTAAGAAGTAACCAATAATAGTGAACTACTCGTAAAGGAGTTAAATATTCATATCAGTAGATCCCTACTCGAGGGATATCAGTAACAGTTTACTAGTTCCACATTCCACTAGCAAGGGCTTTATCATAAATCAATAACTACAAGGTGCACCAGGTCTAACGATCTACGGGATTCATCAAGGCCCATTCCCATTTATATTTTTCTTGTAATCAGTAGAAGCATTTCAAAATCGAAAAAAATGTTTAAATCTTATCAAATCATATCATTTCAAAGTTTAACAATCACTTGTCAAAATACTATTTCTCAAATAAGTGTAAAACCTTTTCAATAACAGAAATCATATCTTGTAAAAATGAGATCATATCAAATAATCTTTTTAGTATCATATCCAGTAAGAGACTTGTCCCACATGCAAGTTCAAATCATTTATTAACACATTTACTTTATAAGCCATGTAAAAATCATGCAAATTATTAAACGTAAATAATGGTAAGATTACTACTCACACTACTTCTGTTGAAACACCAAGCTCTTCACTCGAATGGTCCGTATGAATTTCTTTGGTCAAACTATAAACACATTCATAACAATTTCGTGTTAACTACTTTTTTTAGGTAATTCATACTACATCAACAAAAACCCAGCCCTAGAGGTTTCATGATTGATTCAAAATCTGCCCAATCACGTAATTAGTGCTTTAATCATACAAAATAGTCTCTTCTTGATCAAATCTCCCTTTAATAAGATCAATCTAACCTAAATACCTGATTACTTTTATTGCATACAATCCCAATACAAAATTTTCTTGTTCAAAACATTGACTAAATTCATTTGGTTCATAAGAATGAAATAAATTTCCTCTATTTCTGCTAAACCCATGTTTCTCAACTTCCCAATTCTCAACCTTATAGTCATGGAAGATAAGAATTCAACCTTTAAACTAAGTAATGAAACTTACCTTCTTGTCTTGATTCTTGCTTCTTCCACTTCTCTCTTTAGTTTGAGAATTGAGGCTTTCAATTTTTAATAATTTTTCTCCTTTCTCACCGTAGAACCGGAAGAGTCCTATATTTGTTTTTTATCGCTGAAGTTCAAAAAATCTGATGCTTCAGTTAGGGCTTTCAACCTTTTTTTTATATAAATTTCTGATATTTTTTTTAATTAAAGCTAAATGACATATATAACTTTATTTTAATACATGGTATTACAGTGTAAGCATAAATTCATAGTGAAAGATTGTAAATATTAATATATAGTGTTGTAAATAAAAATAATTATTGATATTTGTCCTACTAATCATTGAAAATAAATATTATGATAGTTTAAAAGATTCATAGTGATAGCATGACAGGTTTAGAGGGATTTGAATAGACGATTTAGAGGGATAAAATAAACAGTCTTTAGGAATACGAGCGACAAAACTTTATGGATGTGTAGTGTGTATAGAATGTCACATTGAGTAACAATTAGCAAAAATCTTGACAAATATGTACATTCAATACAAAAAATATGGACAAGGTTATGATTTGCTAGTAATGAGCAAAATGAAATGAATAGTCACGAGTCACTGATTTGATAAAATACTTCGTCTGCATATTTTATTCACTATTTTTCTCACCAAGTGTAACTGGCACTTATATATCTTTCTTAAAAGAGTTTAGTTGTGGATAAAGTAATTTGTTCTCACTAATAATTTGAATACTATTGGAGCTTTATTTAAGCACGGGAATTCACTTTGACAACATCAAACATATAAGTGGGAGGAGGTGCCCAAATTTCGAGATGTTGATAGAAGGTAATGTTTGAATCAAGAACGTCCTCCAATGATTGGGGTGAACTCGTTAGGAGTCTCATTTTAAAACCATGGACAATTTCTTGATACTTTAATTTTCCATTATATATGTGCTTATGGACATGAAATGTGATTGTCCATATTATCTTGATAGATTTTCATCAAGAATTGAGCAAGATTCATTAATTTGAATTTGTCTTTATCTTGCACTTGATGTTTAAGGATTTTCTATTGACTAATGAGTTGAATAAGTTTTGCAGAATAAAGATCAAGCTATCTTTAGTTTTATTTGATTGTTGTACCTTTAATAGAAATGATTGCAAATGATGAAAGAAGATTAGTAAGACTCTTTGATGGTTGATGTTTGCTAATTTTGTGGTAATACAAGATATTTTCGTTCCTAAGATGGATGAAATCTACACAAATTCGATGTCGAAGCATAAAAAGTTTAATTTTTTTTATTTGCGTCACTTTCCTATGGATGTAGCTTATGCTTATTTGGCATACTAGTTTCCGAAATGTGCGTTGCACGTTTGTCCCATACAATTATTATAAAGTTTAATTATTATACAGAAATTGTTGAACATAAAATATTAGTTTTACCAATTTATGTTTTATTTATTAAAGAAAACTCATAATAATCGAATATTACATTGACCATCAAACAAGAAATATGAAAAAATAATAATATTACTATAGCATCTAATAATACGAATGTATCTATATGATTTATCCTTAATAATATCAGTACGATTCATATAGTAAGTACTCAAATATGTATCTATTTAAAGAAACTATATCAATGAGGAAAGGATAAAATAAAAAAAATAGTATAAAAGTAAATTTTAAAACGGATGTAAAAATCATAAATTAGTAATTTCAGCACAAATAAAAACCGACTTATAACATTCATAATTTCATAGAAGATTAAATTAAAAAAGTAATATTTATATCCTTGTAAAGATTTTAATTATAACAATATATATAGTAGAAATAAATACATAACGAGTAGAGTTATTGATGATACCTTCTCCCGTAGGCCGTAACAAAAAAAATCCATCTAAAATGGTAAAGATAAAACTATGATGCAAAATATCATTCTAATTAGGATCAAACAAATATTAATATTTAAAATAAAAAAGTACATGAAAATTGCCTAATGATTCACATTAACAAGAGGCAAGTGGTAAAGAAAAACTAATTTTTCATGATACATATATATTGCTAAACATTTATAGGATAAGATGAAAAATTGAAGAGTTGTTTTAGTTAATTTTTAGAAGTTAGTGATCTTAGACATGAGGGAGAGAAAAGGTTGATTGTTTTACCAATAATTCAATACATTTATTTATACTAATTATAAAGAAAGGATAACAAATTTAATCTATTTAACCTCACTAATTGTAGAGAAAGAATAAAGATTTTTTATTTTTAAAAAAAAGTAGTTCCTGATAATTTTCTATGAAATAATTTCTAATAATTTTCTATGAAATATTTTTGTCTTTCAAATTTGACTTTACTCCTTCTTATTTTTAGTATTTATTATAAGATAATATAATATAATTATTACTTAGTATTTACTCTCTCCGTCCGGTATTGTTTGTCATGATTTCTATTTTTAGAGCCAAACTATAAAAACATTGACTAAAATTTTAAGATGTATGTTTTCATCATATTAATATACAAAAAAATGCAATTTATAGTACTTTTTACATAATTTTAGAAAATCTTTTTTTTTTTTAAATATCAAATTAATGTGATCTTATTTAACTTTGAAATTAGTTAATTTGACTTTAGAAAAGCGCACATGACAAACAATTACACGGAGGGAGTAAATAATTAGAATTTTGAACCATTGTATCTAGATGCATGTATTTAAGTATGATTATTTAATGTTAAATTAATTATATATTAATATTTAATTTAGTGTAGGAATAAAATAAGGGCAAAATGGTAATTCAACTTCTAAGTTAGGAACTTCCCACTTATAATAATATATATATATATATATATATATATATATATATATATATATATATATATATATATATATGATATGATTATGAGGTGAGTAATCAATTTGATCACTATTGACTAGTCACATACTCCTCAATATGGATATGTATAGTTTATTCATTGGCTTGTTCTAGCAATGATGAAATAATAAAATTACCCAAGTACTTTAAAAGTGATTTTAGTGATTCATTTAACATTTATGGTACACCTCATCCAATTCGAGTTGTAAACGATGGTTAAGCAATATAAAAACCAACAAATGAGTTGGAATCGAAATAGTAGGGAGCCAAACGTGTTCAAAGTTCAATTATAAAGTACAATTTTGATCTTAATAATTATATGAATAGAAATTACCGAAAAAAATATAAGTACACAAATTAACGGTTTGACAATAAATGCCAGATGGGGTTTTTTGGTTTGCAATAGTCAGCTACAACAATATCACACAAAATAGAATTAACAATATGGAGAGAAATTCTCGGGATGTGAGCGATTATAGGTAAATTTCTCAATATGGGTAATTGAAACTGCTAATAAATAGCTAAATATCAGTGGGTAGGTTAGACTAAGAGTGGGCAACGGACCAGAACGGGACCGCTGGACCGGCACGAACCAGAACGGGATGAGTTGATCGGTTCATTGATCGGTATCGGGATAAACTGGATCGGAATTATCGGGACGGATACTCGGTTCTGTTCCATCCCACTATATACCGGGATGAAATCGGAACAAACCGGAATGGAACGGGATGCTACATCTAGTTATTTCAAAAAATGATTTTTTGAATTACGAAAATATGAATAATTTTTTTATTTTTCAAAGTTTAAATTAATAGTTTTTAAATTTATATTGTAATTTTTTACTTAAGTTTATTTTAAAGATATTTTTTTTAAATATTTTTTACTTATTAAATTTGCAAGTTAAGTCTAAATGTCTAATTAAGTTTTCAAGCTTTAAATCTTTTGAAGTTTATAAGTTATATTATTTATTAATATGTTATAATATAAGTTATATTTATAACTTGTAATTAAAATAAATTAAATTTGTAATTTTAAAAAATTAAATAAAAATAAGGGTATAACAATTACACAAATTAAAAAATATCAATTTAATTTATTTAAATTTGTATTATAAATTACAATTTCAATTTACAACTATTAGTACAGTGCATAGTTTACGCAGCCACCTTCTAGGAAGGATTCTGTTTCAACTAAGTCTTGAATGTAATACTAACCATTGTATAGTCCCGTAAATCCTCTTTCTAACTCAACTATAGATTGACCGTAATCAACTTCTGGTCTTGATAAAGCTCGTTAACAATCTTGAAGTTCGATGCCATCGTCACTACCACATCCATTGGCTGAATCTATGAAAAGTTCAAATTAACTATCTAACTTTGGAAGTCCTTGATTTCTCCGCTCAACATTTATCCAATCTCTAAACAACACTGGTATCTCCAAGCTGTCTTCGCCTAACGAATATATGTGGTCTCCTATTTGAAATCTTGCCACGCTGAAAGCTGCCTCCGAAGCTACTGATGATCTTTTAATTGAAAGCACATCCTTCACCATCCTACTAAGTTTTAGAAATTGAGTTCCATGAGTCCTCCACCAATTCAATGGTTGTAATATACCTTCATTGTTTATAATATCATTCGAACCCTGTTCAAATTTTTTAACAAATTCACATTTACTAGAAGAGTCAAGACCAAGTTTATGTTTCATTCGTCCATGAGCACCTACTCGAGGCATAGACATTTGAGGATTTTCAACATTATCTAAGGAATAATATTTATCATACATTTCTTTAGCAAGTAGTTTTATACAATTTTGACATGTTACCAAATCAGGTTCTTGTTCTTGTTTAATATCTAAATTTTGATAAATGCATCCAACTAAAGCTTTTGTACCATATTCTTTATATTTGGGGTTGAAAAGAGTTGTAGTTAAATAAATTTGAGGGATAGAAAAAAAAATATTTCTTAAATTTTGTAATCATAACTTCAATAGCAGTGGTAAATAAATTTTTTGATATTCGAAAAAGATAGATGAAATCTCACATATGTGTATTAAAATTTCAGAAATAGTAGGATAATATATACCAGATTTTTTTTTAGTAGCATCATAAAATGATTTCAAAAATATTCTAAGTTCATTTACTTTAGCCCAATCACTATCATTAAGTTTAAATTCAGGATAAGCATTATAATTATTAAATAGCGTAGTAATAGGTTGTTTATATGTATAAGCAACTTCAAGCATATCATAAAAGGAATTCCATCTAGTTTTTACATGCTTCAGAACTTTTCTAAATGAATGTTTAAATGCATTACAAAACTCTTTAAATTGATTAATTCTACTAGTACTATTCATATGAAAACTATAAAAACAAGTATTATCAATTTTATCACAATTATTTTCAAATAATTTCACACCGTCACTAACAACCAAATTTAATATATGTGCAACACATCTAACATGAAAAACATATTTACTAATAGGACAAAGTCTAGGTTCGAGCATATTAATAGCATTTACATTAGCAGAAGCATTATCTAAAGTAATACTAATGACTTTATCACAAAGACCGAAAAAATCTAAAATTTCCAACACAGTAGTAGCAATATACATTCCATTTTTTTTCTTTTGACAAATTTTATAACCAATAATTCATTTTTGTAAATTTCAATTATAATCAATCCAATGCGCAGTAACAGTTAAATAATCAAAACCATTAGGACTACGACCCATATCAGTGGTAATATCAACTCTACAATCCATTAGTTCAAGATAGGCACACAATGTTATTCTTCAAATTCAAAAATATCTCTTTTTATCATGCTTCTTGATAAACCTTTAAAACTAGGATTATATGTTTCACGAATATATGCAATAAAACCCGAATGTTCTCCAAAACTAAAAGGTAAACCACAAACAACAACTATTTTAGCAAAATTTTCACGATCATGATCCTTGTTATAAGTTCGATATGTAAGAGGACCACTTGTGTTCGAAGTATTTAATTTACCTTGAACCATATTTTATCCTCTAGCCGATCCTTCACCGTTAGAATTTTCACCAACTTCAAGAGAAGATATCTATGCAAACCATTTTTTACTATACTTGTTAATCAAATGTTTTTTTAGTCCCCCGTTGAACCCCCACTCCCATCAGATGTATATTTAAAATGTTGCTTACAAATATTGCATATACTAAAAGTTTTTTCATCATTCAAATAAGAACATTTACACACATGTGATTTTAAAGAACGTTGTACATTGATCTTACCTCTAGTTGGAATAATAGGGGGATGAGTAGTTCCAACCGGAGGTGGAACTTCAGTACCTATACTATTGAGGTCGGGACTAGTCGGTGTATCATCTAAATCTACTTCTTCATCTAAATTTACTTCTTCAACAATTTCTACTTCTTCATATTCTTGATTAATACCATAATGTCTTTCATAAACTTCATGGGAATTATAGGAGTATCCGAAATAATATCTATAGGACTGGGACGGGAAAACTATTTTCATTCACATGCGTAAATTTATCCGTATTCATTCTAACAAGAGGAAATTTTGATTTAGAACAACTAGCACCTTTATTTATTTTTTGTAACTATATTTTTAGAAGACTCCATGATATAAAATTTTAATATATAAAATACGAAATTTAACAAGAACAAAAAATATATAATAAATTAATAAGAACAACTTACAAGTTACAAATAATAAATACAAAAAATAAATATAAGATTAGAGAGTGGAACGAAGTTATCAAACATTTGTGTAAGAACAAACAATTATAACCAAAAATTAAAAAGTTGATGTGGAAACTTGAAATTTCAAAATGATTCCTCCTCCAAAATACACCAAATCACCAAATGATATTATGATTGAAATTTAGAACTTGAATATTAAAAGTCTGAAATTTTGAGAAAAATAATCGTTAAAACTTAGAAAAAACTTAGATGAAAATATATTCTCAAACTTATGTATATATAGTTTTTAGAATTTGTTTGTGAATTGTGATTATTTGTTGGAACTTTGGAATTGAAGAAATATAGTGGTTTCCCAATGGCCATTTTATAAAAAATAGTTGTTGGCCGGCTAAATTTCCCAACGTTCTAATTCATGGGGAATGACCGATTGGCCATTGGGGAATGGGACGGGACAACGATTGTTATTACAGCTGCAGGGGCATCGGCAAGGCAACTTTATATTAAAGTTGTAGGGGCGGGGGGGGGGGGGTAGGGGAGGGCCACATGGGTAGGGGCCTAGGAGGTAGTTGGGTACTTGGGTAGATTTAAAATAAAATATAAATTATACTTTTTAAATATTTAATATAAATTAGAGGCGGCTGGCTCTATCGGACCGATGACACCATGCCTCAAGCTACACAGGCCACAGGTGAGACTCATGCAGTTAAGTTCGTGCGTGAGGCGGCAACTCGTATCAAATCACCATGCCTTGACATATATGACACTTCTGCATCAAACCTTGCAACAATCATTCCCATAAGGTCCCAGAAATAATCGCTCGAAAAGATTTTTCGTCTAAAGTGAGTCCCATCGATATGCGTTCCACACACTCCGGCAGCTATTTTGTTCAATAAGCTGCCCGGCTTCAACAGCATCGACACATTTAGAAGACTCAAATCTGAGTTCTCTTATAAAGGACTTACCATAAAAAACTTAGAAAGAAATAAAAAATTTGGAAGAAAAAAAGGGCCAATGGCGGCGTATTCGACTTCCTTTGGTTGGATGCCAGCATCTTCTGGAATAAATACCAGACCTCCAATAATATTTCTGTTATATCGAAATACCACAATGGTAAACCGTCAGGTTCCTGCTCAACATGTGAGCAATAACTGGATGTTTCTCTCAACTCTATTCTGAGTGGATCAATATAGTCAGTATCACCGGATGTCTTAATCATTGAAGCGATGGTGGCAAGAGCATCGGCCAACTCTTTTGTATCCTGGGAGTATGTCTATAAACTCGATGCTTACGAAATCTCGTTGCATAAACTTCTGTTACATTACTTATCGTAAGGTATGATCTCTGGGTTTTTCAACAAGCCCACTTCCCCTTGAACTTGATGAATCACAAGCTGAATCTCCAATGACGAGACAAACATCGTAGACATTCATGTCGATGGCCATTTTCAAACCAAGACACAAGCTCATATTCGGCCTGTTGTTCGTGCGACAATTAAATCGGAGCTTAAGCTGCCATGGGATAGTGGTGACCAGATTTCTGACACCTAGAACCGGCCCAATACTTTTCCCTGGTGATTTGACTGCTACCAATCAATAGAATAATCTCCAAAACCAGGATATGCCTTTCAGAAATATCTTCACCTACAAAATGATTACTGTCTTCTCCATGAAAATAAGTCTGAGCGGTCATATTCTTCTGTCACAGGGATCTCTGCAAGAATGATCGAGCCAAGGCCTGTGCTTTATCGCCTTTTGAGTCACATACCAATGATCAAATTCTACCTGCAACATACATTTGCCATTTAGCTACTTTTCCCGGTGTGGCATCGCTTTCTGGAAAATTATACTTCAACGGGTCCATTCTGGAAATCGAGATTGTAGTGTAAGAAGACAAGTAATAAAGGCTTCTAATTGTCTGAGCAAGCCAAGTCAAAGCAACAACATTTCTCTCCAACAGAGTGTAACGAGACTCATATGGGGGTACACACTCTCTTTTTGCTTCATTGTAATAGAATGGCTCTTTCGCTTCTTCCCTGTCTCGTCGTGTTGACCGAGCACACATCACGAGCACTATCTGTATTACGGGACAAATATAGCAACAAAGGCTCCCTTCTCGCGGAGGGACCAAATACTGGCGGATTTGACAAATAGCTCTTGATAGCGTCAAAGAGCAGCTGAGCTCTTGCAGTCCACTAAGCGGAGCGTCTTTCTTCAACACTTGAGATAGGCTCACACACCACGGTTGATTGAGCTATGAATCGACTAATGTAGTTCAATCCTCCTAAGAAACCATTACGGGGTCTTTTCTCGTTCTTCGGCGGAGGTAACCTCTTGAATTGCTTAGATTTTAGAGGATCGACGCTCTATAGACCCCTCTAACTGACTATAATCCCACAACTTGCCGCTGGAATCCAAAAGCGCATTTGGCGGATTAATTCAATGTATTGTTACGACGCAAACGACAAAGAACTCTTTCAATATGCATCAAGTGGTCTGAACTCTCGCGGACTTGATTATGACGTCATCCTACATACACTCAATCTCCTTGAGAATCATGTTCAATTGTAATATGGTGCGCATAGCCTAATATAGGTGCACCAGCATTCTTTGAAGGCCAAATGGCAATCACTCTATAGGATAACACGAGCGGTGTAATAAGAACTGTCCTTTTCTGCGTCGCTTCATCCATCAAAATTTGAATGATAACCTGCAAACAGTCCACAAATGAACTGCTCTATGTTTGGCAAAGTTGTCAAATCAAAATATGAATATTTGGCAACGGAAAATTATCCTGCGGGCCTAGCCTTGTTGAGATCTTATAGTCAACCCACAAATCTGAATTTCCGGTCCTTTTTGCGACCGGAAACGACGTTGGCCCAACCAGGTTGGATTTGTGTTACAGTCTAACAGTCGGGTACTCTATTGCTTGGTGATTTCTTCCTTATCTTCAAAACTCAGTTCAGGAGCTTGAAGCTTTTATCGAGTTTTTGTTCCACGGCTCGAACTCTGGGTTTAATCGGTAGCTTTATGAGATACAACATCGGGGTACTCAATCCCCTTGGCATAGCAGACTTCCCAAAACAAACACATCACTATTTCGGCAGGGAGCAAGTGAACCAGGCTTCCTTCTGTATACCTCATTTAGGTGATGCTGATTTAACCCCTCTTTAGAACACACTCTTGGTTGCCACAGGTTTACGTTTCAGCTTCTTCTCAATTTAGGCTTTATACTTGATTTCAACTGAAGAAATTCCTCTTGGCAACAATAACTCCTGGTTCTCACTTTCCTCTCCGTAATCATCAACCTCGTCATACCCTGCCTCATTTTGTTTCATCATTCAGCTCGTGACACGAATGACATTTGGCAGGTGTTTAGAAATTTACCGTACTGAATACCATAAATAGAACGAAGTTGGAAACATCAAAAGCATGAACAGCTGATTAAATAAGCTAAATTAAAAAATAAATGAGGCTTTCATAAAAATTGGGAAAACAAATGCAAACTTATCGGCCATGGAGAGCCATATTGGCCTTTTTTGAACATCACGACGGGAATTTAAAAAGTTCAAATAGTTACAAATGCAAAATGGTGGGTCTTCGGGCCCTCTTCCGGACTACCATCCGATTAAAACGTGATAAAACGAGCCGCTCACCAAGAGTTTGGGAGATCCAGGATGGAGCGTGGAGGCGTCCAGTTCTGGAGCGTCTCTCGGGCTCAGCATCAACGGAATCCTGTCAGGCTCGACCTCTTCTTCAATAATAGCATCTATCTTTCAAAAGGCCACAGATTCGCTTCCCCCAGGTTCTCCTCTCGCATGCTCACGGAACGGGAAGATGATATAGATGAGGATGGTTAGCTAATGCTGATCATTCTTCTTTTTCAGCTTCAAGATCATCATCTGTGGGGACGTACCGGCGAACATATCTAGGCTCCTTTTGACGGAGACGGACAGGCTCAATAATTCCTTGGGAATTTCTTTCCCAAATCACCAACACACTGGTTCAATAACTTCTGCAGGCATCAAGTTTGCTAATCATCTTATATACACGGCAGCGCAATATTAAGGTCTGTGGTCGGGGCACGCAAATCGCTACCAGTGCTTTACCAGCTCCACGTATAGAAATCATGGTACCCCGAGACACTTCATCAATAATCGGACGCCTGGTCTACCAGAGCGATTCCGCTTCACCATGAAAACCAACTCTTCAATTTCCTCCAAACGGCTTCCTCATCTGATGCAAAAGTAGAAGGCACAGCTCCGAGCCATATGAATGAAGGCTTGCCCAGAAGAAGGTTGTAACTTGGATCATATCTAAGACTTGGAACTGTGTGCTGAACTCTGGCGACCCCTGGGTGACCAGATTTACCGCCCAAGGATCTTTCTTTGGACCGCATCAAAAGCCCTTACGTTGACTGGTTTTGTCAACGTTCCCAAGTCAAAACGTAACTGCTTCAGTGTCGACATGGAAACAAATATTTAAGCCCGGTCCGTCATCTTACCAAGACACAATTTATGACCTGCTCACGACATATGCACAGTGATGTGTAGCGCCTTGTTAATGTGACCTCCACTTCAATAGGCAGCTCATCGTCACAAAGATGCGTGTGACGCGCTCCTCGAATAACTTGATGCATCATGGCAGCCATCGTTATCACACTGTAACTGAGGGTAGTATGTATCGTCGAGAGCTTCCATTAAGGCTGCCTATGGGATTGAGAGCCATCAGTAGGGCCGCACACGGAGATCTGAGCCGGGGTCTTCTCTAAATGTTTTTGACGATGGAATAAATCCTTTGGTTGCATCTTCTCCAGATTCTTTTCCGCTTCTCCCTCGCTTACTGTGTGTTCTTCGGTCCTCCGAGACCAAGCTCGTCAGGAGTGTAACACCTTCCAGACTTGGTCATGCCCTTGAGCGCAGCGGTTTCAGATAACAAACTTAGGTCTCTGACGAGAGTTTTCTGACAGGCACCAAAGGCAAAACTAGCCTTGTAGGTGTAAATAACGAACTCTCTTCCTTTCTTTTGACAGCTTAAAGAAGGACCAGCCCTTTCCAAGTCCTCATGCAAATGGGTGTGTATCTTTGTGCCACAGCCCGTCTTCGTCCGTGTCGATCATATTACGTTCGCCACTTTCATGATTCGGCAACGGGTTTGTGTGACAATTTGGTGTGCGTTCGGAGAGAAACTACTCCTCTGATCGATGAGTGATCCTGGATTTTTATGGCTTAAGGTTGAACATATCTTCGTGTCATGTCCCAACTATGTTGAATGGATAAGCGCAACATCTTTGATCTGGCTTGTATGAACTGTTGCAATTGCGTCTCACCTAAGGCTTGGACCCACAGGTGGATGTATCCAGCCCGCCGGCTGCTCTCAAATGTTTGGTCCGGCTTTCACAAGTGCAGTGAAGGTTCCTTGGGGGGCCTTTTTTTCAAATCTGGGTCCGGGAAGGGTCATAACCACTTTGCTGAGGGGGAGCGGCACCTGCTTGATTAAGGTTTCGGGTATTGCGGACGAGGAGCTTGGCTCTAGGATAGCAGGGTTTTGTTTGATAATTTGGCATGGAGCTTGGTAATCGGGAGGGTTTTGATATAATGGAGCTTGACTTGATAAATCGGGGTGATGGTGGCTCGGTAGCTCGAGTGTATATTTGGCACAGTTGGGAGCAATATTCTGATAGGGGGAGGAAATCTGGTAAGGTTAGAGGTGAATTGGGTTATATGGGAAATATTTGAGATAAGGGGTGGACCTCTGGACAAGGACTGAAGCGTTTGGATAGGTGGGGGTAAGTTATCATGGTTTATGTGGGATGATTAGATTGCGGGTGAAGTAGGCTTGGTGAGATTTTGGGGAAGGCCTGGAACGATCTTGGGATGTTGACGAGTTGTCTCGGGGGGTTTTCTTCCCCATACGAGACACCGCGGCAACTTCCCTCTCTTGTTCTTCTTCCATCAATCCTGAAGATCCAGTGATGGCGGATACACGGGCTTATCTTCCCCCGATCTCAATCCCATCTCGTAGTCCACCCCACTTTGACTCATCTCGGCGAATTTAGCTTCCGACTCAGCAACAATGATTCTGTCGTAGTATTCTGGCTCCTGCACCCGCACAACACTTCACAATCTCTTTCCCTGTCATGGGCGGCTTAACTCTTGCTGCTTCCTTCCTCCACTATAGGCAAACTCCTATAGCTTTCAAGTTGGTTTCTGCTTCATCTTCTCTAGAGAAATATTCGATCAGGACTATCTGAACATTGTATGCAATAGGTCAATGAAGTCTTTGGCCACAGCGTCATTCCACTGGGCACTGCCTGTTTCTTGTGACGTAAAACCACTCGAGGGGCCTCCCCACATAGACTTCGGCTGGGAAATAGAGCCGCGATCAACAAGGCCTTCATCCCTGCCACCTCCCACGAGCTGGTCACAATATTGCTCTTAGATGCCGCCATGGGTTGCCCTACTTCCCCGAAGGTGTCAAACTTCGGAATTTTGAACGCCTTCGGAGAAGGTTCATCTGGGTTGGATGCACAACTTTCATAACTGAGTCCCACGACGTCTGGGAATTGCTTGTAGCTCTTCATAAGCCTTTAATGTCCCTCTTTATATCGATCTTCGGATCCTCCTTTTGCCTTCCATTCTCTTTCCTGTTCCTCCATATGTGATCCAACTGCAGAACCGTGCCACTCTCGTGCTCGGCAGAACGGGAACTTGGAAGGTGGTTCTTTTTTTGGAGGGGCGGGGGCTAGATAAGAGGGACTGGACATTTTGGGCGGTCTGGGAGTTCCTGTGGGTAAGCCGAGGATTGGTGATCTGATTTAAATGGGATTGGAGGTGTTTGGGGATTGAAAGGGGCGAGTTTTGATGTTGATTTGGTTTTGATTCTGTGGCGGGGTGGGGCCGGCTTGATATTGAGGGATGGGGTGAGCATTTGAAGGGTGTTATTTGGAAGAGGCGATTTTGGGGGGGAAGCTTTGGGTTTGGTAAACATCAGAAGCGACTGGGGGTTTGGGTAGTTAGGTCTATCACGACGGATTTATGAACAGCGTGTAGATGGCTGATTCCGAGTTGGATCCATATTTGAGGAAGGGAAGTAGATTGGAGGTCTTCCGTCAGCTGGGCGTTAGAACAATCCAGGTGGAGGCTAGATCTGTTCCGTTGCTATTTCCACCCCTCAATGCTCCGCAATTTGCTTGCATCGCTGCATAATCAAGTTCATTCCTGTTCGCTACGGGGGTGAGCCACCACAACGCAGTTAAAGACCACTTCTTCATTATTGATCCCCCATAACTGCCTTTCCTCTGTCAGAACTTTGCCCTGGAAGGAATCTGCGGGACTTTTGGATCTGGTGAAGTAAGGACGATCTAGCCAGCTTAATCGACACAGATCAGTTCAAAAATAACCTGAGGAGGAAACCAACTCAAAGGCAGATTTGTTAGTTTGGACTCAGAATACAAAACCACATTAATATCACATTACGGAGCCAGACAAACACACAAGTTCTTTGTTTGAGGATATCTTTAAACCCACGAGTAAGGATGAACAGCATTTTTTTTTTTTTTTTTTTTTTTTTTTTACAAGCAGGAATTTGCCTTTGCTCTTTTAATTGACATTGTCTCAGAAAGGCCAAATGCGTTGAGCTTAAGGTCTCTTGCAGCTGCTTTTTGATGGTCTGTTGATCTGATCTGCGTATCCTCTTGTAATATGGAAAGGAAGAATAATTTTTTTTTTTTAAAAGATAAGGGGCCGGGCTTGGAAGGCTGCTACGTATCTCTCAAGGAGAATTCAGGCCACGTAGTTCGAGTTCTCGGGATAAAATATTTCATTCATTCTTTCATTACGGTTAAAGGAAATTGAAAGACAACATTGGAATTCTTTAAAAGATAACATGATGATGACACGTAAGTCATTTCCTTTTGTTTGCAGTGTCACTCTCTTCCTTTCAGACGACCTAGGAAATGGAGGCTTGTCGACGATTTCCCACGTCGTCCTCCTCAGTCAATTCGGTGGTGAAGCATGTGTCGGACCGACTATTGCCCTTGCTCGGATAAGTATTTTCCCCTGCGCAATTTTCTGAATTTTTGTCTATCATGTCATGGTGGACATCCTTGTTCTTCTCCTTAATGCGAAATCCTTTCTTCCAAGTGATGAATGTCGTCTTTCCGCTTTCCAGTTTTCAATCTAGTGACACATTTTTGGCCAAACAGACTCGCGGTTTCCGAATCTATCTCCGCTTCTCTTGCCTCTCTTTCTTGAATCTGTAATGAAGCCTGTCATTTTTGGCTTCAGATGCCTCTTTTTTCTTCCTCAAATACTTTCCTTCCCTTTTCTTTTTGACATTCAATTCTTCCGTCCAAGTGTCGCAGTCGCAGCTTTTGTAGCTGACGTGGCCACTTCGACCTAGAGCCTTTCCTCTCTGAACCTCTTGAATCTTTCGTGTGATTGTTCTATCTTTCTTTGTAGCTCCTCTCCAGTGAGCCTCATCTGGATCATTCCTACCTTATCCATATAGTGATTTGCTTTTCCTGAGAAATAGAGTAATGTTTAGGATTGTTCGTATGAGAGATGTCCTTTTTTGATGAGAAACTTAAGACTCGGGAAATTTGGTCGGTATCTCACATTTTGGTAACAAGTGGCTTCTGTATATTTTTTTGGAAGATTCTGGATAAGATAAGTTTACGATATCCCATTCATAGGCAACATAACACATACGCAGTTACACACAACATATATCGCGTCTAAACATGCTTGTGACCTTTTGTGCCAAGCGGTGGGCCAGCGAATTGAAGGTGCATATGCTTTTTTTTTTTTAAAACCAAATTTATTTATCCCCAAAATACTTCATTAGGATCAAATGTTGACAAACATAAAAACAAGAGAAATCAGTCCTGAACATGAAAATTACAAAATCAAAGGTACAAATAAAACAGTCCCACGCAGGGGATGGTAAAACTTCAAGCCTCCTCTGATCTTCGCCAAGTCTGTCCTCCTTGGCTAATGTTGACCTCTCCCATGGCATATCTGTTCGCCCAGAGATGATCTCTCGCAATCGACTCCTTCTTGATGTCTGACCCCTCTATTCGACTGAATCTGTTGTTCCATGCTATCATCTACTCTGTCATCGCACTGTCTGGCCTTCGTATCTTGTTTCATCGAGCTATGACTTTGGGTTTTCTGAGTGACCTGACGTTGATGCTCTAATTCACTCTATCAAACTTCTCTTGGAGGTGGTGAAGTCGACTTGATTTTTGGCTCGAAACATCGGCAAATTATGTGAGGAACGTTTGGAGCTCAATAGTTCCAGCGAGACTCTGTTGCAACCATTCTTGTACTCCCCCGAACATTCTGGACGAAACCTATCTGGTACAGGCTCACCCAACACTCTTCGAGATCTCCACATACTGCGCATTGTCTCAGCAAATGCCAACTCGCCCATTCTCGTGGTCAGTTACGGCCGAACTTCTTCCCATATTCGCAATCTGGGGTAAACTCTGTTTCCTCCTATTGCCGTTAGACTTCGACAGGAGCATAGTCTTAGTCCTCTTAACCCAGCAAATACCAAGGTAAGGGACTTTTTTCTGTTCGAACCACCATGTTTTAGTTATCCACCAATCTGTCTATGGACCACTGTACGTCTTCTTCTCTCAGCTCGAAGCCTCGGATACAAAAAACTCTCTTCCTCCAGTCTGTTGCAACGATTGTGATACAACACCAATCATGAACCTGTAGCTCGTCGGACCGTCTAGGGGATCTGGTTCTTTTGGGTTAATGAGTCCTTGATTAAATGTCGCATCATCCACCACTGTAAGTACAGATTACACCCTTGAAAGAAATACGTTCTTCCTCCCGTTCGTGACACTTGTCTAAAGCCCTGTAGATGTCGGCCAGAATCACTATGGCGCTTAAAGTGTAGTACTTTGTCGATGTTTGTAATCCACTCCATAGAAGATGGCATGAGTGACCATAAATAATTAGGATGAATAGTGTATTTTGGCCCTTGAGGGAAAACCATGTTCCACGAGCAAACAATATCGCAAATGCAAGGGGACGCGTCCTTTCCATTTTCCTCTTTTGAGCGAACTCGTCTTTATGTTCTCATAAGCCCTTGCACGCCCAAATCGAGATAAATAACTTTCTGAATGGTATATTTGGACCCAGGGAGCTGTCATCCATTCTGGCCTTAACCACTTATAACTTTTCTTAATTTGGGCGAAATCCCCATCATTACGGGTTTAGAAGATCTGTATCTGGTGTCGCTTCCCTTTTGGTTGCACATGGGCGCACTTGATAGCTGATAAGGGACCTTCTTCAAGTGGCGTCAACTCTACTTCCCGAACCGAAACCATGTCTCGGCTATCCCAGAAATTTCACCCATCGCTTCCAATTCGCCACGGCCAAGCATTCATCTCTAAGCAGCGACGGAAGTAACCTATGTGTTTCTGAACGATCATTTTGTCGTCGTTTTCATGAACCTCACATACTTTGAGGAAAGGGTCGGGGATAGTACCATTCTTGTTTTCAAAGGCCGTGTGTCGATTCATCCTAAACAAAAATAGCAGGCAAATTTGTCAACCCCCAACCCCAATAGACAATAACTAGTTTTAAAAAACACATATGCATCCTTCAATCATCACGTAAGCATGATTGTCTGTTTTTGGCAATTTAGGGCCAAGTAGACACAAGGTGGGCTTCCTAATGGGCCATACACGCCTTGGGTGTTGGGTCATCTTTAGTTCAAATGCTCCTAAAATTGGGATTTGGCTCGGCTCTACGCTAGTTCACTATGAGTGGCTTTTGAAAAGACCGGGAACCCAAACGGACAATTTGGGCTGAAACTCGCGACACCATTGGACGCCTAAACGACCCAATAAATTGCCGGCTATTTCGAAAAAAAGGTGAGTAATAAAAAAGTCCGGCTGCGGTTCCGAAACCGTCCTTTAATATACTATAACATATATATCGGAAATATGCCATGATATGCAACAGTTCAATAAAGCAATAAATAAACCAGATCAACAGTTAACTCAACAGCCAAAACACGTTAGTTTAAGTTAGAATCCTCTCCCAATCCCTCCGCAGAGTCGCCATTCCTGTTTACATCGAAAAATATTTTTTAAGGATTCTCGACCTTTTGAGAGTCCCCCACTTAATTTTGAGAAAAAATCAAGAAAAAATATGTTTCAAAAAGTTTTAACAGAAAAATCTTTGAAAACTAAAATGGTTCGGGATTCATATTACGTCTTAGGAAGGTTTTTGAAAGCACCTAAGACGTTCCGCTAAAACCACGGTATCAACAACTAATTATTTGGCTAAGATTACAATTGCGATGAAAATATTCTTTAGAGTTTGTTTGGAAAAACAAAAGCCAAATCATTTAAGATTTTTTTGAAAGTGGAAAATTTACCTAAGTGTATTTGAAAATTATTTAGTTTTAAATCGATAAAAAACATTTAAGGCGTTTGCGGGGATCGGATTCTCCTAGCTTAAAAATTAACGACAAAATAAAGCAGATAAATAATAAAAAGCATATAAAGAGATAGGGAGAGATAGAAGTTTGGGTCCAAACCCGGCGTTCTGTTCGCCTTGACCGGGAATTTTGACCCACCTGTTTGGGTTTTCGACTTTCGCTTTTGGTACCTGTCCAAGTTCTAGGTAACATAATGCAATAATAAAATTAAATAACGACAAGGGCTTAGGCCATTACAAAATAAAACACAAAGAATAAACTTCGGCTCCTCAATTCTTTTAAACTTCGGGATCTGTATCGCCGATTTGGGTTGCTCGACAGAAAAAAATTGGTCCCCAAAGGCCTAATTCAGATGTGGAAGGGAAAAGTCCATTGGTGGACGCGTATAACATGCCAGAGAAAATAAAGAAGGGGTTTAGAGGGCATTTAGTACCAATCATTTATTCACACACAAATGTCAGTCGTACAACTCTAAACATTTATGCGAAAACTGATGAAAAATAAAGATAGAGTAATAGGCTTGTATGCTGCAAATATATAAAATACTCAAAGATAATAATCCAACTCAAACTTCAAAACAATAATAATGATAATTAATTTAAGTAAAAAACCACACCCGATGAACCTTGAAGAAACTGTCGAAGGTACGAGACCATTCGCAATAAAATCCACTAAGTAATCGCTACCGACACACTATTTTATAAACACAAGCCTTCGCAATTTTCACTTTTTACTTTAAGACAACAACAGACAATGACCAATCCCCTCCATCTACATACAAACTAGCTTAACGATATCGGACTAAAATATGGACAGTCTGAGACATGAATAATCACGGAGATTGAAAGGGGGAAGAAGAGCTGCATAGCACTCAACGATTCACAAAACAACTTAAAACTCTCTTGCTAATCGCTTTTGGGGGAAAGCTCTTCAATCTGTTTACGCAAAAAAAACAAGATATACTATCAGTAAGCGTATGCGAATAGATTCATTGGTTAGAAATCCAGCATTCAAGTACTACTTGGAAAGAAGAGAACACATAAGAAACAATAACGAAGGACAATATAGACCAATAAGGCAAGAAAAACAACATTAGCTTACACAAGTAACAGCTTACTCGAAACAACCCGGAGATGGAAAACGCTCAAGAGCACAATGCTAAGCACAATAGAAACTGTCTACTTTCGATTCCGACCAGGAATAATAGTAAATCATAAAAGGGCAATAATCCGACACAAAAAACAAAGAAACAGAACCAGAGAAAAAAAAAACATTATGGAAGAGACATCACAAACTTATAAATAGAACTCTCATGCTTCTGGAAAGTCAAAATATATATATATAATAAACCATATAAAAAAGGGTAACCTTATCACGAAAATGCAAAGAGCTAATGCTGAGGAAGGAGTAAGATACTAATGATCAATCTCAATTCCGAGAACAAAGAAAAACAAAATATTAATGGCCAAGCAAACTTGGAAAGATGGTCATATTTCAACAAAATCTGCAGTCACATATCTTATGCTAATTCCAATTTTCTCACTATGAAATACGCAGGGAGAGAGATTAAGTCAGCTTAATCTGCAGGGGTCTGCTAGCATAATAATAAAAGGACCAAGAAAATGACCAAAACAACATACCCAAACAGCGAAGAAAATGGGGTCTAATGTGGCTACATGCTAATAAAGACTCAGCTAACCTACGCAAAACAAAAAATCGGCCCATATCATTACCTCTGAGAGTTTCAATGAAAGCTTGATTCGAACGAGAAAATAAGCGAATCATGAGATCGATTAAAACAGCAGTCATACATCATATCTAAGCTAACCACTAGACAACCGAAAAATCGACGACCACAACAACAATGTCAAACATTATATGCACAAAGAATGCCGACAAAAATCGAAAAGGGAGGGGTGTTACCTTCTTGAGGTGGCAGTGACTGGGACAGAACGACGAGCGTCAGAGGAAGCAACACGGGTCAAGACTTTTCCCACAAACGGAACAACCATAGTGAAAAGAAGGCGCCAAACTCGAATGAAGTTATCTACCCAAATCTGAAAACCGATGAGCCATTCCCAGAGTATTTTCCGATAGAATTCTGATCACTTAAACTTGTTTTCTTAATATATATTTCCTTACTTTCAGAAAATTTCCCTCCTCTTCTGTATAGACTATGGATGGTTTCTGCCTTCCTCTCGAAAATTTTATCCAAAAGAGGCTTTTCCCCTTCACTAAAAAAAAACTCTCTGTTTTCTGCTCAAAGAATAGATCTCTTCAATTCAAAAAATCTTACCTCTCTGTGAGGAAAAGAAACTGATATATAGGCAAAGAATTAGGGTTTGAAAAAATTGGGAAAGAAAATCGGGTTAGACCCATATGCCAATCTTAGAATTTTTCAATCAAATCAAAACCAAAACTCACAAATTCTCTGAGCTCTGCGACTAAAGGGACCGAAATTGAAGGTGGAGGCTGAGATTGATCTTCGTGCCTTGCGTGCTTCATGTCTTCATCTCAACTAGCCGAGGGACAAGGTCACAGGGTTGCCATCCGACTAAAAAACGAAGGATTGAAAGGCGCCAACTGAGAGAAGACGACAACCAAGGAATCGTACTGGCCTCTGCGATTGCCCCCTTTCGCATGGAGCTCGCGCCGAATTGAATCCGCTGGCTCTTTGGACGTTTGCGCTGTCTCTCAGCGCAACAGAGGTAGCTCGATCGTCGCTGCGCGTGCTTTGGAAGATGGAAAAAGATACGTGGTTTTGGATCAATTTGATTTGGTGATCTGGGAATTATGGTTTGCACGCTCTGTTTTTTTTTTTTTTTTTTTTTTGTCAAACGGGTCAAATTAAAAGGGAATTGGGCTGGAAAGGAAGAAGGGCTGAAACCAATCGGGTTAGGAAAGAAAAAGCGTTATGGGCTAAAGAAATGACTTAAGAAAAGGGTCCAAAACGGCTCCTTTTTGAGTTAAATAAAAACAACAACTTAGTCTAATTAACTCGTAATTGGTCGAACTCGATTAGAGTTTTTCAAAAAAAGAGGATGAAATTAATGTAATTAATTAACAAGCTCTTAAAGTTTAATAAAAAATGTAACATAATTAATTCGAAAAACAAAGGTCCAAAACATAGCTAAAACTCTCACCAAATCTCATGTAAAACAACATATTATATCAATAATATATATTTCGAATATTGATAAAGTTTAAATAATTGACACGAATAATTATGTACGGACTATATGCTGCTAAAAACGATATAAAAGTCACAACCCTCATTTAAAACGACTTGCAAAGTTGAATTTATTATTATTTTATTACATATTGTATAAATTCAATTATTTTAAGTTGTTAAACTCGAGAAGCTCGCTAGTTAATTATTAATCGGGAGGGTCAAAATGGGTGTCAACAGTAAGTACTCAATATGTATCTATTTAAAGAAACTATATCATGAGGAAAGGATAAAATAAAAAAATAGTATAAAAGTAATTTAAAAACGGATGTAAAAAATCATAAATTAGTAATTTCAGCACAAATAAAAACCGACTTATATAACATTCATAATTTCATAGAAGATTAAATTAAAAAGTAATATTTATATCCTTTAAAGATTATTATAACAATATATATAGTAGAATAAATACTAACGAGTAGAGTTATTGATGATACCTTCTCCCCGTAGGCCGTAACAATAAAAAATCCATCTAAAATGGTAAATGATAAAACTATGATGCAAAATATCATTCTAATTCAGGATCAACACAAATCATTAATATTTAAAATAAAAAGTACATAAAATTCCACCTAATGATTCCATAACAAGAGGCAAGTGGTAAAGAAAATAATTTTCATGAACAATTATGCTAACTTATGGATCAATGAAATTTGAAGAGTTTTTTAGTTAATTTTTAGAATTATGATCTTAGACATGAGGGTAGAGAAAGGTTATTGTTTTACCAACATAATTCATATACATTTATTTATACTAATATAAAGAAAGGATAACAAATTTAATCTATTTACCTCACTATTGTAGAGAAAGAATAAGATTTTTATTTTTAAAAAAAGTAGTTCCTGATAATTTCTATGATTAATATTCTAATAATTTTTCTAAGAAATATTTTTGTCTTTCATTTGACTTTACTCCTTCATTTTAGTATTATTATAAGATAATATAAATAATTATTCTAGTATTTACTCTCTCTCGTCGGTATTGTTTTGTCATGATTTCTATTTTTAGATGCCAAATATAAAAACACATTGACTAAATTTTTAAGATGTAATTTTCATCATAAATTTACACAAACAAATAGCAATTTATAGTACTTTTTACATAATTTTGAAAATCTTTTTTTTTTTTTTAAAATAAATATCTAATTAATGTGATCTTATTTAACTTTGAAATTAGTTATTTGACTTAGAAAAGCCGCCACAAACAAATTTACAGGAAGGGAGTAAATAATTAGAATTTTGAAACCATTGTATCTAGATGCAGTATTTTAGTATGATTATTTAATGTTAAAAATTAATTATATATTAATATTTAATTTAGTGTAGGAATAAAAAAGGGAAAAAATGGTAATTCACTTCTAAGTTAGGAACTTCCCAACTTATATAATATAATATTATATTATATATATAATATATATATATATATATATTATATATATATATAATATATGAATTATGAGGTGAGTAAATCATGATTTTGATCCCTATTGACTATCACAGTATCACATCTCTAATATGGATATGTATAGTTTATTCATTGGCTTGTTCTAGCAATGATGAAAATAAAAATTACCCAGTACTTTAAAAAGTGATTTTAGTGATTCATTAACATTTATGGTACACTCATCCAATTCGAGTTGTAACGATGTTAAGCAATATAAAAACCAACAAATTGAGTTGGAATCGAAATAGTAGGTGAGCCAAACGTGTTCAAAGTTCAATTATAAAGTACAATTTTGATCTTAATAATTATATGAATAGAAATTACCGAAAAAAATATAAGTACAACAAATTAACTGTTTTGACAATAAATGCCAGATGGGCTTTTTTTTGGTTTTGCATTAGTCAGCTACAACAATATCACACACAAAATAGAATTAACAATATGGAGAGAAATCTCGGGATGTGAGCGATTATAAGGTAATTTCTCATATATGGGTAATTGAAACTGCAATAAATAGCTAAATATCAGTGGGTAGGTTAGACTAAGAGTGGGCAACGGACCAGAACGGACCGCTGGACCGGCACGACCAAACGGGGATGAGTGATCGGTTCCATTGATCGTATCGGCGGATAAACTGGATCGGTTATCGGGACGGATACTCGGTTCTGTTCCATCCCACTATATACCTGGGATGAAATCGGAACAACCGGAATGAAACGGATGCTACAGTCTAGTTATTTCAAAAAATGATTTTTTGAATTACGAAATATGAATAATTTTTTTATTTTTCAAAGTTTAAATTAATAGTTTTTAAATTTATATGTAATTTTTTACTTAAGTTAATTTTAAAGATTTTTTTTAAATATTTTTTACTTATTAAATTTGCAAGTTAAGTCTAATGTCTAATTAAGTTTTCAAGCTTTAAATCTTTTGAAGTTAATAAGTTATATAATTTATTAATATGTTATTAATAAGTTATATTTATAACTTGTAATTAAATAAATTAAATTTGTTAATTTAAAAAATTAAATAAAAGTAAGGGTATAAAATTACACAAATAATAAAATATCAATTTAATTTATTTAAATTTGTATTATAAATTACAATTTCAATTTACAAACTATTAGTACAGTGCATAGTTTAACGCAGCCACTTCTAGGAAGGATTCTGTTTCAACTAAGTCTGAATGTATACTAACCATTGTATAGTCCGTAATCCTCTTCTAACTCAACTATTGATTGACCGTAATCAACTTCTGGTCCTTGATAAGCTCGTTAACAATCTTGAAGTTTGCATGCCATCGTCACTACCACATCCATTGGCTGAATCTATGAAAAGTTCAAATTAACTATCTAACTTTGGAAGTCCTGATTTCTCCGCTCAACATTTAAATCCATCTCTAAACAACACTGGTATCTCCAAGCTGTCTTCGCCTACCGAATATATGTGTCTCCTATTTGAAATCTTGCACGCTGAAAGCTGCCTCCGAAGCTACTGATGATCTTTTAATTGAAAGACACATCCTTCACCATCTAACAAGTTTTGAGAATTGAGTTCCATGATCCTCACCAATTCAATGGTTTGTATTACCTCTTGTTTATAATATCATTCAGAACCCTGTTCAAATTTTTTAACAAATTCACATTTACTAGAAGAGTCAAGACAAGTTTATGTTTCATATCGTCCATCCGACCTACTCGAGGCATAGACATTTGAGGATTTCAACATTATCTAAGGAATAATATTTATGCATACATTTTTTAGCAAGTAGTTTTATACAATTTTGACATGTTCCAAATCAGGTCTGTTCTGTTTAATATCTAAATTTTGAAAATGCATCCACGCGATGCATGATCCTCGCGATGCATGAATATTGACTCGCGATGCATGCCTCTTCCGCGATGCATGAATATTACTCGCGATGCATGATCTTCCGATGCATGTTGAATATACTCGCGATGCATGAATCTTTCCGATGCATTAATATGACTCGCGATGCATGATCTTCCGCGATGCATGAATATTGACTCGCGATGCATGATCTTCCGCGATGCATGAATATTGACTCGCGATGCATGATCTTGCGATGCATGCTGCGATGCATGATATTGACTCGCGATGCATGCTCTTCACCGATGCATGATCTTCCGCGATGCATGAGTATTGACTCGCGATGCATGACTTCCGCTATGCATGAATATTGACTCGCGATGCATGATCTTCCGAATACATGACTAATGATAAAATGATTCCAAATAATGCATCGTCTTGATCGATAATAAAATAAATGACCCTCCGGGTATTGTATTGTCTTGATCGATAAAATAAATGATCCCTCCGGTAATGCATATCATATCTGTCATTATGATGCAAATGACGTCCTTTACGGAAACCGTAACCTCTTCTCACTTGATTCACCTTTGAATCTAGCTGGACATTCTCTATAGACTTCATGTTGTTGGAAATTGACTGAAATAAACAAATATATTCCCAAGTTTTCGGTATAAGCATAAATAATTCCTGCGTTTACAGGAACAACCGTTAATTTGGGAGAGCTTTCTCCTTCCTCGACTCCTCCATATTCATCGATCAGAGGAATTTGCTGATTTTTGAGAAATATTATGAGCCTGCATCCACAGAAAAATAGTTAGTTTAAGACAGACTGATCTGTGTCGACTCTTCAAATCGTCCGCTCCTCGTCCTGCTATCTCTGGTTGCTTTCCAGATCTCCCGACTCTTGATAGACAAGACAGAATAATTTATGCCAAAACAAATGAAACATAAAAGGAAATATTTTAGAAAAAATAAATTTTTGAGAAGTAATATTTTGAAAAGGGGCACTGCCAAATGTCATGTCACGTCAGGCTTATGGAACTTCTCCGAGCTTGATGATTGGGAGGTATATCTGATTATGCGATGGGGAGTATTCAGAGTCACTCTAGACTGTCGATAAACCCATGCTGAAATTTTGAGGTCATCCTCAAAATTTCTGTCCCAGTTACAAGTTTTGTTTATCTTCAAATGTCGGTAAGTAAATCCTGGAATTTTTGAGATCCTCTCAAAATTCTGTCCCAGTTGCAAATCTTGAAGTAGCTTCAGTCTCGACTTGCTGAGGAAAAATCTTTTTCTTGAGAATTTTTGAGTCCCTCTCAAAATTCTGTCCCAGTTTCTATTGTAAAGAATAGAAATCTTACGGGAGATATGACCGAACCCTTGTGGCGCCTACGTATCCCGTTGAGGCAGGAATCAGGTCAAACGTAGTTCCCTCAAGGCTAACAAAAATAAGAAATTTACAAAGAAAACGACGAGGCCGACATAGGCCGCCTACGTATCTCATTCTTGAGAATTCAGGTCGAACGTAGTTCAAATACAAGAAATATTTAAAAGGGATAAAGGGGTGACCGAGGCCGACATAGGCCGCCTACGTATCTCATTCTTGAGAATTCAGGTCAGACGTAGTTCATTACAAGAGGGATAAAAATTTTAACAAAAAATACAAGCAAATGAACAACAAGAAATAGTAGAAACAAACCAATCTTCACATAGTACCTCTTGACAGCATCTGAGTTGATCGGTTTTGGCCACGCGGTGCCATCCATCTCCGACAGGACCAACGCCTCCAGATAATACTTTACGAACCACGTAGGGTCCTTGCCAATTTGGTGCAATTTTCCTTTGTACTCGTCTTGATGAGGAAAAATGCGCTTAGGACCCATTGCCCGATTTCAAAAATTCTGGCTCTGACTCTCTTGTGAAAGCACGAATCATTCTTTGTCGATACAACTGACCATGACAAACGGCAACCATTCTCTTTTCATCGATCAAAGTTAACTGATCAATTCTCTTGCTAACCCATTCACATTACTTAGCTCGCTTCTTGGATAATTCTCAAGGAGGTATCTCAACTTCGGCGGTATGACTGCTTCTGTTCCGTACACTAGCAAGTATGGGAGTAGCTCCAGTCGACGTTCTGACAGTCGTTCGATAACCCAATAAAGCATATGGCAACATCTCATGCCAACCTCGGTGATTGTCAATCATTTTCCTCAGGATCTTCTTGATATTCTTATGGGCGGCTTCTACGGCTCCATTCATTTGCGGACGATAAGCGGTCGAGTTTCGGTGAGTAATCTTAAACTGTTCACATATCTCTCTCATCAAGTGACTATTGAGATTTGCACCGTTATCAGTAATGATGGATTCTGGCACTCCAAACCTGCATATTAGATTGTTGCGAACAAAATCAGCTACAACTTTCTTGGTGACCGACTTGTACGAAGCTGCTTCCACCCACTTAGTGAAATAATCAATGGCAACCAAAATAAATCTGTGTCCATTAGAGGCGGCTGGCTCTATCGGACCGATGACATCCATGCCCCAAGCTACAAACGGCCAAGGTGAACTCATAGCATTAAGTTCGTGAGGCGGCACTCGTATCAAATCACCATGCACTTGACATTTATGACACTTCTGCACAAACTTGCAACAATCATTCTCCATAGTCATCCAGAAATAACCGGCTCGAAGGATTTTTCGTGCTAAAGTGAGCCCATTCATATGCGTTCCACACACTCCGGCATGTATTTGTTCAATAAGCTTCCCGGCTTCAACAGCATCGACACATCTTAGAAGACTCAAATCTGGAGTTCTCTTATAAAGGACTTCTCCACTTAGAAAGAAATTGAGAGCCATGCGGCGTATCGACTTCCTTTGGTTGGATGCAGCATCTTCTGGATAAATACCAGACTCCAAATATTTCTTTATATCGAAATACCATGGTAAACCGTCAGGTTCTGCTCAACATGTGAACAATGAACTGGATGTTCTCTCAACTCTATATCCAGTGGATCAATATAGTCAGTATCCGGATGTTTAATCATTGAAGCGATGGTGGCAAGAGCATCGGCCAACTCATTTTGTATCCTGGGAGTATGTCTAACTCGATCTTACGAAATCTCTTGCATAACTTCTGTACATACTGTACGTAAGGTATGATCTTCGGGTTTTTCACAGCCCATTCTCCTTGAACTTGATGAATCAACAAGTCTGAATCTCCAATGACGAGCAACTCGTAGACATTCATGTCGATGGCCATTTTCAAACCAAGAACACAAGCTTCATATTCGGCCATGTTGTTCGTGCAATTAAATCGGAGCTTAGCTGCCATGGGATAGTGTTGACCAGATTCTGACACTAGAACCGCCCCAATACCTTTTCCCTGGTGATTTGCTGCTCCATCAAAGAATAATCTCCAACCAGGATATGCTTCAGAAATATCTTCACCTACAAATGATACTTCTTCATCATGAAAATAAGTCTTGAGCGGTTCATATTCTTCGTCAACAGGATTCTGCAAGATGATCAGCCAAGGCCTGTGCCTTTATCGCCTTTTGAGTCACATACACAATATCAAATTCACTCAACAACATTTGCCATTTAGCTAATTTTCCGGTTGGCATCGCTTCTGGAAAATATACTTCAACGGGTCCATTCTGGAAATGAGATATGTAGTGTAAGAAGACAAGTAATGCCTCAATTTCTGAGCAAGCCAAGTCAAAGCACAACATGTTCTCTCCAACAGAGTGTAACGAGACTCATATGGGGTAAACTTTTTGCTTATGTAATAGATAGCTCTTTCCTTCTTCCCTGTCTCGTCGTGTTGACCGAGCACGCATCCGAATGCACTATCTGATACGGACAAATATAGCAACAAAGGACTCCCTTCTCGCGGAGGGACCAATACTGGCGGATTTGACAAATAGCTCTTGATAGCGTCAAAAGCAGTCTGACACTCTTCAGTCCACTTCGTCGGCGCGTCTTTCTTCAACAACTTGAAGATAGGCTCACACACCACGGTTGATTGAGCTCTGAATCGACTAATGTAGTTCAACCTCCTAAGAAACTCATCACCTCTTTTCTCGTCTTCGGCGGAGGTAACTCTTGAATTGCTTTAATTTTAGAAGGATCGAGCTCTATACCCCTTCTACTGACTATAAATCCCAACAACTTGCCGGCTGGAACTCCAAAAGCGCATTTGGCGGGATTTAATTTCAAGTTGTAACGACGCAAACGATCAAAGAACTTCTTCAAATGCATCAAGTGGTCTGAACTCTCGCGGGACTTGATTATGACGTCATCTACATACACCTCAATCTCCTTATGAATCATGTCATGAAATATGGTCGTCATAGCCCTCATATAGGTAGCACCAGCATTCTTGAGGCCAAATGGCATCACTCTATAGTGATATACACCCCACGGTGTAATAAAAGCTGTCTTTTCTGCGTCTTCTTCATCCATCAAAATTTGATGATAACCTGCATAACAGTCCACAAATGACTGCATCTCATGTTTGGCACAGTTGTCAATCAAAATATGAATATTCGGCAACGGAAAATTATCCTTCGGCTAGCCTTGTTGAGATCTCTATAGTCAACACAAATCCTGATTTTCCCGTCCTTTTTGGCGACCGGAACGACGTTGGCCAACCAGGTTGGATATTGTGTTACTTCTACCAGTCGGGACTCTATTTGCTTGGTGATTTCTTCCTTAATCTTCAAACTCAGTTCAGGCTTGAATTTTCGAGTTTTTTGCTTCACCGGCTCGAACCCTGGGTTAATCGGTAGCTTATGAGATACAACATCGGTACTCAACCCTTGCATATCACCGACTTCCCAAACAAACACATCACTATATTCGGCAAGCAAGTGAACCAGGCTCTCCTTCTGAACCTCATTTAGGTGGATGCTGATTTTAACCTCTTTGACACACTCTTGGTTGCCCAGGTTTACCGTTTCAGCTTCTTCTAAATTTGGTTTATACTGATTTTCAAACTGACGAAATTCCTTGGCAACATACTCTGGTTCCTCACTTTCCTCTCCGTAATCATCAACCTCGTCATCACCTGCCTCATTTTGTTCATTCAGCTCGTGACACGACATGACATTGGCAGGTTTAAAATTTACCTTACTGAAACCATAAATAAACGAAGTTAGAAAATCAAAGCATGACAGATGATTAAATAAGCTAAATTAAAAAATAAAAGAGGCTTTCATAAAAATTGAAAAACAATGCAAACTTTGGCCATGGCAGAGCCATATTGCCTTTTTGAACATCACGACGGGAATTTAAAAGTTCAAATAGTTAAAATGCAAAATGGTGGGTCTCGGGCCTCTTCCGGACTACCACCGATTAAAACGTGCATAAAACGATGCCCTTCTACCAAGGAGTTCGGGAGACCAGGATGGGCGTGGAGGTCCAGTTCTGCAGCGTCTCTCCGGGCTCAGCATCACGGAATCCTGTCAGCTCGACCTCTTCTTCAATAATAGCATCTATCTCTTCAAAAAGGCCACAGATTCCTTCCCCCAGGTTCTCCTCCTCTGCATGCTCACGAACGGGGAATGATTGATATAGATGAGGGATTGGTTTAGCTAATGCTTGATCATTCTTCTTTTTCAGCTTCAAATCATCATCTGTGGGGACGTACCCCAAACCATATCTAGCTCCTTTGACGGAGACCGGAACAGGCTCAATAATTCCTTGGGAATTTCTTCCCAATCCAACACCTGGTTCAAAACCATTCTGCAGCATCACAGTGGCTATCATCTTATACACGGCAGGCATATGAGGCTGTGGGGCCAAATCCTCACCAGTGGCATTTACCAGCTCCACTGTATAGAAATCGGTACCCCGAGACACTTCATCAATAATCGGCGCCTGTCTACCAGAGCGATTCCCTTCACCATGAATAACCAACTCTTCATTTCTCCAAACGAGCTTCATCATCTGATGCAAAGTAGAAGGCACAGCTCCAGCCATATGAATGAAAGGCCTTCCCAGAAGAAGGTTGTAACTTGTATCAATATCTAAGACTTGGAACTGTGTGCTGAACTCTGCCGGACCCACTTGGATGACCAGATTTACCGCTCCCAAGGTATCTCTTTGGACCCCATCAAAAGCCCTTACGTTGACTTGGTTTTGTCCAACTTTCCCAAGTCAAAACGTAACTGCTTCAGTGTCGACAATGGACAAATATTTAAGCCGGATCCGTCATCTACCAAGACACGATTTATGACCTTCTCACGACATATCACAGTGATGTGTAGCGCCTTGTTATGTGACCTCCCTTCAATAGGCAGCTCATCGTCACAAAAGCTGATTCGCCCCTCGAATAACTTGATGAATCATGGCAGCCACGTTATCACTACTTGTACCTGAGGGTACGTATGTATCGTCGAGAGCTCTCATTAAGGCCTGCCTATGGGATTGAGAGCTCATCAGTAGGGCCCACACGGAGATCTGAGCCGGGGTCTTCTCTAAATGTTTGACGATGGAATAATCCTTTGGTTGCATCCTTCTCCAGAATTCTTCCGCTTCTCCCTCGCTTATCGGCCTCTTAGCCTGGTCCTTCTTCTGTCCTCCGAGAGCAAGCTCGTCAGGAGTGTAACACCTTCCAGACCTGGTCATGCCTTGAGCAGCAGCGGTTTCAATAACAAACTTAGGTTTGACGAGAGTTTCTGACGGCACCAAGGCAACAGCCTTTGTAGGTGTCAAAATAACGAACTCTCTTCTTTCTTTGACACTTAAAGAAGCGACAGCCCTTTCCAAGTCCTCATGCATAATGGGGGTAATCATTTTTGTGCCACACCCGTCTTCGTCCGTTTCGATCATATTAACATTGCCACCTTCATGATTCGGCAACGGGTTTGTGTTGACATTTGGTGCCGCCGGTTGGAGAGAAACTACCTCCTGATCGATCAGATCCTGGATTTTATGCTTAAGGTTGATACAATCTTCCGTGTCATGTCCAACACTGTTGGAATGATAAGCACATCTTTGATCTGGCTTGTAGAACTTTGAATTGACATCCACGGGCTTGGGACCCACAGGGTGGATGTATCCAGCCGCGGCTAGTCTCTCAAATAGTTTGGTCCGGCTTTCAGCAAGTGCAGTGAAGTTCCTTGGGGGCCTTTTTTCAAATCTGGGTCGGGAAGGGTCATAACCACTTTGCTGAGGGGGAGGCACCTGCTGATAATTTCGGGTATTCGGACGAGGAGCTTGGCTTCTAGGATAAGGGTTTGTTTGATAATTTGGCATGGAGCTTGGTAATTCGGGAGGGTTTTTGATATAATGGAGCTTGGACTTGATAAACGGGTGGTGGTGCTCGGTAGCTCGACTGTATATTGGCACAGTTGGGAGCAATATTCTGATAAGGGGATGGAATCTGGTAAGGTTGAGGGTAATTTGGGTATATGGGGGAAAGATTTTGGAGATTAAGGGGTGGACTCTGGTACAACGGAACTTGAGCGTTTGGATAGGTGGGGGTAGTATCATGGTTATTGGGATGATTAGATTGCGGGTAGTAGGCTTGGTGAGATTTTGGGGAAGGCCTGGAACGATCTTGGGAATGTGACGAGTTTCTGGGGGTTTTTCTTCCCCCATACGAGACAGCGGCAACTTCCTCTCTTTTCTTCTTCATCAATCCTGAAGATCCAGGTGATGCGGATACACGGGCTATCTTCCCCGATTTCAAACCATCTTCGATAGTCTCACCAACTTTGACTATCTCGGCGAATTTAGCTCCGACTAGCAACATGATTCTGTCGTAGTATTCTGGCTCCTGCACCCGCACAAACACTTCACAATCTCTTTCTCTGTCATGGGCGGCCTTACTCTTGCTGCTTCCTTCCTCCATCTATAGGCAAACTCCCTATAGCTTTCAGTTGGTTTCTGCTTCATCTTCTCTAGAGAATATCGATCGGGAACTATCTCAACATTGTATGCAAATCGGTCAATGAAGTCTTTGGCCAGCGCATTCCAACTGGGCCACTGCCTGGTTTCGTGTGACGTAAACCACTCGAGGGCCTCCCCACATAGACTTCGGCTGAAAAGCCGCATCAACAAGGCCTCATCCCTGCCAACTCCCACGAGCTGGTCACAATATGCTCTTAGATGAGCCATGGGGTTGCCTACTCCCCCGAAGGTGTCAAACTTCGGAATTTTGAACCCTTCGGGAAGGTTCAAATCTGGGTGGATGCACAACTCTTCGTAACTGAGTCCCACGACGTCTGGGATGCATTGTAGCTCTTTCATAGCCCTTTTAATTTCCTCTTTTATATCGATCTTCGCATCCTCCTTTGCCTTCCATTCTCTTTCCTGTTCTTCATAGTGATCCAACTCAGAACCGTGCACCTCGTGCTCGGCAGGAACGGGAACTTGGAAGGTGGCTCTTTTTGGGAGGGGCGGGGCTATAGAGGGACTTGGAACATTTTGGGCGGTCTGGTAGTTCTGTGGGTAAGCCTGAGGATTGGTGTTCTGATTTAAATGGTGATGAGGTGTTTGGGGATTGAAGGCAGTTTGATTTTGATTTTGGTTTTGATTCTGTGGCGGTGGGCGGTTGAGTATTCTGAGGATGGGGTGGCATTTGAGGGTGGTTATTTGGAAGAGGCGATGGAGTTTGGTAAGATACAGAAGCGTATTGGGGGTTTTGGGTTGTTAGATCTATCACAGACGGATTATGCACAGGTGTAGAAGGCTGATTCTGAGTTGGATCCATATTTGAGGAAGGGAAGTAGATTGGAGGTCTTCCGTCAGTGGTTAGACAAATCCAGGTGGAGGCAGATCTGTCTCCGTTGCATTTCACCTCATCTCCGCAATTTGCTGCATCAGCTGCATAATCAATTCATTCTGTTCTGCTACGGTGGGTTGAGCCACCACAACGTCAGTAAGACTCACTTCTTCATTATTATCCCCATAACTGCCTTTCCTCTGTCAGAACTTTGCCCTGGGAAGGAATCTGCGGGACCTTTTGATCTGGTGAAGTAAGGATGATCTGCCAGCTTAATCGACACAGATCAGTTCAAAATACCTGAGGAGGAAAACAACTCAAAGGCAGATTTGTTAGTTTGGACTCAGAATACAAAACACATAATATCACATAGAGAGCAGACAAACACACAAGTTGCTTTGTTTGAGGATATCTTTAACCCACGAGTAAGGACGAAACATTTTTTTTTTTTTTTTTTTTTTTACAAGCAGGAATTTGCTTGCTCTTTTAATTTGACATTGTCTCAGAAAGGCCAAATCGCGTTGAGCTAAGGTCTTCTTGCAGCTGCTTTTTGATGTCTGTTGATCTGATCTGCGTATCCTCTTGTAATATGAAAGGAAGAATGAAAATTTTTAAAAGATAGGGGCCGGGCCTTGGAAGGCTGCCTACGTATCTCTCAAGGAGAATTCAGGCCCAACGTAGTTCGAGTTCGGGATAAAATATTTTCATTCATTCTTTCATTACGGTTACAAGGAAATTGAAAGACAACATTGGAATTCTTAAAAGATAACATGATGATGACACGTTAGTCATTTCTCTTCTTGTTGCAGTGTCACTCTCTTCCTTTCAGACGACCCAGAAATGGAGGCTTGTAGACGATTTCCTCACCGTCGTCCTCCTCAGTCAATTCGGGGTGAGCGTTGTCGGGACCACTATTGCCCCTTGCTCACGGATAGAGTATTTTCCGCGCATTTTCTGAATTTTGTCTATCATGTCATGGTGGAACGCCTTGTTCTTCTTCCTTAACGCCGACATCCTTTCTTTCATAGCGATGAATTCCGTCATTTCCGCTTTCAGTTCTTCATCTAGTGACACATTTTTGGCCAACAGACTCGCGGTTTCCGAATCTATCTCCGCTTCTCTTGCCTCTCTTTCTTGAATCTGTAATCGAAGCATGTCCAATTTTCGGCTTAGATCCTCTTTTTCTTCCTCAATACTTTTCTTCCTCTTTTCTTTTGACATCAATTCTTCGTCCAGTGTCGCAGTCGCAGCCTTGTAGACTGACGTGGCAACTTCGACCCTAAGCCCTTCCTCTCTGACCTCTTGAATCTTTCGTGTGATTTGTTCTATCTTTCTTTGTAACTCCTCTCCAGTGAGCCTCATCTGGATATTCTTACCCTTATCCATAGCAGTGATTTGCTTTCTCTGAGACAATAGAGTAATGTTTAGGATTTGTGTATGAGAGATGTCTTTTGAGTGAGAAACTTAAGACTCGGGAAATTTGGTCGGACATTTTGTAACAGTGGCTTCTGTATATTTTTTTGGAAATTTCTGGATAAGTAAGTTTACGATATCCTCATTCATAGCAACATAACACATAAGCAGTTAAACACACATATATCGCGTCCTAAACATGCTTGTGACCCTTTTGTGCCAAGGGTGGGCCTAGCGAATTGAAGGATGCATATGCTTTTTTAAACCAGATTTATTATCCCCAAAATACTTCATTAGCATCCAAAATGTTGACAAACATAAAACAGAGAAATAGTCCTGAAAATAAATTACAAAACAAAGTACAAATAAAACAGTCCCACGCAGGGGATGGTAAAATTCAAGCCTCCTCTGATCCTTCGCCAAGTCTGGTCCTCTTGGCGATGTTGACCTCTTCCCACATGGCATATCTGTTCGCCCAGAGATGATCTCTCGCCAATCGAGCTCCTTCTTGATGTCTGAACCCCTCTATCGACTGAATCTGTTGTTCCATGCTATCATCTAACTCTGTCATGCACTGTCTGGCTCTTCGTAGTTCTTGTTTCAATCGAGCTATGACTTTGGCGTTTTCTGAGTGACGACGTTGATGCTCTAATTCACTCCTATCAAACTTCTCTTGAAGGCGGTGGAGTCGGACTTGATGTTTGGCTCCAACATCGGCAATAATGTGAGGAACGTTTGGACCAGGCTCAATAGTTCCAGCGAGACTCTTTTTCAACCATTCTTTGTACTCCCCCGAACATTCTGGACGAAACCTATCTGGTACAGGCTCACCCAACACTCTTCGAGATCTCCACATCCTGCGCATGTCTTCAGCAAATGCAACTCGCCCATTCTCGTGGTCAGTTACGAACTTCTTCATATTCGCAATCTGGGGTAACTCTTGTTTCCCTCCTAGTTGCCTTAGGACTCGACCAGGAGCATATGGTCTAGTCCCTCTTAACCCAGCAAATACCAAGTAAGGGACTTTTTCTGTTCGAACCACCATGTTTTTAGTTACCACCAATCTGTCTATGACCACTGTACGTCTTCTTCTCTCAGCCCTCGAAGCCTCGGATACCAAAAACTCTCTCCTCCAGTCTTGTTGCAACGATTGTGATACAACCACCAATCATGACCATGTAGCTCGTCGGACCGTCTTAGGGGATCTGGTTCTTTTGGGTTATGAGTCTTGATTAAATGTCGCATCATCCACCACTGTAGTATCAGATTACACCCTTGAAAGAAACGTTCTCCGTTCTGACACTTGTCTAAAGCCCTGTAGATGTCGGCCAGAATCATAGGCGCTAAAGTGTAGTACTTTGTCGATGTTTTGTAATCCACTCCATAGAAGATGGCATGAGTGACCATAAATACACTAGGATGAATAGTGTATTTTGGCCCTTGAGGGAAAACCATCGTTCCGAGCAAACATATCGCAAATGCAAGGGGACGCGTCTCTTTCCATTTCTCTTTTGAGACGAACTCGTCTTTATGTTTCTCATAAGCCCTTGCACGCCCAAATCGATAATATAACTTTCTGAATGGTATATTTGGACCAGGGAGCTTGTCCATCCATTCGGCTTTAACCAATGACAACTTTTCTTTAATTTGGGCGAAATCCCATATTACGGGATTTAGAAGATCTGTATCTGGATGTCGCTTCCTTTTGTTGCACATGGCGACACTTTCATAGCTGATAAGGACTTCTTCAATAGTTGGCGTCAACTCTACTTCCCCGAACCGAAAAACCATGTTCTCGCTATCCCAGAATTTCACCATCGTTCCAATTAAGCCAGGCCAAGCATTCATCTCTAGCAGCGACGGAAGGTAACCTATGTGTTTCTGAACGATCATTTTGTCGTCGTTGTTCATGAACCTCCACCATACTTTGAGGAAAGGGTCGGGGATAGTAACCATTCTTGTTTTCAAAGGCTCGTGTGTCGGATTCATCCTACAAAAATAGCAGGCAAAATTTGTCAACCCCCACCCCCATAGACAATAAATTGTTTTAAAAACACATATGCATCCTTCAATCAACACGTAAGCATGATTGTCTGTTTTTGGCAATTTAGGGCCAAGTAGACACAAGGTGGGCTTCTAATGGGCCCAACACGCCTTGGGTGTTGGGTCATCTTAGTTCAAATGCTCCTAAAATTGGGATTTGGCTCGGCTCTACGCTAGTTCACTATGAGTGGCTTTTGAAAAGACCGGGAACCCAAACGGACAATTTGGGCTGAAACTCGCGACAACCATTGGACGCCTAACGAACCAATAAATTGCCGCTAATTTCGAAAAAAAAGGTGAGTATAAAAAAGTCCGGCTGCGGTTCCGCAAACCGTCCTTTAATATACTATACATATATATCGGAAATATGCCATGATATGCAACAGTTCAATAAAGCAATAAATAAACAGATAAACAGTTAACTCACATAGCCAAAACACGTTAGTTTTAAGGTTAGAATCCTCCCAATCCCCAGCAGAGTCGCCATTCTGTTTACATCGAAAAAATATTTTTTTAAGGATTTCGACCTTTTTGAGAGTCGCCACTTAATTTTTGAGAAAAATCAAGAAAAAATATGTTTTCAAAAGTTTTAACAGAAAAATCTTTTGAAAACTAAAATGGTTCGGGGATTCATATTAACGTCTTAGGAAGGTTTTGAAAGCACCTAAGACGTTCCGCTAACCTACGGTTATCCAACAACTAATTATTTGGCTAAGGATTACAATTGCGATGAAAATATTCTTTAGAGTTTGTTTGGAAAACAAAAGCCAAAATCATTTAAGATTTTTTGAAAGTGAAAATTTACCTAAGTGAATTATTTGCAAAATTATTAGTTTTAAATCGATAAAACATTTAAGGCGTTTTGCGGGGATTCGGATTCTCTAGCTTTAAAATTAACGACAAATAAAGCAGATAAATAATTAAAAGCATATAAAGAGATAGGGAGAGAGATTTGGGTCCAAACCCGGGTTCTGTTCGCCTTGACCGGAATTTTGGACCCACCTGTTTTGGGTTTTCGACCCATTTCCCTTTTGTACCTGTCCTAAGTTCTAGTAACATAATGCAATAATAAAATAAAATAAAAACGACAAGGGCTTAGGCCCATTACAAATAAAACACAAAGAAATAAACTTCGGCTTCTTCAATTCTTTTAAACTTCGGGATCTGTACGCCGATTTTGGGTTGACTCGACAGAGAAAAATTGGGCCAAAGGCCCTAATTCAGATGTGAAGGGAAAAAGTCCATTGTGGACGCGTATACATGCCAGAGAAAATAAAGAAAGGGGTTAGAGGGCATTTAGTACCAATCCATTTATTCAAAACACACAAAATGTCAGTCGTACAACTCTAAACATTTAGCGAAAACTGATGAAAAATAAAGATAGAGTAATAGGCTTGTATGCTGCCAATATGTATAAAATACTCAAAGATAATAATCCAACTCAAAACTTCAAAACAATAATAATGATAATTAATTTAAGTAAAACACACCCAACTTGAAGAAACTGTCGAAGGGACGAGACCATTCCCAATAAAATCCACTAAGTAATGCTACCGACACACTATTTTATAAACACAAGCCTTCGACCAAAATTTTCACTTTTTACTTTAAGAACAACAACAGACAATGACCATCCTCCATCTACTACTAAACTAGCTTAAACGATATCGACTAAAAATATGGACAGTACTGAGACATGAATAATCACGAGATTGAAAGGGGGAAGAAGAGCTGCCATAGCACTCAAACGATTCACAAAACAACTTAAAACTCTCTTGCTAATCGTTTGGGGAAAGCTTCTCTCATCTTTTACGAAAAAAAAACAAAGATATACTAATCAGTAGCGTATGCGAATAGATTCATTAGGTTAGAAATCCAGCATTTCAGTACTACTTGAAAGAAGAAAACACAATAAGAAACAATAACGAAGGAAATATAGACCAATAAGGCAAGAAAATACAACATTAGCTACAAAGTAACAGCTACTCGAAACAACCCGGAGATGAAAACGCTCAAGAGCACAATGCTAAGCACAATAGAACTGTCTATTTCGACCAGGAATAATAGTATCATAAAGGCGCAATAATCCGACACAATAAAACAAAGGAAAACAGACAGAGAAAAAAAAAACATTATGGAAGAGACATCACAACTTATAAATAGAACTCTCATGCTTCTGGAAAGTCAAAATATATATATATACATATATACATATAAAAAAGGGTAAACCATTATCACGAAAATGACAAAGAGCTAATGCTTGAGGAAGGAGTAAGATACTAATGATCAATCTCAATTCCGAGAACAAAGAATAACAAAAATATTAATGGCCAGCAAACTTTGACAAGATGGTCATATTTCAACAAAATCTGCAGTCACATATCTTAATGGCTAATTCCAATTTTCTCACTATGAATACGAAAGGGTAATGGGGAACGATTAAGTCAGCTTAATCTGCAGGGGTCTGCTAGCATATAATAAAAAATGACCAAGAAAATGACCAAAACACATACCAACAGCGAAGAAATGGGTCTATGTGGCTAACATGCTAATGAAAAGACTCAGCTAACTACGCAAAACAAAAAATCGGCCATATTCATGTAACCTCTGAGAGGTTTCAATGATGCTTGATTCGAACGAGATACAGAATCATGAGATCGATTAAAAGCAGTCATACATCATATCTAAGCTACCAACTAGACAGAAAAATCGACGACCACAACTAACAATGTCACATTATAGCAACAAAGATGAGAAAAAATCGAAAGGGAGGGTGTTACCTTCTTAGGGGCAGTGAACTGGGACAAACGACGAGCGTCAGAGAAAGCAATGACTTCCACACAAACGGAACAACCAATAGTGAAAAGAAGGCCCAAACTCGAATGAAGTATCTACTCCAAATCTGAAACCGAGTGAGCCATTTCCCAGAGTATTTCGTATAGATTCTGATCACTTAAACTTGTTCTTAATATATATTTCTTAGCTTTCAGAAAATTCCTCCTCTTCTGTATAGGACTATGGATGGTTTTGCCTTCTTTCTCGAGAAAATTTTTATCCAAAGAGATTTTCCTTCACTAAAAAAACTCTCTGTTTCTTGCTCAAAGAATAATCTCTTCAATTCAAAAAATCTCTCCTCTTCTGTGAGGAAAAGAAACTATATATAGGCCAAGAATTAGGGTTTTGAAAAAATGGGAAAGAAATCGGGTTAGACCCATATCCATTTAGAATTTTTCAATCAAAAATCAAAACCAAAACTCAAATATTCTCGGACGCTCTCGACTCAAACGGGACGAAATTGAGGTGGATGGCTGAGATTGATCCTTCGTCCTTGGCGTGCTTCATGTCTTCATCTCAAGCTAGCGAGGACAAGGTCACAGGTCTGCCATCCCACTAAAAAACCGTAAGGATTGAAGGCGCCGCTGAGAGAAGACGACAAAAGGAATCGTACTGCCCTCTGCCATTCCCCTTTCGCATGGAGCTCGCGCGAATTGAATCCGCTGGCTCTTTGAACGTTTGCGCGTCTCTCAACGCGCACAGAGGTAGCTCGATCGTCGCTGCGCGTGCTTTGGAAGAGGAAAAAGAACGGGTTTGGATCAATTTTGATTTGGGTGATCTGGGAATTATCGTTGCACGCTCTGTTTTTTTTTTTTTTTTTTGATCAAAACGGGTCAAATTAAAAGGGAATTTGGGCTGGAAAGGAAGAAGGGCTGAAACCAATCGGTTAGGAAAGAAAAAGGTTAAATGGGCTAAAGAAAATGACTTAAGAAAAAGGGTCCAAACCGGTCTTTTAGTTAAATAAAAACAACAACTTAGTCAAATTAACTCGTAATTGGTCAACTCGATTAGATTTTCAAAAAAAGAGGATGAATTAATGTAATTAATTAACAAGCTTCTTAAGTTTAATAAAAATAAAATAATTAATTCGAATAAACTAAAGGTCCAAAACATAAGCTAAAAACTCAACCAAATCTCATGTAAAACAAAATATTACTATCAATATATATATATTTCGAATATTGATAAAGTTTAAATAATTACACGAATAATTATGTAGGACATATATGCTAGCTAAAACGATATAAAAGTCACACCTCATTTAAAACGACTTGCAAGTTGAATTTATTATTATTTTATTTACATATGTATAAAATTAATTATTTTAAGTTGTTTAAACTCGAGAAGCTCGCTAGTTAATTATTATCGAGGAGGGTCAAAATTGGGTGTCAACAGTAAGTACTCAAATATGTATCTATTTAAAGAAACTATATCAATGAGGAAAGGATAAAATAAAAAAAATAGTATAAAAGTACATTTTAAAACGGATGTAAAAATCATAAATTAGTAATTTCAGCACAAATAAAAACCGACTTATAACATTCATAATTTCATAGAAGATTAAATTAAAAAAGTAATATTTATATCCTTCTAAAGATTTTAATTATAACAATATATATAGTAGAAATAAATACATAACGAGTAGAGTTATTGATGATACCTTCTCCCGTAGGCCGTAACAAAAAAAATCCATCTAAAATGGTAAAGATAAAACTATGATGCAAAATATCATTCTAATTAGGATCAAACAAATATTAATATTTAAAATAAAAAAGTACATGAAAATTCCCTAATGATTCACATTAACAAGAGGCAAGTGGTAAAGAAAAACTAATTTTTCATGATACATATATATTGCTAAACATTTATAGGATAAGATGAAAAATTGAAGAGTTATTTTAGTTAATTTTTAGAAGTTAGTGATCTTAGACATGAGGGATAGAAAAGGTTGATTGTTTTACCAATAATTCAATACATTTATTTATACTAATTATAAAGAAAGGATAACAAATTTAATCTATTTAACCTCACTAATTGTAGAGAAAGAATAAAGATTTTTTATTTTTAAAAAAAAGTAGTTCCTGATAATTTTCTATGAAATAATTTCTAATAATTTTCTATGAAATATTTTTGTCTTTCAAATTTGACTTTACTCCTTCTTATTTTTAGTATTTATTATAAGATAATATAATATAATTATTACTTAGTATTTACTCTCTCCGTCCGGTATTGTTTGTCATGATTTCTATTTTTAGAGCCAAACTATAAAAACATTGACTAAAATTTTAAGATGTATGTTTTCATCATATTAATATACAAAAAAATGCAATTTATAGTACTTTTTACATAATTTTAGAAAATCTTTTTTTTTTTAAATATCAAATTAATGTGATCTTATTTAACTTTGAAATTAGTTAATTTGACTTTAGAAAAGCGCACATGACAAACAATTACACGGAGGGAGTAAATAATTAGAATTTTGAACCATTGTATCTAGATGCATGTATTTAAGTATGATTATTTAATGTTAAATTAATTATATATTAATATTTAATTTAGTGTAGGAATAAAATAAGGGCAAAATGGTAATTCAACTTCTAAGTTAGGAACTTCCCACTTATAATAATATATATATATATATATATATATATATATATATATATATATATATATATATGTATATATATATATGATATGATTATGAGGTGAGTAATCAATTTGATCACTATTGACTAGTCACATACTCCTCAATATGGATATGTATAGTTTATTCATTGGCTTGTTCTAGCAATGATGAAATAATAAAATTACCCAAGTACTTTAAAAGTGATTTTAGTGATTCATTTAACATTTATGGTACACCTCATCCAATTCGAGTTGTAAACGATGGTTAAGCAATATAAAAACCAACAAATGAGTTGGAATCGAAATAGTAGGGAGCCAAACGTGTTCAAAGTTCAATTATAAAGTACAATTTTGATCTTAATAATTATATGAATAGAAATTACCGAAAAAAATATAAGTACACAAATTAACGGTTTGACAATAAATGCCAGATGGGGTTTTTTGGTTTGCAATAGTCAGCTACAACAATATCACACAAAATAGAATTAACAATATGGAGAGAAATTCTCGGGATGTGAGCGATTATAGGTAAATTTCTCAATATGGGTAATTGAAACTGCTAATAAATAGCTAAATATCAGTGGGTAGGTTAGACTAAGAGTGGGCAACGGACCAGAACGGGACCGCTGGACCGGCACGAACCAGAACGGGATGAGTTGATCGGTTCATTGATCGGTATCGGGATAAACTGGATCGGAATTATCGGGACGGATACTCGGTTCTGTTCCATCCCACTATATACCGGGATGAAATCGGAACAAACCGGAATGGAACGGGATGCTACATCTAGTTATTTCAAAAAATGATTTTTTGAATTACGAAAATATGAATAATTTTTTTATTTTTCAAAGTTTAAATTAATAGTTTTTAAATTTATATTGTAATTTTTTACTTAAGTTTATTTTAAAGATATTTTTTTTAAATATTTTTTACTTATTAAATTTGCAAGTTAAGTCTAAATGTCTAATTAAGTTTTCAAGCTTTAAATCTTTTGAAGTTTATAAGTTATATTATTTATTAATATGTTATAATATAAGTTATATTTATAACTTGTAATTAAAATAAATTAAATTTGTAATTTTAAAAAATTAAATAAAAATAAGGGTATAACAATTACACAAATTAAAAAATATCAATTTAATTTATTTAAATTTGTATTATAAATTACAATTTCAATTTACAACTATTAGTACAGTGCATAGTTTACGCAGCCACCTTCTAGGAAGGATTCTGTTTCAACTAAGTCTTGAATGTAATACTAACCATTGTATAGTCCCGTAAATCCTCTTTCTAACTCAACTATAGATTGACCGTAATCAACTTCTGGTCTTGATAAAGCTCGTTAACAATCTTGAAGTTCGATGCCATCGTCACTACCACATCCATTGGCTGAATCTATGAAAAGTTCAAATTAACTATCTAACTTTGGAAGTCCTTGATTTCTCCGCTCAACATTTATCCAATCTCTAAACAACACTGGTATCTCCAAGCTGTCTTCGCCTAACGAATATATGTGGTCTCCTATTTGAAATCTTGCCACGCTGAAAGCTGCCTCCGAAGCTACTGATGATCTTTTAATTGAAAGCACATCCTTCACCATCCTACTAAGTTTTAGAAATTGAGTTCCATGAGTCCTCCACCAATTCAATGGTTGTAATATACCTTCATTGTTTATAATATCATTCGAACCCTGTTCAAATTTTTTAACAAATTCACATTTACTAGAAGAGTCAAGACCAAGTTTATGTTTCATTCGTCCATGAGCACCTACTCGAGGCATAGACATTTGAGGATTTTCAACATTATCTAAGGAATAATATTTATCATACATTTCTTTAGCAAGTAGTTTTATACAATTTTGACATGTTACCAAATCAGGTTCTTGTTCTTGTTTAATATCTAAATTTTGATAAATGCATCCAACTAAAGCTTTTGTACCATATTCTTTATATTTGGGGTTGAAAAGAGTTGTAGTTAAATAAATTTGAGGGATAGAAAAAAAAATATTTCTTAAATTTTGTAATCATAACTTCAATAGCAGTGGTAAATAAATTTTTTGATATTCGAAAAAGATAGATGAAATCTCACATATGTGTATTAAAATTTCAGAAATAGTAGGATAATATATACCAGATTTTTTTTTAGTAGCATCATAAAATGATTTCAAAAATATTCTAAGTTCATTTACTTTAGCCCAATCACTATCATTAAGTTTAAATTCAGGATAAGCATTATAATTATTAAATAGCGTAGTAATAGGTTGTTTATATGTATAAGCAACTTCAAGCATATCATAAAAGGAATTCCATCTAGTTTTTACATGCTTCAGAACTTTTCTAAATGAATGTTTAAATGCATTACAAAACTCTTTAAATTGATTAATTCTACTAGTACTATTCATATGAAAACTATAAAAACAAGTATTATCAATTTTATCACAATTATTTTCAAATAATTTCACACCGTCACTAACAACCAAATTTAATATATGTGCAACACATCTAACATGAAAAACATATTTACTAATAGGACAAAGTCTAGGTTCGAGCATATTAATAGCATTTACATTAGCAGAAGCATTATCTAAAGTAATACTAATGACTTTATCACAAAGACCGAAAAAATCTAAAATTTCCAACACAGTAGTAGCAATATACATTCCATTTTTTTTCTTTTGACAAATTTTATAACCAATAATTCATTTTTGTAAATTTCAATTATAATCAATCCAATGCGCAGTAACAGTTAAATAATCAAAACCATTAGGACTACGACCCATATCAGTGGTAATATCAACTCTACAATCCATTAGTTCAAGATAGGCACACAATGTTATTCTTCAAATTCAAAAATATCTCTTTTTATCATGCTTCTTGATAAACCTTTAAAACTAGGATTATATGTTTCACGAATATATGCAATAAAACCCGAATGTTCTCCAAAACTAAAAGGTAAACCACAAACAACAACTATTTTAGCAAAATTTTCACGATCATGATCCTTGTTATAAGTTCGATATGTAAGAGGACCACTTGTGTTCGAAGTATTTAATTTACCTTGAACCATATTTTATCCTCTAGCCGATCCTTCACCGTTAGAATTTTCACCAACTTCAAGAGAAGATATCTATGCAAACCATTTTTTACTATACTTGTTAATCAAATGTTTTTTTAGTCCCCCGTTGAACCCCCACTCCCATCAGATGTATATTTAAAATGTTGCTTACAAATATTGCATATACTAAAAGTTTTTTCATCATTCAAATAAGAACATTTACACACATGTGATTTTAAAGAACGTTGTACATTGATCTTACCTCTAGTTGGAATAATAGGGGGATGAGTAGTTCCAACCGGAGGTGGAACTTCAGTACCTATACTATTGAGGTCGGGACTAGTCGGTGTATCATCTAAATCTACTTCTTCATCTAAATTTACTTCTTCAACAATTTCTACTTCTTCATATTCTTGATTAATACCATAATGTCTTTCATAAACTTCATGGGAATTATAGGAGTATCCGAAATAATATCTATAGGACTGGGACGGGAAAACTATTTTCATTCACATGCGTAAATTTATCCGTATTCATTCTAACAAGAGGAAATTTTGATTTAGAAGAACTAGCACCTTTATTTATTTTTTGTAACTATATTTTTAGAAGACTCCATGATATAAAATTATAAATTATAAAATACGAAATTTAACAAGAACAAAAAATATATAATAAATTAATAAGAACAACTTACAAGTTACAAATAATAAATACAAAAAATAAATATAAGATTAGAGAGTGGAACGAAGTTATCAAACATTTGTGTAAGAACAAACAATTATAACCAAAAATTAAAAAGTTGATGTGGAAACTTGAAATTTCAAAATGATTCCTCCTCCAAAATACACCAAATCACCAAATGATATTATGATTGAAATTTAGAACTTGAATATTAAAAGTCTGAAATTTTGAGAAAGATAATCGTTAAAACTTAGAAAAAACTTAGATGAAAATATATTCTCAAACTTATGTATATATAGTTTTTAGAATTTGTTTGTGAATTGTGATTATTTGTTGGAACTTTGGAATTGAAGAAATATAGTGGTTTCCCAATTGCCATTTTATAAAAAATAGTTGTTGGCCGGCTAAATTTCCCAACGTTCTAATTCATGGGGAATGACCGATTGGCCATTGGGGAATGGGACGGGACAACGATTGTTATTACAGCTGCAGGGGCATCGGCAAGGCAACTTTATATTAAAGTTGTAGGGGCGGGGGGGGGGGGTAGGGGAGGGCCACATGGGTAGGGGCCTAGGAGGTAGTTGGGTACTTGGGTAGATTTAAAATAAAATATAAATTATACTTTTTAAATATTTAATATAAATTTATTAATAAATATAAATTAATTGAAACCGGAACGGAACGGAACGAGAATTAACCGGGTTGTATCGTACCAGGGTAAACCTCGATTCCGTTCTGTTCCATGTACCGGTTCAGGGTGTCCCATTCCGTCTCGTACTGTGGCCGAACCAGAACGGTATGGGTACAACCCGGTCTGTTGCCCAGCCTTAGTCTAGACTATGAGTGCAATAGATTTCTCTCGAACAACTACTTCGATTCAAGTGATTTCTCATGAACATCAACAAGCTTAACAAATAAGAAAAAACCACAACCTTAATACCTCTTCTCTCTTGAGCAAGATGCGTAGGATTGAGTTTATGATTCACTCTCTCGAGTTGAACCCACATCAATCCAATACCGACAAACCATTAATCAGAAGCTTATGTTCTAAAACATCTCTCTCGAGCAAGCTAAAAAAACAAAATTAGAATTGCATTGTCAACAACAATTCATAAATAAAAATACACCTAATGATTAAACCCACTTCAATGTAGCATTTAAATTAGTAATAAGCAATACCCATAAGCTAATTCAACCCATAATGACATAATTCACCCCAAGAATTGATGGTTTAGACACACATCATAAAAACAAAAAAGGAATAATCAACTGCATTAGCCATGATCTAGGAAAGAGTATTCAAGCTTCTAAAATGGTCCAAATTGAAAAAATCAATAATCCACTTGCAAAATCCTCCGAAATTGAACAATTCTAACTCTAAAATCGAACGAACACACTAAGTCTAGAATGGGAACTGTAACATCTGGGGGAAGATTGGGAGAGAACACCTCAAAATTACATTTAAAATCCAATTTATAGTATCTCAAACTTAATCTAGAAAGTATACTCGGCGGATTAAGTCGTTCCTCTCCGAATCGATTGGTTATCCACCGAGTATCTTATTCCATCGCCCTTTTGCGTAGGACATTAGAAACCTCAAGTCCTGTAACTTTGGGTTATTCATCTTGTAATCGTACACCCAATCTACGATTCGCCGACTGCCTTTATATGTCATCGACTTTGTTTCTTCCCTAAGGGCTCGCACAGTAGAACTTTACGGGAACTGAAGAGCACTCGGCGACTCTCCAAGTGGTCTTGGCGGTCACCAGGCTCTCCTTTCTCCACTTCTTCAATTTGTTTTGTTCCTTTTTGCCTATTATAGTCCTTGCTTTGCTCCTTAATCTATAAAAACTAAAAATTGAGGCTTTAGCATTAGTTTATAGTGTAATTTAAGTATTTGAGGACACCAAAACTATAAAAACAAAGACCTAATGAGTCCTAATCTATGACTCATCAACACCCCATCTTAAGCTTTTGTTTATTTTTAAGTAAAACTCTAGATTGGCGATTCAAAAAGGATGTCTCAAATAGTGTTGCATAAGACTCTAACATGAATGTACACAACAAGGTTCAAATTACTCATACAATAATCAGTTATGCACGCAAAGATTCAAGTTGTGACTCACCATTATTAAAGATGCTCAAGTTCACAATACTTGCTTCAAATGCAAGTTCAAGTTTAACAAAGGTAGTCAAATGCACTCATAAAAAGATGATTTCATATTTACACAAAATTTATCAACAATTTAAAGTTTCGGAATCACATAAAAGCCTCACACTCACAAAGATGCATGACTTCACCTATAGGTTTGCCCTTATTTTCCAACCAAAATTTTCTTCAGCTCACTCAAGATCACAAAGGACTTTTCAAGACTTGACACGGGGCACAATGCAAAGGTTTGGTAATTTAGGCTTAGTGACTTTCACTTTCATGAAGTATTATCTGAAAGTCACTTTCCCATTTTCTTAAATATTTCAAACATGTTCATAAACCACCCCATTATTCAAGTTCATATGAAATACCGGATACCCCATTTTGCTTGCAATATCCACTACTTTATTTCACAACTTTTTTAGTCTTTTTATTTTCTTTCTTCTTAATCATTTCCTTTTTACACATGGAGGGGTTCCATACTTTTCAAAACCATTACTCAAATAGGGGATTGAAAAGAGTCATTACTCTTCCGCACATGTCTAGTGATCTTCAAATAGATAAATCATTTAAAAAGTTAATGGTATGACAATGCCATCAGTTTCTATTAAGCAAATTGATTCCTCTTTATCCACCAACATCAGTTTGAGGGGGCTGTTAGCATAAATTAATAGTGAATGATTGTAAATATTAAATGTATATTGTTGTATATAAGAATAATCATAGATATTTGTTGTACAAATCATTAAGGATAAATATTATGATAGAATAAAAGATTTATAGGGATAGCATGGAAGGCTTAGAGGAACTTCAATAGAAGATTTAGAGGGATAGAATAAATGTTCTTTAAGAGTAAGAGCGGAAAATCTTTATGTATGTGTATTGTGTATACTCTCTATCTGAAGGAAAGAATCTCACGTTGAACAACATTTAGTAAAAGTCTTGACAAATATGTAAATCCAATCCAAAAAACATGGAAAAGGTTATGATGTGCTAGTAATGTGCAAAATTGAATAAATAGTCTAAAATAATTGATTTTACAAAATACTTCATCTGCATATTCTATTCACTATTTTGTTCACCAGTTGCAATTGACACTTGTAGATCTTTCTTAAAAGAATTCAGATATGGATAAAATAATTTGCTCTCACTAATATTTAGAATACTATTGGAGCGCTATTTAAGTATGGGAATTCACTTAGACAACATCAAGCGTATAAGTGGGATGAGTTTTCCAAATTTGGAGATGTTGATAGAAGGTAATATTTGAATCAAGAATGTCCTCCTATGATTAGGTTGATACTCGTTAGGAGTCTCATTTTAGAACCTTGGAAAATTTCTTTATAGGGTTTTCTTCAATTATTTATGTGCTTATGGACATGTTATGTGATTTTCCATATTGTCTTGATAGATTTACATCAAGAAATAATTTGAGCAAGATTTATTAATTTGAATTTGTCTTTTGATGCACTTGATGTTTAAGGACTGCTATTGAGTAATGAGTTTAATATAGATTTTCAGAATAAAGGTCAACTATCTTTATGTTTATTTGATTCTTGTACCTTTAATAAAAATGTTTGTAAATGATATAAGAAGATGAATGAGACTCTTTGAGGGTTGATGTTTATTAATTTTGGGGGAATACATGTTATTTTGATTCCTAAGATGGATGAAAACCACACTAATGGGAAGTCGACGCATAAAAAATTCAATTTTTTTATTTCTGTCAATTTCCTATGGAAGTAGATTATGCTTATTTGCCATATAATGAGCTTAGTAATCATTTTGATGTAGTGACTAGTGACATACTCCTCAATATGGCTAGTTGGATTCTAGTTTATTCATAGGCTACTTTTAGCAATGTCGGGATAATGAGATTACACAAGTGCTATAAAAGTGAGTTTGCTGATTCATTTAACGTTTCAGGAACATCTCATCCAATTCTCATCCAATTCTAGATGTAAACGATCATTAAGCAATATAAAACTCTCAACAAAAGAGTTGCGTCAAACCGACAATGATCGGTATGTGTTCAAAATTCAGTTATGAAGTACAAATGTGATTTACATAGTTATAGGACTAGGAATTATGAAAACATACAAGTAAAAAAATCAACGGATTGACAATAAAGGTCAGATAGGGATTTTGGTTTTCAATTGTCAGCTATAGCGCAGTCACACAAAACTGAATTAACAATATGAAGAGAAATTCTCGGGATGTGATCAATTATAGGAAAATTTCGCTATATGGTAATTAAAAATACTAATAAATAGCTAAATACAAATGGGCAGGCTATACTATGAGTGAAATTGCTATCTCTTGAAAAATTACTTCAATTCAAGTGATTTCTATCGAACATTAACAAGCTTAACATATAAGAACAACCCACAACATTAATACTTGTTATCTCTCGAGCATGATGGATAGGATTGCTTTTAATATTCACTCTCTCGAGATGAAAAAAAATTAACCCAATACATACAAACCATTAGTAAAAAGCTTTGGTTCTAAAACCTCCCTCTCGAGCAAGCTAATAATACAAAACTAGAACTACATTGGAAATATAATTCATAAATATAAACACGGCCAATGATTAAACCCACTTCTTTATGGAATTTAAGTTAGTAATAAGAAATACCTATAAGCTAATTCAATCCATAATCACATAATCACAACCTTAGAATTGGGGTTTTATCCAGACATCATAAAAACAGAAAAACAATTGCCAATTGCATTATCCATGATGAGGATAAGCTATTCAAGCTTCTACAATGGTCCAAATTGAAGAAAATCAATAACCCAATTGCAAAATGCTCCAAAATTGTACAATTCTAACTCTAAAATCCAAAGAAAACTCTAAGCATAGAATGGGAAGTGTAATATCTAGGAGAAGACTGGGAGAGAACTCCTCAAAATTACATTTAAAATCGAGTTTATAGTTTCCCAAAATTAATATAAATAGTCTACGCTGTTGATTAAGATGTTTCTCGCCAAACCGATCGACGATCCACCGAGTATCTTATTCCATTTCCCTTTTGCATAGGCCTTCAACAACCTCAAGTCCTGTAACTTTGGGTGATCAATCTTTTCATTGCGTACCCGATCGATGAGTCGGTGACTGCCCATATCTGTCATCGACTTGGTTTCTTCCATAAGGGCTATCACACTGGAACTGTAGGTGGACTAAAGAGAAACTCGGTAACTTCCATAGTAGTGTCTCTTAAAGAGTCCTATCGAGTTTTCTCGAACATGTAAACCTCTAAGTCTGCTAGATCCTCATAAATAGATGCATCTCGCATCTCAAGTTGTTCTTTATTTGTCCCAGCCTCACATTCAACAGCAACAACATCCTCTATAATATCATCTCCAGGGGTTGCCAAAGATACCTCAGCGCAATCTGGAATCTCAACACTCAGATCATCTGGGAACTCCACTGTTCCAAATATCAATGTAAATTTGTGGACTTTAGATGGTCCACATCCTTCCTCAGCTCAGAAACATCAGCTTTTTAAGCCATAACCAAAGTAGTCACAATATGTTCTCTTTAGAAAATCTCTACTCTCGTTGTTAGAGCATATCTGGAAGCCTAGAGATGTATTAGCTTAACAGTAATAACTCTTTCAATAATCAAGGGCACCCCGTATACTAGACGGGAAGCGTGCATATAAGTAGAATGATCTATGTTCCCCATTTTGAGAAGTATTGCCTGAGTGATCAGAGGCTTGGAGGCTATAAAATCGGCAGTAGATCTAGGGGGCGAGGAAGTAGAATAAGAATTTGGGGGTTGAGAAGAAGTAGAACTAAAAGTACCTAAAGGTTCGAAGTCTGTTGTAGGAAAGGTTGTATCCATAGGTAGTGTACATATATCAACCTTCAGGGATGTATCTACCCGAGCTTCTCTTCTCTTATTAGCCTCATCCCGTGCGCACTCAGACTTTATGTGCCGGATGTCGGTCGATTATGTCGGTGTAACCTCGATATATCTCTTCTCATCATGAGAAAATCCATCCGGATGACACAACTCTTTAATAGGTACTAGAAATGAAAAGGACGTCTGGCAGTGCTTGGACCTCATGTCCATCTCCTTCTTGATAATCAATACAAAATTTAGCCTTTCCTAGCTAAGATAGAACCAATACAGGCCACCTTTGGGTGGAGGGTAATGGATTGGTTATGTGCTTGCATGATTGTGCGACTTATGAATCCAAACCAGTATCGAGCTACTTTATTTAGATCCTTCTTCTCAATAAGTGCTCATGCCTCATTCAGCCCAGGAGTGTGTCAGAAATAAAGGAGCTAGCCAGCATTTCATATCATCTAGAGTCTATATAGTGACCATACTCTAGTACTCGTGCTCAAAACCTAAAACCCTCTCAAGTACAATGTTGATATCATCGCTAGTGCATCTCACTCTCCTCCATTAGAACACCACAGACTCCATCGATCTGAAGGCATTGCCCTTCTTCTTCCTCTAGGGTACCAGGTCATTGTAGGCAACATAAAACTCACAGACCCCTAAGGGAATGTATGGGACACGGGGCATTGTGAAGACATTGTACCTGCGGAACCAAAGAGTTTCCAACAGTGCAGGATGCCTGTCCACTATACCAACCGTGGACAACCTCTTCTCTTCCAAAATGGTGAACAATCTCTTGACCTTCAACCGGTTGAGTAAATGCTGAAGGGGAACCTGAAGTGGTGGTGCTGGAGCTGGCACTTAATCTGAGGTAGAAGCAGTAAGCTCCAAAATCCTAGATGGCTCATGATGAGCTTTGGGACGTAGCTTTGCTCGTTGTACCTGTAGTAACTGATCATCCTCAGAGAATGAATTCTAATAATGGAATGATTCTCCCTCACTTTAGGAGTTATGATTCAGTGTCTCATATACACACGCCTTGTCCTTACCTTTCCCTTTTTTCAGAGGTAACTTGTTGCCCTTTGCAGAGAAAGAAATTGCTTCCCCATTGATAACAATCCCTCGTGCCCAATTATGGGGTGGGATGAAACTATCATCTAGGTTTTTTCTAGACATATCTACAAAAAAACATAGAAAAATATTAGAAATTATTCACAAAAAATTCAGAAACGAAGTTGCAGAAAGACTCTCCAAACCAGTCGACGAGTTGCCGAGTACCTTAGATGAGTCGCCGAAAGTACCAGCTCTAAAAATTTTCAAAATCAATTCAGGTTTGCGATGTCCACGGCTATTGAGTGAATCACCGACACCAATCGACAAACTGGAGATAGCCTGCCAAGAGTTATACAGCGTTTTAAGGGTTAAGGGCACACGAAGGGCGATTAAGATAACCTTTCAACGAGTCGCTATGTGAACTCGGCGAGCTCAGGCTTCCCGCCGGAATTTACAGAAAAAAATTAGCCAAGAGATTAAAGGTTATCAAATGGGGATTTCGGTGAACTACCGAACCATTTGGCGAGCTTTACACAACTCACCAAATAGCCCAATGTGCAAATTTTCAACCCCATTTCCCAAAATCAAGCATGCAGCCGTGGAATTCAAAATAAAACTCAAACACTATTCAATTAAAGCCAGACCATATGACCCATTCCCTCGGGTACTCATACATCCCGCAATTTGGCCAAAATAGGTCATTTGACGACTTTTGCCCTTAAGAATGCCCTCAAACCCTCTATCATTGGGAAATTTACATCATTTGGCACAATTTGAGATTACTCACACCTCACCCACTAGACCCAACACAAATAAACCGCAAACCAAATGTTTTAAAATCGATATCATCAAACAAGACACAAGAATCAATATTTCTAAGCATTTAGGCATGCATTTCAAATACAAAAGAGCAAACCAACATATTATATGAAATTAAAGAAATTATCCAACATCAAATAACACACATTTAGCTATTTTATTCGAGTTCAACCACAAAACTAAAGTGTGCAGTTTCGAAAAATCAACCTTACTGCTGAAATAAAAATTTGTATCGCTAAGAGGAAAAGTTCCCCAACTCCCAGAACGATTTCACACAAACAACATGAAAAACAGTAAAATATGGAAGATTTAAAGTTCTGGTGAGAATACACGAGGGTTAGAAATTAGAGAATATGAAGACCTTTGAAATTTTAAACCGTTTGTCCTTTAGAATTTGCGACACCATCAGCGAAGTAAGTCGTGATAGTCAATCAAATTGGTGATGCACCAAGTGGTGTTTTCCTGGTCGAGTCTTACTAAACCTTCAACAATTTAGGGGGTTTAAATGGAGGATAAATTTTGGCTCTCTGACCTATTCCTGTAAGACCCCCAAAATGAGTTAGGGTGTCTAGATCCTAACATGTTCATCCTAAGGGTATAAGGTTCTAAAATATTTTGTCATATGTTATTGAGGATGTATGTAAAGTTTGAGGTGATTTGGAAGTCAAACGTCAAGGGACGACCAAGACGTTCGACGACTAGTCACCTATGTGCCTCATATGTATATACGTGCTTATACTTGTATGTCATGAGATTATGAAATCTTAAAATGATTTATAATGATGTTTATAGGCATTATATGGAGTTTTATAAAGTTTGGAGGTCAAACGTCCAAGAACGTCTAAGACGTTCGAAAGTTAGCCCTTGAGACGTTCATGTGTGTCTTGATCGGGCCTAACATGTTTGGACGTGCTGCGAGCATTTTTTTTTGGCTGAAACTGATGTTGGAGGTCTAAAACTTTTTAAGGTTTGTATTTATGTTGGAAACTTCTGGGTACGACTTCCCTAGGGCCCTGCAAAAGGGCCCACAAGAAGGACCCAAGAGATGTCGACACACTGCCTTGGCAGTGTCAATCGACTGAACCAAACGATGCCAGTTTGTTGACAAACGGACCGTTGGTGAGGTGTCGTCGATGGAAACTTAGACTGGGTAAGTCTCAACCAAATAACATCCCAAGGTCCAATCGATGGAAGCCACAGACGTTCCGTCGATGGACCTACAGGGCGTCGATGGTGGCCGTCGATGCAGGTTGTTGCATCACTGCCTAGCGACTGCTCATTAAAGGGGTGAATGGGAAATTCACCCGACGTCCTAACCTGACCCTAATTGATTTATTTAGCTATTTTTGGGTGTATATAAATGATGAAAAACGTGTTCAACCCATTCCCAATCCAATTCACACCAAATAAACTTTCCCTCCAAAACCAATTCTCCCTAGAAACCTCCATTGAAGGTGAATCTAAAGAAAAGCTTGGAGCTTGGATTTCCATGGATTGTTCATCAAGTTTTGGAGGTTTTTAACTAGACAAAGGTATGGTGATCCTTCATCTTTAGTTATCCTTCCATCTAGAGAGTTAATCTCAAAGTTTTCAAAGAGATTTCATGATCAAACTTCTTCTTCTTCAATCTAGCCATGGGTTCTTTTTAAAAACGTTTTTAATGGATAAATCATGATGAACTGATGATAATGTATTGGTTTTAATGTGCAATTTAATCCAATTGCATTATGAACCCATGTTCCTTCCCAAACTCAATTTAGCCCTTGCATGGACATTGTGATCATGGCTTGTTATTGGTTAAATTATGATTCTCTTACGCTGAATTGATTATGTCTACTGTTATTTATGTCTATTAATGATGAATTTATGATGAAGGATCCATGTGTATCAATGTATGAAGATTTGAGTATGACTAGCCTATGTTTCTATGTGTTACAGTGATTTCGATTACACATCAATTGTGTAGGATTTCGATTATGCAAAGATCATTGTGGATAGTGCCTGAAGTTAATATTATGGATGAATTTTGGGTATAAATCCTCGATGATCAAATTAAATAAGGGTTATATGAATTGATCTAGGTTCTTCTAGTCTATTCAATTGATAATACTATGTATGTGATGTGATCTCGACTTTAGGTTAGATGAAGCATGATTCTTTTTGAGTAATGATCTATTTAGGTACTGCCTAACATGTACATTATTGTTAAAAATATGATTGATGATCAAGGTTTTGGGGAATCAGTAGCATTGCCTATTTTCTCTACTCTCTATTGAAATGATAGTTTAATGCCTATGTTGGTATCTTGATCTTGTAGAGATTTAAGCATGATTTTGTTATGTTAAGTGTATTTTTAGCTACTGCCGTAGATTGGTACTATTGATGAAATATGATATATGATCCATGCAAGTGAAATTGGTTAATGGTCTATGTCCTTCTACCTTCTAGTATGTTAATGTGTTGTACTAGTTGTGGAATGACCTTGTAGTAGATCATACATGACTTATTCTATGATTATGGTACTTTAGCTACTGTCTTATACATGAATTATCGATTCAAGAGTATTAATGGTCAATGATGACCAAAGGCTAAAGGATTGGTAAGAATTGCTCTACTATCTTTTACTTCTTTACTTCTCTATAGTGTTGATGATAAAGCCTTGTATGTCATTGTGTGGTATGGTCCACTTATGGTGGCGGTGTTTACTTTATTGTCATTATATATGTGTTGACCATAACCTTGTAGGCAAATTGATGAATGTATGAGTATGTGGTTATGATGATCACACTATGTGCAACTTGTGCCTAGTCTTCCATTCTAGTTATGAATCTAGGTTATGTTGCTAGTGTTATGAGAACGTAAATGGTTATGTTAAGATCATGTGTATGTGCTTCCATTAATGAAGTGTTAAGGATTGATTACCCCTACCCATGTACCCCTATGTGAATGTGTGAATAGCTAATGTTAGGAGTCTTAAGGTGTAATATGAAGTTAGCTTGCCTCCTATGCTAAATTGTGTTGTGTGTTCTATGCTTGAAAGTGTAATGTGGTCTTAAGAGGGTGGCTTCCTCAATATGTTGTCGATAGTTATTATGTGATCATGTTGGCCAGTGTACACACACTCACACATTATGCATGCTTACAATGTAGTAAAGGTTCATAGTGTCTAATGAAAGGTAGTTCTCATATTCACTAGTGTCTACTACTATGAATGTTATGCTTATGTATATGAAAGTATGATATATGGTTCCTTAATTAGGATGACTTGATAGGTATACTAGTATGGGCAAGGGTATGGGACCTTGCCTATGCATTGCACATGTGTGCCTTGCTAGGATAGTTCCTAGGTTTGGTTCTCTATGTGCATGAATGTGTATGTATGGTCATGTGTGGTCTTAATGTGTTTGTGTGAAGGAGTGCTCACATATATGTATACACACACATGAATGATGATCTAGTCAATAGAGGGGCCTTGAAAGGTGTGCTCAAGTGTATCCTTAACTAGATAGTGCTATTACATATGCTATGTCCATGTGAAAGGATTTCTCACATGATTTAGGCTGATGAACTCTCATCTATGACCTATGAGCTAAGCATATAAGGGGATGACTCTCCTAAGCCTAATTTTATAAAGTAATTTTAATAAAGGCTTAACTTAGCTTAGCACCGAGTAAACTTGTAGATGAGGAGGTGGCACCTTTCAAAGGAGGGAAGGCTAAAGTGTCCACTAACGGTCCTCACGGGGTGGATAGCCTCATGACTCAAAAAGGTTATATAGTGATGTTTCCATGATGGCACCCAAGTTCCATAAACTATGCTTGCCACATAGAATCTAGCAATGTGATATCAACTAAAATGCTAGCATGTGTTAATGTTCTACCTTGGATAGGTAAGAACACCTTCTATCGGTGTAAGGATCTACAACGCTAAATTCCATGTTTAGCACCCGTGGTCTTAGTGCCGGTTAAGGATATCCCTAAAGTAAAATGGACAATGGAAGAAAATGACTAAAGAACCTAATTAGTATAACTGTAACATTTTGAAATCACAAGACGTGTCATTAGGCCTAACATAGGTGTCAGGAAGTCTAGACACGGTTTTTAATGTTAGTTTAATGAATATAGATCACTTAGGAAGTTTTGAAACCAAAATGTTCAAGAACGTCCATGACGTTCGAAAGTTGGTTCCAAGAGGTGCTAGTGTGCCTTGGCCTATTTGACGAGTTTTTAAGAGTCGGAATTTAACAAAATCTGGTGAAAAGGTGTGTAACATGTTTTAGGGATGTTTCATAGTCTAAATGTCCGGTTACGACTCCCCAAGGACCAACCAAGGGACCTTGAGGAGGACCCTTGCGGAACTTGGAAACACTGCCTGGGCAGTGTGCATCGACGGGATGGCCTACGGTCCGTGTGTGGACCAACGGACCATTGGTGCCACCGTTGCCCCACACTTGGCCAAGTGTTTGATGTGTGCATCGACGGGGCAACCCATGGCCAGTGCATGGACCAACGGACCGTCGATGCCACCGTCCCTCCTCACTTAGACAAACCTGGTTAAGGAGCAACCTACGGAACCACCTACGGTTCATAAGTTGACTGACGGGGCATCGATGCCTCCGTCTTCCCACACTTAGCCTTGAGGAGGATTCCCTCGGATGCACAAGTCTCTGACCGAGACGACGGATGTGCAGCATGGAGGAGGACCAATCTGTCGACTCACAGACGGCCTATCGACGGGGTCTCGTCTGTGAGGGGCTGGTAAGTTCCTGCACGTTTAAGTTAAGTCCAATAATTAGTAATTTGGTTTAGGCGGTTAATTAAGGGATTAAGGGGGGCCTCATTAAGTTAGTTAGTCACACTATAAAGTCCCTAACCTCATTTAATCTAAAAACAACTCAAGAATAAATTACTCTATCTTCTCTCTTCTTTCTCTCTGTATTGGAAGACTCCATTGAAGCTAAGCCTTGGAGGTGAGTTGGGGGCTGGAAAAGGGTGGATTCATATTCAAATTCTCATCAAAACAATAAGGTATGGGATCTTTTCACCTTTGAGACCTCTTTCCTCAAATGGTTCATTCAAATTAATTTCAAAACTAGGGATTTCTAATGGGTTTCATCCAATTCCGAATTTGAAATTATGAATTGAGTTGTGATGTTTCCTTAAGGTTGTATTGATTTGAATAACATGTATTTTAACTTGATTATTGTAATTGATGATGGTCTTGTCTAAATTGGAGAATATGATCCCAAGTCCCTAACCCTAAGTTGTGATCTTGATGCATATTGTAGTTTAATCATTCAATTGACTTGGTTAAGGGTAGAATTACTTGTAGATGATGTTTTTAATGCTTTTTATGAACAAATTAGGATGATGAATAGTCTTTCATGCTAGTTATTGATAGGTGATCAAGGTATGATGAATTGACTTAATCCTAAGCTTTGATGTACTAGTGAATTATGAAGTAGTGACTCTTCTATACTTGTGATTGAATTGGTTATTGAGTTATGGTGATTTGATGACCTAATTGGGGTTAACTAAGGGTTGATTGTAATACCTTGATGATGGTGAATAGTGAAGAAGACTTGGTAAGTCTTGTGACCTTATCCTTTCTTTCAATTATGGTTAATTGTGATTAATTCATGATGATTACAATTGAGCATGCCTTGTTTAGGATTTATAGGTTGGTATAATGTTGAATTGAAATGTATTGGTATGGTTGTGAGGTTGATTAAGATGTAAAGATATAAGGGTGATGATGATTATCAATGTGCCTTATAATGAAATAAAATGTAAAGTGTTAACCTTACTTATGTGAATTACGGTGAAAGTCTTCTACTCATGTAATTCCTATTGATGATTATAAAAGGGCTCGACCCTATGACTTAAACTATGTTATGATTGATAAATAAAGATTAAAGACATTTCAATAATGTATTAGCTTAGCACCGAGTGAACTTGACAATGGGAGGTAATGGCTTTCCAATAGAGTATGTGTTATCCTTTGGTCCTATATGTGATGTTGACTCCCCATTGAGGGATACTCATTTCATTGATTCCCATGATATGAGGCCCCAATTACCAAGAGGTATGTAGAGGGAATTTCCTATTTCTTAGTTCTTGAACTATGTTGCCCCTATAGGAAGCCTAGCTAGTGGATCCACCTAGAAAGCTACGTTTATGTTAGGTTTTACCTTGGCCGGTAGACCACCTTCCATCGGCGTAAGGTTCTATGAAACCGGATTCCACATTAGCTCATGTGGTGTATGTCGGTTAAGGCAAGTGTTCCCTAAACTAAAATGATGTATGGGCTAACTAAGGTGACTTGAGGGGTTTAACTTAACTTAGGTAGGGGTATGGGACTCTACCTATGCCTTACACTAGTTTGCCTTGATAGGAGCTTTAGGAGGTCAATATTATGTATGTAAATGATGAGAAAGGTAAATGACTTTACATGATGATTATGATGCTTATGAACATGCAATTGGTCTTTATTGTTAAAGTATGAATTTTTGTGTGTTGAATGTTATGTTATGTGAAGTAAGTTACTTTTATGATTCTTATTTGGTTACTTGATTACGTAGGGTTATGGGGATTTGCTTGGTCATTGCACTTGTGTCTTTATGAAGGTTATGTTTGGTTGTCTTTCTTTACTATTCACATGATTAACTCTTACTCATGCTTGTAATGTGATTACTTGATATTAGAGTTATATGAGATTATGGGTTCAAATACGTGATATGCATATAATTGCTTTGGCTTGATTGAACATGTTTAAATGGTTGGTATAGTATATTGATTGTGCATAAAGGTATAAAATAACATGATTTAACTAAATGTCCCTTTGTAGCATTTTTGGTTGTTATATGTGCATATGGTCTCATACTTAGTACATGTGGCGTACTAACCCCATTTTCTTGCTTTTTCCCGAAAACTATAGGTTCCGGTCGTTGAGGTTTGGTTCGAGGTGATTGAGAAGGAGGCTTGGATACTCTTATCATCCAGGTGGTAGGTCCTCATTTTCCCGAGGATGATGCCGATATTCTACCTATGGATTTGCTTAGATATTATGACATCTATGTTGAATTTATCTTTCATTTGAAGACAAAGTTGTCTAAAGCATATATGTGTCTTACTCTTATCATTGTAGGGATATGCCCATGTTGATATAGTCGTTTTAGATGGTTTATGAGATGAGATGGATTTTATGACTCTAATTATATCTTATATATGTGTATGAAATAAAAGTAGAAGACTAAGTAATCTTCATATACGAACGGGTCTATGTATACTCGATATTAATACTATTGTTTATGTAGAGGTCTATGTAAACCTCCGATTAGATATAGTTAAAATGTTTTAATTTTTTCACATATTTTAGCCAATGAATGTTATGATGAATGCTAAGGGGTAGTCTTAGTCCTCGACGGCGCCAGCTACGTCTAGGGGGTGCTCCTCGGATGTGACAAACTTGGTATCACAGCGTGAGGTTAAATATCCTTGATAATGACATCTCTCTCAACCACAACTATGTAGATTCGTACTCATAATTGTGAAGCGCGCCACACTTATGAATAGGAATCTATATGATGCTTAGAAATCTTTCTCTTTCTTGGAAATGCAATGTTGTGTCTCTAGAGTAACTATTATATGTTTTTGTCTAAACCTTTTATTTTGATTATAGGCAATGAATACTCGGAGGAATGCGGTTAGGAGGCTTGAGGTGGAGGTTGCTCCTCCCCGTGGAGATCAAGATCCTCCACTTGAAGAGGAGGTTGATGTTGAACAAGCTCCGACCAACCCTCCACCCTTGACGGATGGAGAGATAAGGACCTGCCCTTCTTCAAATGGCCCAAGACATTGCTTCTCAAGCTCAAGCTGCCATTATCCAAGATTAAGCTATGACGGCCCAAGCCAATCGGAAGGTTGTACCCTTAGCCAACCTACAAGTCTCTACTATGTCATCTTGTTTGAGGGACTTCACTCAGATGAACCCTCCCACTTTCTATGGGTCTAGGGTTGATGAAGACCCTCAAGAGTTCATCGATGAGGTGTATAAGGTTCTCTTTTCCATGGGGTTAAGTTCGAGTGAGAATGCCAAGTTAGCCACATATCAACTTCAGGATGTGGCTCAAACTTGGTATGTTCAATGGAGAGATAATCGGCCTCTTTGGGGTGGACCGGTAACTTGGGAAATTTTCAAAAGGCATTTATTGATTGAGTCTTCCCTATAGAGATGAGGGAGGACAAAGTGGTGGAATTCATCAACCTTCATCAAGGAGGTATGAGTGTTCTTGAGTATTCTATGAAGTTTACTAAATTGTTGAAATATGCTCCTTCCTTGGTTTTGGATCCCAGAGATGAGATGAGCCGCTTTGTGACGGGAGTATCAGATGATCTACAAGAAGAATGTCATTCGTCCATGGTTCATGATAATATGGATATCTCTCGGCTTATGGTGCATGCAAGACAAGTTGAGGAAGCTAGGGCTAGGAGAAAAGCAAGAGATGCTAAGAAGACAATGTCCTTTGAAAGGGATTCTTCCAAGAGTAGGCTTGAGATTCAAGACAAGTCTAGGTTCAAAAAGAGGTTCTCTAATTATGTTCCATCCAAGTTCCCTGAAACTCAGGATGAGAAAGTGGCGAAACCGAGAGCTCAAAAGGGAAGAGTGGGAACTCACGTAATGAGAATCCAATATGTGCCAAGTGTGGAAAGGGTCATTTCGGTGAGTGTTTGGTTGGAACGGGTAATTATTTTGGTTGTGTCAAGAGTGGCAGGTTTAAGATTGTCCTAACATGAAGGGGCAAGAGAAGAGTGGACAAGCCAGTGGTTCTAGTGATGCTCCAAAGAAGAACCGCTTCTATGCCCTTTGTACTAGGGGTGAGCAAGATACCTCTCCCGATGTGGTGACCGGTATGTTGTAAGCCTTTTCTATTAATGCTTATGCTTTACTTGATCCGGGTGCTACTTTGTCTTTCGTTACACCCCTTGTAGCTAAAAAGTTTGATACTTTACCCGATATCTTGCATGAGCCTTTCTTAGTGTCTATACCAGTGGGTGAGTCAGTTGTTGTAAAGAGGGTATATAAAAATTGTCCTATCATGTTGCCCAATAGAGTTTCTAATGTTGATCTAGTTAAACTAGATATGCTTGATTTTGATATTATTTGGGTATGGATTGGTTGCATTCTTGTTTTGTCACTATTTATTTTAGGACAAGGATAGTGAGGTTTAATTTTCCTAATGAACCCGTGGTTGAGTGGAAGGGGGGAAGTTCTATTCCTATAGGTCGCATCATTTTTTGTTTAAAGGCTTGAAAAATGATCTCTAAGGGCTGCCTATATCATATAGTGAGAGTCCAAGATCTTGAATCTGAAATTCCTTCCATTGAGTCGGTCCCCGTAGTGAGTGAATTTCCGGAGGTTTTCCCTAATGACCTTCCCGGTATTCCTCCCGAATGGGAAATTGATTTTGGTATCGATTTGCTACTGGAAACAAACCCCATTTTGATTCCTCCTTATCGAATGGATCCGGCTGAATTGAAGGATTTGAAGGCACAACTTAAATATTTGCTAGACAAGGGCTTTATAAGGCCTAGTATTTCTCCATGGGTTGCTCCGGACTTGTTCGTGAAGAAGAAAGATGGGTCCTTGAGAATGTGTATTGATTATCGCCAACTCAACAAAGTCACAATTAAGAACAAGTATCCTCTCCCTCAGATTGACGATTTATTTGATCAACTCCAAGGGGCAAGCTACTTCTCCAAAATTGACATGAGATCGGTGTATCACCAACTAAGGGTGAGAGGTGAGGATGTACCAAAGACTGCTTTTCGAACTCGATATGGCCACTATGAGTTTCTTGTTATATCCTTTGGTCTCACTAATGCTCCGGCGGCGTTCATGGACCTAATAAATAGGGTGTTTCAGAGTTACCTAGATTCATTTGTCATTGTGTTCATTGAAGACATCTTTGTATACTTGAGGAATGAAGGTGATCACATGGGTCATTTGAGGGTGGTATTGCAAACGCTTAAAGATAATCAATTGTTTGACAAGTATAGCAAATGTGAGTTTTTGTTGATGTCGGTGGCATTTCTTGGTCACATCATCTCTAGTGAAGGACTTGAGGTTGATACAAGGAAAACGGAAGCGGTGAGAAATTGGCCGAGACAATTGACTCCAACCGACATACGGAGTTTCATGCGTCTTGCGTGTTATTATCGGAGGTTTGTGGATAGTTTTGAGTCTATTGCATATCCTTTGACTACTTTGACCCAAAAGAGCAAGAAGTTTGAGTGGTCGGAAGCATGTGAAAAGAGCTTCCAAATGTTGAAAGATAGGCTTACTTTGGCTCCGGTGTTGACATTACTGGAGGGTACAAAGGCCTTTGTGGTTTATTGTGATGCATCCCATGTTGGTTTGGGGTGTGTACTTATGCAACATGGTAAGGTTATTGCCTATTCTTCTAGGCAACTTAAGGTGCATGCAAGGAACTATCCCACTCATGACCTTGAGTTAGCGGCCGTGGTGTTTGCTTTGAAAATTTGGAGGCATTATTTGTATGGTGTCCATGTTGATGTGTTCACCGATCATAAAAGTCTCCAATATGTGTTTACCCATAAGGAGTTGAATCTCCGGCAATGAAGATGGCTTGAATTATTGAAAGATTATGATATGCGTGTTCTTTATCATCCGGGCAAGGCGAATGTTGTAGCGGATGCTCTAAGCCGTTTGTCTATGGGTAGTGTGTCTCACGTTAAAGAAGCATAAAAAAGACCTAGTGAAAGAGGTTTATAGGTTGTCTAGGTTGGGTGTGAGATTGGATGGTTCTCCAAATGGTGGTGTGATGGTCCATCATAACTCCGAATCATCTTTGGTTGTTGAGGTGAAGTCTAACCAAAACCTTTATAAACCATTAATGGAGTTGCCATGGTATTCCGTTATCCATCATATCGGATAAGGGTGCACAATTCACATCTAGGTTTTGGAGGTCGTTTCAAGAAGGGTTGGGTACTAAGGTGAAGTTGAGTACCACTTTTCATCCTCAAACGGATGGTCAAGTGGAACGTACTATTCAAACCCTTGAGGATATGCTTAGAGCTTGTGTCATCGATTTCAAAGGGAGTTGGGATAAGCACTTGCCTTTGGTAGAGTTTGATTATAATAATAGTTTTCATTCATCCATTTCCATGGCTCCCTATGAAGCCTTGTATGGTAGGAGGTGTAGGTCTCCTATTGGGTGGTTTGAAGTCGGTGAGTCTTCAATTCTTGGTCCCAAATTTATTTATAAGACTTTGGAGAACGTTCATATAATAAGAAATCGTTTGCAAATGGCCTATAGTCGGCAAAAGTCCTATGCCAATAATAGGAGGAGGGATCTTGAGTTTGAGGAAGGTGACAAAGCGTATTTAAAAATTTCTCCTATGAAGGGGGTGGTTAGATTTGGCAAGAAAGGGAAGTTGAGCCCTCATTATATGGGTCCCTATGATATCTTGCAAAGGGTTGGTAAGGTTGCCTATGAGTTGAGGTTTCCTAGTGAATTTGCTTCGGTTCATCCATTTTTCCATGTTTCTATGCTTAAGAAGTGTGTGGGTGATCTTGAGTCCATTCTTTCTATTGAGGGACTTGGTGTCAAGGATAACCTCTCTTATGAGGAGGTTCCGGTTCAAATTCATGATAGACAAGTGAAAAGGTTAAGGAACAAAGAGGTTGTATCCGTAAAAGTATTATGGAGAAATAATTTAGTTGAGGGTGCAACATGGGAGCCGAGGCCGACATAAAGTCCCGATACCCTCCTCTTTTTGATAATTGAGGTTATTCTTATTAGAAATTGAAGTCCCATGATTTTTGGGTGAAGATGTACAAAAGTTGAAATTTTGAAATGTGCACAGTGAAGTGAACTTGAGCTACAGTGAATTGCCTTCAAAATTTGATTTTTTTGTATTTTTGGCTTGTTTTGAGTCATGTTGTGCATGTTTACATGTTGAGTCTTTATGAAATGTTTTGTATCATGTTGATAAGTTGAACTTGATTCTAATTGACTCATGTGTGTCATGTTGAGCTCAAATGGTTGTTGTGAGAAGGAAGTACCTCATGAAGTAATATTGAGTCTCATAGTTGGTAATTGAAGTTTTGAATTGCCTTGATTGAAATAATATGTATTGTGTTGTATTAAAATGATGTTGGTTGGGCTGCTAGTCTTGAGTCTATTCCTTCCTTGAAAAGAATTTTTGTGTCATTCGGGGACGAATGTTCCTAAGGGGGGGATAATGTGACATTTCGAAATCACAGGACGTTTCATTAAGCCTAGCATGGGTGTTGGTAAGTCTAGACACTGTTTTTAAGGTTAGTTTAATGAATATAGGTCACTTAGGAAGTTTTGGAACCAAAATGTTCAAGAACATCCATGACATCAGAAAGTTGGTTCAAAGAGGTGCTAGTGTGCCTTGGCCTATTTGACTAGTTTATAAGAGTCGGAATTTAACAAAATGTGGTAAAATGGTGTGTAACACGTATCATGGTCGAAACGTACGAGAACGACTGCCCAAGGACCAACTAAGGGCCCTTGAGGAGGACCCTTGCGGAACTTGGCAACACTGCCTGGGCAGTGTGCATCGATGGGATGGCCTACGGTCCGTGTGTGGACCAACAGACTGTTGGTACCACCGTTGACCCAAACTTGGCCAAGTGTTGGCCGTGTGCATCAACGGGGAAACCCACGTACCGTGCATGGACCAACAGACCGTCGATGCCACCATCCCTCCTCACTTAGACAAACCTGGTTAGGGAGCAACCTACGGAACAACCTATGGTTCGTAAGTGGTATGATAGGGCGTCAATGCCTCCATCGTACCACACTTAGCCTTGAGTAGGAGGCCCTTGGCTGCACAAGTCTCTGACCGATATGACGGATGTGCAGCACGGAGGAGGACCAATCCGTTGACTCACACACGGACCGTCGACGGGGTGTCGTCTATGAAGGGCTGGTAAGTTCCTACACGTTTAAGTTAATTAAGTCCAATAATTAGTTAGTTGGTTTAGGAGGTAAATTAAGGGATTAAGGGGGGCCTAATTAAGTTAGTTAGTCACCCTGTAAAGTCCCTAACCTCATTTCATCTAAAAACAACTCAAGAACAAATTACTCTATCTTCTCTCTTCTCTCTCTCTCTATTGGAAGACACCATTGAAGCTAAGCCTAGGAGGTGAGATGGGGGATGGAAAAGGGTTTATTCATCTTCAAATTCTCATCAAAGCATTAAGGTATGAGATCTCTTCACCTTTGAGACCTCTTTCCTCAAAGGGTTCATTCAAATTGATTTCAAAACTAGGGATTTCTAATGGGTTTCATCCAATTCCGAATTTGAAGTTATGAATTGAGTTGTTGATGTTTCCTTTAGGTTGTATTGAGTTGATTAACATGTATTTTAACTTGATTATAGTAATTGATGATGGTCTTGTCTAAATTGGAGAATATGATCCCAAGTCCCTAACCCTAAGTTGTGATCTTGATGCATATTGTAGTTTAATCATTCAATTGACTTGGTTAAGGGTTGAATTACTTGTAGATGATGTTTTTTATGCTGTTTATGAACAAATTAGGATGATGAATGGTCTTTCATGCTAGTTCTTGATAGGTGATCTAGTTATATTGAATTGACTTAATCCTAAGCTTTGATCTACTAGTGAATTTTGATGTAGTGACTCTTCTATACTTGTGATTGCATTGGTTATTGAGTTATGGTGATTTGATGACCTAATTGGGTTTAACTAAGGGTTGATGGTAAGACCTTGATGATGGTGAATTGTGAAGAAGACTTGGAAAGTCTTGTGACCTTATCCTTTGTTTCAATTATGGTTAATTGTAATTAATTCATGATGATTATGTTGGAGCATGCCTTGTTTAGGATTTATAGGTTGGTATGATGTTGAATTGAAATATCTTGGTATGGTTGTGAGGTTGATTAAGATGTAAAGATATAATGGTGATGATGATTATCAATGTGCCTTATTATGAAAGAAAATGTAAAGTGTTAACCTTATTATGTGAATTGTGGTGAAAGTCTTTTACTCATGCAATTCCTATTGAGCTATTATGATGATGATTATACAAGGGCTAGAGCCTATTACATAAACTATGTTATGATTGATAAATAAAGATTAAAGACATTTCAATAAGAGATTAGCTTAGCACCGAGTGAACTTGACAATGGGAGGTAATGACTTTCCAATAGAGGAAGTGTTATCCTTTGGTCCTATATGTGATGTTGACTTCCCCATTGAGGGATACTCATTTCATTGATTCCCATGAGATGAGGCCCCAATTACCAAGAGGTATGTAGAGGGAATTTCCAATCTCTTAGTTCTTGAACTATGTTGCCCCCATAGGAAGACTAACTAGTGGATCCACCTAGAAAGCTACGTTTATGTTAGGTTTTACCTTGGCCGCTAGATCACCTTCCATCGGTGTAAGGTTCCATGACACCGGATTCCACATTAGCTCATGTGGTGTATGTCGGTTAAGGCAAATGTTCCCTAAACTAAAATGAAGTAATGATGTATAGGCTAACTACGGTGACTTGAGGGGTTTGAATTACCTTAAGTAGGGGTATGGGACTCTACCTATGCCTTGCACTAGTTTGCCTTGATAGGAGCTTTAGGAGGTCAATATTATGTATGTAAATGATAATAAAGGTAAATGACTTTACATGACGATTATGGTGCTTATGAACATGCAATTGGTCTTTATTGTTAATGTATGAATTTATGTGTGTTGAAGGTTATGTTATGTAAAGTAAGTTACTATTTATGATTTTTATTTGGTTACTTGATTAAGTAGGGTTATGGGGTTTTGCTTGGTCATTGCACTTGTGGCTTTATAAAGGTTATGTTTGGTTGTCTTGCTTTACTATTCACATGATTAACTCTTATTCATGCTTGTAATGTGATTACTTGATATTAGAGTTATATGAGATTATGGGTTCAAATATGTGATATGCATATAATTTCTTTGGCTTGATTGAACATGTTTAAATGGTTGCTCTAGTTTATTGATTGTGCATAAAGGTATAAAATAGCATGATTTAACTAAATGTCCCTTTGTAGCATGTTTGGTTGTTATATGTGCATATGGTCTCATACTTAGTACATGTGGCGTATTAACCCCATTTTCTCCCTTTTTCCCAAACACTTTAGGTTCTGGTAGTTGAGGTTTTGTTCGAGGCGATTGAGAAGGAGGCTTGGATACTCTTATAATCCAAGTGGTAGGTCCTCATTTTCCCGAGGACGATGCCGATATTCTACCTATGAATTTGCTTAGATATTATGACATCTATGTTGACTCTATCTTTCATTTGAAGACAAAGTTGTATAAACCCTATATGTAGCTTACTCTTATTGTTGTAGGGCTATGCCCATGTTGATATTGTCGTTTTAGATGGTTTATGAGATGAGACGGATTTTATGACTCTAACTCTATCTTATATATGTGTATGAAATAAAAGTAGAAGACTAAGTAATCTTTATATATGAACGGGTCTATGTATACTCGATATTAATACTATTATGTGTATGTAGAGGTCTATGTAAACCTCCTATTATATATAGTTAAAAAGTTTTAATTTTTCCGCATATTTTAGCCAATGAATGTTATGATGAATTCTAAGGGCTAGTCTTAGTCCTCAAAGAGGATGACGCCACTGGTTACGTCTAGGGGGTGCTCCACGGATGTGACAATAACCTAAGAGAAGGTACTTAGGATAGGTGGAAGTAATGAACCCACCTAGACATTGCACAAGTGGCTATCGAAGGGAGTCTTAGGAAGGTGTTCTAATGCATATGATTTTGTATATGTTCCTTATGCATGACTTTGTAGTACTGGTCTACTTGTTATGAAAATGTGCATGGTATGAGTCTTTATGATGTGGTATTGTTCTTATATACAATATGTGGGTCTTAATGACTATATGATGAAGGGCTTTCTTGACATGAATGAAGTTGTCTTCACTTATTATGATGATGTATGAATTGAAGGTTAAGGGTTGTGGTCTCATGATGGGTTTACTAAGTATGTGTGACGTTATGGTACTTCACATGTACATTGCACTAGTAGACTAAGATTGGTGTCATGAACATAGTCTTATAATGATTTATGTGAAGTGAAGTAAATATATGTGCAAATTGATGTTGCTCACTGTAAAGCCAATAGAGTCTTGACTTAAAGGTGTCTATGATGGGTTATACTTCTATGATGGTATGTGTTGGATTGTGTAGGTCGTATGTATGATTTTTCTTATGGCCTTAAGGTTATGCATTGCACCAAGTATCACTAGAGGGTTACTTTGGAGGTTAATGAGTTAAAAGAAGGAGTTCACTGTAAGGTAGAATTAGCTCACTGTAAAGTGACCCCAAATATGGCTTAAATTCTATGTGTCATTTTACATGATATTTGGCCCTTGAATATGTCTATATGAAGAATGTGAATGATATAAATGCTATTGTATAAAGGTTTTATGAAGATTTACTCAAAAAAGCATGAAATATGATTTCAAGAAAATGTCCCTTTTAAATGCATGTTTTTGCATGGTTACCAAACTTAAGGCATTCTTGTACTAACTCCATTCTTCTCTATTTTTTACACAAAGTGTAGGTTATGGATGCTTAAAGGATGTCTATATGGTGAAGATCTTGATATGTAATTCCCAAGCTCAAAGAAAGGAATTCTTAAGTTCAAGGATTCCTAAGTGATGTCTTTATTATAAAGTGTATAAATTGGTAGTTATGTATTATGTTGTAAGGGTTGTGTCCCTATTGTACTCTTATGATGTTGTGTCTAGGATAGCAAAGAGACTTAAGGTCTAGATATGTATTATGACTTATATTTTTATATATATATGAAGTGATATTTGTAGCATATGATGTGCTATGAAAAGTTTTTCCGCTAAATTTACTATGACAATACGATGAATGATAACTATGGGCTTGTATAAGACCTCCGAGAGGTCAAGTACGCCATGTTACTTCTAGGGGGTGCTCCCCAGATGTGAGAATTCCATGATTCACCGATTACACTTTTAGTTCGCCGAGTTTTCCCCTTAAGACTTAGTGGTTCAAACGCCGTTCCCAGTCAAGGTTCGCCGACCTGTTCGGTGGGTCGCCAAATGGATTTTTTCTTGAAAAACTACCCATTTTCCAACGCTCTTCACCTTTTAATATGATTATGCAACACCAGTCATTCAAACTTTAAAACTAAAGCATTAAAACCTTGGGTTGACTCCTAAAAAGGGCCTTAGTTAACATCGTGGCACGATGAGGATACCAAATCAAGCATCATTTTTGGGTTTTGTAATTGTATCACTAGGCAACCCCCCTTGTTGTCTTGGTTCAAATGTGAAGAAATTTGACCAATTTGGGTCTCCGGCTTCTTAATAGAGACCGAGTAAAAGGTCATCGTCTGACCGACAATCTAGATATCCTCTTTTCTCTCTTTCAATAATTTGTCTGACCCTTCAACTTTGTTTATAATGCGTAAGAGAATATCTTTTGTATAACCACCTTAAGATTCCCTGGGCTTTTGATGCTCATACATACCTATCTTTGTTCCCCTCTCTTTCCTTCCAAGGGGCGTTACGATCACGCCAATTTCTATCACGGTCTCTGCAGCCCTCATCTCTATTACATACTTGATTTCCACCCTGTATTGGGTAGTTTGCACGACAACCTGAACCTTTATTAGCTAGGAAGTTCACATCCTCATTGCACAATTCTTCAAATTGTACTTTATCGGGGCTTACTAACAACCACAACATTCACACTCTTTATACCAGCACCCATGACATTTTAGCCAGGCTATCAAGCAGGGTCATCATTTTTGCCATGTTTTGGTATCTATTGATCATTTTCGATTTGCTCTATTTTCATTTTGAAAGTGATAGGAGAGACTTGTTCTTCATGAGTGTACCATGCCATATTGATCTTGGTAATGTAATCGAGGAGTTTGGACGCTACTTCATAGGGTTGTTGCACTATACTACCCGAAGAAAGTTGATTAGCCACTCATTAGTTTACCGAATTGTGGATGCTATAGAAGTGTTGCAGCATCACATTATTTCGGAATACATGTGTTGGGCACTAAAACACTCGTATGTTAATCTCAACCATGTCTCAAGGATTGGCTCACCTTACAAGCGCTTGAAACCTTGGATGCTATCTCTTAGCGTCATTATCTTCGATGTGGGAAAGAATCTAACTTGGAATGCTCTGGTAAACTCATCCCAAGAGGTGATGGAGTCCCTCAATAACTTAGCCAACCTCTAGTCGCTTCACCCATTAAAGAGAACGGAAACAACATGAGATTCCTATGAGAACGGTCCAAAGACATCCATGAAGTTCTCATGGGGATCCTTATGAGCCAGCCCTCAAATAATGCTTACAATGGCAGGATCTTACGCATTGTTCTTGTGATATGAAAATATGTAACGATCCGGGAGTACCCCCTAGCCGTAACCGGCGTATTCGACCTCTCGCCGGTCTCATACAAGTCACATGTATCTTTCATTGCATACGATACTAAAAATTAAGTAAAAAATTAAAACTTTCTTCACACATGAAGAATAATAAGCAAGCGGAAGAATTTTAGAACATCTAACTTTACACATGTGTGTCTCATAAACTATCTGATTCTTTAGAGTACAAAATTGTGACTAATCACATACACAAGTGATACGTCCAAAGTTACACCTCAAATGAGAGTGTAAACAGTCATTGTCACTTTACAGAACTCAATAAGAGTTGAGATCGTTCACAAAGAATTTCTTTACAGAAAATGTTTATTGTCGCTCTTATTCGATTGTTGTTACTATCTTCTAATGAATTCAAACTACAAAGTAATATTTCTAGGTATGAATATCAAGTAACACGTTCTAAACATGAAATGGAAAGTTAGATTTAGGTTCTCTATTGATTAAAAAAAACAGGTTAGTGTTTACTATGACCATAACTTGTGAAATTCTTCTGAGAACGGTGAACGGAGCTTCAAGCAATCATACTTTCACAAAACACAGTGAATAAGGTTTATTTAATGCTTCTCAGCCATATTAGATAATGATAGTTTGTATTCTATCGAACTACAACCGATCGTATTATAAAGAACTGGTTTAAAAAGATGTGAGGTTGAAGTTATTTTCTCTAGAACTCTAACTTTAACTTCAATACAATAAATAGTGTTGACACCTAATTTTGACCCTCTAATATAAGTTAATCATTGAGTTCCTTAATTTCCAAGCGAGTCGAAATAATTGACTTTAGAAAACTCAAAATATTTTCCTTTAAGTTATTTTAAATCGATTTTATAAATTTCAAGTGATTAGTATACTTTCTTTATATGTTTTTATATATCTAGTTTATTTTTATAAAATATTCGAAGATCTTCTTAAAGGTTTTCATTTCGTTTAAATGCTTTACTATTTAGTTTAGCCTTATAATAATTTAAGTTTGGATTATTTTTTATAATTATGTCAATTATTTTGCTTTGTTAAAATTAAGAGCTTGTTCAGTGATTTATTTCGTCTTATTATTGGCCACATATTCAACTCCTTTGGAATAGGCCAAATTTGGGCCTCCTTTTGATTGTCAGCAGCCCACTCCTCCCAATTCCCTTTCCTCTTTTCCCAACCCTTTTTTTTTTATTATTATTCTCCAGCAAAGCCTAACCAACAGTACGTACAGCAGCCCAAATTCCAAAATAATCCAAGGCCTTTTTTAAAAAAAAAAAAAAAAAACGCCCCAACCCATCTTCCCCTCAGACCCGACCCAACCCAACCTTTGTTCACCAAAAGAAAACTCAAGAATGAATGGAGCTAACAGCGTTATAGCGAAATCAAACGACAATGACGCGTGAGAAGCCGCCAAACTCCTGTGCGCGCTACACTCCACCTCACGCGAGGATGAGTGGCAGCAACGTTCCCAAACAGCGAGTACATGTCATTTGGGAACAAGTTTTTCTGCGTCCTTCCCTTCCCCGAGCTTTACCCGTACAACAGTATTTTTCAGACCTACAACTCGTCCTTGATGGCCTGAGATGTTGTTCTCTAAGGACAGGGATGAATCTGAGCCATCGACGTCCATTTCAAATTTTGATTTTTGCCAAGAAATCGAATCTCTTGGTACAACAACAAATTTTCTCTCATCTTTGGGAAATTTTTGAAATTGGAAAGGAGTTTGGGGATTTCCTTTTGTGGCCTTTTCCCTCCCAAATTTCATAACCCTAATTCTCACCCTATATATATTCGCGTTTGTTCACTGTTGAAAAAAAATTTGGGAGAGGCGGAAAATTTCTTTTGAGTCTGTGAAAATTTTGGGAGAGAAGAAGGAAATAACAGAGAGGTTTCCTTTCTGGTTGATAAAGTTTGAAAAAAGGGATTTTCTTAGTGAAAGTTCTGGGAGTTGGAAACTTTGGTTGGAAAGTTCTTCCTAGCAGAGAAATTTTGCTTTCGATCGCTATTCACTTTGCCCGTCACTGCCTCACTTCACTGCATCGAAAAAGGTATCGTCATATTCTTCGTAATGTCTTTCTCACTCCATCTTCTAGCTCGAAATAGTTTCCTAATGATCGAAAAACTCTGTATTTTGTGTTTGTTGGCTACTAGTTTCTGTCTAGTTTTGATATGTTGTATATGTTTCATGGGTTCAAACTCTGCTATGATTTTCTTCCTACTTATTTGCTTGATGATGTCGAGCTTCTCTCGTATCTCGTTAGACTTAAAAGCTCTTGTCTCCTTTTACTGTTAGTATTATTCTCTCTTAAGAAACGAAGGAAATTTTGAAGCTTTTTTTTATTTGTCATTTTTATTATTATTCTCGTGGATTTTGTTATGAAGTTGTGAGCATAAAATCCCATCCCCACCTACGCAACTATGCGATATTGTGCATCACTCACCGGTATTATGTGTCAGTTTTGTTCGTTATTTTAAATGCTTGAGATCCTTTTAGCTAGTATTATGTGGTTCTACGACTACTTTTCTCATGTGTTTGTTAGTCACCGTTGCATATTATAATTTGCTCTTTTCTGTCACTTAAATACTGCTCACTGTGTGAATTTGGTATCATGCTTATTATTTAATTTTCTGTTTCATAATGGTCCTCTTAGCCAGTTAAATTCTGCTTATTACTCATTTACTCATCATATGAAACACTGCTTGGGTATAGAATATACCATTATGGATTTGAGCCTCTGTCAATATTCTAGCTAGTAGCTTTTAGATTTGATGCACTACGACAATACTGCTTTAAGTTTGAAAATAATAATAATAAAGAAATCGTGCACGCGTAAATCAACTAATTTGTAAGAAAGTGAATAATATATGAGTATATATATAAAACTATGGTTAATGGAGAGGAAATTTAATTGCTTTGATTAGTCAATTCTTGGTATGATAAATATATTTCTTAATGTTGTTTGAGCTTGGGAATGAGATTTAGATAGACACGTGTTTGTTTTTTAGGAAACTCTCAAGGTTTACTCAATAATAAGTTTGTTTGTTATTTGTTATAAATTTCACTAGTTAAATTTGCTTACCGTCTTTACTATCCTAAACACAAATGATTTATTTTTATCTTATACAAGTTTTCTTTAGCTCTTTCCAATTTATCTTCATGTGAACTCATCTTGAGTCCATTCGGACTCAATTTTCCCTCTTTCTCGCACCTTGAAACGGTTATTGGAGGCTCTAGTTTTCTTCTGATCGAGTCAAACCAAAACCGGCGCATAGATTCCAAAGTTTAAAGAATTGAAGAGAATCGAAGAAGTTGGGCAATAGGACTCTTTTATTTTTAGTTGTATTTTTTTATATTCGGGCATAAGCCTTTGTAATTTGTATTGTTATTATTTTGCTTAGCCTAGGACAGGTACATAAGGCAACAAAATTGGGTCAAAAGCCCAAGACAAAACAGGTGGGTCCAAATACCGGTCCAGGCGGACAGAAAACCCGGATTTGGACCCAATCTCCCCCCCTCTCTCTCTACCTTTGTTTAATTACTCATTGCTTAATTGCCGCTAGTCTTAGGGTTAACAAATCGAAAACCCCGCAAAATGCCGCTTCGGTTTTAATGACTTAATCAATTCAAATAAAATAACATGAAATAAAATTTTACAAGCCAATTGGTAAAATTAATACTTCACTTTTTAAGCAATTCTAAGTATTTTCATTACCTTAAAATCAAGTTAGTTATTTCTTTAGCCAAATGAGTTAGTTGCCGGAAAACCGTATTAAACGGATATTTTAGGTGCCTTAAACACCTTCCTAAAATATAAATAAGAATCCCCAAACCCTTTCATTTGTTTTCACTAGATTTTTTCTGTTTAAGTATTTTGAAAATAAAAATTTTCTTAATTTTCTTCAAAATTAAGTGGCGACTCTAAAAAAGTCGTAAACATATAAAATATTATTTTTCCAAAATTTTTCATTTAAAACAGAAATGACAACTCCGCTAGGGAATTGGAGGATTCTAACCTTAAAACTAATGTTATTTGGCTACGTGATATATTTGTTTGAATGTTTTCTTTATTCTTAATACTAAACTGTTGCATTTCCATGGCATATTTCCTCCAAACGGCAAATAGTTGCATCAGGAAAACAGAAGTTACGTGGCTTACCACGGCTTCTATCAGAAATACACAAGTCTTCAATTGGAAGTAGCAAACGAATAGTTGGAATGCGGTCATCCGACATCGTTTGTTAGCTTCACCCCGTTGTCTGTCCGACTCGGGTAACCGTCACTTTGAAACAAACTCTAGACAACATAAGATAGAGAAAAACCAAAACCAAATTTAAGCATTAGCCTAAGACGTCTTAATACCCAAGGTGTATTAAGTCCATTCGTTGAAACCACCAAAATCATGTCCAAGGTCTCCGACCTCAAGACATATCATTTTGCTTGACATTTGAATGATGTACATGTGGAAACCAATGTGGGGGTGGGTTAACTTAACTAGTTTCTATTTTGTAGATATGAATCGCTTCCCAAAGTTTGACATGATTGTAGAAGCACCGCTTCAACTCAAAATATGGTATAATGATCTCGACATGGATCATAGAAGAACCCTCAAAAAATACGCGGGTGCACTAACCGAGTTGATCAACATGAATGGTTGGCCAGAACTGATTGAGGTCCTCACAGGGTATTGAGATAATGAAAGAATGGTGTTCCGATTCGAAACTGCGGAGATCACCCCAACTATCGAAGAGATTTGAGACTGCATTGACACAGTGGGCATGGGGTTGGAAAGAAGAGCGAGAAAGCAAGAGGATATATCCATCCCTAACAAACCATATGTAGGGGATATTGCAGATTGGCTCGGGTTGGGGAAAGATTTTGTCTACTGGTGCCAGCAATCCAACGTATCATTCAGAGACATCTATGTCAGATTTAGGCACGCAAGCTTCTACGCAATTTACAATCGAGAGTTCAGGGTCACTTACGGAGAGTGGAACTAAATTCGTCCTTTAGTCTTTGTCGTAGGACTATTGGGAACAATGGTCTTCCCACATGGCCCGAGTCTTAGCATCAACACTCGAGTTATAACACTCGCGCACACTCTATTTAAAGTATACGAGAACCAAGGACAAGTGAAATACTATCATGTTGCTTCGGTCATATTGTCCGACATGTATCGAGCCCTGGGAAAATGCAAAGAAGGCATCATTACTTCTATGTATGTAATCTGCTCCTTCAAGGGTGGATTTTGAGTCATCTAGCAACGGGGGCTGGGACCCAGGAGTTGCATACTCTAGACAATAAGAACACTCTCAGAGATTTGAATGATATGTTGTACTGGGCGAATCTGGAGAATCGAAGAACTAGGGAAAGATGGGCTCAGATTTTGTCCGAATTAAGAGAAGAAGATCTCCAATGGATGCTCGATTGTTTCATCTTGAAAGAAGTCACATAGAGAGCCGCAGACATCTTATGCTACCTTTACCAGGTATTCGGGGAATTCATCCTTATGCACCCTATCGAGTCATGCGACAGTTTGGGAGGATGCAAACCACACCTCGAGAGGCGTACTATGGAACCTATGTGTACGATATTGGGGACGACAGAGTGTACGATGCTTCAGAAATGTTGAGAGAATGGAAAGGAGCTAAGTGGATGGACAAAGACACCATTGCCCCAGATCGATTCAATGCCGGATACGATAAGACTTACAAAGCATGGTTGAAAGATAACATACAAAGTATCTCTTCTCCAATCCCGTGTAGTTTTCGCAGTATCAAAGAAGAGGAGGCTAAAGCTAAAATTGAGCTAAGGAAGTAAAACGTGAAGCCCAAGAAATGTACGCAAAATTTATTGAAAACCAAGATGCTCTTGAAAAGACAACTCAAGAAGTGGAAAGACTAAGATGTGGTTACGATGATTTCGACTCATGGGTCAAAGAGAAGATTGAAATAATGCAATACGATATCTGGGAAGAAAAAGGACACTTGAGTGAAGGTTTCTTGTTGATACTACGATGCATGTTTCAGCAATACAAGACTCAGGAAAACAGCGACGGAGCAGGGCCATCTTGGACAACATAGTGGACTTCGCCCCTGTGCGGGTTTTTTCTACATGTATTTTGTGATTTTAGCCCCTGCGTGGGCCTGTTTTATTGCGTTTCAGTACATTCAAATAGCCCCTGCATGGGTCTGTCCTTTTATATTTTTTCTTTATTTCCCCTTGTGAACATTAAATATTTCATTTGTGAAAATTTTTTTGGGGGGTTTGATCATATGGTTCAAATTTACATGTACATCATTCAAATATGCTAGGCCTACCCTTGGCACAAAAGGGTCCCCTGTATGTTTTAGGATGCGATATATGTGCTATTGACTGCTTATGTGCTATGTTGCTGTGAATGAGGATATCGGAAACCCACTCTTTGCCAGAAACTTCCAGAAATATATATGTCACTATCACAAAAAAATCCTACCAAAATTTTCGGTGTCTTAAGTTTCTCAATAATAATAAAAAAATCCTATCTCCAAATCCTAAAACATTACTCTACTGTCTCAGGAAAAGCGAATCACTGCTATGGGTAAGGGTAATGATATCCAGATGGAACTCACTAGAGAAGAATTACAAAGAAAGATCGAACAAATCAGGCGAGAAATTCAAGAGGCCAAGGAGGAAGGGCTCAAGGTCGAAGTTGCCACAGCAATCTACAAAGCTGCAACTGTGACACTGATGAGGATTTGGCATAAAAAATGAAGAGGGATAAATACGTTGAGATGGAGAGAGAGGATTTGAGTGAAAAGTTAGATATGCTTCGACTGAATGTGCAAGAAAGGGAAGCGATAGAGGTGAGGATAGAGTCAGAAACCGCTATTATGTTAGCTAGAAATGCATCCCTTGATGAGGAACTGATAGTAGAGATGACGGAATTCATCACTATGAAGGAAAGAGTGTCTACATTAAGGAAGAAAAACAAGGAGTTCCACCATAACCTGATCGACAAACTTCAGAAAATGCGCAGGAAATACTCTATCCGCGAGCAAGAGGCTACTGGTGGTCCAGATGAGACTCATTCTAGAGCGATTGTCGAAGACATTGACGAGGAAATCGTCTACAATCCTCTATTTCTAAGCCGTCTAAGAGGAGGAGACAGATGGATCACTCTTCCGTCCAACGAGCCAACACATCGCATAAGAGCGAAAGTTATGTCTTGCGCCATTTTGTACGAATTTCTTAGGTGCAAACCTCATGAGGGACAAGCTTCAATCGTTGGTCAAGAAAACTCTTCAAAGGTATGTGCCTTCCACCCGAACCAGCGAGGTCATACTATAGAGGAATGCGTGCAGCTTAAGGTGAGAATTTGCCGCCAGATCGACATTGGGAACATCCTGCACACGTGGGATAATAACACCGTTCTCACTTATGATCAGTCAGAGCCAATTGAGCGCACTCAGTTTGTTCGTCATTATTTCACACTGTTCAGAATGTAAATGATGGAAATCTACAATGATTTGGTTCAGAATGGGGTCTTAGACCCTATCCACGATGAAGACACAGGTCTCGATCCCGTTGGGGAAGAAATTTGTAAGACTTGTGCCTACCATTACTCTACATATCACAGCCTCTCAAGGTTCCTCGGGTTTTGCTAAGACGTCGAAGCCCTCGTCAACATGGAAAAATTCGAGTCGAGTTTGTTCCCCGTGTCTGAGATGACGTCGAGAAGAAGAATGACTGAGATGTAGTCATTATTTTATCTTTAGAGATTTGATGTTGTCTTTCGATTTCCATGTAACCTTCCTGAATGAATGAATGAAAATTAATATTTTCTACTCGAACTAGGTTGGGCCTGAATTCTCCTTGTGAGATATGTAGGCAGCTTTTCAAGGCCCGGCCCCTTATATTTGGGAATTTTCATTCTCCCCTTCATGTTACAAGGATAGTGAAGACCAGATTAACGGAAGTCAAAGAGCAGCTGCAAGAAGACCTTAGCTCAACGTGATTTAGCCTTTTGAGATGGTGTCAAAACGAAAAAGCAAGCAAACTCCTGCTTGTTACAAATCTGTCTCCGTCCTTACTCGTAGGTTAAAGATATCCTCAAACAAAGTAACTTGTGTGTTTATCTGCTCTCTGTGTGATATTTGTATTTTGTATTCTAATCTTAAACTAACAAATTTGCGTTTGAGTTGTTTTCCTCCTCAGGTACTTTGAAACTGATCTTTATTGATTAAGCTGGCAGATCATCCCTACTTTACCAGATCCAAAGGGTCCGCAGACTCCTTCCCCAGACAAGGTTCAGACAAAGGAAAAAACAGTTATGAGAGATAGTAATGAAGAAGTCAGTCTCACCGACGTTGTGGTGTCTCAACCCACCATAGCGGACCAGAACGAACTAATTATGCAATTAATGCAATATATCACAGATATGAGGGTCGATATGCAAAGGAGGCATGATCTACCTCCACCAGGTTTTACTGTTAATGCTGCTGATGGAAGACCTCGTACCTACTTCCCTTCGTCGAACATGGTTCAACTCAGAACGTGCCACCTGCTCAAAATCCTCCTATTATAGACCTGACTCCTCAAAACCCCCAATATGCTTCGGATTCTTACAAAACTCCTCCCCTTCAAAACAACCATTCCCAAATCCCACCACATCCACAAAATACCTAAACTGCTCCACTTCCCCAAACCCAAACCCAAAATCCAAACCAGAACACTTTTAATCCCCAAACATACCACCACCACCTAAATTAGAATACTAATCCTCAGACTTATCCATAGAAATACTAAACCACACAGAATGCCCGGAGTCCCTCCGTAGCTCCACCCCTACCTAAAAGAACAACTTTCCAGATTCCCGTCCTTACTGAGCACGACGTGCATTGTTCTGAGCTTGACCATTACGAGGAACAGGAAAAAGAAAGGAGAGCTAAGAAGAGGCAAAGGTTGATATAAAAGAAGAGATCAAGAAAGCCATGAAAGAGTTCCAATGCATCCTGTCTTAACTATGAGAATTTGTGCATTCATCCAAATATGGACCTTCCAGAAGGGTTCAAGACTATGGAGTGGTTCACCTCCCACGAGACTAGGCAATGGCCCACCTGGAATGCCCTAGCCAAGGATATTCCTTGGAAAAGATAAAGCAGAAATCCACTGAGAGCTATAGAGAGTTTGCCTTTAGGTGGAGAAAGGAAGCTGCAAGAGTAAGGCTGCCTATGTCAAGAAAGAGATTGTTGAAGTGTTTGTACGGGTGCAAGAGCCTGAATATTATGACAGAATCATGTTGCTCGTTGGAGAAAAATTTGCCGCGATAGTCAAGATTGGTGAGACTATTGAAGATGGTTTGAAAACAGTAAGGATAGCCAGTGTAGTCGCGTTGCCCAGATCTTCAGGATTGTAGAAGAAGAAGAGAGAGGACGTGGCTGCTGTCTCTTATGAGGGGAAGAAAACCCCCGGAAGGTCATCATCCTCCCAAGGTCATTCTTGACCTGCTCAAAACTCCTACAAAGCTTGCTACACACAAGCTAGTCATCCAAATGATTCTCCTCCAATCAATCAAAATGCTACCTCCACCTACCAAAACGCTCACCCTCCAAATTACCAAAATCCATCTCCTATTTACCAAACTCCTCCTCCACATTACCAAATTCGATCTCCCCACTACCAAGGTGTTGTTCCTAACTGTGTTAACGTGCAGTCGAGCTACAGAGAACCGCCTCCTGTTTATCAAGTCCAAGCTCCATTATACCAAAATCCCCCTTCGAATTACCAAGCTCCATCGGCAAACTACAAAACAAATTCCTATCGCAGAAATCAAGCTCCCTATCCCAGTAACAGAGGTTATCAACAGATGACTCCTCCACAAGGCATTTATGATCCACCTAGACCCAGATTCGAGAAGAATCCTCCTAGGAATTTTATTACGCTCGCCGAAAGCTGAACAAAGTTGTACGAGCGACTGGCTGCGCCCGGATATATCCACCCGGTGGGGCCCAAGCCGGTGGATACTAGTTCTAAATTTTACAAGACTGATCAAAGGTGTGCTTATCATTCCAATAGTATTGGGCATGATACTGAGGACTGTATCAACCTCAAGAATAAAATTCAAGACCTGATCAACCAAGAGGTGGTCTCTCTTCTACCAACCGCGACTAATGTAAACACCAACCCTTTGCCTAATCATGGAGGCGGCAATATTAATATGATAGAGACAGATGATGATTGGTGCGTGAAAAAAGTGATAACTCCAATTGTTCATGACGAGTTGGAAAGGGCTATGGCCTCGTTGAGCATCAAAGAGAAAAAATAGTTTGTTATCCTGACACCCGCAAAGCGTGTTGCCTTGGTGCCATCAGAAACTCTTGTCAGACCGAAGTTTGTGATTGAAATCACTGCCGATCAAGGTATGACCCAATATGGGAGGTGTTATACACCCGAAGAGTTGGCTCTCGGAGTACATAAGAAGGATCAGAGTAAAAGGCCGATAAGCGAAGGTGAAGCAGAGGAATTCTGGAGGAAGATGCAGCCAAATGATTATTCAATTGTTAAACACTTGGAGAAGACTATAGCTCAGATTTCCGTGTGGGCCCTGTTGATGAGGTCCCAGCTGCACAGGCAGAACTTGATGAAGGCTTTTGATGATACGTATGTGCCCGTGGGCACAAGCAGCGATAATGTAGCCGCTATAATCAACCAAGTCATCCGAGGGCATCAGATTAGCTTTTGCAACGATGAATTACATTTTGAAGGGAAGTCATACAACAAGGCGTTACACATCACTATCGTATACCGCGAGAAGGTCATAAATTGCGTCTTGGTGGATATGGATCTGGTCTGAACATTTGCCCGTTGTCAACATTGAGGCAGTTACGGTTCAACTTGGGGAAGCTGGAACAAAACCAAGTCTATGTATGAGCCTTTGATGGGGTTCAGAGAGACACATTGGGAGTGGTGAATCTAGTCATCCAAATGGGTCCGGCAGAATTCAGCGCACAATTTCAAGTCTTAGACAATGACACCAGCTATAACCTTCTTCTGGGAAGGCCTTTCATCCATATGGCTGGAGCTGTGCCTTCTACTCTTCATCAGATGATGAAAATCGTTTGGAAGAGCGAAGAGCTGGTTATTTATGGTGAAGGGAGTCACTACGGTAGACAGGCAGCAATTATCGATGAAGTGTCTCGAGGTACAAATTTCTACACGGTGGAGTTGGTAAATGCCACCGGCGAGGACTTGGCCCCACAACCTCCTATCCCTGTCATGTACAAAATGATCGCCACTGTGATGTTGAAGAGTGGATTTGAGCCAGGTTTTGGATTGGGAAGGAATTCCCAATGGATTATTGAGCCCATTCAAGTTCCTGTCAAAAGAGCAAGATATGATTTGGGGTACGACCCACAGATGATGATATGAAGGCGAATAGGAAGAATGATCAAGAATTGACTAAGTCAATCCCTCATTTGTATCAATCCTTCCCAATCCGGGAGTATGCCGAGCAGGACGACCTTGGGGAAGGAATCTGTGGACTTTTTGAAGAGATTGATGCTGTCATTGAGGATGAGGTCGAGCGATAGGATTCCGCGATGCTGAGCCTGGGGAGATGCTGTAGAATTGGACCTCCACGCCGATTTTGATTCCACGAACTCCTTGGTAGAAGGGCATCATTTAGGCACATTTAAAATGGTGGCGGTCCGGAAGAGGCCCGAGACGCGCCATTTTGCATTCTTCTTAACTGCTTGGATTTTAAAATTCCCCCGTAATGTTTGGAAAAGGCAACATGGTCGTTTGCCATAGCCAAAGTTTGCATTATTTCCCAATTTGAATGAAAGCCTCTTTTATTGAAATTTTTTATATTTACTTATTTGCTATATTTTACTTGTCTAACTTTGTCTATTTATGGTTTCAGCAATATAAGTTTTAAACCTGCCAATGTCATGTCATGTCATGAGCTGAACGAACAAAATGAGGTAGGTGATGACGAGGCTGATGATTACGAAGAAGAAAATGAGGTACCGGAATATGTTGCTGAAGAATTTCTGCAGTTTGAAAATCAGCATAAGCCGAATTTAGAGAAAACTGAAACTGTAAATCTGGGGGACCAAGAGTGTGTCAAAGAGGTCAAAATCAGTGTTCATTTGAATGAAGTTCAAAGAAAGTATTTGATACATTTACTCACTGAATACATTGAGGTGTTCATCTAGGAAGTCAGCGACATGCTAGGGCTCAGTACCAAAGTTGTGTCTCACAAATTGCCGATTAATCCAGGGTTCAGTCCAGTGAAGAAGAAGGCTCGGAAGTTCAATCCTGAATTGAGTTTAAAGATAAAAGAAGAGATCACCAAGCAGATCGAGTCTCGATTGATGGAAGTGACGCAATACCCCACTTGGTTTTCCATTGTTGTTCTGGTTGCCAAAAAAGATGGGAAAATCAGAATTTGTGTCTACTACAGGGATCTCAACAAAGACCGCCCGAAGGATAATTTTCCGTTGCCAAACATCCATATTCTGATCGATAACTGTGCTAAGCATGAAATGCAGTTATATGTGGATTGTTACGCAGGTTATCATCAGATTCTGATGGACGAGGAAGATGCAGAAAAGAAAGCTTTTATTACACCTTGGGGTGTATATCATTACAGGGTGATGTCATTTGGACTCAGGAATGCTGGTATTACTTATATGAGGGCTATGAAGACCATATTTCATGATATGATTCATAAGTAGATAGAGGTGTACATAGATGACGTCATAATCAAGTCCCGCGAGAGTTCGGACCACTTGACGCATTTGAAGAAGTTCTTTGATCATTTGAGTCGTTACAACTTGAAGTTAAATCCCTCCAAATGCGCTTTCGGAGTTCCAGCCGGCAAGTTGTTGGGATTTATAGTCAGAAGAAAGGGTATTGAGCTCGATCCTTCCAATTTTAAAGAAATTCAAGAGTTACCTCTGCCAAAGACGAGAAAAGAGGTTATGAGTTTCTTAGGGAGGTTGAACTACATCAGTCGATTCATCGCTCAATCAACTGTGGTGTGTGAGCCTATATTCAAGCTGTTGAAGAAAGATGCTTTGACAAATTGGACTGAAGAATTTCAGACTGCTTTTGATGCTATCAAGAACTATTTATCCAATCCACCAGTATTGGTTCCTCCGTGAGAAGGGAGTCCATTATTGCTATATTCCGTCTCAGATAGTGAATTCAGATGCGTGCTTGGTCAACACGACGAGACAAGAAAGAAGGAAAGAGCTATCTATTACATAAGCAAGAAATTCACTTCATACGAGTCTCGTTACACACTGTTGGAGAGAACATTTTGTGCTTTGACTTGGCTTGCCCAGAAGTTGAGACATTATTTGTCTTCGTATGCTACATACCTTATTTCCAGGATGGACCCGTTGAAGTACATTTTCTAGAAGGCGATGCCAACCGTAAAGTTGGCCAAATGGCAAATGTTGTTGAGTGAATTTGATATTGTGTATGTGATTCAGAAGGCAATAAAGTCAAAAGGCCTTGGCTGATCATCTTGCATGGAATCCTATTGATGAAGAATATGAACCACTCAAGACTTATTTTCACGATGAAGAAGTATCATTTGTGGGTGAAGATATTTCTTAAGCATATCCTGGTTGGAGGTTATTCTTTGATGGAGCGACAAATCATCAAGGAAAACGTATCGGAGCGGTCTTAGTGTCAGAATCTGGTCAACACTATCCCATGGCAGCTAAACTCCAATTTAATTGCATGAACAACATGGCTGAATATGAAGCTTGTATTCTTGGTTTAAAAATGGTATTGACATGGATGTACATGAGATGTTGGTTATCGGAGATTCAGATCTATTTATTCATCAGGTTCAAGGAGAATGGGCATTGAAGAACCCGAAGATTATACCTTACGTGCAGTATGTGCAGAAGTTGAGCAAAAGATTTTGTAAGATCGAGTTCAGACATACTCCCAGAATACAAAATGAGTTTGTTGATGCTCTCGCCACCATCGCGTTGATGATTAAACATCCAGATACTAATTATATTGATCCCCTGGATATAGAATTGAAAGAACATCCAGTCCATTATTCACATGTTGAAGCAGAACCAGACGGTTTTCCATGTTATTTTGATATAAAGAAGTATTTGGAGTCCGGGATCTATCCGGAAGATGCTACATCCAACCAAAAGAAGTCGATACGCCGTATGGCTCTCAATATCTTTCTAAGTGGAGAAACTCTTTATAGGAGGACTCCAGATTTGGGTCTCCTCAGATGTGTCAATGTTGTTGAAGCTGCAAAGCTTATTGAACAGATACATGCTGGAGTTTGTGGTACGCACATGAATGGGATCACTTTGGCGAGGAAAATCCTTCGATCCGGTTATTTCTGGATGACTATGGAGCATGATTGTTGCAAGTTTGTGCAAAGATGTCATAAATGTCAAGTGCATGGTGATTTGATCCGAGTGCCGCCCCACGAACTTAATGCTATGAGTTCACCTTGGCCGTTTGTAGCTTGGGGCATGTATGTCATCGGTCTGATAGAGCCAACCGCTTCTAATGAACACATATTCATTTTTGTTGCTATTGATTACTTCACCAAGTGGGTGGCAGCAACTTCTTATAAGTCGGTAACCAAGAAAGTTGTAGCTGATTTTGTTCGCAACAATTTGATATGCAGGTTTGGAGTACCAGAATCCATCATTACTGATAATGGTGCAAATCTCAACAGTCAGTTGATGAGAGACATATGTGAGCAATTTAAGATTACTCATCGAAACTCAACCGCTTATCGTCCTTAAATGAATGGAGTTGTAGAGGCCGCAAACAAGAACATCAAGAAGATCCTGAGGAAAATGATTGACAATCACCGAGGTTGGCATGAAATGTTACCATATGCTTTGTTGGGTTACTGAACGACTGTCAGAACGTCGATTGGAGCTTCTACATATCTTGGTGTATGGAACAGAAGCAGTCATACCTGTTGAGGTTGAAATACCGTCTTTGAGAATCATCCAAGAAGCTGAGTTGAGTAATGCTGAATGGGTCAGCAAGCAGACTGATCAGTTAACCTTGATTGATGAAAAGAGAATGGTCATTGTCTTTCATGGTTAGTTGTATCGACAGATAATGATTTGTGCTTTAGTAAGAGCTAGAATTTTTGAAATTGGTTAGTTGGTACTTAAACGCATTTTTCCTCGTCAAGACGAGTACAAAGGAAAATTCGCACCAAATTGGCAAGGACACTACATGGTTCGTAAAGTATTATCTGGAGGTGCTTTGGTTATGTCAAAGATGGACGGCACCGTATGGCCGAAACCTATCTACTCAGATGCTGTTAAGAGATACTAAGTGTGAAGCTTCAGTTTTTATTTCTGTTATTTCCCTGTATTTGTTTGGTTTGCTTGTAATTGTTTCGTTTAAAATCTTATCCCCTCTGTAATGAACTACGTTTGACCTGAATTCTCAAAAGTGAGATACGTAGGCGACCTATGTCGGCCTCGGTCACCCCAATTATCCCTTTAAATATTTTTTTCTATCTAATCTACGTTCGACCTGAATTCTCAAGAATGAGATACGTAGGCGGCCTATGTCAGCCTCGGTCGGTTTCTTTGTAAAAATTCTTATTGTTGTTACCTTTGACGGGGTACTACGTTTGACCTCATTCCTGCCTCAACGGGATACGTTGGCGCCACAAGGGTTCGGTCATATCTCCCATAATATTTCTATTTTTCTTTACAATAGAAACTGGGACAAAATTTTTGAGAGGGTCTCAAAAATTCTCGAGAAGAAATTTTTTCCTCTCCAAGCCAAGACTGAAGATACTTCAAAATTTGTAACTGGGACAAAATTTTTGAGGATCTCGAAAATTCCATGATTTACTTACCGACAATTGAAGATAAGCCGAAACTTGTAACTGGGACAGAAATTTTAGGGATGGCCTCAAAATTTCAACTGGGTTCATCAACAGTCTATAGTTGACTCTGAATACTCCCCAGTGAATAATCAGATAGACCTCCAAGCATCAGACTCAAAGAAGTCCGCTAAGCCTGACGTGACATGATACATGATAGTGACCCTTTTCAAAATACTACTTTTCAAAAATTTATCTTTTTTTTCTTAAAATTTTCCATTTGTATTCCATTTGTTTTGGCATAAAATATTTTGTCTTATCTATCAAGAGTCGGGGATCAGAAAAATCAACAGAAGATAGTATGGCAGGGAGCAGACAACTGAAGAATCGACACAGATTAGTTCATTTTAAAACTAACGATTTTTCTGTGTACGCAGGTTTATAGTCTTGCTCTGAAATCACCATATTTCTCCGATCGATGAATATGGAGAAGTCAAGGGGGCAAAAACATCTCCCAATTTACAAATATTTCGTGGATGCATGAATTATTTTATATTGTTCATATCGAGAATTTGGAAATGTGAATGGTTTATTTCATTCAATTTTTTAACAACATTAAGTCTATAAGGAGCGTCCAACTAGGTTCAAAGATAAATCAAATGAAAACCCCGGAAAGGATAGTTTACTGTTTTCGTCAAGGACGTCATCTGCATCACATTATTAGACATGACAGTGTCTCTACCCAGATGGGTCATTTTATTTTTATTGTCGACTAAGATGATACACTACCGGATGGGTAATTTTATTTGTAATGTCAATTTAGTCGATACACTACTTGAAGGGTCATTTTGTCGTTATTGTCAATTGAGATGATATGAATATCCAGAAGGCACTAAGAAGATAACTATGTCGCTCGATTGGAGCATTATCTTCATTTGGTACAAAGAATGACATCAAGAATTAATATTCATGCATCAAGAGAAGAAATCATGCATCGCGGAAAATCATGCATCGCGAGTTAATACTCATGCATCGCGAAGATCATGCATCACAAGTTAATATTAACGCATCGCGGGAAGATATTCATGACCCGCAAGAAATCACTCATCGCGGGAAGATATTCATGCCCCGCAAAAAATCATGCATCGAGGAAAGTCATGCATCGCGAGTCAATAAGCATGCATCGCGAAAAGTCATGCATCGCGAGTCAATATTCATGCATCGCGAGAGATCATGCATCGTGGGAAGATATTCATGCCGCGCTAGAAATCACTCATCGCGTGAAGATATTTATGCCCCGCAGAAAATCATGCATCGCGGAAAGTCATGCATCGCGAGTCACTATTCATACATCGCGGAAGATCATGCATCGCGAGTTAATATTCACGTATCGCGGGAAGATATTTATGCCCCACAGAAATCATGCACTGCCAGAGAAGGAAATCGTGCATCTGAAGAGAAATATTTGCCCATCAACATCAGCTGCATGCTTTTATTTTGACAAAAATAAACATCGAGAAGAGCATAGAGGATAACATCAAGAGAATTATCAGCACACTTCATAATTTTTTTTTTATTTTGACATCATATGAAGAGTATACTGAAGATTATATTGAAAGCACAAGACATAAGATTTATTTTCTTTACGTCAAACCGATCGAATTGATGTTAAATGCTGAAGGAGCGTAATCAAGTGTCAAAACGGTAAAAGACACCATCTCCCGTTTTAGTTGCATTTTTTATGCTGACGAGTTTTATCTCAGTCTTTGTCGATAGCATCCAAAAGGATGAATTCTCTAAAAAAAAAAGGTGCGGGCGACATCAAGAGAATGCAGCACAACGTGGAATTTTTTCTTAGTAGCGAACTGGGACATAGTCCAAAGAGGAGTGTCACACTCTTAGGACGTGAGCAGAGGAGCGACTCCCATCACAATCAAACCACACCCCTATCAGAAGGCATGTGGGTTTTTTCTTTGACTTTTGTCAGTTTCCGTTTCACATCCGGATTTTGGTATCTGCCGAAAGCAAGTTTCCAATCTGAGTGACAATGCGCCAAGAGCTTTGGAATTTATGTCCGTGTAAGTTCTTAATTATGGGTGTGAAGTGCACCACATTCATGCTTAAGAGGTTACAAGCCTCTTTTTCATACTCGACTTAATTTGTCACTCGTCCCGAACCAAAGGTTATCTAGAATAACAAATTTCCTTTTCAACCGATTAAGTCGAACTATAAGTAGACTGATTCCTAGGGTTTAAGGATATGTAGACGGGCTCAACGTTGAAAGCTCGGCTGTATTCCAACATTCTCTATTAAATCTAATTCTCGCGCATTCCGGTCCTATAATAATTCAGTATCTGGATGTCTTTTAAATTCTTTCAAAATCGTGCGTTAAATCAAGCGTATCAAACTACAAGTGGCCTGACTTCTCATATAGCCTAAGATATGTAGGAAACCCGTTTTTGGGGTTCGGCCATAATTCCTAAAGTCCGTACCAAGTCCTTTTCTTACAGATGAATATATAGTCGGCTAAAATTGGTTTGGTCAATTTCATTTTCTTCGAATTTCTTGCATCATCCAAGTAAAATGAGGGATAATTGTTGAAACCTAATTTTGACCCTCTAATATAAGTTAATCATCGAGTTCCTTAATTTCCAAGCGAGTCGAAATAATTGACTTTAGAAACTCAAAATATTTTCTTTTAAGTCATGTTTAATCGATTTTATAAATTTCAAGTGATTAGTATACTTTCTTTATATGTTTTTATATAGCTAGTTTATTTTTATAAAATATTCGAAGATCTTCTTAAAGGATTTTATTTCGTTTAAATGCTTTACTATTTAGTTTAGCCTTATAATAATTTAAATTTTGATTAGTTTTTATAATTAAGTCAATTATCTTGCCTCGTTAAAATTAAGAGCTTGTTAAGTGATTTATTTCGTCTTATTATTGGCCACATATTCAACTCCTTTGGAATAGGCCAAATTTGGGCCTCCTTTTGATTGTCAGCAGCCCACTCCTCCCAATTCCCTTTCCTCTTTTCCCAGCCCTTTTTTTAGTATTATTATTCTCTAGCAAAGCCTAACCAACAATACGTACAGCAGCCCAAATTCCAAACTAATCCCAGGCCTTTTTTTAAAAAAATAAAAAAATGCCCCAGCCCATCTTCCCTTGAGACACGACCCAACAAAGCCTTTGTTAACCAAAAGAAAACTCAAGAACGAATGGAGCTACAGCGTTATAAATAAAATCAAACGACAATAACACATGAGCAGCCGCCAAACTCCTGTACGCACTTCAGTCCACCTCACGCGAGGGAGAGCGGAAGCAACGTTCCCAAACGGCGAGTACATGGCGTTTACGAATGGTTTTCTCTGCGTCCTTTCCTTCCCCGAGCTTTACCCGTACAACAATATTTTTTAGACCTGCAACTCATCCTTGATGGACTGAGATGAAGCCACGTTGTTCTCCAAGGACAGGATATGAATCTGAGTCATCGACCTCCATTTCAAATTTTGATTTTTGCCATGAAATCGAATCTCTTGGTACAACAACAGATTTTCTCTCATCTTTGGAAATTTTTGAAATTGGAAAGGAGTTTGGGGATTTCCTTTTGTGCCCTTTTCCCTCCCTAATTACATAACCCTAATTCTCACCCTATATATATTCGCGTTTGTTTACTGTTGGAAAAAAAATTGGGAGAGGCGGAAAAATTTCTTTTGAGTCTGTAAAAATTTTTGGAGAGAAGAAGGAAATAACAGAGAGGTTTCCTTTTTGGTTGATAAAGTTTGATAAAAGGTATTTTCTTAGTGAAAGTTCTGGGAGTTGGAAACTTTTGGAAACTTTGGTTGGAAAGTTCTTCCTAGAAGAGAAGTTTCGCTTTCGATCGCTATTCACTTTGCTCGTCACTGTTTCACTTTGCTGCATCGGAAAAGGTATCGTCATTAATGTACCGTGGTTTTACGGTACTTTCAATGCTTTTCCCTTAAGTTTAGTGTGTGTATAAGGCCTTTTTATAGTAGTTTTAATGTATTTTTCTCTTTGTTTGCAGGAAAACTGTCCAGAATGAAAACACGGAAGAACAATGCTGAAATTGCAGAAGATACGACCTACGGAGCCATCGACGGTCCATCGACCCCTTGACGGTCCAAAAGTGGCAACCGTCATCTGAAGAAAATGTTGGTGAAGGAAAATCGGGGAATTCTGACCAAGTGTGGGGCTACGGAAGCTATTGACGGACCTTCATCTCCACAACGAACCGTTCTGCACTTCCGTCATTGTTAACAGAAAGTAGCCCCAGTACCCGTCTTGAAAAGATTCTAAGTGTGGAGAAACGGAAGCCATCGACGGACCTTCGTGCACTCAACGGACCATCATCCTTGTCCGTCGATGGTAACAGTGAGTGGGAGAAGAAAGCAGTTGATAAAGAACTTAAGTGTCGAACGACGAGAGGCCTCGACGGTGCGTCGTTCCGATCGTCAACACAGACGCGTTTTTGGGCAGATTTTCCTTAAATAAATTTCCTTTTTGTGTTAGGACTTCATTATTATAAATACTTGTAAAAATCTCATTTTTGGGGTTAGACTCTTTTGTATTTTTCAGTTTTATTATTCTAAGTGTTGAACTTGAGATTTTGGGAAATATTCTACTTTCCGAAATCATTTTTGCAATACTTTGATTTATTCAAGTAATTTTCTGGATTTTTTTGAATCTCATAAAAGTAAGTACATGAGCTCTTGTCTAATCAATATGAATTGTGTGATTGTTAACATGGGTAACTAAATCCATAACTAGGGTTGTGGGAACCATGGGTAATTAACAAAGTAAAACTAGCTAAAATAACAATTCTCGAGTAGTTTCTTGCATGTATTGATAATTCTTTCATTTAGAAGTATTTTTAACGAGTGCACGCGTTAGAACTCGCATTGTTGCTACTTGCCGGACCAAGGAGGTAGATAATAAGAAAAGAATTATCAACGTAGATTTAGTATACACTATCTAATAGGCTAGTGTCGATTGGTGCGAAGTTATAACTAAGCCATACATCAATTATGATGCTTAATATGAGGTAAAAGGTAAGGTTTAGTAAAGTATACACACGTAGCCGGACCAAGGTGCGGAGTGAAATTCACTAGTTGCCGGACCAAGCAATTAGGGATATATAACTTATCACTTTGCATGCAAGATGCTAGAAAAGACTTGTTATAGTTAGGGTTACTGCGTTATGAACCTAATGGGGAACACTTACACCCTAGTTTCTCTCGTCACTTGATAAACATCAAATAATTGAACTTGTTACTTGTTTACTTAGAATTAATTAAATAATTTTGTCACACAAAACCCCCCTTTTTATTGTTTGTTTTTGGAAAGGACTTGATTAAAATAGAAGTAATTTTATATTAAAGTTAAGTCTAAACCATTTTCCTCGTGGGATCGACCCCAACCTAACATTTGGGTTCTTTACTTGATACGACCGCTTATACTTCTTTAGGCAAGTGTAATTTGAGCGTATCAAATTTTGGCGCCGCTGCCGGGGAAAGTCGCTTTTAGATTAACTTTAAAGCACATTACCAAGGTTTAGTCAATAATTTCTTAATTTTACTTTTTCTTTTTGTTTTTGTTTCTCGCAGTTCTAGCTTTAGTGTATGCCAGGTACACGGAGTCGAGGAGAACCAATACTTCCGCTTGATCCAGAACTAAACCGTACACTTCGCAGAATGAACATTCAAAACAATCCTGCTTATATCAAGGAAAATATTAATCCTCCACCTCCCCCCTCAGTTGAGGCTCATAATCAAGTGATGGTTGATAATTTGGGTGAAGGTAATCAGAAGAGGGAACCTCCTGCTCCACACCCTCAAGAGTGCTATAGGGGAAATGTTAACATCACTGACTCTGATGGGCCACTTGTCCTACCTCCTCTATCACATGGTCATACTTTCGTGGTAACTAGTAGCTTAATGTAGATGCTCACAGCTGGAGGTCTGTTTTCTGGTCTACCATCTGAGGATCCACATGCTCACATCGCAAAACTGAGGTCGGTTTGTAAGAGTTGTGTAGGGAGGCCTAACTTGGACATGGACGTCATTGGGCTAAGAGTTTTTCCTCTATCACTAATACGAGAGGCTGCTATATGGTTTACTGAGCTTCCCTATAATTCAATCTATACATGGAACCAATTGAGGGATGTGTTCTTAGCTTGTTACTATCTGGTTTCATAGAAGCTCAACCACAAAGATATGGTGAAAAACTTTGTGGCACTACCAGGGGAGTCAGTAAGCAGTTCTTGGGATCGGTTCACCTCTTTCTTGAGAAGTGTCCCAAATCACCGTATTGATGATTAGTCGCTGAAAGAGTATTTCTATCGGGGGCAAGATGATAATAATAAAGCGGTGGTGGATATGATTGCGGGAGGTTCTTATGGGGAGTGTACTTATGTCGAGATCGCTCAGAAGTTAGAGATAATCTCCCAAAATAATAAAGCTTGGAGCACTAGGAAGTCAGATACTGGGAGAAACACTTTTTCAGTGCAATCTACTCACAACCCAGCCGCAGATGATATTCGTGAAGAAATGGCTCAAATGAGAACTGAGCTTGGGTTAGTGTTGAAACATGTCACTAGGGTGTGGAGAAAGTGAATGCGGTTAATTATTTGACTAAGCCACCACCGCCGATAGATGAGTTTTACTATGAGGAAGATTCTTATGCAGTGAATGAGCAGACGGGGGGTTTCGACCGAACGCCCAAGGCTCCAATCAGGAAAATTGGCGCGAAGGTCAAGGATATCAAGGTCGGAGCTATGGGAATTACAATCGAGAGGGTCACTACGTTCGTGAAGGAAACTACAACCGCGACAACAACTTCAATCGGAGTAACTATGGAAACAAAAACGATCGAAGTGGGCCCTATGTTCCACAAACTCGATTCTCTCCCCGAATCTTCCTTCTTCTTCAGTCTCCTTGATGGTCGGTGTTCGTGGTTGGTGTTGCTGTTGTTCAACTACAAGTTTTCATACTCCCTTTGTCCTCCACTATTGGTTCGAGGTATGTTCTTCTGATCTGCTAGATTAACTATCGTTAATTTTCATGATAACTTGATGTCTCACCTTGTGGGTCTTGAATTGGGGACCTCTTTTCATGCTAAAAATTTACGCCTGAAGTCCTAAGTCCCTTAGAACACTGCAATTGAAAGGGATGGGGGTGTCTTGTTAAAAATGTGTTGTGTTTACATGTTGTGTTTCTGACCTAGGGTTTTGATAGGCTGTAGAATCGAATGTTCAAACTATGAAAATTCATACCCTAGGAATGATAAAATGTTGGGTTAAATGTTAGGGACACTTAAGGTTTCCAAGGATGCTCTAAATTAGTACGTGGGGGAACCAAAATTGCTGCAAAATTCTGTCCCTGAAAGACAGAACGAGACCCCATCGACAGACCATCGGTCCCTCGACGGACTGTCATTGGGGTCCGTCACCCCCCACATCCCTTGTTAAGTCTAAGTGTCCATCGACGGACCCCACTGATGGACCGTCGTCCCTTCGACGATCCGTCCTGAATAACCATTGACGCTGTCAGAACCTTTGTTTCTGATTTTCTAAAAAATATTCTAAGTGTCCGTCGACGAACCCCACTGACGGACCGTCGTCCCTTCGTAGGTCCGTCTTTCACAACCGTCGACGCTATCAGAACCTTTGTTTCTGATTTTCTAACAATTATTCTAAGTGTCCGTTGATGGACCCCACTAATGGACCGTCGTCCCTTCGACGGTCCGTCCTGCACAACCGTCGCTGCTGTTAGAACGTTTTTTTCTGATGTTCTAAAAAAATATTCAAAGTGTCTGTCGACGGACCCCACTGACGGACCGTCGTCCCTTAGACGGTCCGTCCTGCACAATCGTCGACACTGTCAAAACCTTGGGTTCTGATGTTCTAAAAAAAATATTCTAAGTGTCCATAGACGGACCCCACTAACAGACCGTCGTCCCTTTGATGGTCCGTCCTGCACAACTGTCGATGCTATCAGAACCTTTTTCTTTGATGTTTTCAAAACAAAATAGTCTAAGTGTCCCTCGACGGACCCCCATGACGGACCGTAGTCTCCTCGATGAACCGTCGATGGGTCCGTCAGGTAGTGCTGCACTTCTGCACTGCCATTCCATTCTGTGTTTTACTCTTTGTTTGATGCTTTTGAATGTGTTACAGGATTGTAGTGGTACTAATACCTTCTCTTTGCAGGTTCATATGGCACCCAAGCAACACCGTGTCTACTCGAGAGTGTGCTCTAAGTCTGTCGCCCCGTCCAACCGGATGATCATAGGCTCAGACGATGAGCGTGACCCAAAGTACGTGCCACCAGGCACCCTCACCCCTGCCCGTGCTACCTGCATCACCAGAGCCACGCCCACGAAGGTGGCTCCCGGCTCACTGCCTCCCAGTCTGATGAGGAGCACATACTGACCGGCACACCTTCTGGGTTGGCTGCACATTCTGACGGAGCATCTGGATCCGAGGAGGCTTCCGGTTCTGAGGAAGCGTCCGGCTCTGTGGAGGCTTCCAGGTCTGAGGAGGAGCCTGCCTCGTCTGATGAGGCTGATAGTGCTGATTCTACTCCAGCACCGCACACTGTCGTCCCCACTATGGTTGCTGATCATCCCAACCGGTGGTGTGTCGAGGGTCAATATCAGGTATATGCTGATGACAAGGTGCCCTATGACAAGGGGGTCATGACCTGGACCTTGATACTCGAGAGGCGGGTTCTCACTAGGAGTCTTCCTAGTATGCCGGCCATCTATGCTATATTCACCAGACATCGACTGGAGAGAACGGCTCAAAATGTGGGCCGCTATAGCAAAGAAATGGTGCGACAGTTCTACGCCTCCTATGTGGCGACTCTCCGGTCTCAGTTGGACAGGCGTGCAAACCCAGCCAAACATGCACCTCTGGAGTACGTCCGAGTCCGTGGCAAGCGGGTTGATATTTCTTTGCAGGCCATTCGCAGGTTTCTCTATGGCGCGGACGTTGATGCCACCATGACCCCACTCACCGCCGAGTTTGACTATCGGTGGAAGTTGATCAAGGATGGCCGGTTCCAGCGTGAGCCGTATGTGAGAGAGACCACCAAGCGGTGGATAGCACAGAACTTCTCTGTGGATGGTGAGGCTGTTGATAGGGTGCTGGAGCCCAAGGGGAGCATCAAGAAGGCCAACCTCACCTTCCCAGCCAGATTCTTATGGCTACTGGTCCGACACTGCCTTTCCCCCGCTGCTGATAACATTGTCACTTGGGATCGTGCAGTGTTGATGGCTGCCATAGTTGCGGGGCTCGCGGTGGACTTCACGTGGCTGTTGCAGGCGGTGATGCATGAGAGGGCCTTTAAGGCCACTACTACTTACCCTTTCCCGTGCATGGTCTTTGAGTTGTGCAGGTCTGCAGGAGTGCCCGTATGGCACATTGATGTGATCAAGACCCAGCCCGGCACAGTGGATATTGGCCTCATTCAGGATGAGGCAAATGAGTTGTTTCCACATAGAGGGCCCCGTCCAGAGGTGCAGCCACTCGGTGAGAACCGGGCTGGAAGGATAGAGTCATTGTATTCCCGAGTACTGATTCCTTTCCGTTCCGAAATCGAGAAAGATCACTCTGAAAAGGCCACGGTAGAGCAAGACCAAGCGGCTAATCCGGCTACATCCGAGCCTACCAACACCACCCCGGTTGAGTCTATCGCGGGTGCAAGCACCGCTCTGAGCTCCTACCGCTCGACTCCATCTTCTACACTGGTCCCGCTTGCTAGGCTCTAGAAATTAGAGGCCGAAATTTCCACACTTCTGCATCACATCCAGCCTTGGAGGCAGAAGTCCATTGCTGAGGCGGAGGAGCGGATAGAGAGGAAGATGGACCAGCATACTGAGCGGTAGATCATGGAGGTCTACCAGCGCTTGGATGCATTTGAGTTGCGGGTTCTTGCCCGGCCATCCCCTACAATGGATTTGACGACTCTCCAGGCTACTGTGGAGAGTCTGAGAGCAGACTTCGATACCATACTGGAGGCTCGCGTGCCTGAGTCTGAGGCCCCTTTTGCAGAGCCCGCTGAGGACACGGTGTTGACTGCCCTGTTTTCCACCACTACTGTGCCATCACCTCCCCCACGAGATCGATCCAAGAGGCACGGAGTTAGAGATGAGGATGATCTCGGGCACGGAAGAAAGAGCGTACTGAGTTAGAGGCCGCGAGGAGAGCCTCGCGGATTGATGAGGAGGGCCGCCAGTTGAGGGTTCTAGAAGTGGCTGCTGGGGCGTCTATCTCCAGAATTGTTGAGGCTGAGAGGAGCACTACTGATGGTGCTGTTATTGCTGAGGACACCACTGATGGCGTCCCTACTACAGAGGGAGCGGGTTCCGGGAAATTGGACCCGCCAGCATGTTGATCGTCGGCGCTTTGCGCCTCAGGTTTGCTTCACCTACCACCCCATTTTATATACTTTTATGCATTGGGGACAATTGCATGTCTTTTTGTTGGGGGTGGGGTAAATGGAAAGTGAGTGCTAGGGTGAAGTCTGAGTAGCCCAACTCACGATCCTCTCTTGGGGTTTTCTTTCCTGTGTTCTTTTTCCCCAAGAGACTAGTTATTTTATTGTTGAACCGGCATGTTGGTATCTTTTGTACATAGTATAGAAATGAAATCTAAAGCATGATGGCTAAATAAAATGATATTCCTATTTAAATAAAATGCTTGTATGATTAGGCATAGTGAATGATGAATATGTGGCTCTAAGCATGACATACTCATACACCTCTGCATGACCCGTAATCTTAAGCTCGAACTAAGTGTCTGATAATCTAGTAGGGTAATGATGTGTTAAGTGACTGTGAGAAAGCTGAATAGACCACCGTTGGTACTGAGCTAGAACTTGCCCGGTTAGTCCAGCTAAAAGTAATCTGTAATATACGATTAGGAAAGGATCATAGGCCCTTGTTCAAAATATTCAATCTTTATCCTAGATAAAACAAAACAGAATGAAATTAATCCCTTCTTGATCCAAATGATTTGAGCTTAAAATGAACCTTTCTTTTTCTACCGCAACTTATCTTCTGGGAATAATGTGTTGGCCCTGGTCTCTCCTTGGACATGTGCACCTCAGCTTACGCCAAAAGCAGAAGTTGAGGGTGGCTAATACAGAAAACAACCTTGTCGTGGCCCTGACCCAACCTTGGGTATTGTGTACCTTGACTCATGGAAAAGCCATGAGTTGAGGGTGGCTATTATGAGGAATGCTCCGGAAAATGGGGTTGAAAGAATAAAGAGAGAGAAAGAAGAAAAGAAAAGTGACTCAAGCAAAGCTGAAATCAAGTGAAAAATTGCAAAATTTGAAAGTAAAAAAATAATAATAATAAAAATATATAAAAGAAGAGTCACTTACACAAAAGGAGAAAAGCAAGGCAAAAGAATATAAGAAAATCAAGAATAGGGCGGAACAAACGACGAAAAGGTAGGAGGCTTAGCCGTTATGACAAGGAGGGCAACAAGTCACTAAAATGCATCCAAATGTACCCTACCTGACCCTGAGCCTACTTACAAGCTAATAAAGTCCTATCGTGATCCTAAAAGTCTAATATGCTGAACTTAAAGCAGTGAAAATAAGGGCAAGACTATGGCAACAAGTATAAATGAGGTGTGAAGTTGTTCTGAGAGCGAGTGTTGAAAAAATAATCCTTATACTCAAACTTAAATCATTGTGTAAAAAATGATGATATTGTTTTGAAGTGAGGACACTAGTTGCAATACCAGAAAATTGGTACCTTCGTGAGAGATCAAAGAGGATAGGTGTCGGTGTGTGGTGAGTCTGTGTCATGGTCTAATCCACATGAGCAAGCCTAATAGTAATAGCATGCATAAACATAATGAAAATAATTGGGATTGATAGCCAGATGATTGCGAAAGCTAAAATAAGGATACTTTTGTACAAAGGGTTTGTGGTGAGTCATAGTGCGTCGCTTGAGGACAAACAACGAATTTAAGTTGAGGGTGTTGATGTACCGTGGTTTTACGGTACTTTCAATGCTTTTTCCTTAAGTTTAGTGTGTGTCTAAGGCCTTTTTGTAATAGTTTTAATGTATTTTTCTCTTTGTTTGCAGGAAAATTGTCCAGACTAAAAACGCGGAAGAACTGTGCTGAAATTGCAGAAGATACGACCGACGGAGCCATCGACGGTCCGTCGACCCCTCGACGGTCCGTAGGTGGCAACCGTCGTCTGAAGAAAATGTTGCTAAAGAAAGATGGCGGAATTCTGACCAAGTGTGGGGCTACGGAAGCTATCGACGGACCATCATCTCCACGACAGACCGTCCTGCACTTCCGTCATTGCTAACAAAAGTAGCCCCAGTACCTGTCTTGAAAAGATTCTATGTGTGGATAAACGGAAGCCATCAACGGACCGTCGTGCACTCAACGGACCGTCATCTTTGTCGGTCGATGGTAACAGTGAGTGGGAGAAGAAAGCAGCTGATAAAGAACCTAAGTGTGGAACGACAGGAGGCCTCGACGGTCCGTCGGTCCGGTCGTCAACTCAGATGCGTTTTGGGTAGATTTTCCTTAAATAGATTTCCTTTTTATGTTAGGACTTCATTATTATAAATACTTGTAAAAAACTCGTTTTTGGGGTTAGACTCTTTGGTATTTTTCAGTTTTATTATTCTAAGTGTTGAACTTGAGATTTTGGGAAATATTCTACTTTTCGGAATTGTTTTTGCAATACTTTGATTTATTCAAGTAATTTTCTGGATTTTTTTTAATCTCATAAAAGTAAGTACATGAGCTCTTGTCTAATCAATATGAATTGTGTGATTGTTAACATGGGTAACTAAATCCATAACTAGGGTTGTGGGAACCATGGGTAATTAACAAAGTAAAACTAGCTAAAATAACAATTCTCGAGTAGTTTCTTGCATGTATTGATAATTCTTTCGTTTAGAAGTATTTTTAACGAGTGCACGCGTTAGAACTCGCCTTGTTGCTATTTGCCGGACCAAGGAGGTAGATAATAAGAAAAGAATTATCAACGTAGATTTAGTATACACTATCTAATAGGCTAGTGTCGATTGGTGCGAAGTAATAACTAAGCCATACATCGATTATGATGCTTAATATGAGGTAAAAGGTAAGGTTTAGTAAAGTATACACACGTAGCCGGACCAAGGTGCGGAGTGAAATTCACTAGTTGCCGTACCAAGGAATTAGGGATATATAACTTATCACTTTGCATGCAAGATGCTAGGAAAGAGTTATTATAGTTAGGGTTACTGCGTTATGAACCTAATGGGGAACACTTACACCCTGGTTTCTCTCATCACTTGATAAACATCAAATATTTGAACTTGTTACTTGTTTACTTAGAATTAATTAAATAATTTTGTCACACAAAACCCCCCTTTTGATTGTTTATTTTTCTAAAGGACTTGATTAAAATAGAAGTAATCATAGATTAAAGTTAAGTCTAAACCATTTTCCTCGTGGGATCGACCCCAACCTAACATTTGGGTTCTATACTTGATACGACCGCTTATACTTCTTTAGGGAAGTGTAATTTGAGTGTATGAGTCATATTCTTCGTAATGTCTTTCTCACTCCATCTTCTAGATCGAAATGGTTTCCTAATGATCGAAAAACTCTGTATTTTGTGTTTGTTGGCTGCTAGTTTCTGTCTAGTTTTGATATGTTGTATAAGTTTCATGGGTTCAAACTCTATTGTGATTTTCTTCCTACTGTATTTGCTTGATGATGTTGAGTTTCTCTCTTATCTCGTTAGACTTAAAAGCTCTCATCTCCTTTTACTGTTAGTATTATTCTCTCTTAAGAAACGAAGGAAATTTTGAAGTTATTTTTTTATTTGTTATTTTTATTATTATTCTCGTGGCTTTTGTTACGAAGTTGTGAGCATAAAATCCCATCCCCACTTACGCAACTATGCGATATTTTGCATCACCTCGCCGGTATTATGTGTCAGTTTTATTCGTTATTTTAAATGCTTGAGCTCCTTTTAGCTAGTATTATGTGGTTCTACGACTACTTTTCTCATGTGTTTGTTAGTCACCGTTGCATATGATAATTTGCTCTTTTCTGTCACTTAAATACTGCTCACTATGTGAATTTGGTATCATGCTTATTATTTAATTTTTCTGTTTCATAATGGTCCTCTTAGCCAGTTAAATTGTGCTTATTACTCATCCACTCATCATATGAAACACTGCTTGGGTATAGAATATACCATTATGGAATTGAGCCTTTGTCAATATTCTAGCTAGTAGCTTCTATCTTTAACGCACTACGACATTACTGCTTTAAGTTTGAAAATAATAATAATAAAGAAATCGTGCACGGGTAAATCAATTAATTTATAAGAAAGTGAATAATAGATGAGTATATATATAAAAGTATGGTTAATGGAGAGGAAATTTAATTGCTTTGATTAATCAATTCTTGGTATGATAAATATATTTCTTAATGTTGTTTGAGCTTGTGAATGATATTTAGATAGACACGTCTTTGTCTTGTAGGAAAGTCTCAAGGTTTACTCAATAATAAGTTTGTTTGTTATTTGTTATAAATTTCACTAGTTAAATTTGCTTACCGTCTTAACTATCCTAAACACAAATGATTTATTTTTATCTTATGCAAGTTTTCTTTAGCTCTTTCTAATTTATCTTCTTCTTTCTTTGTTGCATGTGAACTCATCTTGAGTCCATTTGGACTCCATTTCCCCTCTTTCTCGCACCTTGAAACGGTTATTGGAGGCTCAAGTTTTCCTCTCATCGATTCAAACCAAAATCGGCGGACAGATTCCAAAGTTTAAAGAATTGAAGAGAATCGAAGAAGTTGGGCAATAGGCCTCTTTTATTTTTAGTTGTATTTTGTTATGTTCGGGCATAAGCCTTTGTCATTTGTATTGTTATTATTTTTCTTAGCCTAGGACAGGTACATAAGGCAACAAAATTGGGTCAAAATCCCAAGAAAAAACAGGTGGGTCCAAATACCGGTCCAGGCGGACAGAAAACCCAGATTTGGACCCAATCTCCCCCCCCCCTCTCTCTCTCTCTCTCTCTCTACCTTTGTTTAATTACTCGTTCCTTAATTGCCGCTAGTCTTACGGTTAACAAATCCAAATCCCCGCAAAACGCCACTTCGGTTTTAACGACTTAATCAATTCAAATAAAATAACTTGAAATAAAATTTTACAAGCCAATTGGTAAAATTAATACTTCACTTTTTAAGCAATTTTAAGTATTTTCATTACCTTAAAATCAAGTTAGTTATTTCTTTAGCCAGATGAGTTAGTTGCCGGAAAATCATATTAAACGAATATTATAGGTGCCTTAAACACCTTCCTAAAATATAAATAAGAATCCCCGAACCCTTTCATTTATTTTCACTAGATATTTCTGTTTAAGTCTTTTGAAAAAAAAGTTTTCTTAATTTTCTTCAAAATTAAGTGGCGACTCTAAAAAAAGTCGTAAACATATAAAATATTAGTTTTCCAAAAGTTTTCAGTTAAAACAAATCGATCGCCGCTTTTTCTAACAAGTGCTTTTCTCCCGAACAACCAATTGATTCAGGCTAGTCTAAGATGTGCACTCCTTAAACCAAATTAAACCCAAAGCTTAAATCTACAACATGTGAAAGAAGATTACTCTATGCTCGTTTTACAGATTTTAGGTTCACAGTCTCATCATAGATCCCACACACCTGAGTTGAGTACTTAGTTATTCATAATTCTGTCTAGATAAAAGTTAATAGAGATTGAGAACATAATTCTGAATACTTACGATGACAAATTGAATCTCGAAATCACACTTTATAATTCAACAATCAAAGTAAAACAAGAATAGTTTGGAAAAATTCCCAAGTTGTCTCTCGTTATTTGGTCATAAACTGAATGAAAGAAATATCGTTCCAAAAACTCCCTAAATAATATCCCAAAAAAAATACTTTTAAAAAGACACCTAATTTAATTAGTACTGCATTGTCGTTTTCCTTCATGACCCTCATCACGGTCTGTGAGAGGCTTCACGGTCCATATAATACTTTATGGTCTTCACTTGAAACTTTCTCAACTCCGGGCCCTTTGTCCTGCTTTATGGAATCTTGTCGATGGACCGAATCACGGACCTTCAAAGTAATTACGGTTCATGAAGACTTCTGTGGTCTTCACTTCAAATTTCTAGCTTCGGACCGTTCTTCCTGCTTTATGGAGTCTTGTTGACAGACAGAGCTACGGACCGTCAAAATTATGAGGGTTCGTGAACTCTTCCATGATCTTTACTTCAACTTCCTCAACTATGGACACTTTTCACTGCTCTCTAGAATGTTGTTAACACACAGGATCATGGATCATCAAAACTATCACGGTCCATAAAAGCGTCTGTAATCTTCACTTGGATTTTCCTCAACTTTGAACACTTTGCACTGCGCTTCTGGAATCTAGTTCACATACTCAACCACGGATCGTCAAGATGATTACGGGCCGTGAATTCTCTCATGGCTTTTACTTGATTTCTTTCAACAGTAGGTTTCAGAATTTCTCTCCTGTTATCTGACTTTACGGTAACTTACACGGACTGTGAAATAAGACACGGACCGTCAAGCTGGCCGTGAGTTACTACTTCTCTCTATTGTAACATTCTTTGTGCATCATCACGAAACACATCAAATCATACCAAATACACTCGATTCTAGTATTAGTCCTTGCTTTTAAGCGTCAAGCTGTACTTAAATATCCCGGTACATCAACAAGGTAAACAAAGACTAAACGACATAAAAGAACATGTAGGGTCTTGTCCTCGAATCTATGAGGACTCACCAAGTCTTCATATTTAACCACTTAGAAACCTAATCAACCTCCATAGCATGCCACATCTTCAATCCCTACACTTAAGTCAAAAAGGGAAAGAAATGGGTTAGCACAATTAAGGCACTAAGTATGGAGACCATGAAAAAACCATGCTAAAAGGGACATTTAGTATAAAAACAAGCTTCCATGAAATTTTGATAAAAACCTTCATCATCAGAATTGAAGAGACATAGCACAAGTCAACATTCACATTCAAATCCATTTTCTAGTAACATCAACCTATAACACTTGATTCCATGTTCATCAAGTAACCTTTCATCATTTAGACTCTCTAACTAAGGCTACTCTAAGACCCACCTAAGTAAGACATGAAGAGACCGCCCATACACCTTCGTCGAGCACACCTAAGTGTTCCTCAAAGCCATTGTATATAAGAACATATATATTCAACATGATTTCATTGGTAGAACATACAATACATAAGTCATTTAGAATTCAAACATACAAATAGGGGACTTCACATAATGGTCTTGGAAGACCTAGTGAACTCACTTTAGTATATTCAAAGGCTACACGTGCCATGTGTAGATAACGTCCCATTCCACTACCCGCATGTTGTAGAACCTATCCAATAACTAGAGGGAACATCCCACATGATAAGAATAGACATTAACCGACATAGACCATACTAGCTAGGTATGGAATTCGGTGTCACAAGACCCCACACCGTGGAAGGTGTTCTACTTGCCAAAGTTACAAATAGGACACATCCCATGTAGGAACATGGTTTAAGAGATATCAAGGGCTTCTTTGTACTCTAGTCTCATACTTAAAGTAGAGCTACTACCACAAGCATATCCACTCGGTGCTTTGCCTTGGTTCTAAAAGAAAAGTTCATTCACATAAGAGTATTTGAGAAGGTACCATTTCTTAGTCCTACCAACTCATAATACCACTACCAAGAAGGGGTCCACATGGGCTGCCGATCAAGGTTCATTAGGATAGATCTTATTACTTTCTTAGAGATGGTTTCATGTCGTTCTAGCCAACCTACCTCTAAGTCCATCATTCCACTCAAGAAGGGGGCACCATTACGGTCTACCAATTCAAGGCTTCTATATTAACCTTGTTTTCATATTCAAGGTTTAACATTCTTAACCTTATTTTCATGTTCAAGGTTTCCATATTACTCTTTCATAGAAGGTTACTTACTTTAGGTATACCGATACTAGACTTTCATTCATTTATTCATTCAACACAAGGGGGCCTAATCCTACCAAGTAAAGAGATTACATTAGAGAAACTTTCATGTATCAAGAAGAGGGACCTAAGTATATCAAATAAGAAAAAAAACATTCATCATACCATTTATTCAATATAATTCAAGTACCAAGTAGGGACAACTAAGTTTACCAACACAAGATACAACATCATTCTATAAAGACTCTTCTTAGTCCTTCATAAATTTTTAAAATACTTTGAATTGGATCTTTGATTGAAAGATAAATCAAAGACAAAGAATACCCATACATTATTCTTCAAGAATCAAACGAAAATTGAGTACAAATTAGTTGCATCCATCCTTCCTATCAAGCTCCAAGACCTTGACCTTCAGTGGTGGCTTGAGAGAATTTTGGAAGAGAAGAACTTTTGAGGTTTTTAAAATTTGGAATTCTTATTGAGGGCTTGGTTTTATTTTTTGATTGGGGAATGGAAGTATAATGGCCTAAAATCAATATATAATACACCTCCAAAAAATATCCAAAACACCCCTATATTATTTGGACCTTTTTAAATAAGTAAATATGGACTTTTATTCGCGGAGGTGTTCCCTGAAGTTTTTGGAAAATAAATTTCGGGACAGTAGGGTGAGCGATGCCTCTGAGATGCATAGAATATTTTTCCCATTGCTAGAGCAAGTGCGCGACGCGGACACACTCCCACAAGCTACTGGTCGCACGCTGCCTTGGCAGCATCTAGTCCAAGGCTTGCGTCTAACTCAAGTACCCTTAGGTTGGTCCTTGAGGAGTCATGCCCAGACGTTTTGACCCTACACATGTCGATATAGGTGTTAGGGTCATATACACTGACTTTAGACTCCAAAAAACACATCAAACCATGCACAACATACTAGAACACACCAACACGTAAGATACTATTTTTCAAACGTCTTGGTCGTCTCTTGACGTTTGACTACAAAACACTTTAAAACTGAATTCTAAATCTATTCTTCATTATTTTAACAAGTTATTATCTGATAAAACCCATGTGAGGCTCTAGTTCGTCCTATTGCATTTTGAGGGTTATTACATTATCCCCCACTTGGGAACATTTGTCCTTGGATGACACTTGAACACTTAAAGGGAAAACGACCAAAGCAAACAACACTCATTCATGCATACACTATCATAAAAAATACACGTAGTTAGGAGGAACAACATCACTCCACATAAAAGGCCCAGACAACTTCATGCAATTCAAGCAAGTAGAGCTACGTCTACCAACTCCTTATTCTTTACCATTTCACATGATATTGGAAAAACTTCCTTCTCCAAGTTACACCATGCTCATTTAAATATAACTTAGCACATCATGCAATTTATCATCAAAGCACAATCATTCAACATTTCAATAAGACACCTTCAAGCAATTTCCTCATAAAGGCTCAAAAAGGCAATTTCTCTTTAACACATTAGGCATGCTAACAATTTTACCTCATGAATCAAATAGACATTTTATACTAAATGCAGATGAACATGACATAATGAAATAAATGAAACTCATTTTCTAATTCAACAAGAATTCAACCAAGATATGCATATCTTAAGGAGAATATTTGAAAACTCATTTTTTACAAAAATCCAACATGAAAGAAGATACTAAGAACTCTTAGTTTTAGGCTTGAATGGTCACATAAAGAATAGGTAAGGATATCTCACCCTCAACAACCTTAAAAATTCACATACCATGACCTACTTAAGGTAAACCCATCTAAGGTCAACATGCACATACCACCAAAAATATGAACCATCAACCTTACCAATACCATTCTCACCCAACTCTTCTATTCACTATAACTCCTGAAACAATAAAAATAATCAAACCTAACTCATGAACATCAAAGACTATAAAAAAACCATACCATCTAGGCCTACCATCCCCCACTTAGGAGAAACTCTTACTAGACCTTTCTAACATCACCTCTTCCCATTCCAATGTTAAAGCAAAACAACCTCAGACCTTATTACTCATCACACTTATACATTTCTACCACCTTCTTTCATCATCTATTTCAAACCACCTCAAAACACACCATACCCAAGTCGGGTTCTACTAACCATAGTAACTATCATAAGGGAACACATCCAACCTAAGGTCATCATCACAACCTTTTCTATCCATCAACCTTAATACACAACCCTTACAAGGGAATCCTACACATGGTACCATAACATAAGAAACAAGGGAACAACGTTATAAAGCAAAGATCTTAGTCACGATTTGAAGAATGAAGAAGTTACACTTTCTTAGCACCCAATAGCCTCCTATTCATAATGTGGACTCTACTAGATGTGGTTTTGAGACAACCTAAGACCATACCAAAAACCTTATGCTTTGATACCAAACTAGAGAACTGAACAATCTTCAACTACCGATTAAAACTAGATATGATAACTTAATATTGATAGATACATAGATAATCTGTAACACTTCAAAAATCCAAGACGTGCCTTGAAGCCTATCATAAGTGTCATGAGGTCTAGACACTTTTTTAAGTCCATTTTTAATGAATATAGGTCATTTAGGAAGTTAAGAAACCAAAACATCCATGAACGTCCATTACGTCCGGAAATTTGGTACAAGTAGGTGTTAGTGTGTCTTAGCCTATTTTACTAGCTTTTAGGTGTCGTAAACACATGAAATTTGGTGGAAGGGTGTATAACATATATTAAAGTCGATTCATGGCGAAACTTCTGGGTATGACTCCCCAAGGATGAACCAAGGGCCCTTGAGGAGGACCCTAGCACGTATGAGGCAACACTGCTTGCGCAGTGTGCACCAACGAGACTCAAAGGACGGAATATGTGTTGATCGACGGGGCGTCGATGCCAACCATCGACCAACACTTAGAAAAATAGTGGAAGACCTTGCATGCACAAGTCTCTAACCAAAATGACGAGTGTGGAGGACGGAGGGGGGGCGAGTCATCGACTCAGAGACGGACCATCGATTGGGGTCTCGTCTGTGAGGGTCAAGTTTCCTGCATGTTTTTAAGTTAGTTCATTTAATTGGTTAAGGGTTTAGGTGGTTAATTAGGGTATTAAGGGAGCCTAATTAAGTTAATTAACCTCCAATATAAAGACCCACAACCCATTAGACTAATTAAAATTCACAAAACAAATCATCTTCCTTGTCTCTTCTTTTTCTCTCTATTGGAAGACACCATTGAAGAAAAAGCTAGGGAAGGGTTTTGGGGGCTTAAAAAGGGGAGATTTAACCATTAAGTCTTCATCAAACGTTGAGGTATGGGATCTATTAACCTTTGAGACTTCTTTCCTCAAAAGGTTCATTCAAAGTATTTCTAAAAGTTGAGTTTTAAAGTGGGTTTCATCTAAACTCGAAATTGATGTTGTGAACTAAGTTGTTTATGGTTTATTTAGGTTATAATGGGTATATTAACATGTATTTTAAATTGATCATGATAATTGTTAATGGTTTGGTCTAAATTGTAGAACATGATCCTCAATCCTTAACCCTAGGTTTGATCTTGATATGAATTAGGTTGTATTTGGTTCAATTGACTTTGTTATGGGTTGAATTGATATTAGATTATGTTGTTACACTAATAATGAACAAATTAGGATGATTTGTAGTCTTTCATGCTAGTTCTCGAGAAGTAATCTAGGTTATGATGAATTTACCTAATCTTAATCTTTGATCTAGTATTGAATTGTGATGTAGAGATTCTTTTAGTATTGTGATCATGTTGGTTATTGAATTATGATGACTTTATGACCTAATTGAGTTTAACTAAGGGTTGATGGTAAGACGTTGATCATGAATTGTGAAGGAGACTTGGTAAGTCTTATGATCCCTATTCTATACTTCAATTATGGTTAATTGTGATTAAGTCATGATGTTGTGTTGGAGTATGACTTGTTTAGGATTGACAGGGTTGTATGATGTTGAATTGATATGTCTTGACTATGGTTTTGAGGTTGATTAATATGTAAATGTTAGAAGGATGGTGATGACTACCAATGTACCTTATTATGAATGAATGTAAGAATGTCATAACCTCACTTATATGAATTGTAATGAAAGGACTACACTCATGCATTTTCTTATTGAGATATGATGATGATGTTTATACAAGGGTTAGAATTTATGACCTAAACTAAGTTATGATTGTTAATAAAAGTTTAAAGACATTTTAAAAAGGGACTCTAGCTTAGCACCGAGTGAACTAGATTGAGAAGTGTCCCTTCCCACATAGAGAAGGTAGGATAGGATCACTAATGTACTCTTGAGATTGGAGACTATAATGAATGTACCATAAAGAGGGTCTCAATTATATCTCCTAGTTCTTGAACTATGTTGCCCCCATAGAAATTTTAGCTAGTGGATCCATGTAGTTGCTATGTTCATGTCTTAGGTTCTACTTTGGCAAGTAGTCCACCTTCTTTCGGTGTAGGGTTCCATGACACCGGATTCCACATTATCTCATGTGGTCTAAGTCGGTTAAGGCAAGATGTCCCCAAAATAGTAAAATGAATTCATGAATGAACTCTACCTAAGATGACCTAAGGGGTTTAACTTAGTCTAGGTAGGGGTATGAGACTCTACCTAAGCATTGCACTAGTTAACCTTAAGGGAGGTCTTAGGAGGATGTTCTTATGTATATATATGCTTATGAGAGTAAATGATATGTATATGATAATGTGGTGACTTTATATGTGAAATGACATTCTATGATGATGATTATCCTTATGAACATGTATTTAGTCTAAAATGTTAAAGTATGATGTTATGCATTCTTAAAGGTTATATTATGTGAAGTTTGGCATTGGTTATGGGTTCTTGTTGGATTACTTGATTGAGTAAGGTTATAGGCACTTTGTTTAGTCATTTCACTTGTGACTGTATGTGGATTCATGATTAGTTGTTTTGCTTATTGTAATATGATCAACTCTTATTCATGCTTGTGACACTACTTTTTGATGATAGAGTTGTGTTAGATTAAGGGTTCAAGTATGTTGATATGCATATGACTTGCTTTGACTTGTTGAATATGTCTTAATAATTGGTAGGGCTTGATTTATTGTGCATAAGTCTTTTAAAAGGATAAAATGGCATGATTTAACTAAATGTCCCTTTTTAGCATGTTTTGATGTTATATGTGCATATGGTCTCATACTTAGTACAAGTGGCGTAATAACTCCATTTTCTCCCTTTTTCCAAAACATTTTAGGTTCCGGTCATTGAAGGCTCATACGAGACGACTTGAAAAAGACTTGGATATTCTTTACCATCTGAGTGGGTAGGTCCTCACTTTCCGAGGGCGATGCCAATATCTAGCCTATGGAGTTGCTTTACTTTTAGACTCTTATGTTCATTCTATTTCATTTGAGTACGATTTGTATAAGCCTATATGTGGCTTCTTGACATTGATGTAGGGCTATGCCCAAATTGCTATGATTGTTGTAGATGGTTATGAGATGAGACAAGTTTGAGACTATATACTATGTTATAAGTATGTATGTGCAATAAAAGTAGAAGACTAAGTAATCTTCTTATACGAAGGGTCTATGTATACTCGATATGACTATATATATGTGTGTGTATGTAGAGGTCTATGTAAACCTCAATGTAGAAGTAGTAAAAGTTTTCAATTTTTCCATATTTTTGGCCTATGAATGTTGTGATGAATGCTAAGAGGTTAGTCTTAGTCCTCAAAGAGGACGACAACGCCGATTACGTCTAGGGGGTGCTCCCCGGATGTGACATAATTAACTAAGAATTCTAAAATATATTTAATAATTGTCAAAAATTGTGTTGCGAAGGATCAATCAACGCAATAAGTCGAGATAGCCGATCCACTCGGTGATCCTCCCTTTTTCATTCGTATCGCATTTTTCTTTTGCCTTCAACATTTTGAGGTTCTGTAACTTTGGGCAATATAGAACTGCATTGCACAACCGTTCAGAGACTGACTGACTGCTCTTTTCGATCACTGACTTGATTTTATCCTTTAGGGCTTAGAACACTAGAACATAAGGTGAGACCAAGGTTATTCGGCGACTTGCCTAATGGGTTAGATGATCCTCAGGCCTTCTTTTCGTTGTTTTTTCAGCTTCCTTTTCCCTTTTTGTTCCTTAGTAGCCATGCTCTGTTCCTCAATAGAAATTCCTAAAAATCAAGGATTTATATCAGTTATTGAATAAAATATGCATTTGATCACACTAAATCTATTTTAATAAAGCCCTAAATGAGTCCAAATGGTGACTTATCAATGTCTAAAACTTTATGTGTATGATTGTTGCTTGGAGTATTCAAACAAAAATCATAGGTGCATGTCGGATGAAGTAGTACATTTTTGGAGGATCTAACATGGGTGTATGACAATATTTTGTAAGTGTGTGTCAAACATTGGGATTCATGACATAGTAAGTTCAAAAGTAAGACATAATTGTTCCATATCTTCCATCATAGTTAATTAATGCCTTTACTAGTGACCCAAAAAGTCATTTTTTGAAATTCTTAGGAAATTACAATTTTACCCCTCTAAATAGCTATCACGGTCATATTTGATGAGTTTGTAAAGTTATTTTTGAAATTTTATTGAAAAGTCATAATATTTGGATCATTTGAGTTTAGAAGTTTTTCAAACTTTTTTTTATGTAACAACTGGAGTTTTGATTATCAAAATTAAATGTCGTCAATTTAATTAGCTAAAAAATGTTGCCATTTTCTGTTTTTGGATTGTTTTGCTGATTTGAGCCTTTGATTTTGAAGTTTAAGTTATTTTTGACAATGAATTGAGTTTGGTCAACATGTTGAGTTTGAATGCTCATATCATATTTTCGATGATTTCATTGGCTTTGGGGGGTTTATTTTATGTCTGAGTAGGTATTGGTTCAATTTTCTATGTTTTTGAGGTTAATTTTGTATTTTTGAATGATAAGTTAGTTTACTATGTCTTTCATGGATTTTGGGTCGAAGAGACCTCATATCTGGATTTTGATAGTTCCATTGATAACAATTTTTTAGTGTGGTTAGGTAGTAAATCTGGTTTGTGAACTCAGGCTTCTGAATGAATTCTGAGAGTACATTTAGTGACTTTGTGCCCTTATGTAATTTGTTGTAATTGATGACATCTATTTCCCATTTATTTGTTCATTGTGATTGTGCAACTCCATATTCTAATCCCATAGAGATCTTTTGTTGAGCATCACCAACACGTAGAGGTCTATCGTGATCATGAGCTGTTAATTTTGTACACATCACAATCATGTGGTAGGGTGTTGCGATCCCATGGGTTAGTTAAATTAATTGACCTAGATTGCTCAGTGTTATCGCGAGGGGTAAGGGTTATTATCACGATGAGCTACTATGCCCTATGCAGTGTTATTTCAAAAAAAAAAACATGATTTCCTTCTATTTCCTCCATTGTTGGACCCTATATAATGGGTAGAGGCGATCTTAAATTGGTTTTAAAGATAAAAGATATAAATAAGTATTTTTCACCCGAAACTCCTTATTCCCATTAGCTCTTTATGATTTTAAAAAATAAAAATTATTTTTCTTTTGAATTGCAAGTTTGTGGGTCTTTCAAGAATTCAAATCATTATGAAAAATGGGATACCAAATTCATTCCAAGTTCTTATTTATTTGGCTTTCACGGATGAATTTTAAATTCTTTAGACAACCTTGATTTTGTAAATAAAATCTAGATTTAACCAAATTTTATAGAATTGGGTTTCTGTCCCAACTAGGCCTCGACTTTCAAAATCATTGATATGGGTGTTGTTAGTTTCAAATTCTTATTGTGATTGAATATTTTTTTAAGAATATAGTGAATCGGTTGTAATGACCCTAAAAACGAACTAGGTGAAGCTAGAGCCTAACATGTGTTTCATGAGGTTTTAAAGTCTTAAATGATTAATAATAGTGTTTAGAGGCAATATTTAAAGTTTGGAAGTGTTTGGAAGTGAAAAGTCCAAGAACGTCCAAGACGTTCGGAAACTAGTCGAAGTTAAACTAGTGTGTCATAGTGCTTTTTCATGGAGTTTTGGGGGATGGTTTGAGGATGAAATTGAGTATCGAGGGTTCCTATACATAGACAGACATGTAAATGGTCGAAACTTCCTAGAATGATACCCCAAGGACCAGCCAAAGGGTCCTTGAGGAGGACCCAAACATGGTCCAACGAAGCTCCCAAGGCAGCCAAGATGCAGCAGTGGCTACGCGTCGCGCCTCCTACACTCAAAGGGAAAAAAGTTTACCCTGCAACGCAGGGCCATCGTGAACAATTATGTCTCAAAAATTTTCAGAACCAAGAATTGAAAATGCCTCCACCATGCGTAGTGACCTCCCAGTTTTGGTTGCGTTGTTTTAAGTCAAATTTGAATTGGTTAAAATGTCATTTAAGTGCAGGGGATTTTGGGTAATCTGGGGATGACTTATTGACGGTTATTGAGTCTTTTTAAGCCCCTAAAATCAATTACCAATTTGACTTCATCAGATTATTGATGAACATGTTTTAGTATGCTTTTGAGAGTAATTACGCATTGGCTCCATGATGTTGTGCTGACCATGCTTCTAGTGGGAGAAGGTAGTTCCTCCAATGAATATGAAAAATGTTGAGCTTGATGTGCATATTGGGTTGTTACTGCCTTGTATTGCATTGATTTTGTTTTGAGATTGATTTGATGTTTCCTCCTACGAATTGTGCATTATTTTGATGTTTCATGCATGTTGGGCTTCTAGAGTTGCGTCCTTTATTCCATAAGTTATCCTGATATTCATTCGAGGAAGATTGTTCCAAGGGGGATATAATGTAGCACTTCGGAAACTAGTAGGCTAAACTAGAGCTTAACATGATATTTAAAGTCGTAGACGTATCTCCCCGTACCTAAAATAAATATTTATGTGTTAGAACATTAAAGTTCAAACCACAAGGACCAACCATGGGTAGTTTATCAGGGAACCAACAATATGCCTTGGCAGTGACCCACGTGTGGCCACTCACGCCCCATAGGCTCCCACACCTCGTGGGTGAGGAGCCGTAGGTCGAGCCTACAAAATTGACGTTGTGATGCGGGTGAGTTGGAGAAAGAAGAGTATTATGATATTATGCTTATATTAATTGAACTAATGGAATCATGTTTTTATCCATATCTAATGTAGTAATTCTAGATGTATTAATTGAATATATTTTATGGTCCTTGAGGGGAAAAGTATGAGAATTATGCATGATAATGAGATTTATGTATTTGTTTTATGAACAATCTGAGAGTAAAGTGAATCTGATTATGATCTAGTTGTTGTGTTATGGAGGTTATCCTCATGTGAAAATAATGCAATCCTCGTCATTTTTTTGTAGGAGAATATAATTAATGATTTTATATGCTTCATGTAGCTTTTGGATATAATTTTTTTTATATTTTCTTGTAGTCTACAAAAATTATATTTTCACTTTCTTAAGTACATTGACCCACATTTAACGCACCCAACACCACCCCTCCAAAATCCCACCTTGTGTGTCTCTCTGCAATGAACAAATTTATCTCTTTAAAATAGTAATCAACGGTATGTCTCATCGTGATAATCTTTGGAAATTGTAATCTTCCATTCTTGAAAAAATAAATTTATTCAATATTACCCAGTTAAGTTTGGGTATTAGGTTTGGTGCCAAATGTCAACATAACTTTTGCAATTTCATAATTTCTTCGTGGATACCCTATAAAGTAGAATTGAAGATATTATCCCTCAGATTCTTGGTTTTTGATTCTTAAAACTTTGTTCAAGATACTATATGAACATATACATTGCTACTTGTATGTAGCATAAGATAATTGGTTGTTCTTTTATTTTCAAAAAAAGAAAGATTGCTCTTTTATTTCTTTGTGTTTTAAAATCATGAATTGTTGCTAGTTCTGTTGGAATTGACACAAAACATAGACAATGGGGAATCTATTTTGTTGTGTACAAGTTAACCAATCCACCTTAGATATCAAGGAGAGATTTGGCAAGTTTGATGATATACTTAAGTCTGGATGTCATTTAAAATGATTTGACTTAAACACTTGTTACAACCTAATTTCTCAGGTTATGATGGAACCTACTGGATCCCATTAGTAGGAAAGCCTAACCGTTATCCCGATTCCATAAGAAAAGAGGTACCAAGCGATAGAAGCAAAAAGCTTACATCAAGCAAAGAAAGGATAATCAACAAAAAACGATTTAGGAACTATTCCAAGAGTTGTCATCAGTCAGTAGTGGAACTCCAATACAAAATAAGAGTACAAGGCTTCTTCAAATACAAGACTAGTATAGGCTATCTATGAATACATTATAAAGACTTATCTTAGAAAAAAAATAGATGAAAACTGTCAACTCCAAATGGTAGGAGCTCACCTAAGTCTCTGGAACTTCAAGCTACTCTGCACGATCCAGATCAATAATGATAAGTCAAACTGTATTTACAGGGGGGGGGGGCAGTGTAGTATGAGTACCAAAATCGGTACTCAGTATGAAATGGTCATCTGATGTCTTAAGATAGCACAAGCAAAAACAACAAGTAATAAGGAGGGCATTGCATAAGAAATTAAACTTTGAGATACTAACATAGGGAGACAACTAGTATGGGATAGAAACAAGATACAAAAGTAGGAAGTTTAGACATGTACGTACTTAGAACGCAAGCCAACATCCTATTTGCAAGAAAATAAGATACCAAGAAAACTACCCAAGGGTCAGGAGGACCCACTGCAAATTCTAAAGTCAAAGCTTATCAGATAACAATAAAACAATTATAGAGATCACAGTATATTCAAACAATAACCTAAGTGTACCCCTTAAGCCTAGAAGGTACAAACAACAAACATAACTCAATCAACTCCCATAAACCCGATGGTACAGGCAACACCAAGTACATTGGTGATAGACAATGAATATGAATGTTAATGATGCAATAGGACTAACCCCTCCACCCTGTCAACCCTATCAACAAGAAAAGCAACAACCACTTGTACATGGCCATGGAGCAATGAAATCAACTATAACCCTACAAAACTCCAAATACACCGGTAAGAACAAATCAACTCATATATATTACCTGCGATAATCATTTTCCATCAATCCCAACAACAAAAGAATATAGGACAGTTGAGGAAGTGTTTTGCTGATTGTTAGGGCCATTCTCTTACTCTAATTTCTGAATCTCCTAAAAATTCTACCTGATAAAAAACCTCTAAAAAGTCTTGTGGGAGTCTCTAGGGCTCTGGGAAGAGGAAACACCCAAAAGATTTAGGTATGTATGTTTTAACTATTTCTTTAATATGTGTCTAGCATTAGGAAGGATGTAACTTATATACAATTCATCAAATTTTTAAAGTGGTGAATCACGCATATTCAAATATTGGTGTTACTAGTGTTAAACCATGGTAAGAAACCCTTGAATGTTAATCTTAAAAAATCCTCCCAAGGGGTTTCTTGCCATGATTTTCTGATGAAGAAATACTAGAAACACCAACACCTCAATGTGCATGATTCATCACTTAAGGAATTTGAATAAGTATGTATAAGTAAAACCCTTCCTAAATTGAACACTAGACACATAATTAAAGCAATACTAAAAACATATATACCTAAAGTTTGTGGAAGCTTCTTCTTTCTAGAGCCCTGGGGCCTCCCACATGACTTCTTAATTAGAGGGGTTTCTTGAAGTATAATCTCCAAGAGATTAAGAAATTAGAGTAGCAGAATGACCCAAACCATTAATAAAAGACATACTCGATCTTTTTCTCTTCTTATGTTGTAGGGGTTGATAAAAAATGTTTTTTTTGGGTAACATATACGAGTTGATTTGTTTTTTCTGATGGGTTTGGGGTTGTAGTTGTGCTAGGGTTAGGGGTGATTCCATCTCTCTATGTCTATGTGGGAATGGTGGTTGTCGTTTTTGTTGATAGAGCTGAGGGGATTAAAGGGTTAGGATGCAATCATTATTTCACGGACATGTATGGGTGGGAGGGTGTCACGACCCGAGACCCGACCTTATAATTTAGGGCATAATCTCGGATTGTGATGCAGCGTACTCGCCTCTCGGAGGTCTCATACAAGCCTCTCATATCATTCATCGCATAAACATAATGACAAGTAGTGCGGAACTAAAACTTTTCATAAAACAATATCATAGTCTTTAAAAACACTTTCATATAAAAGTAATAGGAAATATTAAGTCTCAATCTCATCATCTTAATACACAAGAGTACTTGGGACACGGCCCATAAGAAATAAAAAATATACTACTATATAGTCTATTACAATACTTCAATACGAAACATAAAAGATATTTATGCCCTCGAGTCAAGTGAGGACATACTTCAACTTCTCTTGAACGATCTTCTAAATACAAGTCTTATTCTCAAAAGCTCTTCACCTACAAAGAACTATATATATAGACAAAAGCATGGAATTAGTACAACAACATGTACTAAGTATGGCTTATGCATAAAAATCATGAAAATGGACATTTATTGGAAATATGCATCTTTTAATTTAAACATCATAATATCATCATAAGAATAACATTTAGCAACTTAGAATCACATAAGAAAACATTTAAAACAAATATCACAAATTAAGGAGACACTTTCCAGTGAACTCACTTCACTGTTACAGTGAAGTTACCTTACTTCCTTTTTAACACATTCTAACATGTAGTCTTCTCACTAAAGTTATCCTAATATTCACTTAAGTCACACAAAGAGAGACCGCCCATACACCCTCTCTATATGTGCCTAAACGATCCTTGATATTACTCATAATGAGACACATACACACCTCCAATACATCAACATACAAGACATACATAATATGAAAATCTCCCCTACCAAGGCTATCAAAAGACTTACTTAAGTATTCCTAGAAGATAACGCCCATACACCCTCTTCAAGGCTACCTAAATAATCCTTAAGACTTTCTAAGTTTAGATCATGTCAAACATAACAAGCAACTTCCCTAACTAGAGTCATTCTCAAGACTTCCATAGATAAAACATGAAGAGATCATCCTTTATGCCCTCTTCACACTTTAACTAAGGAATCCTTAAGTCACTTTAGATTAGGTACTTATTCATTTACATACTTTATATCATTAATTCATTAGTTCATTAGTTCATTTAAGAGACATACATCACATAAAGGACATTCAAGTAATGGTCTTGGACAAAACCTAGGGACTCCAACTAACACCTTTAAAGCCTATTGTGCAATGTCTAGATAGCATCCCATACCACCACCTAAACCTCATAGAACTTCTCTAATGCTAATAGGTATCCCATATAATGAGAATAGGCAATAACTGACAAAGACCATGGTAGAAAAGCATGGAATTCGAAGTTCTATCCTACTCCGATGAGGTTGTCCTACTTGCCAATGGTAGAACTTAGACATATCTCATGTAGGCACATGGTTAAGGAAATATGAAGGGAATGTTTTGTAATCTAATCTCATACATTAACTAGAACTACTTCCCTTACCATACTCACTCGGTGCTAGCCTTCGTTCTCATAGATTTATTTACACTAAGGTTCATACAAATGAGTCCCATATAATGTTCATGACCCAATTACATTTACCCTACCAAAGCAAGGTCCATTAGGGATATCTAGCTATGGAGACAAGAAGCTCATCATAACTTTCCTAAGGATTGGTATGATGCCTTTCCAGCCAATCAACCTTAAGTCCATAATTTATTACATGAAGGATACCATTACGGCTTTCGACTTCAAGTTTCATAACCTTGCCACTTGGTTCAAGGTTTCACATAATGGACCCTCTTATCATAATCAAGGTCTCACCTAAAATTCATTCATTCAAGACTAAGACTCTTTAGGTTCCTAAGTAAAGACATCACATATCCATATTCATACAAGCATCAAGTAAGGGACACAAGTCTACCTAAACAAGACACAACATTACATCAATTTAGCACATATAGCATATCATCTTTTAGACACTTAGGAATGACCCTTAACATCATTTATGTCAACCTATTCACTATTTTAACATCATCAACATAACCATTATAGACTCATATAACCAAGTTAGGAACAACCATGTAACAACTCTAAGACTACACACATAACACATAGTCATAGCATAACATGATTACCTAATATCATCAATAGACTAACACATACTTTCACATATAGGTAGATATAATCATACATCAACAAATGAACTACACAAATAGCCATATAACTTCAAGTAGTGATGACAAGGCCATGTTCATCAATATACTTAAAATAACGCCGATAAGGCCACATCAATTCACATAACACCGCCACCATAAGTGGACAAAACCAATAACAGCATAATAGAAGTATAATTAACATTAAATAAAGTTAAATAGGGCAGCGTAACACCATTCCATCATCAACACTTCAATCCAATGTCAAATCACCCAATTCAACATCACAAGGCCCTTTCCCATGGCCATGAACATCAATTCGATACATAAAGTATAATACTCAATGAATTCTAAACCAATTCAATATAGATTCAACAATCTAAGACCAATTAGATAACAATTCAAATACAATTCTCACATCATTAGAAAGCCCATGAGAAACTACACATTAATTCATAAACATTAGACCAATATCAAGTAACCCATAAATTAGTCAAAAACTAGGGTTCATCAATTACATGGGTTCATAGGTTAATTGAGTTAAAATAATCTAACTAACAACAATTCAATCACTATTCAATTATTAAAAACCTTTAATGAAAGAACCCATGGTAGAATCATGAAATTGGACAATTCATCTTTGGAAACGTTAGAAAACATCTTTGAAGTTAGGCTCCTTGATGAAATGAGTTTCAAGGGGAAAAAAAATAAATCAATGAAGATAATTCTTCAATTTGATGAAGAATTACCACTCAATTCGTCACACCAATCTCTTCCTTGACTTTGGACTTCAATGGAGTCTTTGGGAATTCTTAAGAGTATTTGGGGTTTTGATTTTAAAGAATGAAATCTTCAATGTGTTGAAGACTTATTCATAGTTAAAATACCCAAAATAACCTTAGGGAACTTCCAATACTCTTATTTGGAAGTGGGGTGAATTTACAAGTTCACCCCTCAACTTGGCAGTGAACTTGCGCAGGCCACAGTGACCATCGACGGTTGCCCATCGACGGGGCGTAGTTCCACTTACGGGCCGTCTGGGCCTCCGTCTATGGGTTCAGAGACTTGGAAATGGGAGCTTATATCCCCAGGCTATGTCCTAAAAGACTAAATGTCACCAACGGGACATCGACTAACCCACTAGGCGTCGATTGCCTCCGTTAGTTGGGACTGTCTTGGCAGTTTTGGGCATCATATTGGGTCTATCTTCAAGGACCCTTGGATGGTCCTTGGAGATGTTTTCCCAAACGTTTCCAACCCAAACATGACTGTATACGAGTTTAGGACCTCTCATATGAATTTCACCCAAAACTAACACGTAAAACTCGACGAAATATGCCTAGTTACACAAGGTCATTTCAAGGGACATCTTTGGAATGCCATGGACGTTCTTGGACGTTTGACCTCCAAACTTCTCGAAATCTGACACAATACGTATATACATCATTTAAAATAATTTGAGGACTTCACAACATCATTAATCACACATAAACATATACAACCAGATATGAGGCACTTATGTGACTTAGTCATCGAACGTCTTGGTCGTCCCTTGACGTTTGACTTCCAATGCACCTAAACTCTTAGATACTGCCTCTATACAAGATTATAGACCTATTTAGGACCTTATAACGTCTTTACAACAATGTTAGGATCTATTTCACCTATGTCATTTTTGGGATCTTACATTCTCCCCCACTTGGACAACATTCGTCTTCGAATGACACTTGCCACTCTCCGAACACTTCCAAGAATAGAGAATATACTAGCAGAACATAAACAAACCAAATAACTCACAATCAAGGAGAAAACATCAATTTCACATAGTTAAGAAATCCACAACACAACAAGAATTAGAATACAATTCTATAACTCATTATGCTACAAAACTCACATGCTTCATTACAGAAAGCAAAAACTCATTTTATATTCAATATCATATTAATACACATCAGTTCTAACCACATTACAACAATTTTAGACCAAAGAATCAATTAGTCACATTTTCAAAATTTTCACAGTGAACAGTTCCAGTGCTATAGTGATTTTAACAAACTTTTGAAAAATGCAACTTTTATGCAATTCATGATATAGACATGCTAATATGCAAGGTAATATCATATAAACACCTTTTACAACATTGTCATAGCTCAATAAAGTACATAATGCAAGAAATTAATGAAATTCAATTTCAACCAAACTCCTAAACACCATGCACATTCAACAAACTAGCACATCTATAACCATACTCTTCCACTTAGAAGGAACCCATATAACAACAAGAAAAAGACAAGGACTTACCAATATCATCATGACTCTCATCCGGCTTCTCACCTCTAGTCCGGAGTGCATAGAAACGCCTCTTTGTTGGAGCATCATCCTTTGGAACAATAGGATCAACTTTCTTACCCTCTTTTCCTTTAGAAGCAATGTTAGGACAATCTCTAACTTTGTGTCCATCTTTTCCACATCCAAAGCAACTACCGGTACCCAATAAACACTCATCATAATGTAGGTTTTTTCCATCTTTGGAACTACCTCCTTTCTCAACCTTGAACTTAGCACTCCTAGATTCTTCTTGAGTGTCAACCCTCTTTTTGGACCTAGGTTGCCCTTGATCACTAGCAACACTACTTTTCAAATTCCTTGACATCCTCCTATCTTTAGACTCTTCTATCGATTGTACATACACCATGAGTCTATCTAAGGTCATTTAATCATGTAGCATAGCAGTACGACATTCTTCCCTCACTAAGTCGGCTACACCCATCACAAAGCGACTCATTGCATCCCTTGGATTAGACACTAGGGATGGTGCATATCTAGACAAAGTTGAGAATTTCAAAGAGTATTCCTCAATACTCATATTCCCATGCTTAAGATTGATAAACTCCTCTACTTTTACTTCCCTCCTCTCACAGGGAAAGTAATTACCAAGAAAAGCTTCCTTAAATGCTTCCCACTCAATAGGATCCGACTCCACCGGCCTATTATCCTTCCATTGATTGTACCAAATTTGAGACACATCTCTCAATTGATACGAAGCAAACTCCACCTTCTCCCTAGATGTAACTCCCATAGCACTCAACACCTTGTACACACCATCAAGGAACTATTGGGGATCCTCATCTACCTTAGATCCAAGAAAGATTGGAGGATTCAACCTCACAAAGTCTCTCAACCTAGAGGTCATAGTGCTCTCCACAACCCTGGGCAACATACTCAAATTAGCTTGAGTTGTTACGGCTCGGGCGATATCAATCCAAGCATCTCTAATCTCCCTATTAGACATCTCTGGAACCTTATTACATCCTTCTACATTTGGGGCATGAGCACCTTGATGAGGCACTTGAGCACCTTGAGCACCTTGGACACCTTGCCCATCTTGAAGAACTTGCTCAACTTGCTCAACTTGAGGAGGAATCTCCTAATTCAACCTCTCCTCTTCCAACCTTCTAGCGGCCATCCTTATAGTATTCATCTCCTAGAAAAATAAGGAAACACATTAAGAAAGATACTCATAACATTACTCTACCGCACGACATAGGAGTAGAAAAGAAGGGAAACTCTATCGTCCTATAGCCTCTCGCCTATAGATGTGTCGCGACTCACATCGATGGTCAAGAATCTATTAGACGTGACTTTATGAGAATTTTTGATTCCTAAGACTACTTTCACCAACCTATGCTCTGATACCAAGCTTTGTCACGACCCAAGACCTGACCCTATAAGTTAGGGCACAATCTCGGATTGTGTCGCGGCGTACTCGACCTCTCGGAGGTCTCATACAAGCATCTCATATCATTCATCGCATAAACATAATGAAAAGTAGTAAGGAATTGAAACTTTTCATAAAACAATATCATAGTCTTTAAAAACCCTTTCATATAAAAGTAATAGGAAATATTATGTCTCAATCTCATCATCTTAATACACAAGATTACTTGGGACACGGCCTATGCGAAATACAAAGCATACTACTATATTGTCTATTACTATACTTCAATATGAAACATAAAAGACATATGCCCTCGAGTCAAGTCAGGATATACTTCAACTTCTCTTGAAAGATCTTCTAAATCCAAGTCTTCTTCCCAAAAGTTCTTCACCTACCAAGAACTACATAGATAGACAAAAGCATGGAATTAGTACAACCACATCTACTAAGTATGACTTATGCATAAAAATCATGAAAACTGACATTTATTGGAAATAGGCATCTTTTCATTTAAATATCATAATATCATCATAAGAACAACATTTAGCAACTTAGAATCACATAAATAAACATTTAAACCAAATATCACAAATTAAGGAGACACTTTCCAGTGAACTCACTTCACTCTGTTACAGTGAAGTTACCTTACTTCCTTTTTAACACATTCTAACATGTAGTCTTCTCACTAAAATATCCTAAGATTCACTTAAGTCACACAAAGAGAGACCACCCATACACCCTCTCTAGATGTGCCTAAACAATCCTTGAGATTACTCATAATGATACACATACACACCTACAATACATCAACATACAAGACATACATAATATGACAATCTCCCCTACCAAGGCTATCAAAAGACTTACTTAAGTATTCCTAGAAGAGAACGCCCATACACCCTCTTCAAGGCTACCTAAATAATCCTTAAGACTTCCTAAGTTTAGATCATGTCAAACATAACAAGAAACTTCCCTAACTAGAGTCATTCTGAAGACTTCCATAGATAAAACATGAAGAGATCATCCTTTATTCCCTCTTCACACATTAACTAAGGAATCCCTAAGTCACTTTAAATTAGGTACTTATTCATTTACATACTTTATATCATTAAGTCATTAGTTCATTAGTTCATTTAAGAGACATACATCACATAAAGGACATTCAAGTAATGGTCTTGGACAAGACCTAGGGACTCCAACTAGCACCTTCAAAGCCTATTGTGCAATGTCTAGATAGCGTCCCATACCACAACCTAAACCTCATAGAACATATCTAATGCTAATAGGTATCCCATATGATGAGAATTGGCAATAACCGGCATAGACTATGGTAGCAAAGCATGGAATCCGAAGTTCTATCCTACTCCGATGAGGTTGTCCTACTTGACAATGGTAGAACTTAGACACATCCCATGTAGTCACATGGTTAAGGAAATATGAAGGGCATGCTTTGTAATCTAGTCTCATACTTTAAACTAGAACTACTTCGCCTACCATACTCACTCGGTGCTAGCCTTCGTTCTCATAGATTTAATCACACTATGGTTCATAAATATGGGTCTCATATCATTTCATGACCCAATTATATTTACCCTACCAAAGCAAAGGTCCACTAGGGCTATCTCACTATGGCGACAAGAAGATCATCGTGACTTTTCTAAGGATTGATATGATGCCGTTCCATCCAATCAAACTTAAGCCATCGTTCATTACATGAAGTATACCATTACGACTTTCGACTTCAAGTTTCATAACCTTACCACTTGGTTCAAGGTTTCACATAGGGACCCTCTTATCATCATTCAAGGTCTCACCTAAATTCATTCATTAAAGGCTAAGACTTTTAGGTTCCTAAGTCAAGACATCACATATTCATATTCATACAAGCATCAAGTAAGAGACACAAGTCTACCTAAACAAGACACACATTACATCAATTTAGCACATATAGCATATCAACTTTTATACACTTAGGAATGACCCTTAACATCATTTATGTCAACCTATTCACTACTTTAACATCATCAACATAACCATTAGAGACTCATGTAACCAAGTTAGGAACAACCATGTAACAACTCTAAGACTACACACTTAACACATAGCCATAGCATAACATGATTACCTAATATCATCAATAGACTAACACATACTTTCACATATAGATAGATATAATCATAAATCACAAAATCAACTACACAAATAGCCATTTAACTTAAGCAGTGCCAACAAGGCCATGATCATCAATATACTTAAAATAACGCCGACAAGGCCACATCAATTCACATAACACCGCCACCATAAGTGGACCAAACCAATCACAACATAATAGAAGTCTAATTAACATTAAATAAAGTGAAATAGGGCAGCGTACCACCACTCATCATTCAACACTTCAATCCAATTCCAAATCCCCAATTTAACATCACAAGGCCCTTACCCATGACCATGAATATCAATTCAATACATAAACTCTTATATTAAATGAAATCTAAAATAATTAAATATAGATTCAAAAATCTAATACCAATTAGATAAAAATTGAATACAATTCTCACATTATTAGAAAGCCCATAAGAAACACACATTAATTCATAAACATTAGACTAATATCAAGTAACCCATAAATTAGTCAAAACTAGGGTTCATCAATTACATGGGTTCATAGGTTAATTGAGTTAAAATAATCTAACTAACAATAATTCAATAACTATTCAATGATTAAAAACCTTTAATGCAAGAACCATGGTGGAATCATGAAATTGGACAATTCATCTTTGAAAACTTTAGAAAACATCTTTGAAGTTGGGCTCCTTGATAAACGAGTTTCAAGGATAAAAAACATACCTCAATGAAGGTAATTCTTCACTTTGATGAAAATCTCCACTCAATTCGTCACACCAAGCTCTTCCTTGACCTTGGACTTCAATGAGTCTTTGGGAATTCTTAGGTATTTTGGGGTTTTGATTTTGAAGAATGCAATCTTCAATGTGTTGAAGACTTATATACACACTTAAAATACCCAAAAAACCTTAGGGAATCGCCAATACTCTTATTATGAAGTTGGGTGAATTACAAGTTCACCCCTCAAGTTGGCAGTGAACGTGCATAGGCCATAGTGACCATCGACGGTTGCCCATCGATGGGCGTAGGTCCACTTACGGGCCATCGTGGCGACCGTTTATGGGTTCAGAGACTTGGAAATTGGAGATAAGATCCCCAGGCTAAGTCCCAAGTGACGACATGCCACCAACGGGGCGTCGACTGACCCACTGGCATCGATTGCCTCTGTTGGTTGGGACTGTCTACACTACTAAAAAGGGGCAAAAAGAGACATAAAAAAGGAGACCTCAAAAATAGTTCGCTAAAATAGACCTCATGAGGTCGCTATTTGCATCAATAATTTTTTTAATTTTTTTTTTAAATGGAGAGACCTTGTGAGGTCAATTTCATGATGATTATTTTTTTGCTACAAGTGACTTATTTTAATTCTTTATTTTGTAGTATGATTCCCATAAAATATGATACCTCATGAGGTCACTATTTGTTAAGCTAAAAAATATTATTTTAGTTTAGATACCTCGTGAGGTGTACTTTTATTAGTCAAATTATTAAACAATATTCCTTTTATCAGTCAATTTTTTTAAATAATATTCCTTTTATCAATGTCAAATTTGTTAAATAATAGTATTCCTTTTATCAGTCAAATTTGTTCAATAATAGTATTTCTTTTATCAGTCAAATTTATTAAATAATAGTATTCCTTTTATCAGTCAAACTTGTTAAATAATATTTTATAAGAGATCTCATGAGGTCTCGAATCTTATTAAATTAAAATCAGAGGCTTTTTAATTTTGCTCATCTCCTTTCCCGCTCTTCACCTAGACGCTAAAAAAAACCTAAGTGTCTCTTGCACAAAGCTTTATAGATGTGTCGCTCGGTTTGAATATTTCGTTTTCACCATCGAAACTCGCTCGTTTGAAGCCCAAGATTTCGTTGTAATTCAATTCTCTGTGTCGATTTCTTTCTCTGCATATAAAGGTGAATCTTTCAATCTTTAAATCAAGTTGTAACTATATTTTTTACTTATTTCAAGCATCCATCAATGGAAACTCTCTTTTTCAATTCCAGAATGATTAAGTAGAATTTGTGATTTTCTTTTCACTTCATGAGCATATAATTAAATTTGGGTTTTACTCTTGTTCTATCTTAATGTGCTGTTTTGACTTCTCTAATGATTAACATGAATTCAAGTAAGATTTTATATTATATAATTTAGAAAAAGATACATGGTATGGGTAGTAATATTTAAGAGTGAAGAAATAAAATTGTTATGAAAATTTTGTATTATATTGTGAGATTATTATACCTTATATCTCACTCTAAATAATTTCTTATAATCATGTGTGAATTCTGATTTAAATTTAAACTGATATCATTTTTGTTCATGTCTGTGTAATGAATTTATTTATTTTTAATCGAGGAGATGAAAGTTATATGTATACACCATAGTCTATATATATAGAGAAAGAGTGGGAGAGGATGTGAGGGAAGCAGATACAGAGAGACACTAACTTGAGTGTCCAAGAACAAAAAAATTTTATATGGGATGGAGGTGGTGGTGGATTTAGAGACTGCAGTGGTTGTGATAACTCATTATTTAACAAAACAGTTGTTGCACCATGTTNTGCTACAAAACTCACATGCTTCATACAGAAAGCAAAAACTCATTTTATATTCAATATCATATTAATACACATCAGTTCTAACCACATTACAACAATTTTAGACCAAAGAATCAATTAGTCACATTTTCAAAATTTTCACGTGAACAGTTCCAGTGCTATAGTGATTTTAACAAACTTTTGAAAAATGCAACTTTTATGCAATTCATGATATAGACATGCTAATATGCAGGTAAGTATCATCATAAAACACCTTTTACAACATTGTCATAGCTCAATAAAGTACATAATGCAAGAAATTAATGAAATTCAATTTCAACCAAACTCCTAAACACCATGCACATTCAAAACTAGCACATCTATAACCATACTCTTCCACTTAGAAGGAACCCATATAACAACAAGAAAACAAGGACTTACCAATATCATCATGACTCTCATCCGGCTTCTCACCTCTAGTCCGGAGTGCATAGAAACGCCTCTTTGTTGGAGCATCATCCTTTGGAACAATAGGATCAACTTTCTTACCCTCTTTTCCTTTAGAAGCAATGTTAGGACAATCTCTAACTTTGTGTCCATCTTTTCCACATCCAAAGCAACTACCGGTACCCAATAAACACTCATCATAATGTTTCTTACCACAAGTGGCACATGTAGGTTTTCCATCTTTGGAACTACCTCCTTTCTCAACCTTGAACTTAGCACTCCTAGATTCTTCTTGAGTGTCAACCCTCTTTTTGGACCTAGGTTGCCCTTGATCACTAGCAACACTACTTTTCAAATTCCTTGACATCCTCCTATCTTTAGACTCTTCTATCGATTGTACATACACCATGAGTCTATCTAAGGTCATTTCATCATGTAGCATAGCAGTACGACATTCTTCCCTCACTAAGTCGGCTACACCCATCACAAAGCGACTCATTTCATCCCTTGGATTAGACACTAGGGATGGTGCATATCTAGACAAAGTTGAGAATTTCAAAGAGTATTCCTCAATACTCATATTCCCATGCTTGAGATTGATAAACTCCTCTACTTTTACTTCTCTCCTCTCACAGGGAAAGTAATTACCAAGAAAAGCTTCCTTAAATGCTTCCCACTCAAGGATCCGACTCCACCGGCCTATTATCCTTCCATTGATTGTACCAAATTTGAGACACATCTCTCAATTGATACGAAGCAAACTCCACCTTCTCCCTAGATGTAACTCCCATAGCACTCAACACCTTGTACACACCATCAAGGAACTATTGGGGATCCTCATCTACCTTAGATCCAAGAAAGATTGGAGGATTCAACCTCACAAAGTCTCTCAACCTAGAGGTCATAGTGCTCTCCACAACCCTGGGCAACATACTCAAATTAGCTTGAGTTGTTACGGCTCGGGCGATATCAAGCCAAGCATCTCTAATCTCCCTATTAGACATCTCTGGAACCTTATTACATCCTTCTACATTAGGGGCATGAGCACCTTGATGAGGCACTTGAGCACCTTGAGCACCTTGGACACCTTGCCCATCTTGAAGAACTTGCTCAACTTGCTCAACTTGAGGAGGAATCTCCTAATTCAACCTCTCCTCTTCCAACCTTCTAGCGGCCATCCTTATAGTATTCATCTCCTAGAAAAATAAGGAAACACATTAAGAAAGATACTCATAACATTACTCTACCGCACGACATAGGAGTAGAAAAGAAGGAAACTCTATCGTCCTATAGCCTCTCGCCTATAGATGTGTCGCGACTCACATCGATGGTCAAGAATCTATTAGACGTGACTTTATGAATTTTTGATTCCTAAGACTACTTTCACCAACCTATGCTCTGATACCAAGCTTTGTCACGACCCAAGACCTGACCCTATAAGTTAGGGCACAATCTCGGATTGTGTCGCGGCGTACTCGACCTCTCGGAGGTCTCATACAAGCATCTCATATCATTCATCGCATAAACATAATGAAAAGTAGTAAGGAATTAAAACTTTTTATAAAACAATATCATAGTCTTTAAAAACCCTTTCATATAAAAGTAATAGGAAATATTAAGTCTCAATCTCATCATCTTAATACACAAGATTACTTGGGACACGGCCTATGCGAAATACAAAGCATACTACTATATTGTCTATTACTATACTTCAATATGAAACATAAAAGACATATGCCCTCGAGTCAAGTCAGGATATACTTCAACTTCTCTTGAAAGATCTTCTAAATCCAAGTCTTCTTCCCAAAAGTTCTTCACCTACCAAGAACTACATAGATAGACAAAAGCATGGAATTAGTACAAGCACATCTACTAAGTATGACTTATGCATAAAAATCATGAAAACTGACATTTATTGGAAATAGGCATCTTTTCATTTAAATATCATAATATCATCATAAGAACAACATTTAGCAACTTAGAATCACATAAATAAACATTTAAACCAAATATCACAAATTAAGGAGACACTTTCCAGTGAACTCACTTCACTCTGTTACAGTGAAGTTACCTTACTTCCTTTTTAACACATTCTAACATGTAGTCTTCTCACTAAAATATCGTAAGATTCACTTAAGTCACACAAAGAGAGACCGCCCATACACCCTCTCTAGATGTGCCTAAACAATCCTTGAGATTACTCATAATGATACACATACACACCTACAATACATCAACATACAAGACATACATAATATGACAATCTCCCTTACCAAGGCTATCAAAAGACTTACTTAAGTATTCCTAGAAGAGAACGCCCATACACCCTCTTCAAGGCTACCTAAATAATCCTTAAGACTTCCTAAGTTTAGATCATGTCAAACATAACAAGAAACTTCCCTAACTAGAGTCATTCTGAAGACTTCCATAGATAAAACATGAAGAGATCATCCTTTATTCCCTCTTCACACATTAACTAAGGAATCCCTAAGTCACTTTAAATTAGGTACTTATTCATTTACATACTTTATATCATTAAGTCATTAGTTCATTAGTTCATTTAAGAGACATACATCACATAAAGGACATTCAAGTAATGGTCTTGGACAAGACCTAGGGACTCCAACTAGCACCTTCAAAGCCTATTGTGCAATGTCTAGATAGCGTCCCATACCACAACCTAAACCTCATAGAACATATCTAATGCTAATAGGTATCCCATATGATGAGAATTGGCAATAACCGGCATAGACTATGGTAGCAAAGCATGGAATCCGAAGTTCTATCCTACTCCGATGAGGTTGTCCTACTTGACAATGGTAGAACTTAGACACATCCCATGTAGTCACATGGTTAAGGAAATATGAAGGGCATGCTTTGTAATCTAGTCTCATACTTTAACTAGAACTACTTCGCCTACCATACTCACTCGGTGCTAGCCTTCGTTCTCATAGATTTAATCACACTATGGTTCATAAATATGGGTCTCATATCATTTTCATGACCCAATTATATTTACCCTACCAAAGAAAGGTCCACTAGGGCTATCTCACTATGGCGACAAGAAGATCATCGTGACTTTTCTAAGGATTGATATGATGCCGTTCCATCCAATCAAACTTAAGCCCATCGTTCATTACATGAAGTATACCATTACGACTTTCGACTTCAAGTTTCATAACCTTACCACTTGGTTCAAGGTTTCACATAGGGGACCCTCTTATCATCATTCAAGGTCTCACCTAAAATTCATTCATTAAAGGCTAAGACTTTTTAGGTTCCTAAGTCAAGACATCACATATTCATATTCATACAAGCATCAAGTAAGAGACACAAGTCTACCTAAACAAGACACAACATTACATCAATTTAGCACATATAGCATATCAACTTTTATACACTTAGGAATGACCCTTAACATCATTTATGTCAACCTATTCACTACTTTAACATCATCAACATAACCATTAGAGACTCATGTAACCAAGTTAGGAACAACCATGTAACAACTCTAAGACTACACACTTAACACATAGCCATAGCATAACATGATTACCTAATATCATCAATAGACTAACACATACTTTCACATATAGATAGATATAATCATAAATCACAAAATCAACTACACAAATAGCCATTTAACTTTAAGCAGTGCCAACAAGGCCATGATCATCAATATACTTAAAATAACGCCGACAAGGCCACATCAATTCACATAACACCGCCACCATAAGTGGACCAAACCAATCACAACATAATAGAAGTCTAATTAACATTAAATAAAGTGAAATAGGGCAGCGTACCACCACTCCATCATCAACACTTCAATCCAATTCCAAATCCCCCAATTTAACATCACAAGGCCCTTACCCATGACCATGAATATCAATTCAATACATAAACTCTTATATTAAATGAAATCTAAAATAATTAAATATAGATTCAAAAATCTAATACCAATTAGATAAAAATTGAATACAATTCTCACATTATTAGAAAGCCCATAAGAAACCACACATTAATTCATAAACATTAGACTAATATCAAGTAACCCATAAATTAGTCAAAACTAGGGTTCATCAATTACATGGGTTCATAGGTTAATTGAGTTAAAATAATCTAACTAACAATAATTCAATAACTATTCAATGATTAAAAACCTTTAATGCAAGAACCATGGTGGAATCATGAAATTGGACAATTCATCTTTGAAAACTTTAGAAAACATCTTTGAAGTTGGGCTCCTTGATAAAACGAGTTTCAAGGATCAAAAAACATACCTCAATGAAGGTAATTCTTCACTTTGATGAAAATCTCCACTCAATTCGTCACACCAAGCTCTTCCTTGACCTTGGACTTCAATGGAGTCTTTGGGAATTCTTAAGGTATTTTGGGGTTTTGATTTTGAAGAATGCAATCTTCAATGTGTTGAAGACTTATATACACACTTAAAATACCCAAAAAAAACCTTAGGGAATCGCCAATACTCTTATTATGAAGTTGGGTGAATTTACAAGTTCACCCCTCAAGTTGGCAGTGAACGTGCATAGGCCATAGTGACCATCGACGGTTGCCCATCGATGGGGCGTAGGTCCACTTACGGGCCATCGTGGCGACCGTTTATGGGTTCAGAGACTTGGAAATTGGAGATAAGATCCCCAGGCTAAGTCCCAAGTGACGACATGCCACCAACGGGGCGTCGACTGACCCACTGGGCATCGATTGCCTCTGTTGGTTGGGACTGTCTACACTACTAAAAAGGGGCAAAAAGAGACATAAAAAAGGAGACCTCAAAAATAGTTCGCTAAAAATAGACCTCATGAGGTCGCTATTTGCATCAATAATTTTTTTAATTTTTTTTTTAAATGGAGAGACCTTGTGAGGTCAATTTCATGATGATTATTTTTTTGCTACAAGTGACTTATTTTAATTCTTTATTTTGTAGTATGATTCCCATAAAATATGATACCTCATGAGGTCACTATTTGTTAAGCTAAAAAATATTATTTTAGTTTAGATACCTCGTGAGGTGTACTTTTATTAGTCAAATTATTAAACAATATTCCTTTTATCAGTCAATTTTTTTAAATAATAATCCTTTTATCAATGTCAAATTTGTTAAATAATAGTATTCCTTTTATCAGTCAAATTTGTTCAATAATAGTATTTCTTTTATCAGTCAAATTTATTAAATAATAGTATTCCTTTTATCAGTCAAACTTGTTAAATAATATTTTATAAGAGATCTCATGAGGTCTCGAATCTTATTAAATTAAAATCAGAGGCTTTTTTAATTTTGCTCATCTCCTTTCCCGCTCTTCACCTAGACGCTAAAAAAAAACCTAAGTTGTCTCTTGCACAAAGCTTATAGATGTGTCGCTCGGTTTGAAGATTTCGTTTTCACCATCGAAACTCGCTCGTTTGAAGCCCAAGATTTCGTTGTCAATTCAATTCTCTGTGTCGATTTCTTTCTCTGCATATAAAGGTGAATCTTTCAATCTTTAAATCAAGTTGTAACTATATTTTTTACTTATTTCAAGCATCCATCAATGGAAACTCTCTTTTTCAATTCCCAGAATGATTAAGTAGAATTTGTGATTTTCTTTTCACTTCATGAGCATATAATTAAATTTGGGTTTTACTCTTGTTCTATCTTAATGTGCTGTTTTGACTTCTCTAATGATTAACATGAATTCAAGTAAGATTTTATATTATATAATTTAGAAAAAGATACATGGGTATGGGTAGTAATATTTAAGAGTGAAGAAATAAAATTGTTATGAAAATTTTGTATTATATTGTGAGATTATTATACCTTATATCTCACTCTAAATAATTTCTTATAATCATGTGTTGAATTCTGATTTAAATTTAGAACTGATATCATTTTTGTTCATGTCTGTGTAGAATTTTATTTATTTTTTAATCGAGGAGATGAAAGTTATATGTATACACCATAGTCTATATATAGAGAGAAAGAGTGGGAGAGGATGTGAGGGAAGCAGATACAGAGAGACACTAACTTGAGTGTCCAAGAACAAAAAATTTTATATGGGATGGAGGTGGTGGTGGATTTAGAGACTGCAGTGGTTGTGATAACTCATTATTTAACAAAACAGTTGTTGCACCATGTTTGCTACCGAGTCAGTTACATTTCCACGTTATGTAGTTTGTCTCCCAATGTGTATAAACACTGAATTTCAGAAGCCATAAAGGGTGTATAGGGGCTCGGTAGAGCACAATCTGTGTATTTTTATCTGAACCTTGTGGAAGAAGTGAAGAAAGTCTTTTACATTTGTAGTTTAATGCTCTTTCATAATTCATAGTGTCTTATGTTTAGATTTTTCTCTTGGTCTCTTTAAATTTTCATTTTCCACAGATAGTTATGAACTATAATATAGACACTAGAAGCTCATGCAAATGTATATGTCATAGCTACTAAGATAACATATATTGTTGCAGTGAAGTACACCATAATAGAGGCCATGTTGTACCTTTACACCTTAAGTATATGCGTAAATGTGAAGAAAGCTGTTAGCACTAAGATCCGGGACAACAAATCTGCAAAATACACTTGCTACATGTATTATTTGTGAGTCTTGGTGTAGCTTAAGCATGAGATACTCAAAATTAAACCATAAAAAAGCAATCGGTATAGATACAGTTAATAACATAAAGATTGTCCCGTGGAGGGCAAGAGACATTAAAATCAAGTTTCTTGATCTAAAAGCCTGGCTAGAAAGTGGTTCATTACACACAAGTGGGGCTCAAAGTCAAGGAAGTGTGAGGAGGAAACTGGTATGTATAATTTTTCTTTAAGTTTTTATATATTTTAGGTATTAATATTTAATTACTCTTGATTATAACTTAATTATTTTAATCCTTAGGAAAAGGAACTAGGAAGACCGGTAACTCAGGTTGAGGCATTCAAGGCAACACACATAAGAAAGAAGAAAAATCTCAAAGATCCAGACGTGTGGGTTGAGTTGTGAGCTGAAATCACCTATGTAATCCTCTAATTTAAAATAATTGTAACAACCCTAATAATGAATATGCTAAGTAATGTTTAGTGTGTTTAGAATGCCTACGATTAGACCGGGTTCACACGGATTGATGCGCTTAGAACCAGACCTCTGAACCCTTGCGAAATCCAAGCCAACTAAAATTGGGGAGTTAGTTGAGCTAGAAAAGGTTGGGTCCAGCCATGTAGGGCTCCCGAATATGAAGATTTACTCGGATGAGTCTTTAATGGACTTAAAAAGGGGAAATCTTAAGTTTGAAGGGTCTAGGGGTAAAATGGTCTTTTTCCAGGCTAAGGGTAGTATCGTAATTATCCTAAATATGTAATTAATTATTTAATTAATAAGGTGGAGGGGCATTTTGGGTAGACAGGGCCCAAATTGCCCTTTTAGCAAAATCTTGCTCCACCCGTGTTCGAACCTAGGTGGGAGCAATGATTTAATTTGTTTTATTTAAATTGGTAGATTAATTTAATAAATTAATAATTAATGGCTGATTTAAAAAAAATGGGAAATCAGATTTTTAAAGTTTGAAAGAGTCCTAGTTGACTAAGTCTAAACTACTTCACCTCTTTTAACTGTCTTTCACATTTAACTCTCTCTCTCTCACGTCAATATCTCTCTCTTTCTTTTCACGTTTTCTCTGCCTAACCAAAACACAAGAACTGAAAATCAGCCAAAAGTTCTTCACACTTGAAGAACTTTCACGTTAAAAACATATACAAAACGTTAACCAAAAACGTAAGGCAAAAGGAAGGGTTTTCCGTTGAGTTTTGTGTTGAGGTTTCGAGACTTGGACGCAAGTTTGGAGAAGGTCTTTGGGCAGCAGGTTCATGGGTTGAACTACATGAAATAAGGTATGGGTTTTCTTACTCTTGGTCCCTTACCCAAGAGACCCTTAGGACTCAGATGAATCTATTCCGAAAACTAGGGTTGTTCCCCGTTGCATGTCCCTTTCACTAGCTCCCATTTATTCGTAGGTTGGGTATGTTTGCTGGTGAAAATTAGGGATGTGATGTGTTTTCGTGATGACCATGTTCATGTATGTGTGTTCGGATTTATGTGATTATTAAAGTATGTTTTTCCGAAATTAAGAGATAAGTATGTGTGCTATATGTGTGTTGCCGTGACTCTTGGACACGGATTGGAGTATGAAAATGACAAGTTTTATGGTTGTATTTTACGTGCACAAACTTGTATAAATCGTGATGTTCATATAAAATATAATGTGGCTCATTTGAGTGGAAAACTATTAGCTAATTGATTCACGAAATGCCCTAAGAATTAACTCTAAATGTTGATAAAAATGAGCTGAAAAAATGTAACCCAAATTTCCAGTACCTTGATGTTAGTTTCGGCCAAGCTAAGTTGTTTAATATGCTATGTAAAATGAATTAAAATAAGTGAGGTCACTGAGGATCGAACCCGTGACCTCACAATGTTCAAAATCATAGAAAAATGTGAGTTAAAAAGAATGTGGCATGTGGGATTCGAACCCGTGTGCCCTGACCGAACATGAAAAAGATAATGAAAATAAAAATGAGAGGTGTGGGGTTCGAACCCACAACCTCTCAGTCAAACATTAGGGAGAATTAAAAGAAAAATAAAATTGAGGCATGTGTAATCGAACTCACAACCTCTCAGCCGAATAAAAGAAATTAAGGAGAAAAATAAAGTGGGGTTGTGGGGGTTCGATCCCACACCATCTCGGTCAACACGAAAAGGATTAAGGAAAAGGAAAATAAAAGAAAATGAGGTTGTGGGGGATCGATCCCACATCCTCTAGGTCCCAAAACGAAATAAAAGAAAAAGAGAAAATAAGGGAAAAGAAGTGTAGGCGTTGGGGCTCGATCTCGGGTTCCCAAGACGAGTGGATTAAGTTTAAATAAATAAAAACGTAAGTGTTGTCCAAGGGATTTGAAATCGGGTTCCCTTGCCCAATTCCGTATTGACACATAAGTCATACGTAAGTAAATATTTAATGAATGCTGCCTCTAAAAATCGAAATCAATAACTTGGCATATCTACAAGATGCATAAGTCTTTTACCACATAATCTTGGGTAAACATGAATCACTTAGATAAACTATGAATGAAGCCTCATGTCTTGTATGTGTGGACTCATAAGTCTAGCATACGTTTAAAAGTAAGCGAACCTATGATGTATGTGATGAAATGATGTATCCCTAGAAGGGTTAAGTAAGAGTGTGAAACACACTAAATGGCCAAGTGCATTGGCATATGATGAAATGAACATTCACGTTAAGGGGTGAGTAATTATGAAAAGCAAATGTGTTAAGGTTAATGAATGACAATATGATAACAGGCTAATGTGAAAGATGAGAGCAATCTCACATGATCCTAAGTAAATGTTACCAAAACGTACTCACTTATGAGAGTGTAAAGATAATGAAGAGACCAGTCTCTATGAACACTCTAATGAAAGTATTGAGATTAATGTATACTTAATACTAATGATGAGATGAGAAATCATCTATTGATCTATGATGTCCTCATATTAGAAGCCAGCTTTCATGACGTATGAGTTGAATGTAATGTAACTTTATACTGAGCACCGATAGGCTAGCTATGAGCGGTGATGCCTTCTTTCGGGAAGGGCGGAGGTTAACGTAACTCTCATGAGATGAGACTGTCTGGCATGCCGGGTATGGGTCTCCTTATATCTCCTAGTCTTTGAACCTATACTGGCAATATAGGGATCTAGCAGGGTTCAATTCCCTATATACGCTAGCATGTTTTGGTTCACCTTTGCCGGTGATTCCAACTCTTTTTGGTGTGGGGATGACACACTGGATTTCATGATGCTCACATGATCAATGTCGGTTAAGGTTAAAGTTCCCAAAGAATGAATGAGGCCAGCCTCAAATGATGAACATAATGAAACGAACGATACCAAATGTAATAGGATAGGATAATCAAGAAGTGAGCTAGACTCAAGTAATGACACTAGGTTATTCTTGGTCATTGCACAGCAAACCCGATGAGAGTCTTAAACTACATCCTAGGTATGACTAGTGATTGCACTAGTATATGAATGAATGAAAATGAAGTACGTATGAATGAATGAAGCAGACTCTGTGTTTGCTAAAGAAGGCTCCCTAGTTGAGGTCCCATATGTTGAGCCCTCATTTGGGGAAGTCCGAATGTCAAGTCCATGATTCCAAGGTCTCATGCCATGTGAAAGAGTGATATGAACTACGTGATATGATATGTGCAATATGTTATGTACTGCTTTCAAAATGATAAGTATGATGATGCATGTTACTCTCATGGCATAACTTTCCTAATCAAAATTTGGCAAGTCCACTAACTTGACTTTTATAAATCATGTTGTTAGGAAAGAGCTATTCTTACTCATGCATGTCCTTGGTGTGTGCTTGCATATACCCATACTTAGTACAAGTGTGTACTAATCCCATACAAAATCTACTTTTAGGTGCAGGCACAGGTGGACGTTAGAGCTTACAGTACGACGTTGCAGCTATCCGGACGTGGAGCTTTCATCCGGATTTGGTAGGCCCTCATGCTTTCGAGGATGTCTACTGTTATTATCTAGCTTAGATGTAGGCTTTATCTAGTGGATCATGTTTCACTAGTGTTTCTTTCTCATTTTATTTCAGACAGTGTATTGGTGCCATTTTGGCAAGTATACACTTAATGCAGTATTGAACTATTTCTTTCATTTGATGATATTAATTAGATGGTTGATTGTGAATGTTTATGAGTTTATGTAGAATGTCTTATATGAATTTTAAGTAACAAAAAGTTCAAATTTTCCGCTAAAATTAACCTAGATGAAGTAACGATAACGTATGTAGGCTTGTCTGCGACCTCTGAGAGGTCAACAACGCCGGTCTCGTCTGGGGTCACACTCCGGTCGTGACAAAGTTGGTATAAGAGAATTAGGTTAAATTTGGAGGGTAATAAGTTCACATCAACCATATTGAGTAGTTTCTAAGTCATGGTAGTGAAGTGCACCACTATCCTGAATTAGAGGCTGTATGATGCGTAGGAAATTACCCTTCTTCTGATCTTATCGTGCTTTTCCTAATGTCTGATTTCTTGGTGTTATGAGCGTGTCTAACATCAATTCTTATTGTTTTTAGAGAATGAATACTAGGAGGAACGTTGGTCAGAAGAGAGGAGGAGCAGCTGCTGGGGGCAATCAGGTTCCACCCCAGGCTCCAGCTGAAGGAGTGGCTATGCCGGTTAACCCAGGTGGGTTGACTGATGCGGAGGTGCGGGCATCTCTGGCCCACATGGCACAGGCCATCACTATGCAGGCCCAGGCCATGACTGCCCAGGTAAACCGACAGAATGTTCAGAGGGAGAACCCACCGGTACGTAGCATGGCTGAAAGGCTACGAGACTTCACGAGGATGAATCCTCCTATTTTCACAGGGTCCAAGACTTTAGAGGATCCCTAGGAGTTCATGGATGAAGTACACCAGATTTTGGTGGCCATGAGGGCCACAAATACTGAGAAGGCTGAGCTGGCTTCCTATCAGCTCAAGGATGTTGCACAGACTTGGTGCAAGATGTGGCAGGATAGCCGAGCTTTGGGCAGAGTTCCGGTCACTTGAAAGCTGTTTAAGATAGCCTTCATGGAGAGATTCTTCCCCAGGGAGATAAGGACGCCAAGGTTGAGGAATTTATCAACCTTAATCAAGGATCTATGACAGTCAGGGAGTATTCCCTGAAGTTTGTTAAACAGTCAAGGTATGCTACTTCCCTTGTATCTAACAGCAGGGATGAGATGAGTAGGTTCCTCACAGGAATCACAGGATATCGGGAGGAGGAGTGTCGGGCTGCAATGCTCCACGATAAGATGGACCTCTCCAAGCTTATGGTTCATGTCCAACAGGTAGAGGACAGACGAAAGAAGAGGGGCGTCTGTGATGCTAAGAGGCCTAAGCCTTCTAATCAGGCAGGTCCTAGCAATGAAGGCAACAGAACAACTTCGGCGTCCGTGAGAAGCCTAGGTTCAAAAAGGGGCAACAGCGTTCAGGGAACTCTAACTTTCAGAGGAGTGCAGCACCTAGAGGAGGCAGACCCGAGCCCAAGAAGGGCAATTGAGGTGATGTGCAGCGTCCCAGAAAGGACTGTGCTAAGTGTGGCCGTGCTCACAGTGGAGAGTGAAAACAAGGCACTAATGCCTGCTTCGGTTGCGGTAAGAGCGGGCACATGGTTAAGGACTGCCCACAGAACAGGGGTCAGGCTGGAGGTAATGCTCAGCTTAGGCCTAATCCACAGGGTACAGCAGCAGCCGAGCCTCCTAGGAGAAGCAGGTTCTACGCCCTGAATGGCAGGGAGGAGAAGGAGAAGTCCGTTGATGTGGTCACAGGTATGCTGAAAGTATTCTCAACTTCTATTTATGCTTTACTTGATCCAGGGTCTACACTTTCCTTTGTAACTCCTTTGCTTGCTCTCACTTTTGAGATATTGCCTGAAGTTTTGCATGATCCTATAGTGGTTAGTACACCCTTAGGAGAAAATGTAAGAGCTGATAGAGTGTACAAGGATTGCCCAATGGTTGTATGTGGTAGGACTATGTGTGCAGACTTGGTTGAGTTACCTATGAACGATTTTGACATCATTCTTGGCATTGACTGGCTTCATAGTTGTTATGCTTGTTTGGACTGTCGTAGTAGGGTTGTGAGATTTCATTTCCCTAATGAAGAAGAGCTGGTTTGGGAGGGGTACAACTCGAGTCGTCCTAATCCCTTGATTTCGAACCTTAAGGCCAATAAAATGATGTCCAAGGGGTTATTGTGTCATCTTGTGAGTGTTAATGATTTAGATCATGACATTCCTTCCATAGACTCATTGCGTGTAGTGAATGAGTTCCAAGATGTATTTCCCGATGATTTGCCTGGAGTTCCTCCCCCTCGAGAGATTGACTTTGGTATCGACTTAGAACCCGATACTAAACCAATTTCGATTCCTTCTTAAAGAATGGCTCCAGCTGAACTCAAAGAGTTGAAGCTGCAGTTAAAAGATCTCACTGATAAGGGTTTCATTAAGCCGAGCATATCCCCTTGAGGCGCTCCAGTGTTGTTTGTGAAAAAGAAGGGTTAAACCCTTAGAATGTGTATCGATTATCGGCAGCTCAACAAAGTCACTATAAAGAATAAGTATCCACTTCCAAGAATAGATTACTTGTTCGATCAGCTTCAAGGGTCTAGTTTATTCTCTAAGATTGATCTTCGTTCAGGGTATCATCAGCTTAGGGTTAGGGATGGAGATATCCCAAAGACAGCCTTTCGTACCCGTTATGGTCATTATAAGTTCTTAGTCATGTCATTTGGTCTCACTAATGCACCAGCTGCATTTATGGACCTCATGAACCGAGTCTTCCGTGAATACCTTGATTCTTTCGTCATAGTATTCATTGATGACATCCTCATCTACTCTAGGACCAAGGAAGAGCATGAACAACATTTGAGACTAACCTTGCAGGTACTTAGACAACATCAGTTGTATGCCAAATTCAGCAAGTGTGAATTCTGGCTTAGATCAGTGACCTTCCTGGGTCATGTTGTGTCCGATCAGGGTGTGGAGGTGGACCCCAAGAAGACTGAGGCTGTGAAGAATTGGCCAAAACCTCTTACGTCCCAAAACGAAATAAAAGAAAAAGAGAAAATAAGGGAAAAAAAGTTTAGGAGTTGTGGCTCGATCTCGGGTCCCCAAGCCGAGTAGATTAAGTTTAAATAAATAAAAACGTAAGTGTTGTCCAAGGGATTTGAAATCGAGTTCCCTTGCCCAATTCCGTATCAACACATAAGTCATACGTAAGTAAATATTTAATGAATGCTGCCTCTAAAGATCCAAATAAATATCTTGGCATATCTACAAGATGCATAAGTCTTGTACCACATAATCTTGGCTAAACATGAATCACTTAGAAAAACTATGAATGAAGCCTCATGGCTTGTATTGTGGACTCATAAGTCTAGCATGTGTTTAAAAGTAAGTGAACCTAAGATTTATGTGATGAAATGATGTATCCCTATAAGGGTTAAGTAAGAGTGTGAAACACACTAAATGGCCAAGTGCATTGGCATATGATGAAATGAACATTCACGTTAAGGGGTGAGTAATTATGAAAAGCAAATGTGTTAAATTTAATGAATGAGGTGACAATATGATAAGAGGCTAATGTGAAATATTAGATCAATCTCAAATGACCGTAAGTAAATGTTACCAAAACGTACTCACCTATGAGAGTGTAAAGCTAATGAAGAGACCAGTCTCTATCAACACTCTAATGAAAGTATTGAGATTAATGTATACTTAATACTAATGATAAGATGAGAAATCATCTATTGAGCTATGATGTCCTCATACTAGAAGCCAGCTTCAATGACGTATGAGTTGAATGTAATGGAACTTTATACTGAGAACCGATAGGCTAGCTATGAGCGGTGATGCCTTCTTTCAGGAATGGCGGAGGTTAACGTAACTCTCATGAGATGAGACTGTCCGGCATGCCGGTTATGGGTCTCCTTATATCTCCTAGTCTTTGAACCTATACTGGCAATATAGGGATCTAGCAGGGTTCAATTCCCTATATACGCTAGCATGTTTTGGTTCACCTTTGCCGGTGATTCCACCTCTTTTCGGTGTGGGGATGACACACTGGATTTCATGATGCTCACATGATCTATGTCGGTTAAGGTTAAAGTTCCCAAAGAATGAATGAGGCCAGCCTCAAATGATGCACATAATGAAATGAACGATACCAAAGGTGTTAGGATAGGATAATCAAGAGGTGCGCTAGACTCAAGTAATGACACTAGGTTATTCTTGGTCATTGCACTGCAAACCCGATAAGAGTATTAAACTACATCCTAGGTATGGCTATTGATTGCACTAGTATATGAATGAATGAAAATGAAGTACGTATGAATTAATGAAGCAGACTCTGTGTTTGCTAAAGAAGGCTCCCTCGTTGAGGTCCCATATGTTGAGCCCTCATTTTGGGAAGTCCTAATTTCAAGTCCATGATTCCAAGGTCTCATGGCATGTAAAAGAATGATATGAACTACGTGATATGATACGTGCAATATGTTATGTATTGCTTGCAAAATGATAAGTATGATGATGCATTTTACTCTCATGGCATGACTTTCCTAATCCAAATTTGGCAAGTCCACTGACTTTCCTAATCAGAATTTGGCAAGTCCACTGACTTGACTTTCCATAAATCATGTTGTTAGAAAAGAGCTATTCTTACTCATGCATGTCCTTGGTGTGTGCTTGCATATACCATACTTAGTACAAGTGTGTACTAATCCCATACAATATCTACTTTTAGGTGCAGGCACAGGTGGACGTTAGAGCTTACAGTACGACGTTGCAGCTATCCGGACGTGGAGCTTTCATCCGGATTTGGTAGGCCCTCATGCTTTCGAGGATGTCTACTGTTATTATCTAGCTTAGATGTACGCTTTATCTAGTGGAGCATGTTCCACCAGTGTTTCTTTCTCATTTTATTTCAGACAGTGTATTGGTGCCATATGAGTTTAAGTAGATAGTCTAATATGAATGTTCAGTAACAAAAAGTTCAAATTTCCGCTAAAATTAACCTAGATGAAGTAACGATGACGTATGTAGGCTTGTCTGCGACCTCTGAGAGGTCAACGAAGCCGGTCTCGTTTGGGGTCTAGATCCGGTCGTGACAAAGTTGGTATAAGAGCATTAGGTTAAATTTCGAGGGTAATAAGTTCACATCAACCACATTGAGTAGTTTCTAAGTCATGGTAGTGAAGTGCACCACTATCCTGAATTAGAGACTGCATGATGCGTAGGAAAATTTCCCTTCTTCTGATCTTATCGTGCTTATCCTAATGTCTGATTTCTTGGTGTTATGAGCATGTCTAACATCATTTCTTATTGTTTTCAGAGAATGAATACTAGGAGGAACGTTGGTCAGAGGAGAGGAGGAGCAGTTACTGGGGGCAATCAGGTTCCACCCCAGGCTCCAGCTGAAGGAGTGGCTATGCCGGTTAAACCAGGTGGGTTGACTGATGCGGAGGTGCGGGCATCTCTGGCCCTGATGGCACAGGCCTTCACTATGCAGGCCCAGGCCATGACTGCCCAGGTAAACCGACAGAATGTTAGAGGGAGAACCCACCGGTAGTAGCATGGCTGACAAGCTACGAGACTTCACGAGGATGAATCCTCCTATTTTCACAGGGTCCAAGACTTTAGAGATCCCCGGAGTTCATGGATGAGGTACACAAGATTTTGGTGGCCATGGGGGCACAATACTGAGAAGGCTGAGTTGGCTTCCTATCAGCTCAAGGATGTTGCACAGACTTGGTGCAAGATGTGGCAGGATAGCCGAGTTTGGGAGAGTTCCGGTCACTTGGGAGATGTTTAAGACAGCCTTCATGGAGAGATTCTTCCCCAGGGAGATAAGGAGGCCAAGGTTGAGGAATTTATCAACCTTAAGCAAGGATCTATGACAGTCAGGGAGTATTCCCTGAAGTTTGTTAAACTGTCCAGGTATGCTTTCCTTGTATCTAAGCAGGATGAGATGAGTAGGTTCCTCACAGAATCACAGGATATCGGGAGGAGGAGTGTCGGCTGCAATGCTCACGATAAATGGACCTCTCCAGGCTGATGTGCATGTCCACAGGTAGAGGACAGCGAAGAAGAGGGCGTCTGTGATGCTAAGAGGCTAAGCCTTCTAATCAGGCAGGTCCTAGCAATGGAGGCAACAGGAACAACTTCGGCGTCCGTGAGCAGCCTAGGTTCAAAAAGGGGCAACAGAGTTCAGGGAACTCTAACTTTCAGAGGAGTGCAGCACCTAGAGGAGGCAGATCCGAGCCCAAGAAGGGCAATGGAGGTGATGTGCAGCGTCCCAGAAAGGACTGTGCTAAGTGTGTCCGTGCTCACAGTGGAGAGTGCAGACAAGGCACTAATGCCTGCTTCGGTTGCGGTAAGAGCGGGCACATGGTTAAGGACTGCCCACAGAACAGGGGTCAGGTTGGAGGTAATACTCAGCCTAGGCCTAATCCACAGGGTACAGCAAGCACCGAGCCTCCTAGGTGAAGCAGGTTCTACGCCCTGAAGGAGGGAGGAGCGAGAAGTCCGTTGATGTGGTCACAGGTATGCTGAAAGTATTCTCAACTTCT
>CM040627.1:43555566-43658923 GCA_022817965.1 Solanum lycopersicoides
CTTCTATTTATGCTTTACTTGATCCAGGGTCTACACTTTCCTTTGTAACTCCTTTGCTTGCTCTCACTTTTGAGATATTGCCTGAAGTTTTGCATGATCCTATAGTGGTTAGTACACCCTTAGGAGAAATGTAAGAGCTGATAGAGTGTACAAGGATTCCCAATGTTGTATGTGGTAGGACTATGTGTGCAACTTGGTTGAGTTACCTATGAATGATTTTGACATCATTCTTGGCATTGACTGGCTTCATAAGTTGTTATGCTTGTTGGATGTCGTAGTAGGTTGTGGATTTCATTTCCCTAATGAAGAAGAGCTGGTTTGGGAGGGGTACAACTCGAGTCGTCCTAATCCCTTATTTCGAACCTTAAGGCCAATAAAATGATGTCCAAGGGGTTATTGTGTCATCTTGTGAGTGTTAATGATTTAGATCATGACATTCATTGAGCTGCCGATAATTGATACATATTCTAAGCGTTCCATCTTCCTTTTGCACAAAAAACACTGGAGCGCCCCAAGGGGATATGCTCGGCTGAATGAAACCCTTATCAGTGAGATCTTTTAACTGCAACTTCAACTCTTTGACTTCAGCTCGAGCCATTCGGTAAGGAGGAACTGAAATTGGTTTAGTATCGGGTTCTAAGTCGATACCAAAGTCAAACTCTCGAAGGGGAGGGACTCCAGGCAAATCATCAGGAAACACATCTAGGAACTCATTCACTACATGCACTAAGTCTATGGAAAAAATTTCATGATGTAAATTATTAACACTCACAAGATGACACAATAACCCCTTGGACATCATTTTATTGGCCTTAAGGTTCGAAATCAAGAGGTTAGGATGACTCGAGTTGTACCCCTCCCAGACTAGCTCCTCTTCATTAGGAAAATGAAATCTCACCACTCTACTACGACAGTCAAAGCAAGCATAACAACTGTGAAGCCAGTCCATGCCAAGAGTAACATCAAAATCATGCATGGGTAACTCAACAAAGTTTGCACAAATAGTCTTACTACTCACAACTATTGGGCAATCCTTGTATACTCTATCAGTTCTTACATTCTCTCCTAAAGGTGTACTAACCACTATAGGATCATGCAGAACTTCAGGCAATATCTCAAAAGTAAGAGCAAGCAGAGGAGTCACAAAGGAAAGCGTAGACCTTGGATCAAGTAAAGCATAAACATAAGTTGAGAATACTTGCAGCATACCTGTGACCACATCAGCGGACTTCTCCTGCTCCTCCCTGCCCTTCAGGGCATAAAACCTGTTCCTCTTAGGAGGCTCGGCTGCTGCTGCACCCTGTGGATTAGGCCTAGGCTGAGCATTACCTCCAGCCTGACCTCTATTTTGTGGACAATATCTGACCATGTGTCCACTATTGCCACAACCGAAGCTGGCATTAGTGCACTGTCTGCACTCTCCATTGTGAGATCGGCCACACTTAGCACAATTCTTCTTAGGACGCTGTATCTCACCTCCATTGCCCTTCTTGGGCTCAGGTCTGCCTCCTCTAGGTGTAGCACTCCTATCAGGATTAGAATTCGCAGAACTCTGTTGCCCCTTTTTGAACCTTGACTGCTCACGGACGCCAAAGTTGTTTCTGTGGCCTCCATGGCTGGGACCTGCCTGATCTTAAGGACTAGGCCTCCTAGCATCACGAACACCTCTCTTTCTGCAGCTGTCCTCTACCTGCTAGACATGCACCATCAACCTGGAAAGATCCATGTTATCATGGAGCATCGCAGATCGACACTCCTCCTCCAGGTCTCCATTGATTCCTGTGACGAATCTGCTCATCTCATCCCTGCTATTAGAAACCAGGGAAGTAGCAATACCTGGTTGATTTCAACAAAGCTCAATATTCTCCTCATTCTTGCTATTAAATACTAAGGAAAGTAACATACCTTGATAGCTTAACAAACTTCAGGGAATACTCCCTGACTGTCATAGAGCCTTGTTAAGGTTGATGAATTCCTCAACCTTGGCCTCCCTCATCTCCTTGGGGAAGAATCTCTCCAGAAATGTTGTCTTGAACAGCTCCCATTTGACTGGCACTCCATCTAATACTCGGCTATCTTGCCACATCTTGTACCAAGTCTGTGCAACATCCTTGAGCTGATAGGAATCCAGCTCAGCCTTCTCAATATCAGTGGCCCTCATAGCCACCAGGATCTTATGCACCTCATTCACAAACTCCTGGGGATCCTCTGCAGTCCTAGACCTTGTGAAAATAGGAGGATTCATCATCGTGAAATCCCTCAGCCTGTCAGCCATGCTACGAACCGGTGGGTTCTCCCTCTAAACATCCTGTCGGTTTACCTGGGCAGTCATAGCCTGGGCCTGCATAGTAATGGCCTGTGCCATCTGGGCCAGAGATGCCCTCACCTCAGCATCATTCAACCCAGCTGGGTTAACTGGCACAACCACTCCTTCAGCTGGAGCCTAGTGTGGAACTCGGTTGCCCCCAGCAGCTGCTCATCCTCTCCTCTGACCAATAGCCCTCCTACTGTTCATTCTCTGAAAACAACAAAAATTGATGTTAGACACTCTCATAACAGCAAGAAATTAAACTTTAGGAGAAGTACGATAAGATTAAAAAAAAGGGAAGTTTTCCTATGCATCATGAAGTATCTAATCCAGGATAGTGGTGCACTTCACTACCATGACTTAGAAACTACTCAAAGTGGTTGATGTGAACTTAATATTTTCGTAATTTAACCTAGTGCTCTGATACCAACTTTGTCACGACTGGAATCTAGACCACAGACGAGACCGGCGTCGTTGACCTCTCAAAGGTCGCAGACAAGCCTACTTAGTCATTTATACTTTCTCTAGGTTAATTTTTAGCAAAAAATTTGAAACTTTTTGTTTCCTTAACATACTTGTTAAACATTCTTATCATTTCATAATTGTTCACCATCAACCATCTAACATTAAGAGATAAGCAACTGAAAGAAATAGATAAATAAATATTAAGTGTATAATTGCCAAAATGGCACCAATACAAAGTCTGAATAAAAATAAGAAAGAAACGCTAGTGGAACATGCTCCACTAGCTCAACTCTAAAACTAAGCTAGAATGTAAAACAGTAGCATCCTCGAAAGCATGAGGACCTACCAAACTTCGGATGAATGCTGACGTCCGGATAGCTGCAACAATGATCCTTTAGCTCTATCGCCCACCTGTGCCTGCACCTAAAATAGTATAGATGTATAGGGTTAGTACACAGTTGTACTAAGTATGGGTATATGCAAGCACACACCACGGACATGCATGAGAAAGAATAGCTCTTTCCTAACAACATGATTTTTTGAAGTCAAGTTAGTGGACTTGCCAAATTGAGATTAGGAAAGTCAGTGAACTTTCCAAATTGGGTTAGGAAGGTCACGCCATGAGAGTAACATGCATCATTATAAATATCGTATTGCACACAACACATAACATCTTCATACAGCACATATCATGGCACATAACATGTAACACATAGCTTATTTCATATCATTCATTTATATGCCAGGAGACCTTGGAATCATGGACTTGACATTAAGACTTTCCAAAATGAGGGCTCAACATATGGGACCTCAACTAGGGAGTCTTCATTAGCAAACACAGAGTCTGATTCATTCATTCATACGTACTTCATTTCATTTCATTCATAAGCAAGTGTGAACACCAGCTATACCTAGGGTGTAGTTTAAGACTTTCATCGGGCTTGCTGTGCAATGATCAAGAATAAACTAATGTCATTACCTGAGTCTACCTCACCTCTTGATTATCCTATCCTAGCACCTTTGGTATCATTCATTTCATTATGTGCTTCATCTAAGGCTGGCCTCATTCATTTATTGGGAACTTTAACTTTAACCGACATAGATTATCTGAGCATCATGAAATCCAGTCTCCCCCACACCGAAAAGAGGTGGAATCACCGGCCAAAGTGACCCAATAACATACTAGCGTACATGGGAATTTAACCCCGCCAGATCCCTATATTGGCAGTATAGGTTCGAAGACTAGGAGATGTAAGGAGACCCATACCCGGCAAGTCGGACAGTCTCATCTCATGAGAGTTACGTGAACCTCCGCCCTTCCCGAAAGAAGGCATCACCGCTCATAGCTAGCCTATCGGTGCTCAGTATAAAGTTCCATTACATTCATCGCATACGTCATGGAAGTTGGCTTCTAATATGAGGACATCATAGCTCATTAGATGATTTCTCATCTCATAATTAGTGTTAAGTGTGTTAAGCTCAATACTTTTATTAGAGTGTTTGTAGAGACTGGTCTCTTCATTATCTTACACTCTCATTGGTGAGTTTGTATTGGTAACATTTATTTAGGCTTATTTGAGATTGCTCTCATCATTTTCATTAGCCTCATATCATGTTGTCACCACATTCTTCATCATTAGCACCTTTGCTTTTCTTAGTTACTCACCTCTTATTATGTCAATGTTCATTTCGTCATTTCATAGTTCATCTCATCATATGCCAATGTACATGGCCACTTCGTGTATCTTACACTCATACTTACCCTCCTAGGGTTCATTATTTAATTAAATACATCTTAGGTTCACTTATTTTTGAACGTATGTTAGACTTATATGTCTATACATACAAGCCATGGGGCTTCATTCATAGTTCGCTAAGTGATTCTGTTTTTCCTAAGATTATGTAGTACAAGACTTATGTATCTTGTATATGTATGCCAGGATCTTAATTTTTGATCTAAGTAGATGGCATTATTCTTGGATATATTACTCACGTATGACTTATGCAACAATACGGAAGTTTGGGCAAGGGAACCCAAATCTTGAATCACTTGGATATCATTTATATTTTTTATTAATTTTATTTCTAATATTCATAACATTAGACTCTAAATTAAATCTCAACATTTACGTTGAAGGATTAATTTTCTATTTTAATTTCACTCTTAGTTAACCGAAGGGTTGGGGGTTCGATCCCCCACAACCTCTTTGATTTTATTTAATTAAATTCGCTGCAATGGGGAGGTTGTGGGTTCGAACCCCAACAGCCCCCCTTAATTTCGTTTTAATTTCGCTGAGGAGGATGTGAGGTGGTGGGTTCGAACCCCCACAGCCCCTCTATTTTAATTTTATTTAAATGGCGAGTGGCAGTGAGGTTGTGGGATCGAATCCCCACAGACTCACTTTATTTCCTTGTTATTTCGCCTCTCCCTTCAGCTCTGAGGTCGTGGGTTCGATCCCCACGCCTCATATTTTCTTTTTTTCATTATTCCCTCTCCCTTCGGGCGTACTGGGAGGTCGTGGGTTCTAATCCCACGCCTCCCATTTACTTGTTTAATTAATTTTCTCCTTCTCCTCCCCATAGGTCGCGTGTTCGATTCCCCCCAACGCCATTTCACTTATTTTTTTCGCGAAGAAAGGAGCTAGAATCGAATCCCCCAGCCCCCATTTCCCTTTTTCTTTGCCTCACGAAACAAGTAGCTAAGGGGTTCGATTCCCCTTAGCTCCTTCACGTTTTTCACTTGTGTTTTCAGCCTTCTCAACATGTGAGGTCATGGGTTCAATTCCCATTGACCTCACTTATTTATTCCCCTTTTTACAAACACAGAATTTACATTATTAATTAGTGCACAAATCTGGAAAATTTTAGTCCTTCTTCAACCATTCTTAGATGATTGTTTTCATAAGTTTAGATTGCTAAAAGATGGTTATTCAATCCACTATACTTCATTATAATGGACATCACATTGTACACCCATTACACACATAAAATACACTATAAATACGCAACTTATACACACCAAAACAGTGACTTAAACACTGCCCCATACACGCCTATACATCAACTTCTCCGGTCACAATTTCATGATCATTATCATAATTTCCCGCACATAAACACGTTCGCATTTAATATAAACACATCATTCATGCCTAAATCTAGCAGCACAACATACCCATCCTATGAATTCATTTGGGAGCTAAGGACAAGGACATACAAAGGGGAACAACCTTAGTTTTCAAGAGCTTGAGAATCGTTCGAAGGAAAGTACTCTTGGAGAAAGAATTCCAGGAGAGAAACCCGTACCTTTTGACGTTGTTCAAGCTTGTAGATGCTGCCCGGAAACTCCTCCAAACCACACCCAATTCACTTCAACGTACACCCCACTCGACGAACCTCTCTTAGCCTTGACGTTTTGATTACTTTGTCTTTTACTTCAAAATTCTTGTGAGTTTTTCAAGTGTGAAGAACTCTTGATCTCTTTTCTGGTTTTTGTTGTATTTGGCAGAAATAACGTGAGAGAGAGAGATTGAGAACGTGAGAGAGAGGTGAGAAACATGAGGGAGAGTGAGTTATCAGGATTAGGAGACTAAATTCAAGACTTAGTCAAAATAGGATTTAATTAACTTAACAAAAATCTGATTTGTTATAATTAATACGTGAAAGGACCATTTTACCCTTTATGAATAGATTTTAATTGATGATTAAATCATCAATTCCTTGCTCCTAGTGGGGCTCAAACCCGAGTGGCAACCCATTTGCGAAATGGGTCACTCCGGGTCGCCCCAAATTTGAAAAGCTCTTTTAATTAAATTAATTAATTAATTTATAAATTCTTCAAGGTAATTACAATATTACCGTTGGCCTGGAAATGACCATGTTACCCCTGGACCCTCAAAACATAAAATTCCTTCTTATAAGTCCGATAAAGACTCCTTCAATTAAATCTTCGTTTTTGCGAGCCTTACTTTGTTGGTTCCAACCCTTCCAAGCTCAACTAATTCCCCAAGTTAGTTGACTTGATCGTAGTAAGGGTTCGGGGGTCTGGTTCTACGCGTATCAATCCGTGTGAATCTTGGTTTAATCACAAGCATTCTTGACACCCAAAGTATTTATCCTATTCATTTTTAGGGTTGTTACATTTCTCACAATCTCTTGAAATTTCATTACCCGATGAGATTATCAGACACCTAGTTCGAGTTTTAGATTTCACGGTCATGCAGTAGTGTATCTCTATGTCATGTTCAAACCATCACGTTGAACAATCATTATACCTAATAATGTAATCATTATTTTTAGAATGGGATATCATTCATACTTAGCCATCATGCTTAAGATTTCAAATTCATACTTTCTACAAGATACTACATGTGCCGGTTCAACAATAAAGTGATGAGTCTTTTGGGTCAAAAGAACACATGCAAGAAAACAACCAAGAGAGGATCATGAGTTGGGATACTCAGACCTCACCCTAACACTCACTTTCAATTTACCCCACCCCCAACAAAAAAAACATGCAATTGTCCCCAATGCATAAGAAATATAAAAAGAAGTTGGTAGGTGAAGCAAACCTGAGGTGCATACGCCGAATATCAACAAGTAGGCGGGTCCGGTTTCCCAGAACCTATGCCACCTGTTGTAGGGACACCATCTGTAGTGTCCGCAGCAACGTCTGCACCATGAGTGGTGCTCCTCTTAACAACCTTCAATTTAGAGCTAGATGCCCCAACAGCTAACTCACGGGCCCTCTTATGTCGAGCCTCCACATTAACAAACAAGGCTCTCCTCGTAGCCTCTATCTATGATCTATCCCTCTTCCTAGACTGAGCACCCTCACCCTCACTTGTGTGGCCGCAACAGTGTCTCTTGGCACGTTCACGTGGCGGAGGCGGTGGTGAAGTGGTGGTCAAGAATAGTTCAGTAAGCACTGTATCCTCCGCAAGCTCCGCAGGTGCGGCCTCAGGCTAGGGTAACCTCATATAAAGTATCGCATCAACATCAACCCTCAAACTCGCCACAACCGCCTGCAGAGTCGTCAAATCGATGGTAGGGGTAGGGTGTGATAAGACCCTCAACTTGAAGGCATCGAGGCGCTGGTGGACTGCCTGAATCCTCCTCTCCATCTGTTGAGAAACGTTCTTCTCAATCTGTTCCTCAACCTCAGCGATGGATCTCTGCAACCAAGGCTGGATATGGTGCAGTAGTGTGGCCATCTGGGCCTCTAGCTTTTTGACCCTGGAAATCGGGACAAGTGGTGCTGATGGTGGTGTATACTGGGAGGAACTCGGTTCCCTACTAGTACCTGGGGAAGACTCAATCGGGGTGGTGTCGGTAGGCTCTTAAGAAGCATGATCATCCCATTGGTCTTGCTCTGCCGTCTTTGCCAGGTTCTCACCCAACGGCTGCACATCCAATATGGGCCCTCTATTTGGTGCCGCTTCATTGGCCTCATCCCGGATAAGACCTATGTCCAGTGTCCCGGTAGGAGCACGGAGAACATATATGTGCCAAATGGGCACTCCAGCAGCCCTGCACCACTGAAAAATAATACAGGCAAATGGGTAACTGGTCGAGTCCTTAAAAGCCCTCTCATGGATGACAAACAGCAGCAACCTCAGAAAATCAATCCCAAACCCGGTGACCATAGAAGCTAACAAGACCGCTCTATCCCACGTAAGAATTTTGTCTGCACCTGTAGGGGATAGGCGGTGATGTTCCAAGAGCCAGACGAACTTGGCTGCAAATGTGAGGTTGTCCTTCTTGATAAGGCCTCTAGGGTGCAGCACCCAGTCGGCGCCCTCACCGTCTACATAAATATGCTAGGCAATCCACCTCTTGGTGGTCTCTCGCGGATTCTTGTCACGCTGGAAATGGCCGTGCTTGACCACGTCCCACCTTTAGTTGAACTTGGAGGTGAGGGGGATCCTGTTGGCATCGGTATTTGTACAATATAAGAACCGGTGAATGGCAGGCAAAGAGATGTCCACCCGACATCCACGTAAGCGAATCTTAGTTAGTGGTGCCTGTTTGGCGGGGTTAGCCCGCCTATCCAAGGAACCTCGGAGAGTCGCTATATAAGAGGCGTAGAACTCCCGCACCAACTCCTCACTGTAGCGTCCCACACTTCTAGCCATCCACTCGAGTTGGTGGCGGGGGAATATGTCATGTATCGCAGGGACAGTGTGTAGACTCCCTGTATGAACGCGCCTCTCAACTGTCAGAGTCCGAGTCATGACACCCTTATCATTGAGCATCTCGGCATCCTTGTAGATCTGGTACTGCCCCTCTATGCACCACTGGTTTGGCTGATCAGTGACGAGTGCAGGGTCCTCATGTCGGGGTGCCAGAGCAGATTCCAAACTCTAGGCCTCATCGGATGAGGCATGGTGCGCAGGTGCATCCAGAACAGTAGTTTCCTAAGATTCAGAACCCTAGGCAGTGGCCTCATTAGACCCTGTAGAGTGGGCCAACTTAGAACCGGAAGACTCCTCGGAGCCAGAAGCTCCTTCAGAACCCGAGGAAGACCCAGACGGTGTTTCGGTCAATATACGCTCCTCTTCATACTGAGAGGCAGTGACTACGCCGGACGCCACCTTCTCGGGCGTGCCCCGAGTGGCCCTAGCAACAGGTGTAGATGTTTGGGTGCCAAGTGGCACGTATTCGGGATCACTCTCGTCATCTAACGAGCCAATCATCCGGCGTGAATGTGCCACAGACTTGGACCGTCCTTTGGAATAGATAATATCCGACTTGGGGGCCATTGGTACCTGCACAAGAGAGTTATTGGTTTCATTGTAATCATCCTACACACTCAACAGAAGCAGAACAAAATTGGAAAACACAGAACACAATGTTAGTGTAGAACTATAGACTCAGTAGATGGGCACTATAAATAGCCCGTCGATGAATCGTGGGTCCGTCGATGGACACTTAGGTAAATTTTAAAGTCATCTTTGAGTAGAACTTTCAGTTAGAAATGACGGACATGCAGTACAGACTGTCGATGCGGATTTGTCCTTAAGTCAAGACCGATATACAATCTATGCGGATTTTTAGCAATTTGAATGTGAATTCAGTGAGCAGATGAGAATGACATACCTATACTTTGTAGTGGGGTGAATATGTGGGTGAACATGCAACAACAAACGATGAGCCCTCCTTCAAACACCGACTAGAAAATGCTTGGATTGGATGGGGAATTTGGGGAGTAGGGTTCTGGGAATTTGGAGAAGTTGTGAGAGTATGAAATCAGAGGGGAATTGAGAGTGAATAAATGTTGGAGTGAATTGGGGAATAATGGAATAAGGGGAGGGAAATGATTGGGGGGGAAATTTGAAAGGGTGTGGGAGGGTAATTGAAAAGTTATAATTTTATACAGCGGGTCGGGTCGGGTCGGGTCACGGGTTTTGGAAACTAACGATTCCCCATCGACGGACCATAAGTCAGTCGATGGTCTGTCGACTGATCCATCGATTGTTCCCTAACTTAAATGATATTGAAAAACATACCTGGGATCCGCGGACACCATCGACGGTCCGTCTATTGGACGACGACCCATCGGTTGGTCCGTAGATCAGTGCACCAGACAAATATCTACACATTTCTGGTTGTTTTGTCACTGCACATTGAGGACCCAATAAGCCATTCTTTTTGTGTTTTCTGGACACTTTTTAGGCACGGACCCTAAACTACTCTCTAGCCAACAGTCTAATAGAAATAAAAGAAATTCACACATGACATTGAGTAAAAACAAAAAGAATGTAACTATTCCTACAAAGACAAGAAAAACCTATTGTTGGCTAGAGGATACATATTGGGTTGGCTCCCAATAAGCGCTTGATTTAACATCGCGGCACGACGCAAGACTCTTGATTACTCAGACTTCATCAAGATGATATGCGTCAACGTTATATAACATTATAGGTAAAAAGTGCGGAAAAGTTTAAAACTTTTATATTTATATACATAGTGAATTTTACATAGACCTCTCACCTATGAAGCTTACTTAGGCTTCTCGCTTAGACAACATAATAATACATAAGAATTTAGTCTAAATCTTTGTCTCACATTAAACCATCTACAAATTCATAGTTGCCACATTGGTCTTACATAATTATATTCAAACAATACTAGAAAAAAGAATGTATTTAGACAATACAAATACGAATAAGGTAGAGTATGTAGTAGATTCCTCGAACTATAGGGCCTACTAAAACTTAGAGAGTCTAGTACAAGCCTTCTTGCTTTAGCCACATGATATTTTATTTTCCCAAACATATAAAGTTTGGGAAAAATGGAAGAAATATGGGTTAGTATAAAACACATGTACTAAATATGGTCCCTATGCATAAAACAATTAATGCATGAGAAAAGGCACAATTTAGTCAAAACAATGCATAACATCCAATAACTCGATATACATCTCTATGGAACATCATAAGTCAACTCAACATATAACCAACTGAAGCAACACTTGTGCAATGCCAAGAATAAGCCCCATAACCCTATCCAAAGTTAAGTATCACATTAAGCAACTCACTTCATACTTAAAATACATTTTCACAACATGCTTCATACCTCAATACTTAGTAATAACTTATCAACATAACCATAATTAAAATTATAATCATAATCATAAAAGAACACCACTACGACCATCTCATAGGATCCTACAAGTGCAATATATAAGAGAAGTCCCATACCCTCTCTCACACCATGTAGTAACCTTCAAGACAACCCTAATAAGAGTGTTCACATACATAAATTGTTCATTTACTTTTACATTAGGGATCCCTGCGTGATTGTTAATAAGAGTGAAATTTGGAATCCCTGCGTGATTGTTGCATGTCGCACAGCAGCCACCAAAATCCTGGCTGCGCGCAGGCTGCTTTGGCAGCCTGCCCGCCCATATTCGGGTCCTCCCTAAGGACCCTTCTGGTGGTGTTTGGGGTGTCCTGACTGTACATTTTGACCCTCTATACTACATATTACCTATTTTAAGTCTTTTTACAATCTTTAGACTCCATGTGACCCTCCGAAACTTTCACCAAACATAGGTACGTCTATTAGTTCAATTTAGCTAGTTTTTAGAACGTCAAGGCCTTTCTTTTATGCTATGGCTTCAATACTTCTCAAACAAGTTATTTACAATATTTTAGGTCTAAAAAAAATCATTATACAACATATGAGGATCTAGTATAGGTAATGCAAATTACGTGGTGTTAAAATATCCCCCCTATAGGACCATTCGACCCATAATGACACCATACACCTTCTATTGGGAAAATGGAATAGACTTAAGACTAGCAGCAAGCCAACCAGCAATATCATAATAAGTCACAACTCATAGGAGGAATTTCAACTCCTTTCAACATATAAACATAGCATTAACACATACGAACTTAATCCACAACTCATGACACATACGAGCTTCATCATGTACATAACATAAGGAGGAACTACCTTCTCTATTTCAATATGAGCTCAACATGAACAATTTCAAAGAGTTGCCATGCTAATTTCTTATCAATACAAATTCAAAACATACCCAAAACAATTCTCATGAAAGCAATATAGCACATTACGTATTTAAGTGCAAGTTAATCATGAGAGTCATATTTCACAAAACTCAATTTAGGCATGAATTTATACAACCATATGAACATACTAGATAAACATGATAAGTTCAGCCTTATTCATAGGATTTATTTTAGAGAAACCTACTAACCTTAACTTTGGATAGGAATAGGATTAAAGAGAGGAGGATAGCGGGTCTTCATATCCGCATCGTCCTCCCATGTTGCACCCTCAACAAGATGCTTCCTCCATAGAACTTTCACGGAGGTAAACTTTTTATTCCTCAATCTCTTAACTTGGTGATCAAAAATTTAAACCAGGGCCTCTTTATAAGGAAGGTCCTCTTTTAACCCAAAACCTTCTAGAGGGAGAATTGACACCGGATCACCTATACACTTCTTGAGCATAGACACACGGAACACCAGATGAACCGAGGTCAATTCGATCAGTAACTCTAACTCATATGCCACTTCCCCTACCCTTTTCAAAATCTTATAAGGCCCCATATAACAGGGACTAAGCTTTTCTTTCTTTTAAAACCTCATCACCCCTTTCATGGGTGAAATTTTAAAATAGACCCAATCTCCTACTTTGAATCAAGGTCCCTCTTTCTATTGTCGGCATGCAATTTTTGCCGACTATAAGCCGTCTTCAACCTCTCTTTTATGAGCCGAACCTTTTCCGTGCAATCATACACTATTTTGTGTCCAAGAAGAGCAAAATCACCCACTTCAAACCATCAAATTAGAGACCGACACCTTCTATAATAAGGTGCTTCAAAAGGTTACATGCTCATACTCGTATGCTAGCTACTGTTATAGGAGAATTCTATCAAAGGAAGGTGATCATCCCAATTCCCATTGAAATCAATCACACAAACCCTCAACATGTGTTCAAGAGTTTTGATGGTGCACTCCAATTGTCCATCCGTTTGAGGGTGGAAAGCGGTGCTAAACTTAACTTGAGTACCAAGCCCACTTTCGATAGATCTCCAAAATATGAAGTGAATTGGGTTCCAATATCCGAAATGATCGACAAGGGGGGCCCATGTAACTTCACAATCTTCTGTACATAAAATTTAGCATACTCCTTGCCGAGTAAGAAACTTTTATAGGAAGGAAGTGGGCTGACTTCATCAATCTATCCACTATTACCCAAATGGAGTCATGTTGTCTACGCATTTGAGGCAAACCTACCACAAAGTCCATGTTGACATCTTTCCACTTCCTAGTGGGGATATAAATATATTGGGTTAGACCACCCGAGCCTTGATGCTCGGCTTTGAAATGTTGGAAATTTGAGCAACTCGACACAAACTTAGCTACATTCTTTTTCATTCCATTTGACCAATAAATATCACGTAAGTCACAATACTTGTTGGTGGACCTGGATGGATGGAGTATCGAGAACCGTGAGCCTCTTCCATGTTTCTCCCTTAAGCGATCCACATTCGGCCACATAATCTTTCTTCGTACCTAAGTACCCCATCCTTCCATTGGGAGAAAGATTCATTATTCTTCTTAAGGAATAATTCTTTCAACTCTATTAATAGAGGATCAAGATGTTGCTTGTACTCCACATCAACCACTCAAGTACCCCATCCTTCCCTTGGGAGAAAGATTCATTATTCTTCTAGTCGGACACCCAACCGGGCCAACCTATGAACCTCTTTCACTAATTTTTTCTTCTCATCAGCCACATTAACCACACTACCCATGGACACTCGGCTTAGCGCATCCACAACCATAATAGATTTTCAGGGATTGTAAAGGGCACTGATGTCATAATCCTTTAGAACATCTAACAATCTTATTTGTGGTAAATTGATTTCCTTTTGACTGAATACATATTGTAGACTCTTCGTATCAGTGAACACATCAACATGTACCTCATAGAGATAATACCTCCAAATTTTTGAGGAAACTACCACAGCCGCAAGCTCAAGGTCATTACTAGGATAATTCTTCTCGTGAGACTTGAGTTTCCTAGAGGCATCCACTATTACTTTGACATGTTGCATAAGCAGACACCCTAGACCAACACGAGAGGCATCATAATAAACCACAAACCCATCGGTACCCTTCGGCAAAGTCAATACTTGAGCAGAGGTGAGTCTATCTTTCAATAGTTGGAATCTCTCTTCTTATGGTTCCGACCATTCAAACTTGGACTTCTTTTGGGTTAAAGATGTTAATGGAGATGCGATAGACGAAAATCTCTTAACAAACCTCCTATAGTAACTGGCCAACAGTAGAAAACTTCGGATGTAGGTAGGATTCAAAGGTCTTGGCTAATTCTCGACCACTTCCATCTTCCTCGGATCAACCTCTACCCCTTCACTAGAGACAATGTGGCCAAGAAACACAACAGACCTCAACCAAAATTCTCATTTACTAAATGTAACGAAAAGTAGGTTATCCTTGAGAATTTGCAGAAATATCCTCAAATGACTCATACGATCATCCTCACTCCTCGAGTATTTAAAAATATCATCAGTAAAGACAATCACAAACATATCAAGATACTTTTTAAAAACTCAATTCATAAGGTCTATGAAAGATGCCTGTATTTGATAAACCAAATGACATCACTAGGAATTCAAAGTTACCATATCTTGTTCGAAATGCCATTTTCGGAATATCAACCTCCCTCACTCTAAGTTGGTGATAACCCGATCTCAAGTCAATCTTTGAAATGTAACTCGCTCCATAGAATTGATCAAACAAGTCATCAATCCTAGGGAGCGGGTACATATTCTTTATGGTGACTTTGTACAGTTGACGATAATTGATACACATTCTCAAAGACCCATCCTTTTTCTTCTCAAACAATACCGGGTTACCCCATAGAGATATGCTTTGTCGAATAAAACCCTTATCTAGCAAATACTTGTGTTGAGACTTTAGTTCTTTCAACTCGGCCAGGGCCATCAGATAAAGAGGAAATAAAATAGGTTGTCTATCTCACAATAATTCTATGCAAAAGTCAATCTCCCGTTTGAGAGGAATTTAGAGAAAGTCATCGGGAAAGACCTCTAGAAATTCCCTTACTACGGGTACCTACTCTATGGGATGGAACTCAAATTCAAGATTCCTAACTCATAAAATGTGGTAGAGACAACCTTTTGCAATCAATTGCATGCTTTTAGAGATGAAATTATCTTACCCCTAGGATTTGAGTTTCCACCCTTCCACTCAAAAATGGGTTCATTTGGAAATTCACATTTGACTATCCTTTTCCTACAATCAATACAGTAAAAGAAAGCACGCAACCATTCCATCCCCAATATTACATAAAAATCTAGCATATCAAGTTCTATCAAGTCAACTAATGTAACTCTATTGGGAAAGGAAATAGTACAACCTTTATAGACTCTATTAACTAGCATGGAATCACACACAGGGGTAGAAACCGAAAAAGGTTCGTGTAATATGTCGGGTAGTATGTCAAACTTCATTGCTACAAGATAGGTCTCAAAAGACAATGTAGCTCCCATATGCTACAAAGTATATACATCAAAGGAAAATAAGTTTAACATATCGGTAACCATGTCCGGTGAGTATCTTGATTATTTCGGGATTGGGGATCATAAAAGCGATTCTTCTTAGGAGCATCCGTATTTGGGGCACTTGATTGAGTTTGAGCATTTTCCCTTCCTTGAGATTTCATCATAGGGCAATCTCTCTTCATGTGACCACTCTTGCCACAACCATAGCAATTACCCATGAAAACTAGGCACTTACCATTATGTTTTCTTCCACATTTTGAACAAAGAGGCTTCTCAACATAAGAACCACCACCTTTCCCCTCTTGGGGCTTAGGAGTAGACACCTTAATCTTTTTGACCCTTGGATAATTAGAACATCCTTGGTTGGAAAACCTCATTTTCAACCTTGGTTTGTCTTGAACCTCAAACTTAGTTTAGGAAGAATTCCCATCTTTGGGTCTTACTTTCTTCAACTCCCTACGAACTTGCTTAAACTTTTGCTCCTCAATTTTTTTGGAATGAAACATGATACGAGAGATGTCCATGCTAGAAATCAACATAGCCGAGCTACACTAATTAACCACTAGGTCGGATATCCCCATAACAAATTTGTACATCTTATCTCTAGAATCTGCAACCATAGTAGGAGCATACTTGGATAGTTGAGTTAACTTTAGACTATGCTCTTTCACGCGCATACCCCCTTGATGAAGGTTGATATATTCTTGCATTTTCTCTCCCTTAATTCCAAGGGAAAGAACCTGTCAAATAAAGCAGTCTTGACAATTCACCAAGTAATCCGACCTTTCATCCTTCCATTGATCATACCAAACCTAAGCTACGTATTTGAGTTGGTAGGCGGCTAGTCCCGCCTTTTCTTGAGAATAACACCCATAACATCAAGAAATTTGAACACTTGATCAGTAAACCCTTGTGGGTCCTCCTCCACCTTAGAACCATACAAAGTAGGGGGATTTATCCGGGTGAAATCCCTAATCCTTGAAGCGGTAGTTCTAGCATTGGGGTTCACTTTAACACTAGCATCCCTAGCAACTTGGGTATCCAACACTTGAGTCAAGCTATGAATGGCCGACCTAATATCAACATTAGACATAGCCCCTTCTTCATTAGGAGCTTGAGGGTTTTGAGGAGCTTGAGGGGAACCGCCTCATTTAAATTATCCTCTTCGGCCCTTCGAGCATTGTTCCTCCTGGTATTCATTGCCTATAAGAACAATAAAAGAGTTAGAAGAAAGGACTAAATAGAGCTAGGACTCTTAGGCACGACTAAAGAATAACAAGAAAGTGAAAGTTACTAAGCATCACATAGTCTCTCATTCATAAGTGTGGCGCGCTTCACAATTATGAATAAGACTCTACAAAGACGTGGTTTATTGAGACATCAATCCTAAGGTTCACATTAACCTAATACTCTGATACAAAGTTTGTAACGACCCAAAGTACAACTTAGTCGTTACCGGTGTCGTCGTCCTAGAAGAGGACTAAGACAAGCTCGTAGCGTACGTCATAGCACATCATAGGTCAAAAGTGCGGAAAAATTTAAAATATGTATATATATATATATACTTAGTGAGGTTTACATAGACCTCTCACGTAGGAAGCTTACTTAGGCTTCTCGCTTAGACAACATAATAATAGATAAGAATTTAGTCTAAATCTTTGTCTCACATTAAACCATCTCAATGAAGTAAAACATCCGGCATAGCCCTTATATAAATTCATAGATTCCACATAGGCTTACATCAATATCTTCAAACAATAAGAGAGAAAAGAATGTCTTTAGACAATAGAAGTACGACTAAGGTAGAGTATGTAGTAGCATCCTCGAACTAGAGGACATACCAAAACATGGAGATTCTAGTCCAAGACTTCTTGCTTTATCCTCAAGATACCTCAATGGCCTAAACGTACAATGTTTGGAAAAAAAAAAAAGAAATATGGGTTAGTACAAAACACATGTACTAAGTAAGGTCGCTATGCATAAAACCATTACTGCATTAGAAAAGACACATTTTAGTCAAAACCATGGATAACATCCAATAAATCAATATACATACATATGATACATCTTAAGCCAACCCAACATATAATCAACTCAAGAAACAGTTGAGCAATGCCAAGAATAAAGCCCCATAACCCTATCCTAAGCAAAGTGTCACATTAAGCAACTCACTTGATACTTACAATAAATCTTCATAACATGCTTCATTCCTCAATACTTACTCATAACTTCTCAACATAACCATATTTATAATCATAATCATACTCATAAAAGAACACCACTATGACCATTTCATAGGATCCTAAAAGTGCAATGTGTAAGAGAAGTCCCATACCCTCTCTCACACCATGTAGTAACCTTCAAGACAACCTTAATAAGAGTTCACATACTTAATTTGTTCATTTACTTTTACATTATGGAAATAAGTTCAATAACTGACATGATACCATGTGAGCTACATGGAATCCGATGTTCTACTTCCACACCAAAAAGAGAGGGTTAACACTTACCTAAGGCGTAACCATTCGTATATAGCTATTAAGGTGGATCAACTAAGCTAGATTCCTATGTGGGCACATAGTTAAGGGTCAAGGAGATTGTTGCTACAAACCTTGACTTACTAACGTGTAGGTTTCCATCTCATGAGACAACACATAACTTGGGAATTCGGGACTTACTAACATGAAGAAACCCATGTAGGAGGGCAAACTTACTAACGTAAGACCTCCATCTCATTTAAATGCCCTCTCGGTGCTATAAAATTGTTAACTTTTTGTAATCGTATTATCTCATCATACAAGTTCACATTAGTCTCTTCTAGACCTCTAAGTAAACATCTTATCATATCTAGCTCATAGGTCATCACTAAGTGACAACAATCCTTTCACTTTAGACACCACCTCAAAAGTGAGTAAACCTTTCACTTAACATTTTATTATAATCACGAGAAACTACTTTCAGTAATATAATAATCACATAATAACATACTTGCATAATTCATAACCATTTCGATAGTTGAGGGTTAAGGATGAGGAATACTTATTATCAACATCACAACCACACATTAGACCTAGAAGCATTACTTTCTAAGTAACTCATAATTCACAATTGAATTCAACAAGAACCAATTAACATATCTCATTGCCCTTCAAAGAACCTTCTTACTTACATTATCAAGAATACATAACCAATTAAATAAACAAGGTGAATTCAAGAACAAATTACATAATTAACAACAATGTAGTCAATCTACATGTTCATAATCTTCACAATTCACAATATCAATTCAAGATTTTCATGATATAAGGGGAAAGACATGGTTCTAGAAAAATATCATAGGAAATCATAAATTAACCATCAGTATATACTTAAACAACATTAATTCATCACAATTGATTCATAGTTTCATTTTTCAAATAAGACCCATGTGTAAAAGAAAAACCTAGATTTGGGGGATTTAGAAATCATCTTTTGGACGGACCTCTTGTGGAAAAGGATCCCAATATTGAAAGAAACTATACCTTAGAAATGATAAATCCATGAAATTTTGTTGGAAACGTGAAGGCTTTATCCTCTTCTTGGAGCTCTATTGGTCTTCAATGGAGGTTTGGAGGAAGAGAGAATTTAGGAGAGATGAGAGTGATTTTTGATTTAAACTTTTTAGACATGATTTGTCTGTTAAAATTGACCTAAAACTTACCCTAAGACCATATATAGCCACCTATTGAATTACCCAAAAGACCCTTTACTTAAATGGGTCTTTTTGTAAAGTCAAAATATTTAAAATATGACTTTCACGAATTTGGGTAGTTGCCGCGCAACGTGAGGTTTATTTCACTATTGATTTTTGAAATCTGAGTTGAGGCAGTGGACCTTGTGTAGTCCCCTCTTCGCGAGGCCAATTTGGGATCCCTGCATGATTGTTGCGCAGGCTGCTTTTGCAGCCTGCTTGCCCATGTTCGGGTCCTTCCCAAGGACCCTTCCGTTTGTCCTTGGGGTGTCGTGATTGTACATTTTTACCCTCTATAAACAATTTTGCCTACTTAAAGTCTTTTTACAAGTGTGAGACTCCATATGACCCTCCAAAATCATCACCTAACATAGGGAGGTCTACTAGTTCAATTTAGCTAGTTTTTCAGACGTCAAGGCTTTCTTTTATGCTATGGCTTCAATACTTCTCAAACAAGTTATTTACACTATTTTAGGTCTAAAATGTAACAACCCTAAAAATGAATAAGATCATTACTTAAAGTGTCAAGAATGCTTGCGATTGGACCAAGGTCCACACGGATTGATACGCGTAGAACCAGACCTCAGAACCCCTACTACTATGACCAAGACAACTAACTTGGGGAGTTAATTGAGCTTGGAAAGGTTGGAACCAACCATGTGAGGCTCACGAAAATGAAGATTTAATCGAAAGAGTCTTTACAGACTTAAAAGAAGAAATTTTAAGTTTTGAGGGTCCAGGGGTAAAATGGTCTTTTCCAGGCCAAGGGAAATATTGTAATTACCCTGAGAAATTAAATTAATTAATTAATTTAATTTAAAAGAGAAATTCGGGTTGGGGCAACTCGAAGTGACCCATTTTCGCAAATGGGGTGTCACTCGGGTTCGAGCCCCACTAGAAGCTATTAAGGATTTAATTGTTGATAAAAAAATCAGATTTTTGGTAAGGGCACAATGGTCATTTTACCTAAGCTAAATAAATAAGATTTTTATTAGTTAAATTAAACCTTACTTTGACTATATTCAAACCTACACTCCTACTCCTAATAGCTCTCTTTCACGTCTCTGAACTCTCATTCTCTCACGCTGTGCCTAACAAAAAAACTCAAGAACTGTTTAACAACAATTGTTCTTCACACTTGAAAAACACACGAAATTTTTTAAGAAAAGCAAAGTAATCAAAAACGTCAAGGCAAAGAGAGGTTGTTCGTCGAGTGGTGTGTACGTTGAGGTGAATTGGGCGTGGTTTGGGGGAACTTTTAGGCAGAAACTTCACGCTTGAACAACGTCAAAAGGTATGGGTTTCTTCTCTTTTGGTCCCTTTCCCAAGAGGCCCCTTACGATTTAAACTATTCACTTCGAAACTAAGGTTGTTCCCCTTTGCATGTCCTTGTCACTAGCTCCCAAATTAATTCGTAGGATGGGTATGTTGTGCTGGTAGATTTAGGCATGTATGATGTGTTTATATTAAATGTGAATATGTTTATGTGCGGGGAATCATGAAGATGACAATCAAAATGTGATCGAAAAAGGAGGTGTGTATGCGTGCACGTTGGCAGTATGTTTGGCCAGTGTTTTGGGGTCTTGTAAGACATGTATTTCTTGTGTATTTTATGTGTGAAATGTGTATACAATGTGATGTTTATTGCAATGAAATATGATGAATTAAATAACAATCTTTTAGCCAAAGAAACTTATGAAAGATGCGCCTAAAAATGAGTTGAAGAATGACTAAAATTTTCCAGATTTGTGCACTCTACAATGGGGTTAAAATCTGTGTTTTTAAAGGGGAAATAAAATAAGTGAGGTCAAGGGGAATTGAACCCAAGACCTCACATGTTAAGAAGGCTGAAAAGAAACAAAAACGTGAAGGGGCTAAGGGGAATCAAACCCCTTAGCTACTGGTTTCGCAAATAAAGGGAAAGAAAGATGGGCTGGGGGGATTCGAACCTGGCTACTGGAATTCGCCACAAAGAAAAAAGAAAATGGGGCTTGGGGGATTCGTACTCGCGAACTGGAGGAGAAGGAGGAAAAAACTAATTAAACAAATATCTGGGAGGCATGGGATTCGAACCCACGACCTCCAGGTACGCGCGAACGATGAGAAACTAAGGAAAGAGAAAAAACACGAGGCATGGGAATCGAACCCACAACCTCAAGGCTGAAAAGGAGAGGCAAAATTAACTAAAAAATAAAGTGAGGCTGTGGGGGTTCGATCCCACAACCTTACTGCCACTCGCGTAGTCTAATTAAAATAAAGTTATGTGGTTGTGGGGGTTCGAACCCACCATTTCACACCTCAGCGAAATTAAAGTTTAAATAAGGAGGTTGTGGAGGTTCGAACCCACAACCTCCCTATGCAAGCGAAATTAATAACAAAAATACAAGAGGCTGTGGGGGTTTGATCCCACAACCTCTTGGTTTAGGCGATAATGGGAAACATGAGGTAATGAAAATTAAAAAGGGGTTGTGGGGGTTCGAACCCACAACCCTTAGGCCAACCTAAGAGCAAAACTAAGTAGAAAATTAATCCTTCAATGTTAATGTTGGGATTTAATTTAGAGTTCTAATGTTATGAATATTACAAAAAAAATCAATGAAAAATATAAATGATATCCAAGTGATTCAAACTTGGGTTTCCTTGCCCAATCTTCCGTATTGATACATAAGTCATACGGGGAAAAAATATCCAAGAATAATGCCACATACTTAGATCAAAAATCAAGATCTTGGCATATATTCATGATACATAAGTCTTGTACTACATATTTTTAGGAATGTATGAATCACTTAACGAATTATGAATGAAGCCTCATGGCTTGTGTGTATAGACTCATAAGTCTAGCATACATGTTAAAGAAGTGAACCTAAGGTATATGTACTAAAATGACAAAACCCTAGAAGGGTTAAGTAAGAGTATGAAACACACCAATGGCCAAGTATGTTGGCATATGATGAAATGAACATTCACGTAAAATGAGGTGAATAATCATGAAGAGTGAATGTGCTTATGACAATGAATGTGGTGACAACATGATATGAGGCTAATGCAAATGATGAGAGCAATCTTAAATGAGCCTAAATAAATGTTACCAAAACGTACTCACCTATGAAAGTGTAAGATAATGAAGAGATCAGTCTCTATGAACACTCTAATGAAAGTATTGAGATTAATACACTTAATACTAATGATGAGATAAGAAATCATCTAATGAGCTGTGATGTCCTCATACTAGAAGTCAACTTCCATGACGTATGTGCTGAATGAAATGGAACTTTATACTGAGCATCGATAGGCTAGCTATGAGCGGTGATGCCTTCTTTCGGGAAGGCGGGAGGTTCACGTAACTCTCATGAGATGAGACTGTCCGGCTTGCCGGGTATGGATCTCCTTGTATCTTATAGTCTTCGAACCTATACTGTCAATATAGGGATCTGCCGGGGTTAAATTCCCATGTAAGCTAGCATGTTATTGGGTCACTTTGGCCGGTGATTCCACCTCTTTTTGGTGTGGGGGAAACACTGGATTTCATGATGCTCACATGATCTATGTCGGTTAAAGTTAAAGTTCCCAATGATTGAATGAGGCCAGCCTCAAATGAAGCACATAATGAAATGAATGATACCAAAGGTCTTAGGATGGGATAATCAAGAGGTGAGCTAGACTCAGGTAATGACATTAGGTTATTCTTGATCATTGAACAGCAAACCCGATGAAAGTCTTAAACGACACCATAGGTATAGCTGGTGTGCACACTGGCATATGAACGAATTTAAATGAAGTACGTATGAATGAATGAAGCGGACTCTGAGTTTGCTAATGAAGACTCCCTAGTTGAGGTCCCATATGTTGAGCCCTCTTTTTGGAAAGTCTTAATGTCAAGTCCATGATTGCAAGGTTTTATGGCATATGATTGAATGATATGAAAGAATCTATGTGCCATATGTTATGTGTTATATGTTATGTGTTATGTACTATGATATGTGCTATATGAAGATGTTATGTGTTGTGTGCAATATGATATTTATGATGATGCATGTTACTCTCATGCCATAACTTTCCAAATCCAAATTTGGAAAGCTCATTGACTTTCCTAATCCAAATTTGGAAAGCTCACTGACTTTCCTAATTCAAATTTGGAAACTTCACTAACTTTCCTAATCCAAATTTGGCAAGTCCACTGACTTGACTTCCCATAAGCACGTTGTTAGGGAAGAGCTATTCTTTCTCATGCATGTCCTTGGTGTGTGCTTGCATATACCCATACTTAGTACATGTGTGTACTAACCCTATACAATTATACTAATTTAGGTGCAGGCACAGGTGGACGATAGAGCTACAGGATCATTGTTGCATTCATCCGGATGCCCAGCATTCATCTGGAGTTGGTAGGTCCTCATGCTTTCGAGGATTCTACTGTTTTATATTCTAACTTAGTTTTAGAGTTGAGCTAGTGGAGCATTTTCCACTAGCGTTTCTTTCCTGTTTTTATTCAGACTGTGTATTGGTGCCATTTTGGCAATTATACACTTGATACTTATTGAACTATTTCTTTCAGTTGCTTATCTCTTAATGTTAGATGGTTGATGGTGAACAATTATGAAATGATAAGAATGTTTAACAAGTATGTTAAGAAACAAAAAGTTTCAAATTTTCCACTAAAGTTAACCTAGATGAAGTATGAATGACGTAAGTAGGCTTGTCTGCGTCCTCTGAGAGGTCAACGACGCCGGTCTCGTCTGGGGTCTAGATTTCGGTCGTGATATAAAATCATTATTATACAACATATGAGGCTCTATTATAGGTTATGGAAATTAAGGAGTGTTACACTATGAATCAAGAGAGAATGAATTGATGAATTATGAACCTTAGGATCGTTGTGTTGGTTGTAGATTTAGGATGATTTATTGAAATTTATCTGATTTCACTTGAGCATGGGGACATCCCTCCATGACAGAATGTTGAGCAAGGCTTGACAAGTAAGCCTTGGAGTATATGCTTGACTCCAAGTGGATATGAAAAGTGAGACAGATAGTCTAGCAAGGGTACGGAATCCAAGTACAAAAGAGAGCCACATCTAGTAGTTGTGATGACTAGCCAAGTAGGTCTAATGAGGCGGTAGTCCTTCACGTAGTTCAGTCAAGGTATCCTAGTAGAGATCTCCATATCCTATGAAATTAGACATGCTTGAGAAGCATCTAGTAGTGTTCATAAGGAATGAATGAGCTTAGACATGCCCAAGGGTTATCTCGTAGTGTTCATAATGTATGAATGAACTTAAACATCACCAAGGAGTATCTCGTAGTGTTCATAATCTATGAATTAACTTAGACTTTACCAAGGGGTGTCTAGTAGTTTTCATAATTATTAAGAAATAAAGACATACCTTAAAAAGTATCTCGTATGATCCATATGACTAAGGAACATAGACATGCTTAAACAAGTATCTCATAGTGTTCAAAATATAAAGATAGGGGCTAGGCTCTGAAGTAAGAAGTAATAGAAAAGGATCCAAAGGTAGTACCTTGCATGAGTGGTGTTATGGGGCATCATAAGTGCATTGCAGAAGGTATAACTTAGGGTCATTAAAGAAGAAGAGATTGAAGATAGGATTGGACTAGAGTTGCCTTTCCTAGTAAAGCAGAGTAAAAATGAGAGAATCTTAATAAATGAAGTTACGTAATGATAGGGCTATGGAGGGTGAACATTTTAAGGATGACTTAAAGATATTCTTAGTATATGAGGTAGTATTGGCTGCCTCATGTAAATGTCACAAGCATGTTTTCAGGAAATCATAAGAGTATAGTACTCTTTAGCATGAACTAACACTACTAGAGAATTGATGAAATAATATAGGTCTACTTAAAGATATTCTTAGTGTGTGAGGTAGTATGGGATGCTTCACATGCATTACACGAGTATGTTTTGAGTTGACCTAGGGGCATAGTGTTCATATGATATGATGAACTTAGGTCTTAATTATGAAACTCGACTGTGATCAAGAATGTAAGACCCCCAAAATAAGTTAGGTTGTATAGAGCCTCACATGTTCCTATAAGCTTGTTAACATTTTATTTAAGTGTTTGAAAGTATGCATGAGTGATTTGAAGCCATTTGGAAGTCGAACGCCAAGGGACAACCAAGACGTTCGACGACTAGTCAACAAGAGGCCTTAGATGTTTTTATGTGCTTAAATGTATTTGATTGGCCTATGAAGTCCTTATATGAGTAACAATTATGTTTATAGGTAGTAAGTTAAGTTTCATGAAGTTTAGAGGTCAGAGGTCCAAGAACGTCCAAGACGTTCGAAAGTTAGCCCTTGAGACGTGCATCTGTGTATCTTGAGTGTGCCTAGCATGTTTTGACGTGTTGCGAGTGTTTGTGTTGGTTGAAACTGATGTTGAAGGTCCTTGACTTTTAAGTACTATAATTACGTTGGAAACGTCCGGGTACGACTCCCCAAGGGCCCCACAAGAGGCCCTCAAGGAGGACCCAAAGGCTGTCAAGACACTGCCTTGGTAGTGTCAATTGACGAACCTCAACTGACGCCCCGTCCTTAATCGACGCCCCGTAGATGGGAGACATCAATAAACACTTATACGTGTGAGCTTATCCTCCTAGGAAGCAGTTGCATATGCAAACGACGGAGAAACAGGATGGCTCGTCGACCAAATGACTCCCTGTCGACTGTGGCCGTCAATGCAGCCTACTACTTTACTGCTTGCATGCTGAATCATTAAGGGGTGAAATGGATATTCACCCCACGTGCTAACCTTACCCTAGGTAATTTATTTGGTTATTTTTAAGTATATTAGTATGGTAAAAAATGTGAACACCTCCTTCCCAACTAATTCATCACAAATTAGACTTCCCTCCCAAACCAAACTCTCTATAGAAACCTCCATTGGAGATGAAGCACAAGATCAGCTTGTAAATAGGATTTCCATGGTTTCTTCACCAAGTTCTCGTAGGTTATTCATCTAGTAAATGAATGGTGATCCTTCATCTCCAGTTAATTGTAAGATCCCAAAAATGACTTAGGTGAATCTAGAGTCTAACATGGTTTTCATGATGGTCTAAGGTACTAAACTGGTCTTTAAAGTGTTATTGAGGCATTACCTAAGAATTTAGGTGCATTGAAAGTCAAACTTCAAGGGAAGATGAAGAGGTTCAACGACTAAGTCACCTATGTGCCTAATATGTGTTTTAAGTGTTTATATGTTATTCATGAGGTTATGAAGTCCTTAAATGAGTTATTATGTTGTGTATAGGAAGTGTGTCAAGTTTCGTGAAGTTTGGAGGTGAAACGCTCAAGAACGTCCATGACGTTCGAAAGATGTGCCTTTAAATGACCTTGTGTGTCTAAGCATGTTTTGTAGAGTTTTACGTGTTCGTTTTTTATGAAACTCATGTGGGAGGTCCTAATATCATATACGTACATGTTTGTGTTGGAAAAGTCCGGTCAAACATCCCCAAAGACCATCCAAGGGTCCTTGAGGAAGGACCCTTCTTGAGTGCCAAAGCTGCCCAAGACAGCCCAAACAACGTTTGGCAATCGATGCCCCGTTGGTGGGGTCTCGTCGTTTGAGACTTAGGTGTGGAATAGGAGAGGTCGAATACCATCCTCAGTCCCAGACCATGTACCAAAGGATGGTCCGTTGGTCAAAGGACGGGCCGTCGATGGGCCTTCGTCTGTAAGGCAGTCTCTGCGCAGGCTTCACTGTAATGTTAGGGGTGAAGTTGGGAATTCACCACAAGTCTTTTAAAATAGGTCGAAGGTTGTTTTAGGTGTTTATGGGTATTTTAAGAGTATATAAGTGATTATAATCTCATTTAAACCCTAACACTAAGATCAAAACCGTTTCCCTCCTAAAGTTTCTCAAAAAACCTCCATGAGAGTTCAAAGTGAAGATGAAGTTTGAAGATGGGTCTTCAATGGAGTTTATTCTTCAATTAGCATTGGGTTATTCAAATAAGGTTGTGAGTTATTCATCTAAGGCTTGGTATCACCTTAGAGACAATTTCAAAGATGATTTTCAAAGGATTTCAAAAACATGAAAAAGTCCAATTTCTACTCTAAGTCTTGGGTTCTTGCATGAAACGTTTTGAAAGCTTAATATATGATGTTATTGATGTATAATTGATGTTTTCCAATGAAACTATCCATGAACCCTTGATCTTCTCAAATCTCTAAATTTCACTAAAGTATGGGTGAATTGATTATGCTTTGATATTCATGAATTCATGTGTAGATTGTTATGGGCTTTTGATTCATGTATAGGTTATGTATGAATGGTTTATAGGTTGTTTCATTTTGATAAATTGAGTAATGAATACTCTTAGATCTATTTGCATGTTCAACTTATTGAATTAATATTAACTAAATGCTTATACATTTTAATGTAGTTTTCTATGGGCTTTCTAATGATGTAAGAATTGTATTCAATTGATATCTAATTGGTCTTAGATTGAAAAATCTATATTGAATTTACTTAGATTCATTGAGTATTATGATTTATGCTTTTAATTGTTGCCCATTACCATGGGTAAGGGCCTTATGATATTGTATTGTATGATTTAGCTTTGGATTGATATGGTGAGTTCAAGTGGGTGGTATGCTGCCCTAACTCTCTTAATATTATGTATAGCTATCGTAATTTAGCTCTTGAATTATGTGTGATTGGTATGGTCCACTTATGGTTGCGGTGCTATGTGAATTGATGTGGCCTTATCAGCGTTATTTTAAGTATATTGATGATCATGGCCTTGTCGGCACTACTTGAAGTATTATGTTGATTTGTGTACTCGATTATGTGAAGTATGATCATATCTAGCTATATGTGAAGTAATGTGAAAGTATGTGTTTTCCTATTTAAGCTATTTAGGTGATCATGTTATACTATGACTATGTGTTAAGTGTGTACTCTTAGAGTTGATACATGATTCTTACTAATTGGTTATGGAGTCTTATTATGACTTTAATGATTATGTTAATGTAATGTATAGGTTGACTTAAAGATGATAATGGTTGTTCCTATGTGCTTCTAGAATGACATGTAATATGTGATTAAGTGAAGTAATGTTGTGTCTTGTTTAGGTAGACTTGTGTCCCTTACTTGATGCTTGTATGAATATGAATATGTGATGTCTTGACTTAAGAAGCTATTTTGTTATAGTCTTAAATGTATGAATGATTTGAGACCTTAAATGATGATTAGAATGTCCATTATGTGAAACCTTGAACCTAGCGGTAAGGTTATGAAACTTGATATCGAAAGCTATAATGGTATCCTTCATGTAATTTAAAGATGGACTTAAGGTTGATTGGATGGAACAAAATCATATCAATACTTAGGATGTTCATGATGAGCTTCTTGACACCATTGGAAGGCGCCCCCTAGAGGACCTCTTTAGTAGGGTAAAAGTAATGGGTTAGGAACATGATGTAAAACCCTTAAAATGAACCTTAATGTGATGTACTCTATGAGAACAAAGGCTAGCACCGAGTGATTATGGAAAGGGAAGTAGCTCTAGTTAAAGGATAAGGCTTGTAGTAATTGAGGACGAAATCTAGAAAAGAACAAAGGAGAACTTAAGAATAATGAAAGATTAGAACTATAAAGCAATGAAGAACAAGAAAGAAGAGATAACTTTATTTGATTAGTCAGTTTAGTTTTTCACTACCTAAGACTTGCAGTTATAATAAAGAACTAAGTTCATGTCCTAAAAATCAGCAACACATATACTAAAGATAAACAAACTCCTAGAGACTAGGTAAAGAAATTATTTGAGGAAAACTACAGCTAATTTACTGCAGTAAAATAAATAAAAGGCTGCAGTCCTAAAAAATAGCAACAAACACTCCTCCTTGGTTTAGGAACTGTTGATTCCTATTTTTTCTCTAAAAAAACTCAAACTTTATGAGGGAAAGTGGCTTGGTAAAAATGTCCGCAACCTGCTCATCACTCTTGCAATAAAGAAGCTTCACATTTCCATGTTTCTGCACGTCTCTTAAGAAAAACAACTAGATATTGAAATGCTTCATTTTTACATGAAAAACTGGATTATTAGCAAGAAATAACAGGTTGGTTATCAATAAAAACCTCAATCACTTCTTTTTTCTCCATATTCAGATCACACATAATTTTCCTTAACCATAGTGCTTGATTCAGAGCTGATGTTGCAGCAATAAATTCTGCCTCGGTTGTTGATTGTGCTACTATATCTTGTTTCTTGGAATACCAAGAGAAAGCTCCTGACCCAAGATTGAAACAGAAACCTGAAGTACTCTTCATATCAGGTGCACCACCCCAATCACTATCTGAGAATCAGTTAAGTCTAAACTTCTGACTTTTGTGAAACTTAACACCATAGTTGATAGTTCCCTGGATGTATCTGACAATTCTTTTAGCTGGTCTCAAGTGTAAATCACTTGCACAATGCATGAACCGAGACAAAAAACTCACTGCATTCACAATATCAGGCCCAGTTGTAGTCAAATACATCAAGCAGCCAATAATACTTCTATAATATGCCTCATCCACATTTTCAGTTCCAAATTCTTTTGGAAAAAATTCCTGTTTGTTCATTGGAGTAATGATAACTTTACAGTCTTCCATATGAAACTTCTTTAGGATTTCTTGAGCATATTTTTTCTTGCAGATGAACACATTTTCTTCATTTTGTTTGATTTCCACTCCAAGAAAGTACGCCATCAGTCCAATGTATGTCATTTCAAAGACCTTCATCATTTCAAACTTGAAGTCCTCAATTAGGCAAACCTTACTTCCTGTGACAAAGAGATCTTCAACATACAAAGAAATAATAAGTATGTCTGCACCTGAACACTTAATATAAAGTGTAGATTCAGATAGGCTCTTATTGAAACCTAAACTGAGCATATGATCGTCAATCTTGCTATACCAAGCTCTTGGTGCTTGGTTTAAACCATAAAGAGCTTTCTTTAGCAAATAAACCTTATTTTATTGCCCCTTGACAACAAAGCCATCTGGTTTCTCAACATAAATCTCTTCCTGGAGAATACCATTGAGAAAGGCCGACTTAACAACAAGTTGATAAACTCTCCAACCTTTTTCTACTGCAATTGCTAGCAGCAATCTGATTATGTCAAGTCGAGCAACTGGTGCGAAAGTTTCTAAGTAGTCTACTCCAAAGATCTGAGCGTAACCTTTCAGTACAAGCCTCACTTTGTGTTTGTTAATGGAACTATTAGGATTCATCTTTTTCCCGAATACCCATTTTACACCAATAATATTTCTTTCTAGAGGTTTCTCAACAAGCACCCAGGTCTAATTTTTTTCGATCATCATCATTTCCTCCTTAATTGCTGCCACACATTTGTTATCCCCTTCTACTTCCTCATAGCTTGCGGGCTCACGAATTGCAGTATTGCATCTCTGGTAGATATCAGACATCAATCGCGTGCCTCTAACAGGAGGATCATCTACTAGATCTTTTGGATCTAATAGACTGTCAACTAGTGGATTGTTTTCCGGCTTCTCCCAGTTACAGTGCTTGTCCTCAATGAAGTGGACATCTCCACATACAACAATATTCTCTGTTTGAGGTTCATATACCTTATATGCTTTGGAGAAAACACTATAGCCTATAAAGATGCAAGGAACTGCCTTCTTGTCAAGCTTATCTCTTTTAACCTGTGGTATATAAGAGAAACACAAGCAACCAAAAATTATGAGAAATTGCAATGAGAGTTTCTGACCATACCATGATTCATATGGTGTTTTATCCTTTACAGATCTAGAAGGAAGTCTGTTTTTTTAAAAAAAAAAAAAGCAGTGTTGTAAGCATCCACCCATAACCTCTTTGGTAGATGTTTCTCATGTAGCATGCACCTAGTCATCTCCATTTTAGTTCTGTTTTCCGCTCCCTTACTCCATTTTGTTGTGGAGTATAAGGAACTCTTACTTGGTGTTCTATGCAACCTTTGTCACATAGTAATTTGAAGTGATTTGAAGTGTACTCCTTCCCATAATCATACCTTAAAGTCTGAATTTTGCAGCGACTTTGATTTTCCACTTTTACCTCAAAATTCCAAAACACATCAACTACCTCAGACTTGAATTTTAAGAAAAAACGGCAGGTATGTCTTGTTAGATCATCAAGAAATACAATGTAGTAAAGACTACCATTTAAAGTTGGTGTTCTATGAAGTCCACACAGGTCTTTATGAATGAGATGAAGCTTTTTTGATGCGCTCCAACTTTTTTTTGGAAAGGCAGCCTGTTCATCTTTACAAGTAAGCAAACTTGGCAATCTGTCCACCGATTCTGCAATCTTGGTAGATCATTCACAAGTTCCTTTCTTTGAAAGAACATCATACCTTGATGATGAAAATGTTCCATTCTTTTATGCAAAACTTTTTGAGAGTTGTGTGTCATGAGAAAAGCTGTCTGCGCTTCTTCAAATTGATTGAGCGCGAAACACCTCCCCTCCATTTTGACCTTGAATATCTCATCGCCAGATGGATCTTCTATCACACAAGTTTTGTCTTTGAAGAAAATATTGAATCAATTTTCCATTAATTGACCAACACTGAGAAGGTTCGATCTAGGTATGGTACATACAAAACATTTGTGATAAGTTTAGTTCTAGAGCCACTGGTAATGGCTATGGCACCCTTGCCTTTCACAGCAAGACATTCACCATTTTCAATTCTAACTTTCTTTGTCTCACTGTTCCACAATTCTTTGAACAACATCTTATCAGATGTCATGTGGTTAGAGGAACTACTATGAACTAACCAACTTTCACTTGAATCTAAAATTGTGAAACAAGTTGCAACAAAAATGTGATATTCTTCTCGATCAGCAACTTGAGCTTCAACTTCAAGCTGCTGAATTTTGGCTTTACAAATTACAGTTTCATGACCCTGTTGATTGCACTTGCTGCATTTTACATCAGGTCTCCTCCAACATTTGAAAGGAGGGTGGCCTTCCTTTTCACAATGCCGACAAGGAGGATAGCTAGACTTCTTGCTTTTAGCAAAATTCTCACTATTTTGTCCTTGTATCTTCTTGGTCTTCTTCTTCTTGTTTCTTCCATAATGATGTTTAACTAGCAGGGCTACTTCAACAACTCCTTCTTGTCTCATTACACGTCGTTGCTCTTGTGGTTGAAAAGCACTTAAGAGCTCCGCTAGTGTAATTTTTTACAAGTCCTTAGTATTTTCTAAGGTTGTAACAGTAGCCTTAAATTTTTCAGGTACTTTTACAAGGATTTTCTCAAAAAGCTTTGAATCGTTAAAAGTGGAACCCAACAATCTGACTCGATTTGCTATATTAAGAAGTCTGTCAGAATACTCCTTTATGGTTTCACGTCCCTTCATCCTTTGCAGCTCAAACTCACGTACTAAATTTAGCACTTGCATCCCTCAAATTCCTTCATCCCCTTCATACTCAGTCTTGAGATCATCCTATACCTCTTTTGCTAACTTCAAGGACATAATACGAGTAAAGATGGTGGATGAAACTTCTATATACCGACATGCCTTTGCCTTTGATTTCATGGTTTTCCTTTCCTTTTGATTTTTAATCTGCGCAATTGTGTGATTGTTCGGTAAGGGAACAATTACGTAATCATCTTCCACAGCTTCCCAGAGATTCAGAGCTTCTAGATATGTTTGCATTCAAACAACCCAGATCTGATAACTTTTTCCAATAAAAGCTGGTGGTGCCATTAAAGTAAAACTTGCTTATCTGTCCATGGAATTCACTAAAACAGATTAATGAACACGCACAAGTCCCTCAAGAATAAAAAGCATTGATACAAATTGTAGTTAATTAAGGAAGAAATCCAGAAAAGAACAAAGGAGAACTTAAGAATAATGAAAGATTAGATCTATAAAGCTATGAAGAACAAGAAAGAAGAGATAACTTTATCTGATTATTCAGTTTATTTTTTCACTGCGTAAGACATGCACTTATAATAAAGAACTAACTTCATGTCCTAAAAATCAGCAACACATCTGCTGAAGATAAACAAACTCTTAGAGACTAGGTAAAGAAGTTATTTGAGAAAAACTAAAGCTAATTTACTGTAGTATAATAAATAAAACATTGCGGTCCTAAAACATAGAAACTAACAAGTCTAGATCCCAAAGAAGCCCTTCATATTCCTTAACCATGTGCCTACATGGGATGTGTCCAAGTTATACCCTTGGCAAGTAGAACAACCTCATCGGAGTAGGATAGAACTCCGGATTCCATGCTTTGGTAACATGGTCTATGTCGCTTATTGCCTACTCTCATAATGTGGAATACTTACTAGTGTTGGAGGAGTTCTATGAAGTCTAGGTGGTGGCTATCTAGAAATTGCACAATAGGCTTTGAAGATGTTAGTGAGAGTCCTTAGGTCTTCTCCAAGACCATTACTTGAAAGTGCTTATGTGATGAATGTATCTTAAATAAATTAAGAAATGAAATGACTTAAGTTAAGAAAGAATGTTAAATAAATAAGTTCTTATCTAGAGTAGTTAAGGGTTGTCTAGTTAAGGTATGAAGGGGGCATAGATATGGTCACTTCATCTCTTACTTAGATAAGTCTTAGTAATGATTCTAGTAAATGAATGTGATTGATTATGTGGACATTATCGTAACCTAGGTAAGTCTTAAGTATTACTTAGGTAATCTTGAAGAGGTCAATTATGGACATTCTCTTCTAGAGTTACTTGAGTAGGTCTTTTGATAACCTTTGAAAGGAGAATGTCATGTTCTATGTATGTTATGATGCTATGAGAATGATTATATCTTAGGTATTCTATAGGATCCCTTGAGTGTGGGTGAAATGGATTGTATGGGAGGTCTCTCCACACTCACTCAAGTGAACCTTAGAATCACGTTTGGCAGGAGGATCTCATGCTCATGTGCTTGATGTATTGTAAGTGTGTATGAGTCTCATTCTAAGTAGTCTTAAGGATCGTTTTTGCATGCTTTGAGAGGGTGTATGGGCGGTATCTCTTTGTGTGACTTAAGTGAATCTTAGGATAGCATTAATGAGAAGACTACATGCTAGGAGGTGTGTTTGATGAAGGACTAATCACTTCACCTCCCTTCAATGTACAGTGATTTGAGTTACTGTTAAGTAGCTCCTAAAATTATGATACTTGGTTTAAATGATTTCTTATGTAATTCTAAGTTGATAAATGTTGTTCTTAAGTTTATAGTATGATGTTTTAATCAAAATTCATGAAAAGTATTTTATTGACTAAATGTCCCTTTTTCATGATTTTTGCTTGGCTTTCATACTTAGTACATCAATTGTGCTAACCCCTTGTTTTCCCTTTTTGACTAAAGTGTAGGGAATTGGAAGTCTTGATGTGCCATATAGGATGGATAGATTTCTAAGGGTTAAATATGAAGTATTGGTGAGTCCTCATCGATTCGAGGACAATATCCACATGTTTATTTATGTCTTAAGTCTTTACTTTATGTCTTGTATGTGCTTAGTCCAAGTTTTGTATACTCTATAGTTTATATGGTTGAAAGGGATATTGTAAAGGTCTAATGTTTTGATGAAAGTCTTCCGCTTATGTATTTTTGATAGAAAGAGTTCTTCGTGTGTGAAGAAAGTTTTAAATTCTTACTCATTTTAGAATATTTATTATGCAATAAATGGTCCGAGTCTCTTAGATGAGACTTCTTTAAGTCTCATTTAACGTGTGACGAACTCAAGGATGATCTAACTTCTTGGGTGTACTTGAGGGTCGTGAAAAGCTTGGTATCAGAGCCAGGTTTGGGGAGTGTCGTAGTTGTCTCATGAACCACATCTAATAGAGTCTTGTTTATAATGTGAAGCGCGCCATATTATGAATAAGAGGCTATTGGGTGCTAGGAAGAGTTTCACTTCTTCATTCATCTAATCGTGCCTAAGATCTTTGTATATGGTGTCTTTCAATTATCTCCCTTATGTGTTTGGTTATTTGAGTGTGACTTTATGAAGATTGGGTTTAGGGAGAGAAAATATGAGATTTGACTTGTTAGATGAGGTGAGAAAGATGGTGTTGATGACCTTTAGGTTGGTTTTGTTACCTTTTGAAGGGTAGTATAGTTAGAAGGAATGGTAAGGTATAAAGTTAGAAGTGTAAAGGAAGTAAAGAGACTTGAAAGAGTAATGGTGAGTTTCTCCTAGTAAGGGGGATGTAGTGGTTATATGGTTGAACCTTTCAGAGTCTTTAGTTTCATGAACTAGACTTTGGGTGAGGAAGTATTAGTAAGGTTTAAGGTGCCTTGAGGGAGTTCCTTGAGGTAGATGTTATGTTGACCTTAGTATGGGTTTCTCCTAAGTGGGGGAGTATGGTGAAGAGTTTTTGTGGAAAATGAGTTCCAAACATTCTCCTTATGATATGCATGATTGGTTTAAATTGAATTTCTTTAACTTCTTGCATTTTGTATTTTATGAAGCCATGATCATGTTGTAAACATTGTTTATATGAAGTTACCTTGCATATTAGCATGTTTCTATCACGAAATTGCCTAAAAGTTGCATTTTCTCAAAAGTGGCACAATTTAGTCAAGTCATTGTAATATTTTTCAAAAATTGACTAATTGACTTTTTTGTCTAAAATTGTTATAATGTGGTTAGAACTGATGTATATGAGTATGAAAATGAATATTAATGAGTTTTTACTATTTGGAATGAAGGATGTGAGTTTTATAGCATGATGAGTTATAGAATCTATTCTAGTTTCATGTTGTGTTGTGAATCTCTTACTTACGTGAAATTGATTTTTTCTCCTTGATTATTGGTTATATTGTATTTTTATTGTCTTCTAATTGAATATCTATACTTAGAAGTGTTCGGGAAGTGACAAGTGTCATTCGAGGACGAATGTTGTCGAAGTGGTGGAGAATGTAAGATCCCAAAAATGACTTAGGTGAAGATAGAGCCTAACATGGTTGTCATAACGGTCTAAGGTCCTAACATGGTCTATAAAGTTTTATTGAGGCAGTATATAAGAATTTAGGTGCATTGGTAGTTAAACGCCAAGGGACGACCAAGACGTTCGACAACTAAGTCACCTATGTGCCTCATATGTGTTTTATGTTTTTATGTTTGATTCATGAGGTTATAAAGTCCTTAAATGATTTATTATGTTGTTTATAGGCAGTGCGTCATTTTTCTTGAAGTTTGGAGGTCAAACGCTCAAGAACGTCCATGACGTTCGAAAGATGTGCCTTGAAATGACATTGTGTGTCTAAGAATGTTTCGTAGAGTTTTATGTGTTCGTTTTGGATGAAACTCATGTCGGAGGTCCTAAAATCATACACGTATATGTTTGGGTTGTAAAAGTCCGGGCAAACATCCCCAAGGACCATCCAAGGGTCCTTGAGGAAGGACCCTTCTTGAGTGCCAAAGCTGCCCAAGACAGCCCAACAACCGTTTGGCAGTCGACGCCCCGTTGGTGGGGTCTTGTCATTTGAGACTTAGGCGTGAGAGAAAAGACGCCAAAGACAAGCCTCATTACCAGACCACGAACCAAAGGATGGTTTGTTGGTCAAAGGATGGGCCGTTGATGGCCCTCCGTCTATGAGGCAGTCTCTACGCAGGCTTCACTGTAATGTTAGGGGTGAAGTTTAGAATTCACCCCAAGCCTTTAAAAAATAGGTCAACGGTTGTTTTTGTTTTTTATGGGTTTTTTAAGAGTATATAAGTGACTAAAATATCATTTAAATCCTAACACTAACATGAAAAACCTTTCCCTCCTAAAGTTTCTCCAAAAACCGCCATGAGAGTTCAAATTGAAGATGAAGTTTGAAGATGGGTCTTCAATGGATTTTATTCTTTAATTATCATTGGGTTCTTCAAATAAGGTATATGATTTCTTTATCTAAGGATTGGTATAACGTTAGAGACAATTTCAAAGATGATTTTCAAAGGATTTCAAAAAGAGGAAAAAGTACAATTTCTACTCTATGTCTTGGGTCTTGCATGAAACGTTTTGAATGCTTAAGATATGATGTTATTGATGTATAATCGATGTTTTCCAATGAAATTCTCCATGAACCCTTGATCTTCTCAAATCTCTAAATTTCACTTAAGTATGGGTGAATTGATTATGCTTTGATATTCATGAATTCATGTGTAGATTGTTATGAGCTTTGATTCATGTATAGATTATGTATGAATGGTTTATAGGCTGTTTCAATTTGATCAATTGAGTAATGAATACTCTTAGATCTATTTGCATGTTCAGCTTATTGAATTGATATTAACTAAATGCTTATAGATTCTAATGTAGTTTCCTATGAGCTTTCTAATGATGTAATAATTGTATTAATTGATATCTAATTGGTCTTAGATTGAAAAATCTATATTGAATTAATTTAGATTCATTGAGTATTATGATTTATGATTTTAATTGATGTTCATGATCATGGGTAAGGGCCTTATGATATTGAATTGGATGATTTAGCTTTGGATTGAAGTGGTGAGATCAAGATGGTGGTATGCTTCCCTAACTCTCTAAATATTATGTATAGCTATTTTAATTTAGATCTTGAGGTATGTGTAATTTGTATGGTCCACTTAAGGTGGTGGTGTTATGTGAATTGATGTGGCCTTGTCAGCGTTATTTTAAGTATATTGATGATCATGGCCTTGTTGGCACAACTTAAAGTATTATATTGATTTGTGTAGTTGATTATGTGAAGTATGATCATATCTACCTATATGTGAAGTAATGTGAAAGTATGTGTTTTCCTATTGATTCTATTTAGGTGATCATGTTATACTTTGACTATGTGTTAAGTGTGTTGTCTTAGAGTTCATACATGATTCTTCCTAATTGGTTATGGAGTCTTATTATGAATATGATGATGATGTTAATGTAATGTATAGGTTGACTTAAAGATGATAATGGTTGTTCCTATGTGCTTCTAGAATGACATGTAATGCGTGATAAAGTGAAGTAATGTTGTGCCTTGTTTAGGTAGACTTATGTCCCTTACTTGATGCTTTTATGAATATGAATATGTGATGTCTTAACTTAAGAAGCTAAAGCGTCTTAGTCTAAAATGTATGAATGATGTGAGACCTTGAATGATGATAAGAAGGTATTTTATGTGAAACCTTGAACCTAGCGGTAAGGTTATGAAACTTGAAGTGGAAAGCCGTAATGGTATCCTTCATGTAATGTAATGATGGACTTAAGGTTTATTGGATGGAACGAAATCATATCGATACTTAGGAAAGCATTAAGAGTTTCTTGTCTCCATTGGAAGGCATCCCCTAGAGGACCTCTTTGGTAGGGTAAAAGTGATTGGGTTATGAACATGATGTAAAACCCTTTGAATGAACCTTAATGTGATGTACTCTATGTGAAAAAAGGCTAGCACTGAGTGAGTATTGCAAGGGAAGTAGCTCTAGTTAAAGTATGACGCTAGAGTACAAAGAAGTCCTTCATATTCCTTAACCATGTGCCTACATGGGATGTGTCCAAGTTCTACCCTTGGCAAGTAGTACAACATCATCGTAGTAGGATAGAACTCCGGATTCCATGCTTTGCTAACATGGTCTATGTCGGTAATTGCCTATTCTCATTATGTGGGATAATTACTATTATTGGAGGAGTTTAATGAAGTCTAGTGGTGGTATGGGACGCTATCTAGACATTGCACAATAGGCTTTGAAGATGTTAGTGAGAGTCCCTAGGTCTTCTCCAAAACCATTACTTTAATGTCCTTATGTGATGAATGTCTCTTAAATGAATTAAGAAATGTAATGAATTAAGTTAAGAAAGAATGTTAAATGAATAAGTTCTTATCTAGAGTAGTTAAGGGTTGTCTAGTTAAGGTGTGAAGGGGGCATAGGAATGGTCACTTCATCTCTTACTTATATAAGTATTAATAATGATTCTAGTTAATGAATGTGATTGATTATGTGGACATGATCCTAACCTAGGTAAGTCTTAAGGATTACTTAGGTAATCTTGAAGAGGTCAATTATGGACATTCTCTTCTTGAGTTACTTGAGTAGGTCTTTTGATAACCTTTGAAAGGAGAATGTCATGTTGTATGTATGCTATGATGTTATGTGAGAATGATTCTATCTTATGTAGTCTATAGGATCCCTTGAGTGTGGGTTAAAGGGATTGTATGGGCGGTCGCTCCACACTCACTCAAGTGAACCATGGAATCACCTTTGGTAGGTGGATCTCATGCTCAAGTGCTTGATGTATTGTAAGTTTGTATGGGTCTCATTCTAAGTAGTCTTAAGGATCGTTTAGGCATGCTTTGAGAGGTTGTATAGGCGGTCTCTATTTGTGTGACTTAAGTGAATCTTAGGATATCTTTAACGAGAAGACTACATGCTAGAAGTTGTGTTTGGTTAAGGACTAAGCACTTCACTGTAACAGTGATTTGATTTACTGTTAGGTAGCTCCAAAAATTATGATATTTTGTTTAAATGATTTCTTATATATTTCTAAGTTGATAAATGTTGTTCTTATGTTTATATTATGATGTTTTAATCAAAATTCATGAAAAGCATGTTCTTGTATAATGTCCTTTTTCATGGTTTTTGCATGGCTTCCATACTTGATACATCTAATGTGCTAACCCCTTCTTTTCCTTTTTTGACTAAATTGTAGGGAATTGGAATTATTGATGTTCCATGGAGGAAGGATAGGTTTCTAAGGGTTGAAGATGAAGTATTGGTGAGTCCTATCGATTCGAGGAAAACATCCACATGTTCGTTTATGTCTTAAGTCTTTACTTTATGTCTTGTATGGGCTTAGTCCCAAGTATTGTATACTCTAAATTTTAGATGGTTCAAAGAGATATTGTAAAGGTCTAATGTTTTAATATTCGTCTTCCGCTTGTGTATTGTTTATAGAAAGAGTTCTTCGTGTGTGAAGAAAGTTTTAACTTCTTACTCATTTTAGAATATTTATTATGCAATGAATGGTACGAGTGGCTTAGATGAGAATTCTTGAAGTCTCATTTGCCGTGTGACGAACTCAAGGATGCTCTAACTTCTAGAATGTACTTGAGGGTCGTGACATTAATCTTCCATCATGAGAGTTCTTCTCGATGTTTTCAAAGAGAAAAATATGACCAAACTTCTCCTTCTTCAATCAAGCCAGGGGTTCTTTCTCAAAATGTTTTTAAAGGCTTCCTCATGATTAATTGATATTAAATGTTGATTGTAACGTGAATTTCCATGATGAACCCATGCTCTCTTCAAACTATCATTTTAGCCTATGTGTGGGCTTTGTGATCTTCAATTTAGGTGGATTGAATTATGATTCTAGAATGTTGAATTTGTTATATCTACTGCCTACATGGTAATGTGATGATGAATTATGTGATATTGGATCAATGTGGATTGATGCTTGAAGGACTTGAACTCTACTTTCTATTGAATGTTAATGCATGACCTTCACTGTAATATCGATTAGTGCATGATTGGAGGACTTGCTTACGTAAAGATAATTGTATCCACTGCCTTATATTGATGTTATTGATCAATTGTGGGTATGAACCATTCATGATCAATGTAAGGGAATCTTAGTAAGATTTATCTATGTTCTTCTAGCCTATAGATTAATATTGTAATATACATGATGTGATCTCAATTATAGGGTAGATGAAGCATGCTTTAGCTTAGGTTATTATCTTTTTATCTACTGCCTTACATGTATATTATTGATTAACTATGATTGATGCTCAGTGCTAGGGAAATTTGTGAGTGATCTATACTACTCTACTTCCTATCAATTGATGAATGTAGTGTACTCACTGTAATTTTAACTTTATAGTACATGAATATAGGATTTCGTTATTTAAAGATACTTGTGGCTACTGCCTTAGATATGAATTATTGATGTAATATGGGTATTTATCAATGATGATCAAAGTATGAGAAATTGGTAAGATTTTCTATCTTTTCTACTTCTCTATAGTATTGTTGATAGAATTAGACTTGTATGGCATTGTGTGATGTGGTCCACTTATGGTGGCGGTTTTTACATTATTGTCAATGTATATGTGATGTGATCATGGACTTCAAGGAAAATTATATTATGAATGTGTGTTGGTGATGATCACCCAATGTGAAGTCTCTTGCCTAGTCTTCTAGTCTAGTACTGATTGATGTTTTATGGCTATTGTATAAGCATGTGTATAACTATGTTAGGGATAGGTTTAGGTGCTGCCATTGATGAGTTATATAGTTAATAATCCCTTACCTATGTACCCCTATGTGAAGGTGTGAATAGCTAAGGTAAGGAGTCATAAGTGTAATATGAAGTTAGCTTGTCTCCTATGCTAAATTGTGTTGTGTGTTCTATGCTTGAATGTGTGTTGTGGTGTTAACAGAGTGTATGCCTCAATTTGTTGTTGATAGCCAATATGTGATCATGTTGACCAATGTACACACACTTACACATTGTGCATGCTTATAAGTAGTATAGATTCATGGTGTCTAATGAAAGGGTATTCTCATATGGACTAATGTCTACTACTATGCATGTAAGGTATAGGTATCTATGAAATATGTGATGTATCATTCATTAGGATTACTTGATAGGTGAAGTAGTATGGGAAAGGGCATGGGACCTTGTCTATGCAATGCACATGTGTACCTTGATAGGATTGTTCCTAGGTTTGGTTTTCTATGTACATGGATGTGAATACATGGTTATGTTATGAATGTGCATAGTGTCTGAATGAGTTTATATGATATCATAAATACACTTACGAATAAATGTATAAACACTTCTGACGTTAATGTGTTATGTGAAAGGCTTGCTCACATATAAGTATACACACACACATGTGTGATGATCTAGTCAATGGAGGGGCCTTGAAAGGTGTCCTCAAGTGTACCCTAAACTAGATGGTGATTTATATTTTCTATGTCCACGTGAAATGATTTCTCAAATGATATATGTTGATGAACTCTCATCTATGACCTATGAGCGAAGCATATGAGGAGTCAATCTCTTAAGTCTTATGTTTTATAAAGTAATGCAATAAAGTCTTTTCAATAAATGGAACTTAGCTTAGCATCGAGTGAACTTTACAATGGGAGGTGTTGGCTTTCCTTCGAGGAAGATTCACCATTGGGTTCTCATAATGTGTTGATTTCCCTTGGAGAAACATTCACCTATGGTTCCACATGATGTGTTAACTTCCCTTTGAGGAAGATTCACTCATGGTTTCTCATGAGATGAGGACTTCAATGCCAATGGGCATGGAGAGGGTCCAATTCATATCTCCAAGTTCCATAACTATGCTTGCCCCATGGGATCTAGCAAGTGATTTCAATTAGTATGCTAGTATGTATTAATGTTCTACTTTGGCTAAGTAGAGCACCTTCCCTTGGTGTAAGGATCTACAACACGAAATTTCATGTAGCACCCATGGTCTTAATGTCGGTTAAGGCTATAGTTTCCCTAAAGTAAAATGGACGATGGAAGTAAAGTAAGGACCCTAACTAGGATAACATAAGGGTAGTTGCTTAGTGTAGGTGGGGGTATGGGACTTCACCTATGCATTGCACAAGTGGCTCTTGAGGAAGTCCTAGGAAGGTGTTCCTATGCATGTGACTATGTTTTTTTTCTTTATGTAAGACTTTGTAGTATTTTTCTACTTGTAATGAAGATGTGCATTGTATGAGTCTTAATGGATCTATGTGATTTGGTATCTTTTTATATACACTATGTAGGTCTTATTGATTATGTGATGCAGGTCATGCCTAGTTTGGATGAAGTTGTCTTCACTTGCTATGTTGATGTATGAATTGGATGTTAAGGCATGTGGTCTCATGATAGGTTTACCAAGTATGTGCGAGGTTATGGGGCTTCACATGTACATTGCACTAGTAGACTTAGATTGGGATTGTGAGTAAGGTCTTATAATGTTCTATGTGAAGTGAAATTATATGTGCAAAGTGAATAGAGTTTAGTGTAATGTCACTATGGTCTTGGCTTAAATGTGTCTATGATGTACAATACTTCTATGATGGTATGTGCTGGCTTGTGTAGAATGTATCTATGATTCCCTTGTGGTCTTAAGGTGACGCATTGCACAAAGTATCACTAGAGGGTTACTTGGGAGGTTAATGAATTAAGGAATTAAGAAGAAAAGGATTCACTATAAGAGGGAATTATGCTTACTGTAATGTGACTCCAAAATGCCTTAAATACAATGTGTGATTTTGTATGATTGATGACCATTGAATATACTTATATGAAGTATATGAATTTTATAAATGATATTGTAACTTGTTTTATGAAGATTTCACAAAAAGGCATGATACATTGTATAAATGCTAAACTCAACTCTCATAATTTCCAAAACCCAATTGATCTTCCTTCTCTCATCTTTCTCTCTCCCAAAGAAACTCCATAGAAGAGCAAGCAAAGGAGGGTCTAGGGCTGCAAAGCATTAGTTTTTTACATTAAACTTCATCAATTAATAAGGTATGGGATTCCTTTCACCTTTGGGATTCCTTTCCCCAAAGGGTTCTCTCAAAATTGATTTCAATAAGAAGAGTTTTAGATGGGTTTTATTCTATTATAAAATTGATCCTCTATTTGTCATTGATTATGATTTATTTAGATACTTATGAGTATATTATGATTTATTGTAATCCAATCATGCTATTTCTTAATTAATTAACCTAGGGTGTGAAGTAGATCACGAATTTTACCTAAGTCCCTAACCCTAGGCTATGAACTAGTGATGAATTATTGTGTAGTGATTCAATTGACTTCATTATTGTGTTAATTACTATGGTGTGATAGTATTACACCATTTTTGGGTTAAATTATATGGTTGATGGTAAAACCTTGATGATGTCTTATGAAGGAGATTGGGGTAAGTCTTGTGATCTCAAACCCTTATTTCGATTATGATTGCTTGTGTTTAGTGACGAAGTTATATTGAAGTATACCTTATGACAAGGTCGATTAGGGTTGTGATGAAAGGTGTTCTCCTGCAATTCCTATTGAGTTATGCCTATGACTATATAATGGGTAGACCCTATGACCTAAACTAAGCCATGAATATTAATTTAAAATATTTCAAAAGGGACTCTAGCTTAGCACCTAGTGAACTAGTAGTGAGGAGTGTCCCTTTCCACATAAGTAAGGTAGGATATCTAATGTACTCATGAGATTTGAGACTATAATACATGTACCAGAAAAAGGGTCCCAACTATAACTCCTAGTTATTGCACTATGTTGCCCCCATAGGAATACTAGCTACTGGATCCACCTAGATTCTATGTTCATGTTTTAGTACTGCCTTGGGAAGTAGTCCATTTTCCTTCGGTGTAGGGTTACATGACACCGGATTCCACATTCGATCATCTGGTCTCTGTCGGTTAATGAAAGATGTTCCCGAAATTAAAATAAAGTAATAAAGTGAACTCTAACTAGGATGACTTGAGGGGTTTGACTTAGTCTAGATAGAGGTAGGGGACTCTACCTATACATTGCTCTAGTTAGCCTTGAGGGGAGTCTTAGAAGGATGTTATAGTATGCTTATATGCTTATAAATGTAAATGATATGTATATGATAATCTTACATGTTAATGATACCACGTGATGTTGATTTCACTTATGAACATGTATTTGGTCTCTATTGCTAAAGTATGAATATGTTTACTCTTAATGATATAGTATGTGAAGTTGGGAATTGCTTAAGGTTCTTTTTGAGTTTACTTGGTTGAGTGAGGTTAAGGGGCCTTACTTACTCATTGCACAAGTGTACTTAATGGGCATTCATGAGTAAGGTTCTTGCTTGGTTATGATGTTATGAACTCTTATACATGCTTGTTGATATTATAACTTGATGGTAGAGTTGTTTTAATTATATTCTCAATAATGATGCTATATATGTTGACTTGACTAAACTTGATATTGTTAGTCTTTTATTGAACATGGTCTTGACTTAAGAGATATGTGCTATTGGTTTGTATTGGGGTGCTTGAATTTATGTAAGGCTTTTCAAAGTAAATTATTATACTTTAATAAAATGTCTCTTTTTAGCATGATTTCTATGTTGTATGTGCATATGGTCCTATAATTAATACAAGTGATGTGCTAACACCGTTTCTCCCTTTTTCCCCAACATTTTATGTTCCGGTCGTTGAAGGATTCGTGATGACTCTTGAAGAAGACTTAGATTCTCATTCTCCATGTTGGGTAGGTACTCACCACCTCGAGGACAATGCCACTTTCTAGCATTGGATGTTAATTAGACTTAAATACACTTTGATCATTCTCTTTTACTTGAATACTATGATTGTATAGCCTATATGTGGCTTTTGTATTGATGTACAGGCTATGCCCAATTGTTATACTCTTGTCTAGATTGTTTAATATGGGACATCAATTTTAAGACTTTGTTATGTATCTTATATATATGTGCCAAATATGTAGAAGACTATGTATTCTTCTTATAGGAAGGGTCTACGTATACTCACTATAATATATTATGTGCAAGCGAGAGTTCTAAGTAAACCTCAATGTAGAAGTAGTTAAAATATTTTAAATTTTCCACGATTTAACCTATGAAATGCAAATGACAAATGCTAAGAGTTTAGTCTTAGTCCTCGTAAAGAATGACAAAACCGGTTACTCCTAGGGGGTGCTCCCCGGATTTGATAACGAAGGTTGATGAATTCTTCCACCTTAGCTTCCCTCAGCTCTCTAGGAAAGAACCTATCCAGGAATGTCTTCTTGAAGATCTCCCAAGTCACCGGGCCACCTGTTAATGCTCTATTATCCCTCCATTGTAGATACCAAGTTTGGGCCACATCCTTGAGTTGATAGTATGCCAAATCGGCCTTCTCAATTGAGGTCAAACCCATAGCATAGAGAATATTGTAGAACTCATCGAGAAAATATTAAGGGTCCTTATCCGACCTCGATCCAAAAAACATAGGTGGAATCATTCTAGTAAAGTCTCTCAACAGCGAGGCCATATTGTTAGCATGTTGAGGCACTCAAGGTCCAACCTCCCTATTTATTTGAGACGTCATGTCTTGGACTTGAGAAGTGAAGACATTAGCTTGAGATGTCATGGCTTGAGTTAAAGTGAGAAAAGCCGCCCATATATCTCTATCGGTCATTGGTGAAGGAGATTTCGGAACTTGATCACCCATAGCAACTTCTTCAAGTGGAGGCACTTGGTTGTCTTGTGGAGAACTTTGTTGTCTTGTGGAGCACTTGGTTGTCTTGATCACCCACATTAGCCATTTATTCCTCGGCCCTTGTAGTAGCTGACCTTCTAGTATTCATATCAATAACCACGATACAAGGTTTAGGTGAAAGCACATAACAAGAATCTAGAGGCACGACATAGGAATACAAGAGTAAATGAGAGTTTCTAAGCATCACATAGTCTCTCATTAATAAGTGTGGCGCGCTTCACAATTATGAATAAGAATCTACATAGATGTGGTTTAATGAGACATCATTTCTATAGATATTCAACCTCATCCTATGATACCAAGTTTGTCACATCCGGGGAGTGCCCCTTAGAAGTAACCGGTGTCGTCGTCCTCGAAGAGGACTAAGACTGACCTCTTAGCATTCATCATTTGCATTTCATAGGTTAAATTCATGATCAAATTCACAACCTAGGTTAATGAATAAATAAATAGCATAATTGGATTGCAATACAACATAATCTACGCATAATTATCTAAATAAATCATAAACATAGTAACTTAGAAGATACATTTGGTAATAGAAGAAAACCCACATGAAAGCTCTTCTTTTTGAAATCAATTAGAAGGAACCCTTTGGGGAAAGGAATCCCATATCTTGTTAGTTGATGGATAATGATCAAGAAAAACAATTTCATGCAGCCCTTAGACCATTACCTAGCCTTCAATGGAGTTGTTCTATTTGGTAGAGAGAAAGAAGAGAGAAGGAAGAGCAAATGAGTTATGGGAGTTGGGTTTAGTTTAATTAGGATTGGGGTCTTTATAGAGGTTATTAACAAACTTAATTACGCACCCCTTAACCCCCAACTAATTAAATAACAACTAAATTAACTAATTCAATTAATTAAAATGAAACAACACTTCACGGACCTAACCTACGAGACCCCGACTGATGGGCCGTAGGTCAGTCGACGTCGTTGGTGTCAGAGACTGGTCCAAATGGACCATTTGCCAAAATAGCTAACTGTTGGTTTGTCACAACCCGGGGCACCCCCTAGAAGTATCACGGTGTACTTGACCTCTCGGAGGTCTTATACAAGCCCATAGTTATCATTCATCGCATTGGCATAGTAAATTTAGCGAAAAATTTAAAACTTTTCATAGCACATCATATGCTAGAAACTTCATCCCATATATAGATAAAACATAAATCATAATACTTATATAGACCTTAAGTCTCTTTGCCATCTTAGACTCAACAACTTTAGAGTACATTAGGGACACGTCCCATAAGACACATAACATAACTATACAACATTGAAGGACTTTACATTAAAGACATAAGTAGGACATCCTTCATCTTTAATGATTCCTTTCATTGAGCTTGGAAATCATCTAGCAGGCTCTTCACCATTCAAGACATCCTTTAAGCATCCATGACTTACACTTTGTGTAAAAAGTAGAGAAGAATGGAATTAGCACAAGAATGTACCAAGTATGACAACCATGCAAAAACATGCATTTAAAAGGGACATTTTCTTCAAATCATACTTCATATCTTTTTGAGTAAATCTCTATAAAACCTTTAACCAATAGCATTTATATCATTCACATACATCATATAAACATCTTCAAAGGCCAAACATTACATAAGATCACATATAGGATTTATCACATATTAAGTCACATTACAGTGAGCCACCTTTACCTTAAGAGTGAGATAATTTGCTTTTATTCATTAACTTCCCAAGTAACCCTCTAGTTTACTTGGTGCAAAGTATCACCTTAATATCACTAAGAAAGCATACATACAACCTACATAATCCAACACATGTCTTCAAATAAGCATAACACATCAAAGACACATTTAGGTCAAAACCTTAGAAAGTTATAGTAAGCGACATCAAGTCACACATACCTTTACTTTTTTGTATACACATCATTATTAAACCTTGTTCATGACCCCAATCTTAGTCTACTAGTGCAATGAACATATGAAGCCCCATAACTCCACACATTCTTAGCAAACCACTCATGAGACCACAAACCTTAATATTAAATTCATATACATAAATAAGTGAATATAACGTCATTCATGTCAATACAAGAACTTCATCATATATTCAATAATATCACATCATGCATATAGACTCATACCATGCACATCTTCATAACAAGTAGACCAATACTACAAAGTCACGCATATGGACATAAACATAATCATATACATTAGGTCACCTTCCTAATACTTCCTAAGGAGTCACTTGTACAATGTCTAGATGGGTTCATTACTTCCACCGATACTAAGTAGCCTTCCTTAAGTCATCCTAGTTAGGATCCTATATCATTATTTCCATTGTCCATTTTACTTTAGGGAAACTATAGCCTTAACCGACATAGACCATGTGATGCTAAACATGGAATCCGGTGTCATAATCCCTTACACCGATGGAAGGTGGTCTACCGGCCAAGGTAGAACCCATTATAAACATAGCTTTCTAGGTGGATCCACTACCTAGTATCATATGGTGGCAACATAGTTCAAGAACTAAGAGATAGGTGTCCCTTTTTATACCATGTGGTAATTGGGCCTCGTCTCATGAGAATCCCTCGGATGACACATCCCAAAATAAAAGGGAAGTTAACATCACATGGGCAACTTTAGAGTGAACCTTTCCTTTTATGGACAAGTCATCACCTCCCATTGTCATGTTCACTCGGTTCTAAGCTAAGTTCCCTTTATTGAAAAAGCCTTCATTACATTTATTTGTAAAACATAGACTTAGAATATTCCTTCCTCATATGCTTAGAGCATATTCAAACATCTATTTAGTTTTAGAGTATTCTTGGCCACACCTTTCAAGGCCCCTCTATAAACTAGATCATATTTCATGTGTGTGTGTACATACATATATGTGTGCAAACCCTTCACATAACACATTAAGACCACACATGACCATACATTCATATTAATGCATATAGAAACCAAACTTAGGAACTATCCTATCAAAGTACACATGTGCAATGCATAGACAAGGTCCCATACCCTTGCCCATAGTAGTACACCTATCAAGTCATCCTAGTAAGGAAATACATAACATACTTTACATACATATACTTTACATGCATAGTAGTAGACACTAGTGAATATGAGAACAACCTTTCATTTAGACACTATGAACATTTACTACATTGTAAGCATGCATGAAGTTTGAGTGTGTGTACATTGGTCACATGATCACATAATGTCTATCACAAACTCATTGAGGCAGCCACCCTCTTAGACCACATTACCTCTTTTCAAACATAGACCACATAACTCACAATAGCATAGGAGGCAAGTTAACTTCATAGAATACTTTAAGACTCCTAGCATTAGCTCTTCACACATTCACATAGGGGTACATGGGTAGGGATCATCAACCATTATAACCTAAGACATGGCAGCACCTACACACGATATACACAACCCTTCACATGCTCATAACAATGGTGACATAACCTAGATTCACAACTCAAATAGAAGACTAGGCACAAGTTACACATAAAGAGATAATCATAACCACTTCTTCATATATTCATCAAATTGAAGAAAAAGACATGGTCAACATATATATAATTACATGAAGTAAACAGCGCCACAATACGTGGACCATACCACACAATGCCATGCAAGGTTTCATCAACATTATTATAGAAGAATCAATAAGTATAATAGTAGAACAATTCTTACCTATTCTTTAGTCTTTGGTCATCCTTGACCTCTAATACTCTTTCATCAATAAATTCAAATATAGGGAAGTAGCTAAAACATAATAATCATATACGAAGTCATGCATAAGTTACTAAAAGTCCATACTACAAACTTAGCACAACACGTTAGCATACTAGAAGGTACAAGGACATAGACCATTAACCAATTTCATTGCATGGATTATAGATCATATTTCACCAATAATATCACTCTAAGGAAGTAGCTAATCATACATTTAATCATAAAGAAATCATGCTTAAAGCACCTTAAGATCAAGCTACCTACATAGGCATTAGACTTGTCAATTTGCTAGAGTATAGAGAGGGAATTAACCAACTCTATTGATTCTCTAAGACCTTGATCATCAATCATATTTTAACAGTAATGTACATGCTAGGCAGCACCTAGATAGATCACTTCATCAAATGAAATGATGCATCATCTATCCACAATTCAAGATATCATCATATACATAATATTATCAATCGATAGACTAGAAGACTAGGTCAATTCACATAAACCATCTTACTTCAATCATACAACATTCGTATTCATAATCCAATCATGATATTAACCTAAAACATTATATACAACCAACTTAACATGATCGAAATCCACATTAATTCAATTAGAAGCCAATGTTACAGTGAACTATGGAAACTAGGCTAAACATGTTCAAATCTTTATACATTGATACTCATGGATCCTTCAACATAAATTCATGTAAATAACAGTGCATAAAATCCCTTCAACGTAATAGAATGATGATTCAATCGATAACAATTCAAGATCACAAGGCCCATGCAAGGCTAAATCATTTTTGTTAAGGAGCATGGGTTCATCATGCAATTGGAGTAAAATTCACGTTAAAACCACTGTATTAACTTCAATTAATCATGATTCAATCATTCAAAACCTTTTTAGAAAGAACCCATGGCAGATTGAAGAAGAAGAACTTTGATCATAAACTTTCTTTGAAAACATTGAGAAGAACTTTTCAAGTGAAAGGTTACTTAGAGATTAAGGATCACCATACCTTTATCTAAAAGAATTCCTCTAAAAGTTGGTGAAGAACCCATGAGAATCCAACCTACAAGCTGTTCTTGAGCTTCACCAACAATGGAGGCTCTAGAGAGAACATTTTTGGAGGGAAAGGTTCATTTTGTGTGAGGTTGTTTGGGAATGGGTTGATCACGTTTTTGATCACTTAAATATACCCAAAAACAACCAAATAAATCATGTGGGGTCAGGTTAGCACGTGGGGTGAATTTCCCATTCACCCCTTTAATGAGACAGACGCAGGCAGTAAGTTACCGGCCAGCATTGACAGAGGCACCTACAGGGCGTTGGTCAGTCAACAGACCGTGCCTAGGGCTCCGTCGATTGGTACTTATCCAAATATTGGCTTGATACCTCCCCAAGGCAAGTGCCAGTCGACTAGACCTTACCAACAGGCCGTTTGTGGACCAACTGGCCATCGTTTGGTCCGTGAATTGACACTGCCAAGGCAGTGTCTCGACCATCCTTGGGTCCTTCTTGTGGGCCCCTTTGCGGGACCCTTTAGAGGTCTTACTTGGACGTTTCCAACGTAAATACAACTCTTAACAAGTTTTGTACATTACAAAAATTTTTTACCCAAAACAACAACCTATAACTCGTTCAAAAAGGCCAAGCCCCATCAAGACACACGTTGAACGTCTTAAGGGCTATCTTTCGAACGCCTTGGACGTTCTTGGTCGTTTAACCTCCAAACCTCACGAAACATCATATACTATTACTTTACATCATTATAAACCATTTTAAGACTTAATAAGCTCATGAATCACACATAATCAAATAGAACCACATACGAGGCATTTAGGTGACTTAGTCGTCGAACGTTTCGGTCGGCCCTTGGCGTTTGACTTCCAAATCACCTCAAACTTTATACACTGCCTATAAACCATATTATATGTCATTTTAGGACCTTATAACGTTAAGACAAACATGTTAGGCTCTAGACCCCCTATCTCATTATGGGGTCTTACATGGTCGACGAAGGCATCGACACCCCATCGATCAAAGCATGCCTTGTCGCCTGCACACGTAGGTAGACACTGCCTCTGGGTAACTTTTTGCCAAAATGCTAAGTTCCTTCTCAAGGACCCTTTGGTTGGTCCTTTGGGAGTCGTACCCAGACATTTCGACTATAAACCAACTATAATACGTGTTTGACACCTTACCACAAAATTTCATTGAATTTTGACTCCTAAAACTTAGTCAAATAGGCTAAGGCACACTAGCACCTCTTGGAACTCATTTCTGGACGTCATGGACATTCTTTGACGCTTTAATCCTAATACCTCTTAAATGACTTAGATACATTATATTGGACCTTAAAACTATGTTAAACTATTATACTCTCATGTTAGGATCTAGATTAGGCTTTAGACTTTTGGAGTATTACAACTATGGTAGGTGCCTAGCCGGCACGGATGGTTGTTTTGGGTGTGGGAAGGATGGGCATAAAGTGAGAGATTGTACATATATTAAGACAAATGGAAGATAAGGAAAGAAAGTTGCTGCTAATAGTGAGGAAGTTGTTCCTAAAGCCAGGGCTAGGTTATTTGCTCTCAAATCCAGGGTTGATCAAGAGTGATATCTTTATTTTCCTTTTTGGTATGTGTCTTTTTATTGATTTATGAAAATTTTCAAAGTTTCATTTATTATGAATTTCCTTGCATATTTTAATGTTTCCTTATGATGAGGAATTGATGTTAGAAAGATATGTGTTGTTTGTTCCCAAGTCGCGGATAAGTAGCCTTTTTCTATAATGTATGTATATGATTATGGGTAGTTATGACTAGTTTGAAATTTATTTGTTTCCTTGATTTGTGTATGTGCATTTAGTTATAATGTATGTAAGATGGGCTTCTAGTCTAAGAGTCGTTCCTTTAGAGAAGTGTCTAGTAAGGTGTCATTCGAGGACGAATGTTTCCCAAGTGGGGGATATTGTTACACCCCAAAAATGAGGTAGATCAAAATACAGCCTAATATTGGTGTAATGATATTATAAGGTCCTAAAATTACTAAAAATAATTTTAAGAGTCAGTATATAAAGTTTGGAGGTCAAACGCCCAAGGACGTCCAAGACGTCTGGAAACTAGTCGAAGTTGAACTAGTGTGTCGTAGTATTTTGTAGTGGAGTTTTGGAGGATGTTTTAAGGGTGATGTTGAGTATATATGGTTCCTATACATAGAATTATATGTAAATGGCCGAAACGGCCAAGAACAACACCGCGGGGACCAGCCTAAGGGTCCCAGAGGAGGACCCAAACATGGGCCATTGAAGCCCCCAAGCAACCAAGATCTGGAGGTTGCTGCGCGACGCACAACCAACACTTGGAGGGAAAAATTCATGTCCTGAGACGCGGGGCCTTCACGAACCATTCTGTCTCAAAATTTTCCAGAAAAAAGATTTGAAAATTCCTCTGCAACGCGGAATAAACTCCTAGATTTGGTCGCGTCATTTTCAAGTAAAATTTAAGTTCGTTAAAATGTCCAATAGTTGCAGGGGACTTTTTGGAAGTTTAAGACTTAATTATTGGCAGTTATTTTAGATATTGTAAGAGTATTTAAGCAGTACAATATCAAATTAGACCCTAGAATCCAAATTAAGACCTTTCTCTCCCAAAGTTCTCCCAAAACCACCATTTAAGAAGAAATGAAATTGAAGCAGCTTTAGGACGAATTGATCAAGGTTTCAAGCTGGGGTTTAAGTCTCTAATTTAAGGTATGTGAAGCTTACTCATTCATGGATTCTTCCATCTTTAAAGCCCCCTAGTTTCCCGTTCAATTATGAATCCAAAGAACCCCAATCTAGATAGGGTTGTGATTGTATTGTGGGTAAGGCTTGATTGTGATCCCAATCTAGTGGGTAGCATTCAATGATGTTTATATTATGATTATATACTGTTTTTATGGGGTTTCCATGGATAATTATAGTAATTGAATTTGAGGGTGATCATGGTGATCTTAGGCCATTAGAGACTTGATGAAGGATATGTGTTGATTCTTATTAACTTGATTGCATTCTGTATTAATTGATCATGATTGGATAACCTAAGTATGAAATGAAATAGTTTTGATGAATTGAGATTGGTGTTCATGGAATTGTACCTTGAAGATGAAATATGAATATATTTACCTAGTAATGAAGAATGTGAGAAGAAAGGTAAGGCTAAAAGATCCTGAAATATACCTATGAATTAAGATAGAATGAATTAATGAATAATAAACCTTAGAATGGTTGTTTTGGCTGTAGATTTAGGAAGATTGATTGGAAGTGAGAGAATTCACTTGAGCATGAGAGAGTTTCTAGGACATCCCTCCATGAGAGAAGGTTGAGCAAGGCTTTATAAGTAAGCCTTGGAGTATATGTTTGACTCAAAGTTGATATGCAAAGTGAGACAGATGGTCTAGCAAGGGTCCAAACTCCAAGTTAAAAGGAGAGACAGACCTAGTAGTTGTGATGACTAACCAAGTAGATCTCATAAGGCGGGAGTCCTTCACGTAGTAGAGCCAAGGTATCCTCGTAGAGATCTCCATATCATATGAACTTAGACATTCTTGAGAAGCATCTCGTAGTGTTCAGAAGCAATGAATGAACTTAGACATGGCCAAGGGGTATCTTCTATTGTTCATAATGTGTGAATGAACTTAGACATGCCCAAGGGGTATCTCGTAATGTTAAAGATTATTAAGGGATCAAGACATACCATAAAAAGTATCTCATAGGATCCATATAATTAAGGACCATAGATATGCTTAAAGAAGTATCTCATAGTGTTCAAAAGATAAATGTAGGGTCTAGGCTCCGAAGTAAGAAGTAATAGTAAAGGATCCAAAAGTAGTACCTTGCATGAGTGGAGTTATGGGGCATCTTAAGTGCATTGCATAAGGTATAACCTAGGGTCATTAAAGAAGAAGAGATTGAAGATAGTAGTGAACTAGAGTTGCCTTTCCTAGTAAAGTAGACTAAAGCTGAGAAAATCTTAATAAATGAAGTTAAGTAATGATAGGGCTATGGAGGGTTAACATGTTAAGGATGACTTCGAGATAGGATTAGTATGTGAGGTAGTATGGGCTGACTCATGTACATTGCACAAGCATGTTTTGTGGAAATCATAAAAGTATAGTATTCTTTAGCATGACCTAAGGCTACTAGAGACTTGATGAAATAAGATAGGGCGACTTAAATATATTCTTAGTGTGTGAAGTAGTATGGGATGCTTCACATGCATTGCACGAGTATAATTGAGTTGAATTAGGGGAATAGTGCACATATGACATGATGAACGTAGGTCTTAATTATGAAATGGACTATGATCAAGGATGACCAAAGACATGTACTTAGCTTATGTAGTAGTATGGGATGCTACCTTAGCCTTGCACTAGTAAACTTGGAGGTAGCTTGTGGTGTAATTCATTTGAGTAATAAGGACAATTAAGTAAGTATGAACTCTTATGTACTTTATGATGCTATAATATGCTTATGATATACATGATATGCTTATGTCTTTATCTCTTATGATTATGTCTATTATTGTACTAACCTTTGAGATATCTTATGCTTGGTGTAATAGTTTCCATACTTAGTACATATAATTATAATGCATATTGCCTACATGTTGTCCATGTAGGGTCTTGAGAAGGTTGAGTTTCTTTCAAGGGTAGAGTTAGAAGGTTTCCAAGAATAGAAGAATTGGTGAGTCCTCATAGCTTCGAGGACGAACCTTTATGTTTCTTTATGTTTTTTTTTATGTTTTAGATTTTATGTGGGATGCTTCCAAAGATGTTTCATTCATGTAAAAGTTAGATGGTTTTTGAGATAACTTTATTAGATATGCTCCCACTATTATGAAATACCTCTTGGTTTACGTTTAATGAAAGTTTTTAAAGTCCCTCCATTTATGCATGATGTTATGTAATGAAGTCAAGAGGCTTGCACAAGACCTCCGAGAGGTCGAGTACACCGTGTTGCGACCTAAGGGTTTCCCTAACTTCTAGTGTGTACTTGCGGGTCGTGACATTAACATTAAGTTATTTAGACTTCTTTTCATTAAAAATCATAAGACCTAACTCATAATCACAATCTAAGCCTACTAGTTCAATGTAAATGTGAAGTCCCATAACCTCACACATACTTAGTAAACTCACAAAGAGACCATAAGCATACCATTTACAACATAAATCAACATGACAACCATAGTCAACTACATACATAAGTAGGACCTCTATCATAGTAAGTCCAACATCATGCATTTTCGAGGTAAGACTACATCATATAGTCAATAAGACCAACATCAAGCACATAAAGTGAGACCTCATCGTATAGACACCATAGGACTCATACCATGCATATTATCATACAAATAACTCAATAACATAGTGTCATGCATAAAATACATATTCATATCCATATACATAGAAAACACCTTCCTAGAACTCCCTATAAGAGATGCTTGTGCAATGCGTAGGTAAAGTTACATACCCTCACCTACACTAAGATAATTCCCTTACGTTATCCTAGTTAGGGTTAATTACTTTACTTCCATTGTCCAGTTTAGTTTAGGGAAATCCTAGCCTTAATAGAAAATAAGATCATGTAAGCCAAACATTGAATCCAGTGTCATCCCCTCACACGAAAAGAGGGTATATTACTTGCCAAGGTCAGACATGAATATAATTCTAGTGTATAGGTGGATCCACTTGCTAGGTCCTATGGGGAAACAAAGTTATGGAAACATGGAGGTATATATGGAAACCTTCTTTATGCCTATTGGGCTGTAACATTCCGAAAAATCATATGTCTAATGAAGAGCCCAGTAAGTCCGTAAGAATATGTATTTGGGGTACATAGGCATCCCAATGCCCAATATTGAGAAATATTGGGCATAATATAGAAAATGGGCTAAAAGGTATTATCCAATTTCTATATAATATCCAAATAAGCAAAATATTGGGCATATTACAAAATATTGGCTTAAAAGGGGTGTTAGACAATTTTCTAACATTAATGAGATTGTTTAAAAAATGTACCTACAAGAAAGACCCTAAGCTAAAAATTATGTTTCGTAATACTAACACAATAGGTGTTAGGCATCCAAGTGTCAAGCCTAGTACCATAGCACATGATCATTTAAAATGATCATGTAAATTAAGCAGTGTCCAAGGACAAAGTGAGGACCCTTGGGACAATAAGTAAATATTACAAATAGGACATAAAGAATAGTTAGTTAGAAAAGTACAACCAACCCCTGTGCAAGCACATGGGCAAGTGAGAATCGGCCAAAGGAAGGGGACCACCCTATCCAAATTCGGTTAGGGTAGTTAAGGAGCAGCATGTGCGGACGGGTCCCTCCATGTGGGGCCTAACTTCCTAACCAACTCTAGGTCCTAAATAACTGTCCTAACCAGCTAAATAACCTAGGACTAACCGAACTGGACCCACTAATGCACCCGACAACTTAGGACTAAACCGGGTTGACACTAACCTAGTACTAGTTAAAGAGACAACCTAGTCCCTAATATAGGATGGTCCAACAGGTTAGTTATGGTCCTAACAATTTAGGGGTACTATAGTAATTCCCCTAGGTTTCCCAATTAATTAATTTAGCAACTTAATTAATTAATTTAAAAGGGCTAAAACCGAAATTACAAAGGAAATTTCCAGATTTAGGTTAAGACAAGAAAGGGACAACCTAGTACCTAACCTAGGATGGTCCAAAGGATTTTTTATGGTCTTAACGACTTAAGGGTACTTTAGTAATTACCTTAGGTCACTTAATTAATTAAATTAGACATTTAATTAATTAGTTTAAATGGTCAAAACGAAAACCTTACACTAACCTAGTATGATTCAAGAAACATCCTAGTACTTAACCTAGGATGGTCCTAAAGGGTTGATTTTGGTTCCAAGTTCTTAGCGGTACTTTATTACTTACCCTAGGTCCCTAAATTAATTAAATTAAGGATGTAAATAATTCATATAAAGTCAAAATGTTGACCTAAACCATAGTCAACACCAATTTCCAGTTTTTTCTCAAGTCAACATTCTCCTATGTTAAGTCAACTTTGGAGGGGCTTCTTAGAAATGAACTTATTAGTTTATTAATTAAGTTAATTAATTCTTAAGTTGTATAACTCAAGATCAGTTCCTAAACCTAAAAATCATGATCAAAACGTTGAGATTCACGACGCAAAGGCAGTAGGCGACAAACCGCATGAAAACGTAGAAGGCTAAATGTTTCTTAGGCGAATTCAAGGTTTTCTTCAAGGTTTCGTTCAAGGGGATCTTCGTAGATTAAATTCTAAATAAGGTATGGGTTTCTCTAGTGGACTTCTTTCTCCAAGAGAACTTTCTTTCCAACGATTCAAAGATCTTGAAAACTAGGGTTGTTTCCTGTCGTTCTCGTCAAACTCTTTTCCCTAGTATCCTTGTACGATTTTAATGATTAAATAGGTTAGAGATCATGTTTTTGGTAAGATGTTTTGGATGATCTTATGTGTAATGTTCTATAATAATGAATTTCGAATGAACCTATGAATTTACTATCGTAAGAAGTAAAACGGGAATAACGTGAATTAAGAATTGATGATGTGCTAGTTGCGTCTGTAATTGGTTAAGAGTTGATGTGTTGTACGAATGATTGTCCTGCTATTATTGTAACGTTATGAAGATACTAAATTCATCAAACGTTAATATGATACTGTGCAATATATCTTTAAAATGTTATCACGAAAGCAACAAACTAAGATTGGCTTAAAAGACAACTCTGAAATCACATCTTGAATGAATTGACTATCTTATGCCAAGAAATTGGCTAACACTATTTGGTCAAAACGAATGCATGCTAATGGCTAGGATATTATGTAAATGATTTAAATATTGGCTAAAGGTTCATACATATTCAATTTAAATATGAAAATACGTAAAATTGGCTTATGCCAATAAAAATGGCTTGCTAGTTTAATATCCCAAATATTGAGGCCAATACTAATCATAGGCCAATATTGTGTAGTAAGAGTATCAAATATATTATAAGCACTTCTAAAGTAATTCAATGAATCCATAACCAAGGGCATGCCATTCATTGGGACAACTCCCAACATGCTCTAAAAGAATGAACTATGAACATATGTAACTCATTGAAAGAAGTGCTCATCGTCCATAAACGATGAAATGAAGCTACTACACTAAAGTAAAGAAGTAACGTCAGTTATAACATAATTAAAGAGGTCTAAATTAAGTAAGTTACCAGAATGGGATGTTAAAAGAAGTGAGACAAGTGTTACTTACACCTAAGCTACTATGTTAAAAGAATACTCACAAATGAAGGTGTTAGAATGTGTGAGACTAGTCTCATTAACACCTAAGGATGATATGTAAGGACAATTCACATTTCATCAATGTAAAGTAAGGATGATATGTAAGGACAATTGACATTTCATCAATGTAAAGAAAGGATGATATGTAAGTACAATTCATATTTCATCAATGTAAAGTAAGGATGATATGTAAGGACAATTCACATTTCATCAATGTAAAGTAAGGATGATATGTAAGGACAATTCACATTTCATCAATGTAAAGTAAGGATGACAAGTCATCAAAAGAGTAAGTAAATCTCAATCTAGAAGCAAGCTTCCATAATGCTTGAGTTAATTCTAAAAGATAAAGAAGATAATGAAAGTGGGCACAACACCGATAGACTAGTTATGAGCATGTGCTTGCACGTGTGAGTCTTATGAGATGAGGCTACCACCGAGGTGGATAAGTAGTCTCATTAAGTTCCTAGTCTTTGAACTATGTCTAGCCAACATAGGAACTAGCAAGTGGTTTCCACCTAAGCGAGCTAGGTATGTTCTGTTTCACTTTGCCCGCTGATTCCACCTCTTTTTGGTGTGGGGAAGACACCGGCTTTCAAGTTTAGCTCACATGATATATGTCGGTTAATGCTCACGATATGTTCTTGGTTCACTATAGTCGTGAGCCACTCCTTTTCGGTGTGGAGTGAACACTTGAGATGGATTGGCCTTCGCCGGGAATCACCCCTTTTCGGTGTGGGGAAGACAATGGATTTCATGAGTAGCTCACATGATCTAGATTCATTTTAATCGGTGAATCACCTCTTTTCAGTGTTGGGAAGACACTTGATTTCATGTTAAGGTCGCATGATCTTATTCCTAATGATGTCACTATGAAAGTGAGAACGAATGATGATGATGATGGAACGTATGTTCAAAGTTAGAAATGAAGAAGATCTTAAGAATGTCAATTGCTAAAATCACACTCATGAAGTTTCAACAAATAATGGGCAAACCCAAATAAGATTGGCCTATAATGACTTCTTATATGATGCCAATAATGGGAAGTAGAAACATAATGTTAACTAAATACCTCATAACTTCCCTAACATGAAAGTAATGAAATAGATGGCATAGCCAATAGTGACTGGCTTATGAAATGTTAATGAATACATAGTGTAAAGAATGACTTAGTATAATGTAGGGAAATCATTCCTTAGTCCTTGGATTTCTTACTTGATTCATTGTGGGTATGGGACTACAATGAATCATTGCACTTGTAAGTAAAACATAGGACTAAAGGAATTATTGAACTACACAACAACAACAAGAAAAAGACTGAAAAATAAACTAAGTCCCCAAAGAGGAGCTCTTGTGTTGGGCATGATCAAATTTTCAAATCTTTGCTCGAGTCGTTCTAAAATTAGATTGATGATACTAATGTCTTGTAATCATATAAAAAATGAGTTGTGTGCTTTAAATGCATTAAAATACATAATATTCATACCATAATTCACAACTAACGAATTAGGAAAGTCTAATAACTAGACTTTCAAGAAATGGCATGTTGTTTAGGAAGAGTTTTAATTGATCATGTATAGCTTTATGTGTATGTGTGCATACACCCATACTTAGTGCAAGTGGTGTACTAACCCCTACTATTTACTATTTTTAGGTGCAGGTCATAAGACATATTGACGACACTCGCAGAGGTTTGGATAGCAGCATTTTCTCCAGACCATTTGGTAGGTCCTCTTGATTTCGAGGATGCTACACGCATTAGTCCAGCTTTAGATATAGACATAGCTACTGAATGTTGTCCCTATAGTTTCTTTCACATTACAATTCAAACCCTTTGATGTAAGGTTGTTTTGGCAACTTAATATACTCTATTCATCGTTTGTTTTGAAATGTTCTTGATATTAGATGGTTGTCTATTGATGTTGAGCTTAGAATATCATACATATAAAAAGATTTAAATTTACCGCTAAAATTAACCATATGAATGTGATGAATGCAAGAAGAGGCTTGTCTGCGACCTCTGAGAGGTCAACGACGCCGGTGGCGATTCAGATTCCAGAATCTGGGTCATTACATGGGCATTATAGTTATCCACCTCGTGAGGATTATGGTGAACAAGACTTCCTTTGGGAAGGGGCACCAGTCATCATCAAGTTCACTCGGTGCTAAGCTAACATCCCTTTATTAAAAAGTCTTTTAAACTTTACTTCATAAAATGTCTTTAGGAGAATTAACTCCACATATGCGTAGCTGATATGTTATATACGAGAATTTCCTTTTATCAACCTAAATCATGTTAGAAAACCTTTCACATGGACATAGAATATTTAACCACAATCTAGTTTAGAGTGCAATTGACAATACCTTTCAAGACACCCCCTCTTTACTAGATCATCATACATGCTTAATTATATGCATTCATGTGTGTATCGGTACTTATATGAGAAGACCTTTCACATAAATACATTTAGACACTACATGATCACACTTCATCATATCATATTATTGACATCATAATATATACTTTCATGTTAATAGCTTAGTCAGGCATTCATATTCATGTACATAGATTAATCACCCTAGGAACTATTCCATAAAGGTAGACATGTGCAATGTATAGACAAAGACCCATACACTTACTATACTAGTCCACCTATTATGTCATGCTAGTTAAGATACATATTAATATTTTAATGGACCAGTAATTTACATGAATAGTAGTAGACAATAGTGCATATAAGAATCCCTTTAATTAGACACCATGAACCAACACTACTCATATGCATGCATGAGGTATGTGTGTACATTGGACAACATGATCAGATAATGGCTATCAATATAACATTGAAATAGCCCACCCTCTTTAAGACCACAATATATATTCATGCATAGACCACTCACCACATTATAGAATAGGAGACAAGACACCTTCAACATTGCATTCTAGACTCCTAACTTTGACTAAGATCACATATTCATATAGGGGTACATAGGTAGGGGTGCATTCACCATTAGAACTTCATCATTGTCAGCACATAGAACATACCTAACCCTAAAAACTTCATTCAAATGTAGAAGACAACATCAACACACCTCGAACATGATACTAGATTAAAAGACTAGGCATTATACTACACATTATGTGATTATCATAGCAACACTTCACAGTTTAAAAGCTTTACTTTAAGGCCATGATCAACACACATAAGGATTGACAAGAATGTAAACACCGCAACTATAAGGTGACCATACCACAAAGTGCCATTCAAGGCCAATTCTACTATCAATTCTATACAAAGTAGAAGCAATAGTGAAAACTCACCAATTCTCCAAGCTTTAATCATCATTGATAAATTGTCATAATTCATCAACAATTTTTATACAAGACAGTAGCTAAAAGTACAATAAAATAAATGAAATCCACAATTCAATCATCATAGGATCAAGATCACATTACCCACATTATAGTCTAAATTGTTATTTTGGGAGAACATGGGTTCATAATAAACATAAAAAACAGTAGCTAATCATAAATTTATCATTAGCATGGTTTTGAAATCAATTTGAGAAAGAACTCATGTCTAGATTGAAACATGAACAATTTAATCATGAGATCTCTTTGAAAACATTACAAGAAACTCTTATATGAATGGCTAACTAAGGATGAAGAATCATCACACCTCATTAGATGAAAAATCCACGAAAACTTGATGAATAAACCATCACAATACATCAACCGACCTATTCTTGAGCTTCATCTCCAATGGAGGTTTCTAGAAAGCTTTTGTTTGTAGAGGGGAGGGTAAATTTGAAGAATGAATTTGGGATGTGGTATTTATGTTATTACCTAACTTAATATACTAAAATACCCCATAATAACCATCCATACTATTTTTGGGACATGGGGTGAATTTCAAATTCACCCCTTCACTTAGCAGCGTGCAAGACAAAAACTGTAGACCCATACGACGTGTGCATCAACGTACCGTCGGTGGAACGACGGTGTCGTACTGCACATATACCAATGGTGACTTGGTATATATTTTGGGGGCTTAAGATCCCACAACTAAGTGTGGAGAAACGTCCCTCATTGATGGGTGTAGACTGAGGTACGGGGCGTAGATGCATGGTTGCGATTGACACTGCATGCAGTGTTTGGGTCCTTCTCAAGGACCCCTTGGGTGGTCCTAGGGGATTTTTGCCCGGATGTTTCAAACCTAATTACAATAATAAATAAGTTAAGGACCTCTCATAATAAATTGAACATCAAACAACATGTAAAACATACCAAGGCACACTAGAACACACTAGCACATCTAAAGACTAAATTTCGAACGTCTAAGACGTTGGACATTTGAACTCCAAATAAAGTATTCATACGGTAGACAATTAATATTTTATAAACCTTCTAAGTCACAATTGAGGCTCTATGTACCTTTATTCATTTTGAGGGACCTTACAGTGGTCCTCATCACATTACAATTAAAATATTTTTGTCCTCAAATGCAATATTAGTATCTAATAAAAATAAATAAAGGTAAGACATAGAGAGGTTAAAAATATCAAAAATAAAATAAAGGTAAGACAAAGAGATGCTAAAAAAGATGATGTTTATTCATCCTCTCCTCCTATCATGGCATTAACACTCTGGCCAGCAATTTGTGCATGGGCATCAGTTCCCGAAATCTCCTCATGAGGTATAATAGTGCCAGATTCAGTGAGATGTGCTATGGATATCCCAACACTCGGTGTGTGGGTCACATACTACACAATAGTCTCCACGAGGCTTGGTAAATTGCCAAAGATGTTTTCCTCTTCTTTTTTCTTCTAAGTTGCTATCATGTCCATGTCAGTCTCCGCACCTGCATCACTATCTGCTCTGTCGTCTCTCTACATATCTCCGCTGGTGACCGGAGGAATCTATATAGTCACAGGGAAACCTCCATCATTTGCCCTCCTCATTATATCATTGAACTTGACATAGTTTAGATAATTGATGGGGAGACGCTGTTGGCGGGGCAGAAGCACTCTTAACTGGGGGGAATGCTTTCTATTCGTCCTTCGATTCGATGATGCCTGTCTCGTTGTGGTAAAATAGTACTCCACCATCCGATCTGAGTCCCGGTCAGTGACAGCGGCTGATTGCTTTTTCTTATCGGGGTTTTTTACTTTCCTTCTTGTTCCCTGTTCTGTAGAGCGGTTTATCCCTGACTATCTTAGGGGAAGATTTATCTCTTTTCTACAAAAACACTCTGAACGCAGTTTGGTCACAGTCAATGGGAATAATACAACATGAAGACAGGACGCATTAATATTCTAAAACAAAGACGATACTGAATGGGCTCCTATGTTGCGCCGTACTGCTTGCTTTGAAACCTATTCAGATGGCGCGAGATACGATAGGCTTTGATTTCTTGTTGCGTAAAAGTAAAGCGGAACAGACGCTTCTCGCAAACAGCAACTATCCATAGCGAGAGAGATCCCTTGATATCCTTCCGCAGGTCTACGATGTCGGCTTTCATAGACAGTATCTCAAATAGTCTACCTTGTCATCTCTCGCAGGTCATAATCCTCAAGGTCAAATGATCGACAGAAGACTGGAAAGGGGTAAGTGTAGCAGATATGACACTCTTTCTCATTCTAGGGACTGATCTATCCAGCTTGGTCGCCCTCCCCTTCGTTGATTGGTAAAGATGCCCCATATTTAGGATCATGGCCTGAGTTATTTTTATTTGGTCGCCAGAGGAGGAGGCACCTGGATCATATGAAGAAGAAGGAGGAACTTATGTTCCTGCTCGTCTATCGCCTGCACTGGGTGCAACTGCCTCTACAAACAACAAGTGAACTTCAATCACTGTTGAAGTATCTGTTGGGGCTGGTCTTCTCATGTCAGCTTCATCGCGCATGTATTTGGACTCAAAACATCTTATGTCAGTGGCAGATGAATGGGTGACCTCGATGTCTTTTCCAGGGTCCATAGGGGCTGCAACATAACGGCACATATCCGTGATCAGGATATGGAATAGGGGAGAAATATGCTTCTATTTGGCGCTTATGGCCATCTGCTGCGAAGTTAGTATCCCCAATTTTATACTTCTCCGCGACATGATACATACAAGGCAAGCTACAATCAGATGCACAAAACAAACTCCTTCTACTATGCCATTATGGTGTTGCTGATAAAACAAACCTAAAATCTTGCTACAATGTTTGGATCCCTCTTCTCAATAGGAGTGCCAACCCCTGTGACGACCCACAAAATGAAATAGGACAAACTAGATCTTCTCATGTGTCTCTTGAGTTAATAACTTGATAAAATTATGAATAATTGTTTTATAGGTCAGTTTTAAAGAGTTTTGAAGTTGAACGTCAAAGAACGACCAAAAAATTTCGAAACGAGCTTTGTGTGTGCTAGTGTGCCTTTGCATGTTTATGTGTTTTAATGTGTCGTTTGATGTCTAAAATGAGTTTAAGGGATCCTAGAATCTACATTGTCATGTTTAGGATCTAAACCTATGGGTACGACTCCCCATGGACCACCCTAAGGGGGCTTGATGAGAACCCAAACGTTGGCCATGAAGCTACCAAAACATCCCAAATTGACGACCTAGGTGATGCACAATAGATAAATGATGGCCCATCAAAAGAGAGCGTGGATCCACAATTAGTTGTGGGAGCTTAGCTTCAAAATGAGGGGTATCTTACCAAAACAACGGCCAGCAGTACGGCCCCGTAAACTCATCCACGGTCTGTGGATTGGGGGTGTCGTTTGACACCTGCAATTTTGCAGAGTTGCGGCCAAGTGAGGGGTGAATTGTGAGATTCACCCCACGTCCTAATTAAGTCGTAGACATTTATTTTATATGTTTTAAAGTATTTAAATTTAGCTTATACACCTAGACCTAATTTAATACATCACTTTTCAAAATCTAAACCCCTCTCCCAAGTAAAGATTTCTCAAGACTCCAATGGAGCTTGAAGTAATGTTAAAGGTAGGATTAAAGATTTTTCGTGGTTTCTTCATAAAATTTCGTGATTTTTCTTCTATTAAGGTATGTTAATTCATCATTCATTCTTCTCTCATTCAAGGAGCCAATTCAAGGCCTTTCAAAAGATTTCAAAATCCTAAAAGTTCCTATTTGGAATTCGAAGCATGAGTCATTTAATTAAAATGTTTTAATGGATGAATTATGTTGTCTTCAATGTTAATTGATGGTTTTATGATAAAAAACTCCATGGACCCAACATCATGTTAATTCTCTAGTTGTGGCTTATGAAGTGGGTTTGATGAATGTGATTGGATATTGTTAGAATTGTGTTTATGCTATGTTGTATTATGGTTATCTACGGCCGTTTATGCCTAATTATGATGAATTGTTTGAGAATTGAGAAAAAGTGATCAAGGCTTGGATGAAGGGTAAGTTGATCTAAATTTTCTAGTTCTTATTGACTTGATCTTGCGTGGTATGGTCCACTTATGATGGTTGTGTTTGATGTATACGTATGTATATGTGAATTGTGATTATGGCATTGAAGGTATTGAATGTGAAGTAAAGTAATGTGATTTTAAGGTCTCTAAAAATGAACTAAGGTGATTAGAGCCTCACATGTGCCTAAAAAGGTTTAATATATGTTAAATAAGTGTTTTACACTATGAATACTTAATTTGAAGTGATTTGGAGGTTAAACGTCCAAGAATGTTTGATGACGTTGGAAAGTTATCCTTGAGACGTGCTAGTGTGTTCTAGTGTGCCTTAGTATGTTTTACATGTAGTCTGAGGCTCAAAATTATATGGAAGGTCATTAACTTGTATATGATCGTATTTACATTCAAACATCCTGTAACGACTCCACAAGGACCACCCAAGGGGTCCTTGAGTAGGACCCAAAGGCTGCCTAGACAATGCCTTGGCAGTGTCAGTCTACGCTTGGCAAACGGCTGCCCGTGATCTAGATGAAGCCCAGTCGATGGGGGCGTAACTCAACACTTAGCCATGAGATCTTAAGCCCTATAAATACATCCTCGTTCACCAACTACGGAAGGACAGTATGGACCCATCGTTCAGATGAACATCCGTCACTCCCAACGTAGATGGAACGTACAATTTTGTTGCAGGCGTGCTGTCCACTTAAGGGGTGAATAGGAAATTCACCCCACGTCCTAAATAGACTCTATTCAGTAATTTTATCTATTTTAGGGTATATTAAGTAACTTAAAAATATGAAAATCCAATTCCCAATCCATTCTTCAAATTTCACCCTTCCCTCTCAAAACAAAACCTCTCTAGAGACCTCCATTTGAGATCAAGTTCAAGAACAACCATGGTGATGGATTCTCAAGCTTTCTTCTTCAAGTTTTCGTGTCTTCTTCATGCATTGAGATATGGTGATCCTTCATCCTTAGTTATCCATTCATCTAAAGAGTTCCTTCCAATGTTTTCAAAGAAGTTTCATGATCAAATTTTCCATCTTCAAATCTAGCCTTGGGTCCCTTCTAAAAATGATTTCAAAAGCATGATTATAATGTATTGATGATTATATAATGTTTTTAGTGTGATTTTCAACTCAATTTCATGATGAACCCATGATCCATCTTCAAATCTAGCCTTCATCTTATAATGATTGAATTGTTGATTTAGTTTATGTTATTGTACCTTTATCTACTGCCTTCTCTATGAATTGTTGATGAATTACGAGGACCGATCAATTATGATCAAAGCTTGGTGAATTGGTAAGATTGACCTACTTCTTGTACTTTATTATAGAATTTGTAGTTGAATTGGCCTTGTATGGCATTGTGTGTTATGGTCAACTTATGGTGGCGGTGTTTACATTCTTTTCATATCTATATGTTTTGATAATGGACTTGAATTCATGTTATGAATTATGAAGTGTGGTTATGATGATCACACAATGTGAATTATTATGCCTAGTCTCTTAATCTGGTATCGTGTTCTAGGTGTATTGATGATATCTTCTATAGTTGAATGAACTAGTTAGGGTTAGGTTTGGTCTATGTGCTTCCAATGATGAAGTTCTAACGGTGAATGACCCCTACCTATGTACCCCTATATGAATGTGTGATCATAGCCAATGTTAGAAGTCTAGAATGCAAATTTTGAAGTTGTCTTGTCTCCTATGCTATGCTATGATATGGTGTGTGCTCTATTCATGAATGTGGATTATGGTCCAAAGAGGGTGGCTGCCTCAATATTGTATTGATATCCACTTTGTAATTATGTTGGCCAATGCACATATACACACACCTCATGCATTCTTATAAGTAGTGTAGGTTCGTGGTGTCTAATGAAAGAATGGTTCTCATATGAACTAATGTCTACTACTATGCATGTAAAATATATGTCCATGAAGGATTATATGTATATTAACTAGGGTGACTTGGTAATTGAACTAGTATATATAAAGGCATGTGCCTTTGTCTATACATTGCACATGTCTACCTTGATAGAATTCTTCCTAGGGTGATTACTCGATCTACATCAATATGAATGCATTATTAAGCTAGTAATATGAAAGTATATGATATAATGAAGTATGAATATGTGCAGTATGTTAATGTGTTTATGTGAAAGGTTTTCTCATGTGACTACACATACACACATGAATGCATATATTGAAGAATGTATGTTAATCTAGTAAAGAGGGATTCTCTGGAAAGGCATTCTCTATTTTACTCTAAACAAGATATTGCTTGAATATTATATGTCCATGTGAAATGTTTCCTTACATGATTTAGATTGATGAAAGGACAATTCTCATCTATAACCTATGAGTTATGCATACGAGGAGTTAATCTTAAAAGAATTATTTTATGAAGTAAAGTTATTAAATGCTTTTTCAATAAAGGGAAGTTAGCTTAGAACCAAGTGAAATTGACAGTGAGAGTGTCCCTTCCCAAGATGGAAGGTAGGTTCACCAATGCCTCATGAGATGGAAACCTCTACGTCTAGTAAGTTAAGGTTTCTAGTAACAATCTCTTAGTTCAATAGATCATATGGTCTTGTGTTAGTTAAGGCAAAGTTACCTAATGTAAAATGAACAATGGAAGTAATGTAATCAACCCTAAATAGGATAACCTAAGGGAAGTTGCTTAGTATAGGTGAGGTTATGGGACATTACCTATGCATTGCACAAGTAGCTTTTGAGGGGAGTTCTAGAAAGGTGTTCTATATGTATATGAATATATATATGTCTTATATGCATGACATTATCGCATTGACATAATTGTCAGATAATATGCATGGTATGAGTCCTATTATATCTATATGATGATGTCTTACCATATACGCATAATGTTGGTCTCATTGACTATATGATAATGGTCTTACTTGACATGTATGAAGTTGTCTATACTTGTCTTGATGATATATGAAGTAAATGATATGCTTGTGGTCTCTTTGTGAGTTTACTTAGTATATGTAACATTATGGGACTTCACATGTATATGGCACTAGTAGGCATAGATTGGGATTGCGAGTATGGTCTTAGGATGTTAATTGAAGTGAAGTCTAAGAGTGTTATTGTTGACTATTTCCTCTTACTATGTTATTGGTACTCTTTACTTGCATGTTGTCTTGGAATGAGTGTCCTATGTTGTCTAGAAAGCATGTTGGGTCATATGTGAAGTATGTGTTTCATGATAGGCTGACCTTATGTGAAAGTATGGGTGTAAGTTAATGAATGTTGTACAAGTGTTCACCTTGGTGACCTTAAGGTGATGCTTGAGTGTGGGTAGTGAAATTGGACACTATTCATACGCTGCAACAAGTATTACTAGAGGGTTACTTGGGGGTAAGGAACTTACAGTAAAGAGGGAAGATCATGTTATGAATATTATAAATGTGCCTTAAGTAAATTATATGGCTTTATGTGATATAATGAATAATGTCTATCCCTATGTGAAGTATATGAGCTATGTTTTACTTATTGTAAAGGTTTTATGAAGTTTTACAAAAAAGTATGATGCATGGTTTTCTAACCAAATGTCCTCTTTAAATGCATATTTTTGCATCGTTGCCATACTTAGTGTATTCTTCTACTAACACCATTCTTCTTCACCTTTTTACACAAAGTGTAGGTTATGGATGCTTAAAGGATGTCTCTAAAGTGAAGGGATTGATATGTGTTTCCCAATCTCAAGAAAGGGATCCTTATGATTCAAGGATTTCCTATTTCATTTTAATGTTCAAAGTTATGTAATAACTTAGTTATTGTTATATAATTATAAGGGTCATGTACCTATTCTATTGTATTGATGTTGAGTTTAAGATGGAAAAAGAGACATAAAATCTAACTACGTATTATGATAGTTTATATATATGATGTGATGTTTCTAGAATACGATGTGCTACGAAAAGTTTTAATTTTTCGCTAAATTTACCTATGATAATGCGACGAATGATGACTATGGGCCTGTATAAGACCTCTGAGAGGTCAAGTACGCCATGTTACTTCTAGGGGGTGCGCCCCTGTCGTGACAGTTATAAAGTATTTTTATAGAGATGTCTTATGAAAGTATGAATGTGTATCTTGAAGATAGTATGTCTAATTGAAATATAATGTGAATGTGAAGTAAGATTGTGTGTGGATTATTGTTAATGTGGTATGATCATGTTTAGAAGTCAAGTTTATGAATATTGGTGGTTATGTGATATTCTTTATCACATATACACACACAATGAATGAATGAATGAAGCTAATGAAAATGTAATGAATGCAAGTCTATTGAAAGGTTTTCGCAAAAGGTGGATTTTTGGGTAGACACTCTTCGTGAGTTGAGATGTAGTGTCTAGTAGCAACCTCACTATTCCAAGAGCTTTTAAATGAATGAATGATAGGTTGAGAGGTAGTACTTAGTTGCAATATCTTAAATATAGTTATGGAATGTAATGAATGTCTAAAACTTTGTGGGGATTTATGATTAGCACTGAGAGGATTTGACAAAGGGGTGGATACTCTTCGTAAGTAGAGATGTAGTATCCAATGGACCTCTTGAGATGTGTACTCTTTGAAAGTTGAGTTTTAGTACTTAAAAGTAATCTCTTTATCCAATAACTATGCGCCCACATAAGGCTAGCTATTGGTGATCCATCTAAAGGCTAAACGAAGGACCCTACCATAGGTAAGTGGGGGATCCCTCATTCGGTAGGGGTTAATACCAGGATTCAGTTTGTAGCTCTCATGGTCTATTTCGATTAAAGATAGATCCCACAAATAAACATAATGAACTAGGTTATCGTAAGGGTGTACTACTTAAGGCAGGTGGTTGAATGGGACACCATTTATCAATTGCAAAAGTCGGCATTAGGAGGGAGTCTTGGTGTGTCCTTGTAATGTAAATGAATGAATGGGTTACTATATAATGTCATGAAGTATGTTGGTTTTATGTCTAATGTAAATAAAGCATGTTGATCATATGTCTAATGTTGATGAAGGCTATGCAATAATTGAATTTGATATGCCTAGTCTATGGTGATTATTAAGGAGCACTAAGTGGGAGTAGTAGGGGATGCTACTTTCACATTTAACTAGTGTAACTTAGAGTTTTCTTAGAGGATGGTCTTGATGTGAGATTCTTAAATGCATGTATTTTTCCTCTAGTAATGAAAATTCACTTGTGAGTTAATGAAAAAGGAAGTATCCTTATTTTGAAGTCTTAAGGATCACTTAGGTGTCTATTGAAGAGGTTGTATGAGCGGTCTCTTCATGTCTTACGTAGGTGGGTCTTCGGATAAACTTGGATAGAGGGTCTAAATGACTAATGAATTAGTTTATGAAAATGGATATATATTGAGAAATATGGAAGTACTACCTTGTATGTTAAATGAGAACTTTTATGATGTCTTGTATACTTGATTTATGAGGTTTTACCAAAATAGCATGAAAAGTATATTACAACTAAAATGTCCTCTTTAAGCATGTTTTTTGCATATTGCCATACTTAGTACATCATTTGTACTAACTCTATATTCTTCTCTTTTTCTAAAAGTATAAATGGATGCAAACAAAGATTTCTTAGAAGTTAAGCTTGGGAAGTAGATTGTATTCTAAAGTCTCTTTGTACGTCCTCATATGTTTGAGGACACAAATATTTTGTTTAGTTTTCTTTCTATTAAAGACTTGTATTAGACTATGAGTTTCGTTTCTATGTAAGTGTCAAGACCCTCAAAATGAACTAAGGTAGGTAGGGACTCACGTGTGCCTAAAAATGTCAATAACGTGTTAATAAAGTGTTTTAGAGCATGTATAGTTGATTTGAAGTAGTTTGGAGGTCAAACGTCCAAGTATGTCCAAGATGTTCGAAAGTTAGTCTTGAGATATGCTAGTGTGTTCTAGTCTGCCTTGGTATGTTTAACGTGTTGTTTGGAGTCCAAATTGATAGGTGAGGATACTAACTTTTGAATGAGCGTGTTTACGTTCACAATGTCCGGGCACGACTCCCCAAGGACCACCCAAAGGGTGCTTGAGGAGGACCCAAAGGCTGGCTAAAGACTGCCTAGGTAGTGTCCAAACTACGCCCATTAAGGAAGCCTCATACTATAACCTATGCCCAAGCGACTAGGGGTGTTGCTCCACACTTAGATATGTGAGATCAGCCCACCATCGACGGACGTGCACTACAGCGCCGTCCTTCCAACGACTGTCTGTCATCCATGCACGTCAATTAGAATCTGTTGTTCTGTCTTAAGACGCTGTTACGTTAGGGGTGAATTGGTCTTTCGGTATTTTAAGTCACTTTATAAGCCTAAAATCCTATTTAGAATTTCACTCTTCAAAATCAAACCTTCCCTCTAAAATATTAAACCCCCCCCAAAGCTCCATTGGATACCAAGCTCAAGAACAGCCCACGGAGATGGATTTCAAGTGCATTCTTCTCCAAATTTTGTGGCTTCTAATGTAGTAAGGTATGGTTACTCTTCCTTCTAAGGAGTCCTTTCAAAGGTAAAAAATCCTATGTTTCAATCTAGCCATATGTTCATTGTTAAAATGATTTAAAAAGCATTATAATGGTGAATGTATGATTAATCAATAGTTTTAACTTGATTTTAAATCAAATTCCATGAAGAACCCATGATCCTCCTTAACTTCTCCAATTATGATATAATGTGGGTTTTGTGATCTTAATTAGATTATGTTTAGATTGTAATGAATTGCTTATTTCGATATTCATTTATGTCAATTGATTATGAAGTTTTTGGAATTGATCAAGATGATCATAGATTGGAGAGTTGGTAAGTTAACTTATTTTCCTCTATTGAGCGCATTCTGAATATTGAATTGTGTTGATTGGTATGCTCCACATATGGAGGCGGTGCTAAGATTCTTTCATATCATTATGTGTTGTGATCATGGACTTGAAAGAATTAGATGCAAGATAAAATGATATATTAATATCATGATTACGAAGTTGATGGGTGTAACCCTTGATTCTTGTATCATGTTCTAAGTGAGTTTGTAACACTCCGAAAGTTCATGACTTAGTTTACGGCCCTAATATTTGAAAAGAGCCATAAAAATATATTTCTAAGCTTAAATTAATGTAATGAAACTAATTAAGAAGTGTTAGAGTCAAATCATCAAAAAATGACCATGACGTCCGGGGGTTTGTGAAAATTGAGATAGTGTGCCTTAGCATGTTTCAAGGGGTTTTAAGACTCGGAATTTAGTCACATTTGGTAAAGAGGTGATAAACATGTGTTAGCGAGTTTTTAGGGTCGAAATGTTTGGGTACGAATCCCCAAGTACCACCCTAAGTGTCCTTGAGGAAGACCCATCCATTGACCACAAAACTTCCCCATTGACAGTGTACAACCACGAGCACAGACGATCCGTAGTTTGAACGACGCACCGTCGTTGTGTCTCATTCATCCAAACTTATTCAATCCACCAAAAGCTCAAAAAAATTTCAATATCTGATCAAAACCGTAGAGCACTAGTACGGTGTCATGGTTTGCAAGACGGGGAGTTAACAGGGTCTCATCGATTGAGACCCCACTTGACTGTCCAAAAATGTTTTAGTAAGGGTGGTTAGGGAATTGATTAATTAATAAATTAAGGTCTTAGGTCGGTTATATTTTATTATTTTAGGACTATATAAACACCCTAAGTCAACTAAGTAACCTAAAACCTCATTAATTCAAAAACCCAAATCACTCTAACCTCTCTCTAGTTTCTCTCTCCCCAAACTCAAACCTCCATTGAATGAACACTAAATATCTAAGAAAAGGAAGAATTAACCAAGTATTTCATCTCAAATTTGTGTCAAGATCATCACTAAGGTATTGTTTCATTAACTCTTGGGATACTTTCTCCAAGAGGCTTTTTCAACTATGGTTTTCAAACTACCCCAAGATTAGGGTTTTAATCTAGACAAAGGTTTTCTTTTGAAAACGAAATTATCATTCAATTATGATTATATATGGTCTTTTATCATTGTTTAACTATGTATTCATGGTCAATTGTTGGTAATCACTAGAGATTTCCCCTTGAACCATTGTTCTTCCCTAAACTCATTATGCCATGAAATTCTATGGTAATTGTGGAAGATGATGAGTATATGATTATGTAGAATGGTAATTGTTATGTATTACTTCTTGAATTTACCTTGTTATGCATTGGTTATGTATTCTTTGGTATTTGAAGTATGAAGGACATGAAAGGGCAAGAAGGTATGAAGATTAATTCTTCTTGAATTCAATCATGAAATATAAGTTACTTAGATAGTAATGCTCTTACTTCAAATGTGTCGTTGTGATGTCGATGACAATAATTCCTCATCTTTAACCCTAGACAATTGATTAGCCATGAAATATGTATGCATGTTATGAAATGATTATTATATGATTGAAAGTAGTTTCTCATGATTATAATAAAGTTTTAAGTGAAAGGTTTACTCACTTAATTAGTAGTTTGAAAAGTGAAAGGATTGTTCTTACTTGTGAAGACGTATGGGTTATTATGATAAGGTGTTTATGGAGGAATTTAGGAAAGACTAATGTGAACTTGGATGATAAAATAACATGATTACTAAAGGGAATAAAGGCTTAGCATCGAAATTACATGTAAATGATACGGAGGTCTCACGTTTAGTAATTCCGACCTCCCACATGGGTTTCTTCTTATTGAGAAAGTCCTGATTCCCAAGATATGTGTTGTCTGATGAGATAGAAACCTCTACGTCTATCAGCCCAAGGTTTCTAGTAACAATCTCCTTGACTCTTATCCATGTTCCCACATAGGTCTATAGATTAGTGGATCCACCTAGATAGCTATGTATGAATGGTTACACCATAGGCAAGTGTTAACCCTCTCTTTTCGATGTGGGGGGAGAACACTGGATTCCATGTAGCTCACATGGTCTTATGTCGGTTGTTGAACTTATTTCCATAAAGTAAAAGTAAATGACCAATTTAAGTATGTGAACTCTTATTTGTGTTGTCTTAAAGCCTACTACATAGAGTGAGGGAGGGTATGAGACTTCTCTTATAGATTTCACATGTGGGATCCTCGGGGATGATCTTAGTAGTTTTCTTGTATGATTAAGTTTATTATATGCTATGTATGTCAATTCATATATGATCTTATTGATTAAGCATGTTATGATGATAAATAATGTTATATTGTATGCATGAAGTAGGTGGCGCAATGTGATACTTAGCTTTGGATAGGGTTAATGTAATACCTCTAAAATGACTTAGGTGTAACTAGAGCCTAACGTGTTTGTCATGATAGTCTAGGATCCTAAAATTGATTAAAATGAGGTAGTGTGTAAAGATTTTGGTGAGTTTGAATCAAAATGTCAAGGAATGACCAAGAATTCCACGACTAAGTCACCTATATGCCTTATGTGTTTTTATGTGTTTATATGTGTGTCCTGAGCTTATGAGGTTCTTCTATGAGTAATAATAGTGTTTATAGTTAGTGTAGTAATCTTCATGAAGTTTGGAGGTCAAACATCCAAGAACGTCCTTGACGTTCAAAAGGTTTGCCTTGAAGTGACCTTGTGTGTCTTAGCATGTTTTGTGGAGTTTTACGTATTCGTTTTGGATGAAATTGATGTTAGAGATCCTGAACTCCTATACAAACATATTAGAGTTGGAAACATCCGGGAAAAACTTCCCAAGGATCGTAGAAAGGGTCCTAGATTAGGACCCAAGATTGAGCTAGGAAGCAGCCAAGGGCAGCAACATTTTACACTTAGTGGGAGCCAGTCCGCGTCGCGGACTTGGTACACCAAGAGAAAAATTGATTCTCCGCGTCACAGATACATAACGGACTTCACTGGTTGGGATTTAATTTAATAAAATCATGCGGGAACTACTCCGTGTTGTGGACTTGTTTCCCAACGATAATTTCAGAAAATTAAGATGAGTCTGACTTGGTTAAAGGATCCTATAAGTTCAGGGGTCTTTTGGTTATTTTGTGGTTAATTAGAGGCGGTTATTAGACCTTCTTAAACCCCAAATCAACATTCAAATAATAACCCTCAGGTCCAAAACAAAATATCTCCATCTCTTTTCTCCAAAAACCTCCAATGTTGAAGCTTTAAAGCTCCAAGGAAGAAGACTGATTTTCAAAGTTTTTCTCCATCCATTTAGAGGGCTTTTCATCACAATTAATGTATGGATTTTAATTCTTGTATTCTCTTCCATTCAAGGAGTCAATTTCAATGATTTCAAAAATGATCAAAAAGATGAATTCTCCATTTGTAATCTATCCATGGGTTCTTGCATAAAATGTTTTTAATCAATGAATTATGCTTGAATTGATTTTAATTAGATGATTTTGACTCATAAACTATATTAACCCACGTAATTAATGTAACCTAGATTTGACTACTTTATGGGTGAATTGAATATGCCTTAATGCTATTGAATTCTTATGTAGTTCGATTAGGGCTAATGAATTATGATAGAATCATGCTAGAATTGTTAGTATGCTGCCCTAATTTCAAAAACTAATGATGAATTATCTTTTATTCATTGTCTATTGAAATAATTGAATTAAATTGGTGATCATGGCCATGGGTAAGGCACTTTGAGTATTGTATTGGATGATTTAGCTATGGCTTGAAGTTATGAGATTGGATCAATGGTATGTTGACCTAAATTTATTTATATTGTGTAGTCTAGATATTATATGATGATGATGCTTGTTATGGTCCACTAATGGTGGCGTTCCTTATGTAATATACTTGTGATTAATTTGACCTCGTCGGCATTACTTCAAGTATTATGCATTTATCATGTTATATGTTGATTATGGGAATAGTATGAATTTCAAGATGACTTATGTGTTTATGTGGAGTCAAAGCATGAGTTCTTCTAGTTGACGATGTGTGTCTCTGGTAAACTATAGTGTAGTCATTATAAGGATTACTTGATGTTGAAATATGATGGTTCTTTATAGATTATATCATACTTGTGATGACTTATATTTATGATATTATGGTAGTGAGTAGGATGACCTATAGATTATATTGGTTATGCATATGTGCTTCTAGAATTTTATGCTATATTTGAAGTATATGGTGTGTCTTGTTTCGGTAAACTTGTGTCCCTTAGTTGATACATGTACAATGTAAATATAAGTTCTTGACTGAGTATGCAAGAGCTTCTTAGTTTTCTATGTGTAATTGACATATGACCTTGAATATTGTTAAGAATGTCCTTTATGTGGAACCTTAAACCTAGTTGGAAAGTTATGATATCCTTGAAGTCGAAAGCTGTAATGATATCTTTCTTGTGTGAATTGTGGACTTAAGGTTGTTTGGCTAGAACACCATGAAATCATCCGTAGGAAAATCGTTGAGCTATCCTCTTAACCATTGTAAGGCAACCCTAGGGGAACTTTTTTGGTAAGGCGTAATGTAATTGGGTTGTGAACTCGTTATGGAATCTCTTCATGTACTCCTTTATTGAATTAATATATGAGAACAATGGCTAGCACCGAGTGAGTATGCATAGGTAGTATCTCTAGTTATGTATGAGACTAGAGTACAAAGGAACCCTCGATATTCCTTAACCATGTCCTATATGGAATGTGTCCAAGTTCTACCATTGGCAAGTAAAAAACACTTTATCAGAGTAGGATTGACTCCGGATTCCATGCTTATCTACCATGGTATTGTCTATTCTCATTATATGAGATACCCTCTAGTATTGGAGAAGTTCTATGAAGTTTAGGTTTTGGTATGAGACGGTATCTAGACGTTGCACAATAGGCTTTGAAGATGTTAGTGAGTGAGTCCCTAGGTCTTCTTCAATACCATTACTTGAATGTCCTTGTGTGAATTTAATGTCTCTTAATGATAAAATTAAGATATTGACTTAGGTTGAAAAGTATGTTAATGACTAAGTACTTACCTAGAGTAGTTTAAGGGTTGTCTAGTTAAGGTGTGAAAGGGGCGTAAGAATGGTCACTTCATGTCTTACCTAGATATGTATTAAGAATGACTCTAAATAGGAAAGTTGTTTGATACATTAGATATGATCTAAACATAGGTAGTCTTAAGGATTATTTAGGCAAGCTTGGAAAGGACGTATGGGCGTTCTCTTCTTGCATTACTTAAATATGTCTTTTGGATAACCTTTGGAGAGAAAATGTCATATTATATGTATACTATTATGTGTAGTGAGAATAATCTTATCCTAGGTAGTGTAAAGGATCCATTTGGTGTGTGTGAACGGATTGTATGCGCGGTCGCTTCACAACTCACTCAAATGAACTGTAGAATCACCTTTAGTAAGAGGATCTCATGTTTATGTGTTTGGTATATTGTAAGTGTATTTATGTCATTATAGGTGGTCTTAAGGATCATTTATATGTGCCTAGAAGAGGTGTATGGGCGGTCTCTATTTGTCATACTTAAGTGAGTCTTAGGAGAGCCTTTAGTGAGAGGGTTGTGTGCTAAATGGATTCACTGTAATGTTGGCATTATTTCACTGTAAAGTGACTTTGTTTACAGTAATATTCCTTACTGTTTGATAAAATGTTTATGTGATGTCTTATATGTTTCTAAGGTGTTAAATGTTGATCTTCTTCTTATGATATGATGTTTTAATCAAAAAGAACATATTTCTAATAAGTGTCCTGAAGTAAAGCTTGGAATCTAGTTATCGTTCAAGCAAGTTGAAGTATGTCCTCACTCGACTCGAGGGCATAATCATCTTCAGATGTCTTTTAATTCAAAGTATTGTAATAGACTAAGTATTTCAATATTCATATTGTATTAGCCGTGTCCCAAGTATTCTTGAGTCTAAGATTGGCATATGTTGAGACTTAGTATTTTCTATGATTCTAATATGAAAGATGTTTTAAGATATTTTTCGTGTGAAATGTTTCAATTCCTCACTACATTTCATACATGTATGCAATGAATGATGTGAAAGGTCTTATACAAGACCTTTGAGAGGTCAAGTACGCCGGTCGCACTATGAGAGTGTCATATCTTCTAGGGTGTGTTCTCGGGGTGTGACAGTTTGTATCAGAGCACATGACTATAGTGAACCAAGAACATATCGTTAGTATTAACCGACATAGATCATGTGAGCTAAACTTGAAATCATGTGTCTGCCCCACACCGAAAAGGGGTGGAATCAACGGCCAAGGTGAAACCGTACATGCATAGCTCGCTTAGATGGAAACCACTGGCTAGTTCCTATGTTGGCTAGACATAGTTCGAAGACTAGGGACTTAATGAGACTACTTATCCACCTCGGTGGTAGCCTCGTTTTGCATGAGACTTACACGTGCAAGCACATTCTCACAACTAGTCTATAGGTTCTATGCTCACTTTCATTATCGTCTTTATCTTTTAGAGTTGACTCAAGCATTATGGAAGCTTACTTCTAGATTGAGATTTATTTACTCTTTTGATTACTTGTCATCCTTACTTTACATTGATGAATGTGAATTGTCCTTACATATCATCCTTACTTTAAATTGATGAAATGTGAATTGTCCTTACATATCTTCCTTACTTTACATTGATGAAATGTGAATTGTCCTTGCATATCATCCTTAGGTGTTAATAAGACTAGTCTCACACATTACAACACATTCATTCGTGAGTATTCATTAAACATAGTAGCTTAGGTGTAAGTAGGACCTGTCTCACTTCCTTTAACACCCCATTCTGGTCACTTACTTAATTTAGACACCTTTAATTATGTTATAACTCACATTACTTACTTACTTTAGTGTAGTAGCTTCATATCACTGTTTATGGACGATGAGCACTTCATTCAATGAGTTTCGTGTGTTCATAGTTCATTCTTTTAGAGCATGTTGGGAGTTGTCCCAATGAATATCATGCCCTTGGTTATGGATTCATTGATGTTACTTTAGAAGTGCGTATAATATCATATGATACTCTAACTACACAAGATTGACATATGATTAGTATTGGCCTCAACATTTGAATGTTAAACTAGAAAACAATTTTTTTATTGGCATAAGCCAATTTTACGTATGTTCATATTTAATTTGAATATGTATGAACCTTTAGCCAATCTTTCAATCTTTTACATAAGACCCTAGCCATTAACATGCATTCGTTTTGACAAAGTAGTGTTAGCCAATTTTATTGTAACCAGATAGTCAATTCATTCAAGATGTGATTTCATAGAGATCCTTTAAGCCAATCTTAGTTCATGACTTTAGGGTAACGTTTTTTAGACATATTGGACAGCATCATATTAACATTTGATTACTTTAGCATCTTCATAGCGTTACAAAACTTCAAGTCAACATTCGTCACACACACATCAACACTTGACCTTTACGGACGTAACTAACATATGATCGATTCCTAATTCACGTTGTAAACATTAGCTTCATACGATCTTAAGTTCATAGGTCCATGCGACATTCATCATTCAAGAACATTACACATAAAGTCATCCAGCACCACATACCAACAACATGATCTCTAACCTATTCAACGTGGAATCGAAAAGGATACTAGGCACAAGGAGTTTGACGAGAACTTTAGGAACAACCCTAGTTTTTGAGATTTCATGAATTACGACGATGGAAAGTACTCTTGGAGAAAGAATTCCATGAGAGAAACACATACCTTGAGTAGAACTTAATCTACGAAAACCACCTCGAACGAAACCTTGAAGATTCCTTGAAATCGCCTGAGAACGTCTATGCACTTTTCCGGTTTAGTGTTCTTTGCTTACTGCCTCTTTCTTGCGTTTTTTCTTCTAAGTGTTTTGATCGTGAGATTTATGTTTAGGAACTGACTTTGAATTATAAAACTTAAGACTTAATTAACTTAATTAAATAATTAATTAGTAAATTACTAAAACGCCCTTCCTAAGTTGACTAAACATAGGAAGATGTTGACTTTGACCAAAATCTGGAAATCGTAATTGCCCCTTGTTTCGGTCAACATTTTGACTTTTAATTAATTATTTAAATCCTCAATTTAATTAATTTAGGGACATAGGGAAATTATTAAAATACCCCTAAGTCTTTGGGACCATTGCTAACCGTTTTGGACCATCCTAGGTTAGGTACTAGGTTGTCCCCTTAACTAGTACTAGGTTCCACCTGATTTGTCCTAGGTTGTCGGGTGCATTAGGGTGTCCAATTCGGTTAGTCCTACGTTAGTTGGCTAGTTAGGATAGTTGGTTAGGAGTTAGAGTTAGTTAGGTTGGCTGGTCCTACATAGAGGGACCCGCCCATGCGTGTCTTGCCTAATCGCCCTAACCAAATTCGGTTAGGGTGGTTCCGTGGTCCCCCTTGGCTGGCTCCTTCACGTGTGATGCCCATGTGCTTGCACATGTGTTTGTTGCACTTTCCTAACTAATTTATCTTGATGACTCATTTGGGAATGTTTACTTATTGTCCAAAGGACCCTCACCATGTCCTTGGGCACTGCTTAATCTACATGATCATTTTAATTGATCATGTGTCATGATATCTAGGCTTGACACTTGGATGCCTCATACCTTTTGTGAGTTGGACGAAATATATTTTATTAGCTTAGGGTATTCATTGCAGGTACATTTCTTAAGCGTCATTCTTTGATTGGGGTATGGCAACCCAAAAAGTATATCTCATATTCGTATATAGAAAATTGGCTAATATCCTTTGGCCAATTTTTCTATACTTTGCCCAATATTTCTCAATATTGAGCAATGGGGTGCCTATGTACCACTAATAGGCTATCCTAAGGGCATATTGTACTCTTTGTTAGACGTACGACTTTCCAGAACGTTACATTATCCCCCCCTTAGGAACATTCGTCCCCGAATAACACTTACACATCATTTAAACAAAGAGGGTAATTTTCGAAAGTTGCTTTATCATGTTTAAACTTTTCTCTTTTTGTGAATATCTGATTCACACTTATTTCGATGATGCATAACATTCAAGCTTATCGAAAGCTTCATGTTAGAGATTGAGGAATTTCCTTCTCAATAACACTTAACATAATGCACATCACAACTCATGCAATACAAAAATAATGTCTATGCTAAACAAAAACAGCAACATGAAATGCACACATGACTTAATTTTAACTTACATAGTGCGATTATAAGATATATGACTAGTGGCCTATCACACCTAATCAACTAATAACTTATACTTAGAGTTTTCTTAATCATAATACAGACTTAGGAAGAGAATATCTAACTTTAAGAACTGAACAAATGAGGGTAGCGGGATCTCATATCAGCCTCGGCCTCCCACGTTGCTCCCTCAACAAGATGGTTCAGCCATAGGACCTTCACGGTGGCAACCTTCTTGTTCCTCAGCCGCTTCACTTGGTGATCTAAAATTTTGACTGGAACCTCTTCATAAGAAAGGTTCTCATACATTCCTATCCCCTCAACAGGAAGGATGGATGCTGGATTGCCTAGACATTTCTTAAGCATAGAAACGTGAATCACTGGATGAACAAAAGCCAATTCTTGAGGTAATTTCAGCTCGTATGAAACGTTTCCCACTCGCTATAAGATCTCATAAGGACCTATATACCTCGGACTCAACTTTCCTTTCTTACCAAACCTTATTACCCCTTTCATGGGTGATATCTTCAGGTAGACTTGATCACCCACCTCACACTCAAGATCTCTCTTTCGGTTATCTGCATAGGATTTCTGACGACTTTAAGCAGTAGCCAATCTATCCCTAATCATCTTCACCTTATCCACTGCCTCATGCACAATCTCGGGACCAAGGATGGACGATTCTCCTACTTCGAACAAGCCAATCGGAGATCTACATCTTCGGACATATAATGCTTCAAAAGGTTCCATTCCAATACTGGAATGGTAGCTATTATTGTAATAGAACTCTATCAGCGGCAAGTGATCATCGCAACTCCCCTTGAAGTCAATAACACATGCTCTCAACATGTCTTCAAGGGTCTGGATGGTACGCTCTGCTTGCACATCTGTCTGCGGATGGAAGGCAGTATTAAGCTTCACCTGTGTACCCAAACTTTTCTGGAATGATTTCCAAAACTGAGAAGTGAATTGAGCCCCTCTGTCCGAAATAATAGGTTGAGGAATCCCATGACATCTCACTATCTCATCTATATAAAGCTGGGCATAGTCTTCCGCCTTGAAGGTAGACTTCACAAGTATGAAGTGAGTTGACTTTGTCATTCTGTCAACAATAACCCAAATGGAATCATGTAGTTTGCTATTCTTTGGTAGACCAACCACAAAATCCATATTGATAGCCTCTCACTTCCATGTTGGGATCTCTATCGTCAGAGTGAGACCTCCAGGTTTAAGGTGTTCGGCCTTAACCTGTTGGCAGTTCGGACACTCCACCACGAACTTAGACATATCTCTCTTCATGCCTTCCAACCAATAGATCTCTTTAAGGTCTTGGTACATTTTGGTGGGACCAGGATGGATGGAATATCGGGAACCTTGAGCTTCTGCAAAAATACTTGACCTCAAATCATTCACATTGGGCACACATAATCTGTTCTTATATCTGAGTACGCCATCTGCACCTAACGAGAATGACTCATTCAAATTACTCAATACCGAGTCTTTCAACTCCATGAGTACTGGGTTAAGGTGTTGATTGGCTTTAACATCTACAACAAATGAGGATTTGGAACTTGAGTGAACCGAAACACCCCCACTTGGTACATCTATTAGCCGTACACCTAATCTTGCCAATTGGTGCACCTCTTTAACCATCTCCTTCTTCTCATCATCAATATGTGAAACGCTGCCCATGCTCAGTCTGCTCAATGCATCGGCCACCACATTGGCCTTACCTGGGTGATAGTGCACGCCCATATCATAATCCTTGAGAAGTTCTAGCCATCTCCTCTGAGGAAGATTCAACTCCCTCTGCGTGAATACATATTGAAGACTATTATGGCAAGTATACACATCAACATGTACACCATATAAATAATGTCTCCACATCTTCAACGCAAAGACAACCGCAGCTAGTTCGAGATCGTGAGTAGGGTAGTTCTTTTCGTGGATTTTCAATTGTATTGATGCGTATGCAATCACCTTACCATTATACATGAGAACACATCCCAAACCTACTTGGGAAGCATCAAAATATACCACGTACCCCTCAGCACTTCTCGGCAACGTCAACACTAGGGCCGAAGTGAGTCGGTCCTTGAGTTCTTGAAAAGTCTTTTCACGTTTCTCGGACCACTCAAACTTTGCCTTATTCTTTGTCAATGCGGTCAATGGTGCAGAAATAGTGGAAAACCCTTTCACAAACCTGCGATAATAATTTGCTAAACCAAAAAAGCATTGAATATCTGTAGGAGTAAGGGGTCTCGGCCAATTCTTCACCACCTCAACCTTCTTAGGATCAACTTCAACACCTTGGTCGGTCACAACATGACCAAGAAAGGTCATTGATCTCAACCAGAATTCAGATTTGCAGAACTTTGCATACATATGACGTTCTCTGAGTACTTGTAATGTCTTTCTTAAGTGTACCTCATGCTCTTCTTTACACTTAGAGTATATGAGAATGTCATCTATGAATACTACGACGAAAGAATGAAGGTACTCACGGAAGACCCTATTAATAAGGTCCATAAACACGGCTGGTGCGTCAGTGAGACCTAATGACATGACCAGAAACTCATAGTGCCCATATCTAGTACGAAAAGCCATCTTAGAAACATTTTCTCGCCTCACTCTAAGTTTATGGTAGCCTGACCGAAGGTCTATCTTGGAAAAGAAACTTTAACCTTGAAGTTGGTCAAACAGATAGTCGATTCTGGGAAGAGGGTACTTATTCTTTATAGTGACTTTGTTGAGTTGCCGATAATCGATGCACATTCTAAGGGTTCCATCATTTTTCTTTACGAAAAACACTGGAGCACCCCATGGGGATATACACGGCTGGATGAAGCCCTTATCTAGTAGATCTTTTAACTTCAACTTCAACTCTTTGAGTTCAGATGGTGCCATCCTATACGGGGGAATAGAAATTGGCTTGGTGTTGGGATCTAAATCAAAAGCAAAGTCAATCTCACGTTCAGGAGGGACTCCTGGTAAATCCGCCAGAAATACATCTGGGAACTCATTCACTATTGACACTGAATCTATGGAAGGGACTTATTGATCTAAGTCATTGATTCTAACTAAGTGTTATAAATACCCCTTATCTATCATCTTATTGGCCTCTAAGTTTGAAACAATTTGGCCCACTGGACTTGAACCACGCCCTTCCCATTCCAGTTCTAACTTATTCGGAAACTGAAACCTCACTACCCTGTTCCGATAGTCTATTATGGCATAAAACTTGTGAAGTCAATCCATACCAAAGATTATGTCAATATCGAGCATGGCTAACTCCACTAGATCAGCGTGAGTGACTATATCAAGAATCTTAATTGGGCAATTTTTGTACACTTTCTCGGCTCTAATGTCGTTCCCTATGGAAGTACTTACTAAAATTGGATCATGCAAGATTTCAGGAAGCACATCAAATCTACTACCTAACAATGGAGTGACAAATGATAGAGTGGATCCTGGATCTAATAATGCATAAAAAGGGAAAGTAAAGACATGCAACGTACCCGTGACTACATCAGTTGACTTCTCTTGCTCTGCTCTACCTTCAGCGCACAGAACCGGTTTCTCTTGGGGGGTTTGGCTGCAGCATTATGCTCTGCCTTGGCTTGATTCCTCAATTGAGGACAGTCTCGGACCATGTGTCCTGTCTTGCCACACCCGAAGCAAGCATTAGTACCTACCAAACACTCAGCTCCATGCGAACGACCATACTTATCACACGACTTTCTATCATGCTGGGCATTTCTAACATTGCCCTTCTTGGTACTAGTATCCTTAGAAAGAGTAGGATTACATGAGTGTCTCTTGAACTTAGACCTGTTTTGGACTCCAAATGAACCCCTACCCGAGCTAGAACCAGACTGGTCCGCCGCCTTAGGCTTCTCGCCTTCGTGAATTCGCCTCTTGCGGCGGCTCTCCTCTACTTGCTGAGCATGTACCATCAATCTGCCCAGATCCATATTGTCATGCAGCTTTGCTGCCCGACAATCTTCTACCATATCCTTAGATACACCAGTAATGAATCTACTCATCTCATCCCTGCTATTTGCCACTAGAGAAGAAGCATACTTTTAAAGTTTAACAAACTTCAAGGAATACTCCTTGACAAACATACCTTCCTGTATCAGGTTGATGAAATCTTCCACTTTGCCTTCCCTTTGCTTCCTTGGGAAGAACCTCTCCAGAAAGGCAGTCTTGAGAACATCCCAAGTGATGGGAACATCTCCTCTAGCTCGGCCATCAGCCCACATCCAGTACCAAACCTGTGCCACATCCTTGAGTTGATATGCAGTCAACTCAGCTTTTGCCTCCTCATCCACTCCCATGGCACAAATTATCTTGTGTACTTCATCCACGAACTCCTGAGGATGCTCACTAGTCTTGGACCCGTAGTAAACTGGGGGATTCATTATGTTGAAGTCGCTCAGCCTGGTAGCCATGATGCTAGCATGTAGCTTCTCCCAGGGAGCACCCTCTCTTGTGGCTTGGGCCGTGATGGCCTGCGCCTGAGTGGTGATGGCTTGTGCCATCTGCAGCAAGGACTCCCTCACTTCACCATCTGTCAACACAGCTGGGTTGATATGCACTTGAATTCGAGCAGCTGGGGCTTGAGGAGGAGCTTGGTTTTCTCCAGTAGCTGCTTCCTCAACTCTCCTCACGGCATTCCTCCTTGTGTTCATCTTTCTACACGTATAAACAAGAAAAGAATTATATCCTTAAAATGACATAAAAAAAATGTCACTACTCTACATTGCACGATAAAGAGTAGAAGAAGGGAGAATTTCCTATCATCGCGTAGTCTCTAAGTTATGATTGTTGCGCGCTTCAAAACCATAAGCTAGAAACTACGTAACGTAGTTGTGTTGAGCTTTAGATCCTAGGTAATTTAACCTCATGCTCTGATACCACGTTTGTAACGACCCGGATTCTTGAATCCGAATCACCACCAGCGTCGTTGACCTCTTAGAGGTTGCAGACAAGCCTTATCTTGTATTCATCACATTCATCTAGTTAAATTTGCGGAAAATTTAAAACTTTTTATATGTATGAAGTTTACTTAGACTTCATATAGTCATTACATATTACTCATTACATACTAAACTCAACATCAATAGACAACCATCTAATATAAAGAATCAATTTGAAACTGAAGATGAATATATTATAAATAGTTTTCCAAACACGGCCTTACATCAAAAGGTTTGACATGAAATATGAAAGAAACGCTAGGGAAAACATCCACTAGCTATGTCTAAAACTAAGCCTAGACTAAAACTGTAGCATCCTTGAAATCAAGAGGACCTACCAAATGGTTTGGAGAAATGTCAAAGTCCAAGCCGCTGCAAGTGTCGTCAATCTACTCTCTGACCTGCACCTATAAAAATAGTAAATAGTATGGGGTTAGTACACCACTTGTACTAAGTATGGGTGTATGCACACATACACATAAGGCTATGCATGATCAATGCAAGCTTTTCCTAAGCAACATGCCATTTCTGGAAAGTCTAGTCATTAGACTTTCCAAATTCGTTAGTTGTGAATTGTGGTATGAATATGATGTATTTTAATGCATTCAAATAATACAACTCATTTTCTATATGATTACAAGACATTAGTATCATCAACATAATTTTAGAACAGCTCGAGCGAAGATTTTAAAATTTGATACTTCAAGAAGACATTCATAAGACATTCTATATTCTATATTGGTCATGCCATTTATTTCATTACTTTCATGTTAGGGAAGTTATGAGGTATTTATTTAACCTTACGTTTCTACTCCCCTTTATAGGCATCATATAAGAAGTCATTATAAGCCAATCTTGTTTGGATTTGCCCACTAATTGCTGAAACTTCACGAGTGTGATATTTGCACTTGAGATTCTTAAGTTCTTCATCATTGCTCACTTTGAACATACGTTCCATCATGATCATTCATTCTCACTTTCATAGAGACATCATAGGGAATAAGATCATGCGAGCAAACATGAAATCCAGTGTCTGCCCCTCACCGAAAAAGGGTGATTCACCGGTTAAAATGAATCTAGACCATGTAAGCTACTCATGGAATCCAGTGTCTGCCCACATTTTGAAAGGGGTGATCCCCGGCAAAGGCGAGTCCATCTCAAGTGTTCACTCCACACCAAAAAGGAGTGGCTCACGGCAATAGTGAACCAAGAACATATCGTGAGCATTAACCTACATAGATCATGTGATCTAAACATGAAATCTTGTGTCTTCCCCACACCGAAAAGGGGTGGAATCACCGGGCAAGGTTAAACCGTACATGCCTAGCTCTCTTAGGTGGAAACCTCTGGCTAGTTCCTATGTTGGCTAAACATAGTTCGAAGACTAGGGACTTAATGAGACTACTTATCCACCTCGGTGGTAGCCTCATCGCATAAGACTTACACGTGCAAGCACATGCTCATAACAAGTCTATCGTGGCTATTCTCACTTTCATTATCTTCTTTATCTTTTAGCATTGACTCATGCATTATGGAAGCTTATTTCTAGATTGAGATTTATTTACTCTTTCGATGACTTGTCATCCTTACTTTACATTGATGAATGTGAATTGTCCTTAGATATCATCCTTACTTTACATTGTTGAAATGTGAATTGTCCTTACATATCATCCTTACTTTACATTGATGAAATGTGAATTGTCCTTACATATCATCCTTAGGTGTTAATGAGACTAGTCTCACACATTCTAACACCTTCATTCGTGAGTATTCTTTTAACATAGTAGCTTAGGTGTAAGTAAGAATTGTCTCACTTCCTTTAAAACCCCATTTTGGTTATTTAATTAATTTAGACCCCTTTAATTATGTTATAACTCAGGTTACTTACTTACTTCAGTGTAGTAGCTTCATATCATCGTTTATGGATGATGAACACTTCATTCAATGAGTTTCGTGTGTTCATAGTTCATTCTTTTAGAGGATATTGGGAGTTGTCCCAATGAATGGCATTCCCTTGGTTAGGGATTCATTGATGTTACTTTAGAAGTGCTTATAATATCATTTGATACTCTAACTACACAAGATTGGCAAATGATTAGTATTAGCCTCAACATTTGGGATGTTACTAGCAAACCATTTTTGTATTGGCATAAGCCAATTTTACGTATATTCATATTTAAATTGAATATGTATGAACCTTTAGCCAATCTTTCAATCAATTACATTAGCACCTATCCATTAAAATGCATTCGTTTTGACAAAGTTGTGTTAGCCAATTTTATTGGAACCAGATAGTCAATTCATTCAACATGTGATTTAATAGAGATCTTTTAAGCCAATCTTAGTTCATGACTTTAGGGTAACGTTTTTAAGACATATTGGACAACATCATATTAACATTTGATGACTTTAGCTTATTCATAACGTTACGAAACACCAAGTTAACATTCGTCACACACACATCAACACTTGACCTTTACGGACGTAACTAACATATGATCGATTCCTAATTCACGATGTAAACATTAGCTTCATACGATCTTAAGTTCATAGGTTCATGCGACATTCATCATTCAAGAACATTACACATAAAGTCAACCACCACCACATACTAACAACATTATCTCTAACTTATTCAACATGGAATCGAAAAGGATACTAGGGACAATGAGTTCGACGAGAACTTTAGGAACAACCCTAGTTTTCGACATTTCATGAATTACGACGATGGAATATACTCTTGGAGAAAGAATTCCAGGAGAAAAACCCATACCTTGAGTAGAACTTAATCTACGAAGACCACCTCAAACGAAACATTGAAGATACCTTGAAATCTCCTAAGAACGTCTATGCACTTTTCTGTTTTTGCGTTCTTTTCTTACTGCCTCTTTCTTGCGTTTTTTCTTCAAAGTGTTTTGATCCTGAGTTTTAGGTTTAGGAACTGACTTTGAATTATAAAACTTAAGACTTAATTAAATTAATTAAATAACTAATTAGTAAATTACTAAAATGCCCTTCCTAAGTTGACTAAACATAGGAAGATGTTGACTTTGACCGAAATCTGGAAACCGGTATTGACCCTTGTTTCGGTCAACATTTCTACTTTGAATTAATTAATTAAATCCTTAATTTAATTAATTTAAGGACCTACAGAAATTAATAAAATACCCCTAAGTCTTTGGGACCATAGCTAACCCTTTTGGACCATCCTAGGTTAGGTACTAGGTTGTCCCCTTAACTAGTACTAGGTTCCACCCGATTTGTCCTAAGTTGTCGGGTGCTTTAGGGGGTCCAATTTGGTTAGTCCTAGTTTAGTTGGCTCGTTAGGATAGTTTGTTAGGACTTAGACTTAGTTAGGTTGGCTGGTCCCACATGGTTTCTGGGTCCAATGGAATTCATAGGACCCGACCGTGCGTGTCTTGCCTAAACGCCCTAATCGAATTCGGTTAGGGTGGTTCCGTGGTCCCCCTAGGCCGGCTCCTTCACTTGTTATGCCCATGTGCTTGCACATGTGTTTGTTGCACTTTCCTAACTAATTTATCTTGATAACTCATTTGGGAATGTTTACTTATTGTCCCAAGGACCCTCACCATGTCCTTGTGCAGTGCTTAATCTACATGATCATTTTAATTGATCATGTGCCATGGTATATAGGCTTGACACTTGGATGCCTCATACCTTTTGTTAGTTGGAAGAAATATATTTTATTAGCTTAGGGTCTTCATTGCAGGTAAATTTCTTAAACGTCAATCTTAGATTGGGGTATGGAAACCTAGAAAATATATCTCATATTCGTATATAGAAAATTTGTTAATATCCCTTAGCCAACTTTTCTATACTATGCCCAATGTTTTTCAATATTAGGCATTGGGGTGCCTATGTACCCCTAATAGGCTATCCTAAGGGCATACTGGACTCTTCATTAGGCGTATGATTTTCTGGAATGTTACATGAGGTTCTAGTGGTTCCGTCGGGAATGACTAATAGGGATATTAGAGAGGCTTTACATAATTTATCCAGAGCCTTGACTACACATGAGAAAATGGGTCTTTAAACTAGTGTGAATGTTGTGGATAGCACTATGACATATAGATGTAGAGTATTTGGGAGGATAAATCCTACTATCTTTCTTGGCTCGAAGGTGGGAGAGGATCCCCAAGAGTTTCTAGATTGTGTTTATAAGGTGTTGAGTGCCATGGCGGTGATATCTAGGGGGAAGGCAGAATTGTCTTCGTAATAATTCAGGGAGGTTTCTCAAGTATGGTACACTTAATGAAAAGATAATAGGCCGATTGTGTCGGTTCTTATATAGTGGGAAGAGTTTAAGGAGAATTTCGTAGGAAAGTACTTTCCCAGTGAGAGGAAGGGGGTAAAGGTTGAAGAATTCATTAATATCAAGAAAGACAATATTAGTGTTAAAGAGTATTCCTTGAAGTTCACTATTTTTTCTAAGTATGCTCCATCCTTGGTGTCTAACCCTAGAGATGATATGAGTAGGTTTGTGACTGGTGTTGCCGACATTGTGAAAGAAGAGTTTCGTACGACCATGCTCCATGGTGACATGAACTTTCCTAGACTCATGTTGTATGCTCAATCCATAGAGAAGTCTAAGCTTTATAGGATTGCAAGAAATTTTGAGAGGAGTGGACCAACTGATCAAAACCAACCTAGATTCAAGAATAGGGCTCAAACTTAAGATGAACCTAGAGATCCTAAGGTCAAACTTGAGAAAGGTAGTGGTTCTCAAAATGGTAAGCCTACTTGTGCTACTTCTGAAAGAGGCACTATGAGGAGTGTGTAATTGGTACCGATAATTTCTTGCCACAAAGTGAGGGATTGTTCTACTATTTCTCAAGAGTAAAAAAAGGTAAGCAAGTTACTCCAGGTGTTCCGGGCAATGATGCTCCAAAGAAGAATCATTTTATTCACTCAAGGCAAGAGGATCAAAGTCGGATGATGATTAGAATGTTCATAAGTTATAGTTTCTCTCTCATAGTTGTTATGAGTTCCTTCTAAGTGGGGTAGTATGGTGAGTAGTGGATTTTTGATTGATTGTCTCATCTCTTCTATTCATCTCAAGCTTGAGAGGAGAATGTCATAGTAGCATGTTGCATTGTTTTATTGTGTTTAGGAGTCTTATTTAAATTGAATTTCATTGATTACTTGCATTGTGCATTTCATGAATTTATGATTTTGTTGTAAATTGAGTTTATATGGTTATATCTCTTATATTATCATGCTTTCATCATTAATTGCCTAAAAGTTGCATTTTTAGAATTTTGAAGCAGTTCACTGCCAGGGAATTTACCTTACTGTGAAGTTTTTCAAAAATTGACGAAATCATTCTTTGATTAAAAATTGTTTTAATGTGCATATAAATGATGTATTGCATGAAAATGAATTTAAAAAAGTTCTTGCTATTTGAATGAAGAATGTGAGTCTTATTGCAAAATGAGTTGTAGAATGAGTTTCTAGCTTCTTATTGTGTTGTGAGTCTCTTGAGTATGTGAAATTGATGTTTTACTAAATTATGTATGGTATAATATGTTACGTGATATGGTTATGAGTTGTTAAATGAGTCTCTACTCTTGGAAGTGTTCAGAAAGTGGCAAGTGTCATTCTAGGACGAATGTCGTCCAAGTGGGGGAGATTGTAATACCTCTAAAACAACATAGGTGTAACTAGATCCTAACATTTTTTTAATAAGGGTCTAAGGTCCTAAAATTTTTTAAAATGTGGAAATTATGTCTAAAGATCTAGGTGAGTTGGAAGCCAGACGTTAAGGATCACCGAGATGTTCGACGACTAAGTAACCTATATGCCTTATGTGTTTTTCATGTGTCTTGAGCTTATGATGTCCTTATATGAGCAATAATAGGGTTTATAGTCAGTGTGTTAAGTTTCATGAAGTTTGGAGGTCACACGTCCAAGAACGTCCATGACATCTGAAATGTTTGCCTTGAAGTGACCTGTGTGTCTTCACATGTTTCGTTGAGTTTTACGTGTTCTTTTTGGATGAAATAATGTGAGAGGTCTTAAAATCGTATACGAACATATTTGGGTTGAAAACGTTCGGGCAAACTCCCCGATGATGGACGAAAGGGTCGTAGAGGAGGACCCAATCCTTGGGTAGCAAGCTGCACACGCCAGCAGAATTTTACACTTAGTGGGAGCCGAACCGCATCGCGTACTTTGTCCACCAAGAGCATAAATGTTCCTTTGCGTCGCGGACACATGGCGGACTCCATTGGTTTGGGATTTAATTTAAGAAAATCATGCAGGGAACTGCTCTGCGTCGCGGACTTGTTTCCCGACGATAATTCTGGAAATTTAAAATGGGTTTGACTTGGTTAAAGGGTCCTATAAGTTCAGGGGTATTTTGGGTATTTTGAGGACTAATTAGAGGCAGTTATTAGACCTTTTTAAACCTCAATTCACCATTGAAATCATAACCCTCAAGTCCAAAACAAAATATCTCCATTTCTTCTCTCCAAAAACCTCCATTGATGAAGCTTTGAAGCTCCAAGGAAGAAGACAGATTTTCCATGTTTTTATCCACCAATTTAGTGGTCTTTTAATCACAATTATAGTATGACTTTTAATCCTTGGATTACCTTCCATTGAAGGTATAACGCCCCAAAATGAACTAAGGCAAACTAGAGCCTCATGGTTGTTTCTTGAGTTAATTTTAAGTTAAACGGAGTTAGTTTGGTGTCCTTAGGCAGTGTGCAAAGTTTGGTTAAGTTTGGAGTTCAATCGACCAAAAACTTCCATGACATTCGGATGGTATGCCTTAGAATGTACTTGTATGTCTTGGCGAGTTTGGATGAGTTTTATGTGTTCGTTTTACTTGAAACATGCGTAGGATGTTCCTTAGACCTAGATGACTTAGTTTAGGGGTTTGACGTCCGGGCACGACCCCACCTAGGACCCACAAGGGGCCCTAGATGAAGGGCCCAAGACTTGGGCAAAGTCTGCCCATCAGTGGCTCACGACGACCATGGCGACGGTCCGTTGCACTCAGGACGGTCCGTCGATCCAGGGCGTCGCGAGTGACAGAGAGTGAAACTTGGACAGGCTCCAGTTGGAGCCAAGTGTTCCTCGACGGGACCCCATGACGGTCCGTGGTGAACGTGACGGTCCGTCGAGGAGGTCTCGTCGACGAGGCCTGCCAGTGCACGACTTAAGGCTGCCAACTTGGGGTGTTTTATGTAAATACACCCCAAGTCTTATAAGACCCTAGGTGTATAATTTTGGTATTTTTAGGTTATATTAAATTAGTTTTAAACCCTAGACCTAGACAAGACCCCCTCACTTCAACATTCAAACTCTCTCTGTAAAAAGAAAACTCTCTCAAAGTAACCATTGAAGCCAAGGCTCAAGGAGGGAAAGGAGGGCTACTTTGGGCTTGTTCCTTCATCAAATTCGTGGGTTTCTTTCTCCTAAAGGTATGGTATCCATTCTTGAATACCTTTCCATTCAAGAAGCCAACTTTCAAAATGGTTTTCAAAAAGGGGTTTTAAACTCAACTTCTTCTAAACTTTGATTTCTATTATGGGTCTTCTTGTAACTAAGTTCTAATGGTTTAAATGTATTTATCTTGGTTTGAATAGATGATTTTGATGTTAAAACTCCATGAAACTCTTGTTTATGCATACTTCAATTTTTGACTTGAAAATGGTTTATGTGAGCATGATTTGAGTAGGGTATGAACTTGGGTCTTCTTGTATTTGTCGTGTTGGTGTAGCTACTGCCCTAAGGGCCTTAATATGGTGAAATATTGATAAATTGCTTATGGGTAATGATGGTTTGATTTGTTAATGAGTTGCTCTCATTGTATAATTCTTATTATGAATTGCTATTTGAGTGGTATGGTCCACCTTATGGGTGGCGGTACTAATTGATGAACTTGATGTTACTTAGTATGGTTTGAGTATGTGATCTTGAAGGTCTAATATGTGAAATGAAGATATATTGGAAATGGGTCTTGTGTTGTGTTTGATGTAGCTTGAATTGCATGTTTGACCTAGTTTATGTCTAAATGAAGTATATAATTATGAGAAGTATGTAGAGTGTGTACATTGATGAATCAAGGTTAAAGTATGAGTAGAACTTGATGATAATGAAATGATGCTTATATGCAAGGTGTCCACATGTACACACACACTCTTTTAAGATTTGTATTATGTCAAGTTGAGCAAAAAGGGGAATCTTGAGGTGGACACACTTCGTGAGTTGAGATGTAGTGTCTAGTAACAATCTCTCCATTTCCTAGTGAGATTTCTAAGATAGACTATTATGTTGAGAAATCCGTGTGGAGTTATGCCTAGCACCGATAGGATATGAAGGGGAGGTGGATTGCACTTCGTTAGTTGAGATGTTGTAATCCAAAGTACCTCTTGAGATGAGTACTCCTCGTTAGTAGAGAGTGAGTTACTTAGTAACAATCTCCTTATCCCTTAACTATGTGCCCGCAAAGGTGTAGCTATTGGAAAAGCCATGTAAACGCTAAGAAGCATGACCTTACACTAGGCAAGTAAGGATCCCTCATCCGATAGGGGTTAATATCGGGATTCCATGTCTAGCTCTCATGGTCTTTGTCGGTTAAGCTAACTCCCACAAAAGAATTGATTTGAAACTAATTATCTTGTGTATTGTTGAAATTGTGTATGTATGTTGTGAAGTGCTCAATCCACATTAGTTACCGAGTAGGAGCATTGAGTGGGAGTAGTAGTATGGGATGCTATTCTCACATTGCACTTGGTGTGACCTATACCTACTATGGGAGAAGAGTACCTTCATGAAATCCGTGTGAATGAGTACTATGGTGTAGTGTTATGGAGGATTATTGTGGAGTACTTGAGTAAATGGAATCCATTAGGAGTACTAAGTGGGAGTGGTAGTATGGGATGCTACTCTCACATTGCACTTGGTATGACCTATATTTCCATGAGTGTTTTGCATATGTTAGCCAAGGGCGTGGATTTGATTTCTAACGAAGTAAGTCTAAGATTTGGTAGTTTTAAGGGTCGCTTTGGTGTGCTTTGAAGGGAGGTGTAATGAGAGTCCCTTGTTGGCTCACCTTAGGGAGTCTTAGGATAACCTTGGGTTAGGGCAACTTAAAGGAAAAGGGTTCATATGACTTGGACCGTGCCATTCACTGTAAGGTCTTCATTGTAAGAATTCAAAATGTTCACTATGATGCTTTATTCAATTTTATTGCAAGTTTAGCAAAGTTAATTGAAATGTTCCTTTTGTTTACTTTAAGTTTGGTAAGATAGCCATAAAGTGTTAATTGTTGATTCTTATGTGGGTTTGCTTCTAGATTCATGAAGGTTATATTTGAATTGCATAAAAAGCTATCTTTACTAAAATGTCCCTTTTTGCATGTTTTTGCATATGCCATACTTAGTACATTGTTGTACTAACCCCATACTTTTTATACCTTATGAGTATAGGTTGGAAGCCCTTTTGGGAGGATCGGAGTCGAAGCTTGGGAACTTTATCTCTCAAGAATTTGGTATGTCCTCATATATTCGAGGACATAGTTTTATGTTTCTTAGTTTCTTTATTAATACTTAAAAAATGTATTTACTTTTATCATAAAGGGCCGTGTCCCTAAGATTCCAAGTTGTGTCTTTAAGTTGGCTTGTGACGATAAGATTTCTTAGTATTTATGAAAAGACTCCTTTTATTATTATTATCGTGAAAAGTTTTAAATTCCGCACTACTTTTCATGCTTTATGTTATGAATGCTAGTTAGAGGGCTTGTACGAGACCCCAAAGGGGTCAAGTACGCCCGGTCATGATTCGAAGGTTTTCCCTAACTTCTAGGGGGTGCTTTCGGGTCGTGACAAGACTTGGTATCAGAGCATAAGGTTTTGGGAAATAGTTTAAGGTCTGAAAGTCTCACAAGCCACATCTAGTAGTATCTTGGTCATTGGTGTGAGTCGCGACACATCCATGGACAAGAGGCTATAGGATGCTAGAAGTTTCACTTTCTTCTCTATTCTAGTATCGTGCCTTAGAGTTGAGTATATAAGGTGTCTATTCTCAACCTCTTCTTTTGTGTTTTTAGGACATGAATACGAGGAGATCGACCGCTAGAAGGGAGGAGGGAGGTGTACCAAATGAGAGAGTCCTTCCCCATGTTGACCAAGTTCCTATTGTTGGCTTAGGGAGGAAAATGAGGAGGTTCCTCTTCAAGAACCTCAAGTGCCTCCGGAACCTCAAGGACCTCAAGTGCCTCCTATGCCTCAAGCTCCTTTTGTTGAGGGTGATATGACTAATGCGGAGTTGAGGGCTGCCCTAATGAACTTGACCCAACTCATGACGGCTCAAGCTCAAGTTGTCAACAATCACTTTGTGGGCCAAGCTAACCTAGGAGATAGGCCCCAACCAAATGCTAGTACTCCCGCTTCTAGGATTCGGGATTTTATGAGGATGAACCCTCCTACTTTTCATGGCACTAAGGTGGATGAAGATCCACAAGGCTTCATAGATGAGGTTTTCAAGGTGGTAGATGCTATGGGTGTGACCCCTAGGGAGAAAGCGGAATTGGCCGCTTACCAACTTAAGGATGTTGCTCAAGTGTGGTATGAGCAATGGAGGGGTGAGAGACCCTTAGAAAGAGGACCGGTTGATTGGGAGGAATTCAAAGAGGCTTTCCTAGATAGATTCTTTCCTTTAGAGTGGAGGGAGAAGAAGATGGTTGAATTCATGAACCTCCGTCAAGGGGAATGAGTGTGCAAGAGTACTCTCTCAAATTCACCCAACTCTCTAAGTATGCCCCAAACATGGTAGCCAACCCTAGGGCTAGGATGAACAAGTTTGTGATGGGCGTGTCTAGCTTGGTGGAAAAAGAGTGTCGTACGGCTATGCTTCTTAATGACATGGATATCTCTAGGCTCATGGTTTATGCGCAACAAATTGAGGAGTCCAAAATTAGGGAGATAAGGCAAGAGGGTAAGAGACCTAGGTCGGATGATTCTAGTCACCAAAGGCCTAAGAAGAGGTTTTATCCCCAAGATTCTTCTATGGGAAACAAGGATAGGGCTCCAAATCAATCTTCTCAAGGTGGTGGTCATTCCTATGAAAGGGCTAGGTGCCCTACTTGTGGCAAGCAACATGGGGGTAAGTGTCTTGCCGGAACGGATGGTTGTTTTGCATGTGGTAATAGAGGCCACAAGATGAGGGACTGCCCAAACCTTAAATCAAGGGGAGAGATGTCAATCAAGCTTCCCTAGATCCTAATGCTCCCAAGAAGAACCCTTCCTATGGGATGGGGGCTAGAAAGGATAATTAATCCGGATTGATGGTTTTGGTAAGTCTCAACTCTTGGTTATTGTTGCTTTTGTGTTATGAAATGAGTATATATGGTTTTATAGTTCCTATGATCATGTCGTCTTGATGAATTGCTTAGAGAATGAATTTTTCAAAAATTTGGTAAGATGGCAGTCAACTTCACTGTAAAAAATTTTGGCATTTTGAAGAAAATTGTTTTGTCTTGAATTTTAGTTTCAATGTGTGTAAAGGCATTGTTTATGAGCATTTTTAACGTTGGAGAAGGTAGTTCCTCCATAAAAGAAGATTGAGGTTGAATTTTTGACTTTGTGAAAATTGGTGAAAGTTGCCTATGTTGCTAAGTGTTGAAAGTGTAAAATGATGTTCCTTGCTAGTGGATGCTTTGATTGTTAGTGTTTTGATCATGATCTAAGTGTATTATATGATGCTAAGTGAGTCCTTGTTGTTCTTAAAATTTAAGTGTCATTCGAGGACGAATGTTATTCCAAGTGGGGGAGAATATAACGCCCCAAAAGAACTAAGGTGAACTAGAGCCTCATGGTTGTTTCTTGAGTTAATTTTAAGTTAAACGGAGTTAGTTTGGTGTCCTTAGCAGTGTGCAAAGTTTGGTTAAGTTTGGAGTTCAATCGACCAAAACGTCCCATGACGACGTTCGATGTATTATGATAGAATGTACTTGTATGTCTTGCGAGTTTGGATGAGTTTTATGTGTTCGTTTTACTTGAAACATGCGTCGGATGTTCCTTAGACCTAGACGACTTAGTTTAGGGGTTTGACGTCCGGACGCACGACCCACCTAGGACCCACAAGGGGCCCTAGATGAAGGGCCCAAGACTTGGGCAAGTCCTGCCATCAGTGGCTCACGACGACCATGGCGACGCGTCCGTTGCACTCAGGACGGTCCGTCGATCCAGGGCGCGCCGAGTGACAGAGAGTAGAAACTTGGACAGGCTCCAGTTGGAGCCAAGTGTTCCTCGACGGGACCCATGACGGTCCGTGGTGAACGTGATCCGTCGAGGAGGTCTCGTCGACGAGGCCTGCCAGTACGACTTAAGGCTGCCAACTTGGGTGTTTTATGTAAACACACCCAAGTCTTATAAGACCCTAGGTGTATAATTTTGGATTTTTAGTTATATTAAATTAGTTTTAAACCCTAGACCTAGACAAGACCCCCTCACTTCAACATTCAAACTCTCTCTCTAAAGAAAACTCTCTCAAGTCATCTTGAAGCCAAGGCTCAAGGAGGAAAGGAGGCTGCTTTGGTCTTGTTCCTTCATCAAATTCGTGGGTTTCTTTCTCCTAAAGGTATGGTATCCATTCTTGAATACCTTTCCATTCAAGAAGCCAACTTCCAAAGGGTTTCAAAAAGGGGTTTTAAACTCAACTTCTTCTAAACTTTGATTTCTATTATGGGTCTTCTTGTAACTAAGTTCTAATGGTTTAAATGTATTTATCTTGGTTTGAATAGATGATTTTGATGTTAAAACTCCATGAAACTCTTGTTTATGCATACTTCAATTTTTGACTTGAAAATGGGTTATGTGAGCATGATTTGAGTAGGGTATGAACTTGGGTCTTCTTGTATTTGTCATGTTGTGTAGCTACTGCCCTAAGGGCCTTAATATGGTGAAAATATTGATAAATTGCTTATGGTAATGATGGTTTGATTTGTTGATGAGTTGCTCTCATTGTATAATTCTTATTATGAATTGCTATTTGAGTGGTATGGTCCACCTATGGGTGGCGGTGCTAATTGATGAACTTGATGTTACTTAGTATGGTTTGAGTATGTGATCTTGAAGGTCTAATATGTGAAATGAAGATATATTGGAAATGGGTCTTGTGTTGTGTTTGATGTAGCTTGAATTGCATGTTTGACCTAGTTTATGTCTAAATGAAGTATATGATTATGAGAAGTATGTAGAGTGTGTAGCTTGATGAATCAAGGTTAAAGTATGAGTAGAACTTGATGATAATGAAATGATGCTTATATGCAAGGTGTGCACATGTACACACACACTCTTTAAGATTTGTATTATGTCAAGTGAGCAAAAAGGGGAATCTTGAGGTGGACACACTTCGTGAGTTGAGATGTAGTGTCTAGTAACAACCTCTCCATTTCCTAGTGAGCTTTCTAAGATAGACTATTATGTTGAGAAATCCGTGTGAGTTATGCCTAGCACCGAGAGGATATGAAGGGGAGGTGGATTGCACTTCGTTAGTTGAGATGTTGTAATCCAAAGTACCTCTTGAGATGAGTACTCCTCGTTAGTAGAGAGTGAGTTACTTAGTAACAATCTCCTTATCCCTTAAACTATGTGCCCGCATAGGTGTAGCTATTGGAAAAGCCATGTAAACGCTAAGAAGCATGACCTTACACTAGGCAAGTAAGGATCCCTCATCCGATAGGGTTAATATCGGGATTCCATGTCTAGCTCTCATGGTCTTTGTCGGTTAAGCTAACTCCCACAAAAGAATTGATTTAAACTAATTATCTATATGTTGAAATTGTGTATGTATGTCGTGAAGTGCTCAATCCACATTAGTTACCGAGTAGGAGCATTGAGTGGGAGTAGTATGGGATGCTATTCTCACATTGCACTTGGTGTGACCTATACCTACTATGGGAGAAGAGTACCTTCATGAAATCCGTGTGAATGAGTACTATGGTGTAGTGTTATGGAGGATTATTGTGGAGTACTTGAGTAAATGGAATCCATTAGGAGTACTAAGTGGTAGTGGTAGTATGGGATGCTACTCTCACATTGCACTTGGTATGACCTATATTTCCATGAGTGTTTTGCATATGTTAGCCAAGGGCGTGGATTTGATTTCTAACGAAGTAAGCCTAAGATTTGGTAGTTTTAAGGGTCGTTTGGTGTGCTTTGAAGGGAGGTGTAATGAGAGTCCTTCTTGCTCACCTTATAGGAGTCTTAGGATAACCTTGGGTTAGGGCAACTTCAAAGGAAAAGGGTTCATATGACTTGGACCGTGCCATTCACTGTAAGGTCTTCATTGTAAGAATTCAAAATGTTCACTATGATGCTTTATTCAATTTTATTGCAAGTTTAGCAAAGTTAATTGAAATGTTCCTTTTGTTTACTTTAAGTTTGGTAAGATAGCCATAAAGTGTTAATTGTTGATTCTTATGTGGGTTTGCTTCTAGATTCATGAAGGTTATATTTGAATTGCATAAAAAGCTATCTTTACTAAAATGTCCCTTTTTGCATGTTTTTGCATATGCCATACTTAGTACATTGTTGTACTAACCCCATACTTTTATACCTTATGAGTATAGGTTGGAAGCCCTTTTGGGAGGATCGGAGTCGAAGCTTGGAACTTTATCTCTCAAGAATTTGGTATGTCCTCATATATTCGAGGACATAGTTTTATGTTTCTTAGTTTCTTTATTAATACTTAAAAAATGTATTTACTTTTATCGTAAAGGTCCGTGTCCCTAAGATTCCAAGTTGTGTCTTTAAGTTGGCTTGTGACGATAAGATTTCTTAGTATTTATGAAAAGACTCCTTTTATTATTATTATCGTGAAAAGTTTTAAATTCCGCACTACTTTTCATGCTTTATGTTATGAATGCTAGTTAGAGGGCTTGTACGAGACCCCAAAGGGGTCAAGTACGCCCGGTCATGATTCGAAGGTTT
>CM040627.1:43658948-43780253 GCA_022817965.1 Solanum lycopersicoides
TTGTGCGTGTTGATAGGGGAGTGAATGAGCATGCCTTGTTGGGCTCAACCTTAGGGGGTCTTAGGGGATAACCTTGGCATTTAGGGGCCAACTAAAAGGAAAAGGGTTTTCATATGACTTGGACCGTGCCATTCATTGTAAGCGGTCTCAGGTTGTAAGAATTCCAAAATGTTTCACTATGATGTTTTAGTCAATTAGTGGTGCAAGTTTAGAAAAGTTAATTGAATGTTCCTTTTGTTACTTTAAGTTGGTAAGATAGCCAGGTGAGTTAAGTTTGTTAGATTGTTGATTCGTATGGGTTTCTCTGGATATAGTAATAGAAGTAATATTTTGATTGCGCAGGTAAAAAAGCTATTCTGTACTAAATGTCCCTTTTTTGCATTGTTTTTGCCATTGCCATACTGTAGTAACATTGGTACTAAGCAACCATACTTTTTAACCTTATGAGTATTAGGTTGAACCCTTTTGGGGGATCGAGTCGAAAGCGGTTGGGAACTTTGATCTCCTCAAGAATTGCTTATGTCCTCATATATTCGGGATCTAGCTTTTATGTTTCTTAGTTTCTTTATTAAACTTAAAAAAATGGTATTACTTTTATCGTGAAAGCCGTTGTCCTAAATTGTGCCAAGTTGTGTCTTTAAGTGGCTTTGCTGGACGCATAAGATTTCTTAGTATTCTATGAAAGATCGCTTGTTTATTATTATTATCGGTGAAAAGTATAAAATCGCGCACTCTTTCATGGCTTAACTGTTGAATGTATTAGAGAGGGCTAGTGGTTACAAATGAGGCGCCAAAGGGTCAGAGAGTGTACGGTGCGAAGGACACCGGTCATGATTCGAAGGTTTTCCCAACTTCTAGGGGGTGCTTTTCGGTGCGGACCCAAGACTTGATCAGAGCATAAGTCTTGGGAAAGATTTAAGGTCTAAAGCTCACAGCCACATCTAGTAGTATCTTGGTTCATTGGTTCTGTGGAGCGCGACACATCCATGGACAAGGCGTAGTAGGGATGCTTAGAAGTTTCACTTTCTTCTACTAGTTTTAGTATCGTGCCTTAGAGGTTGAGGAAGGTATAAGGGGTTAATCTCAACCTCTTCTTTTGGTTTTTCAGGGACGATGATACGAGAGGGATGATCGACCGCTAGAGGTGAGGAGGGAGTGTTACCAAATGAGTGGAGTAGTCGCGTTGCCCCATGTTGCTAGCAAGTCCTAGTGATTGGCATGTGAGTGGTGAGGTGAAAATGAGGAGGTTCCTCTTAAGAACCTCAAGGGCCTTCCGCGAACCTCAAGGACCGCAAGTGCCTCCTATGCCGTCAAGCTCCATTTTTTGAGGGTTGCATATGACTAAGTGCGGTTGTAGAGAAGGCTGCCATAATGACTGACAATCGAGAAATGCGGATCAATGGATGATAGCTCAAAAGTTTGATGCATACAATCACTTTGTGGGCCAAGCTAACCCTAGGGAGGATGGAGGCCCCCAACCAAATGCTAGTGTTGACTCCCGCTTCTAGGATTCGGGATTTTATTGGGATGAACCCTCTACTTCATGCACTACAGTGGTATGAAAGATCCAGCGAGGCTCATAGATGAGGTTTCAAGGGTGGTGGATGTTATGGGGTGGACCCCTAGGGAGAAAGACGGAATTCGGCCGCTTACAACTTAAGGATGTCTGCTCAAGGCTGTTGGTATGGTGACATTGGTTGAAGGGGCGGGAGAGAGGATTAGAGAGAAGAGAGACCCTATAGTAGGAAAGAAAGAAGGCTTTAAGCCGATGATTGGAGGAGATCAAAAGGGGCTGTGACCTAGATAAGATTCTTCCCTTTAGGAGTGGAGGAAGAAAAGAATGAGTAGTGAACTGCGATGACCTCTGTCAAGAGGGGAATGAGTGTGGCCGAAAGGGAAGGGTCTTCGTCGAGGTAGTGGACAACCCAGCACCGCAACTCTCTAAGGTGACGTTGTGGAGCCACCCAACCCACAAACCACAGTCCGCAGAGATAGCCACGAGCCCCATATAAAAGGAAAGTGAGGAAAAGAGAAAGAACTAATATAAGAGGAACCAACGAACAAAGATGAAACAAAAACCAACAAAAGCTTGTGCGCATGGCGTCCTGACTAGCCTTGCGTGCGGAAGAAACGGCAGAGAGAAAGCGGGCACGAACCAAGAAAAAAGCCACCCCAAAAAGTGTCGTACGCAACCTATAAGCGCTACAGGCCGTATGAAATAAATGCACAATCAGAGAAAAATACAATAACAATACTAGCCAACTACAAAAAGATAACCAAATAAACAATGCCGCACAAACCAAACAAAATAGAAAAAGATGAGACTTCCAAAAAGAACTCCGTAGGGGGATAAAGGGCCCACCAGACCGAGTCAACAAGACCCGTAGGCGAGGTTTCGGGGATGATTCTAGTCACCAAAGGCTAAGAGAGGGTTTTTACCCCAAAAAGATCCGTTCCATGGAAAACGCAGAAAAAACAACAAAGAGATTAGGGCTCCAAATCAATACTTCATCAGAATAAGAAAAGGGTCACTTCCTATGAAAAGGGCTACCAACAAAAAGTGCCCCGACAATAAACTGTGGCAAGCAACAACACATAGGAGCGGGTACAGATATGTCTATTGCCGGGAAAAGCCAAACGGCACACATGGCTACCGGTATTCTGACAATGTGATAATAGAGGCCACCAACCAAGCATGAGGGACCATCTAGCCCCAAACAGCCATTATAACACAAAATCCAGACCCGGCAGCGGCGCAGTAACCGACAAGCGAGACCGATAAGCATGCGGGATATTATAGCTTCCTCCTACGCGACCACTCCTCACAAGTGTCGCACGCCAAAACCCCCAAAAGAAAAGAAACCACCGGCGCCCGCCCTATAGGCGGGCGCGACAGGCGCACGGCCGCAACGCTACCGAAGACCATCGCGGACTCATCCGGGCGCCACTATAGAACGGCCAAAGCGAAAGGGAGGAATGAAAGCAGGGACCATCTACGGATGCGCGGAGGGGCAAGCCAAAAGCGCGACCCAACTCCAAAGGAGGAAACGGGCGTGTGATGCGTGTGTGGCGTTCAGCACGACGGGAGCATGAGTCAACAATGAGCTCGAGGCTGTTGCCCAAGGCGTCTGGTCTCATGCCTCCTGAATAGTTGGGGTCGGACACATGCGAAGCTATGGGGTGGTGAGAGTCAGAATTACAAATGGGCCAAGAAAAGCGTGGGGATGGGAAGGCCCATACCACTAAAGATTTGAGGCAACTAATACACGGAGCTGGATGGTTTGGAGGTAATGCAGGTACCTCGGGAGACAGTAGAGATAGGGAGGTTAAGACTACACCTCCAGACCGGAAGGCTGTTGGGGAGTGACCCCAAGGTGGGCGCAACCCCCGGAAGGCCTGAGCGTATAAGGGCAATCCATGTGTACACGAGAGAACCAGGTGAGGCACTCCAGTGCGCATCGCGCGGTGGGGAAGAAGCCAAAACAGTAAGGTGGCAAAGCAAGCGTACCAGGGAGCCATGTTGGAGGCATCTACTGAGAATTGCCAGCAAGAGATGTCAGGGGGAATCTTCATAGCACGTGGAGAGAGAGGGCGATCGCCTTTGAAGACTGTGTCGCCGTCCAGGGACAAGGGCTTGGCCGACTGCCCGCAAGGAAGAGGCCTTACAGTGGACCTCTCCCTCCAACCCGTTAAGACCAAACGTGTGCCGTGCCCCACGAAAGGCGTAACAACGGGTCGCCCACGGGAGGGAGGAGAAGGTGAAATCGGAAGCGACGGAGCGCCCGCCCAACACGAGCAACCACGAGCAACGACACTAAATAACTGTCCAAAAGTGGACCCTGTCGCGGCAGGTGCAGAGAAAGCAGATGGGAACGGTAAGACGGACACCCCGAACCCACACACGCACCTCACCAACACCCTGCTCTCTCCATAACCTCATTTGCCAAAAGCCAAGCATTTGGATTAAGCCAGACAAAGAAAAAGAAGAAAGAAAGGAACTATGTTCGGCCCATCCACCCAGCGATACCCAAGTAGACTATAGGCCCGAGCAAACATATAAAATAATACGAGGTATCTCACTCAAGAAAGGTGAACAAATAACACGGCACACAAAAGGAACTACAATGAAGGGCCCGAGAATGTGGGTGGACAACGGAGGCACGCAGACGACAGGCACAAGAACAACAAAGTGGCTGACGCGGCGATCATACTGGCGCTTGTGCAACTACCACGTTGCGGAGAATCCCAAGCCACTACATCAAAACAACTTTAACACAGGGACACAGTATCACGCGCCAGAGGAGAGGAAATATCGCCTCATAAAAGAAGATTGAGGTTGAAAATTTTTGACTTTGTGAAAAAGATGGTGAAAGATATAAGCCTTATACTCGATTCAGACTCGAAGTGTTCTAAACGAAGTACGGTAAACAAACGCCACCATCACGACAGAATGTACTAGTTCCCCATGCCTTCGCCAATAAAAGTAGAGGCCCGATGGACTGGCTTAGATCACATATGCCTTAAAAGTGCGTGCTCAGAATTCAGACAGCAGAAGGCTGCATATCTAGGAGTGTAGTCGTAATGTCATAGCTAGAGTGACCATCCAGGACCGCTCTCGAGCATCTGGTCTCCCGTCGTAAAACATCCATCCTCCAAAAGTGTCATTCGCAACGAGACGAAAATGATTATCTCAAGTGGGGCGAGAAGGTATAAGCCCACCAAACAGGCAGAAACCACTAACGACGAACGAACAATAGACGCCTCCACAAAATAGGTTGTATCGTTGACCAGTTAAACTTCTACCCTCCGTGTTAAACGGAGTTAAGTGATAATGCTCTAGTACATTAGGCAGTGAATGCACCAATGTTAATGCGTTCAGTTCTCGGCGTTTCACATCCCGACCAAGAAAGCGCGCCATGCGACAGTATCTGAATGGTAATAGACTCTAGAAGTGGACTTGCCTATTCTATGGTGCCGAATGGCTTTGCGCACTGAAGTTTTATGTGTTCTTTACCTTGAAACATTGCGTCGGATGTTCTAGAACTAGGACGACTTAGTTTAGGGGTTTCGACGTCCACGCACGGACCCCACAGGACCCGTCAAGGGGCCCTAGATGAAGGGCCCAAGACATTGGGCAAAAGTCTAGCGCCACCATCATGGCTCACGGTACGACCCCTGCAGAACGAGATCACCGAACACCGTTGCACCTCAGGACAGGTCCGCGATCCAGGCGATCTAAAGAGAGAGTGAACAGAGAGGTAATAGATAACTTGGAAACAGGCATCCAGGCTTGGAGCCAAAGCTATTCACTCGCCACGGACCCCCATGACGCGATCACCGTCGGTGAACGTGACGGTCCGTCGAGGAGGCCACGGCTCTTCAAAAGTCGACCGAGGCAAACCCTGCCAGGAAGCTAAGCAACAGAGAAAGAAACAAACAAGTTAGCGACCCGCCACGAAACTAGACAACTTACGAAAGGAAGCATAGAGAGCCCGCGACAAAACGAAGCCAGGCCCGAGGAAGCGCAGTGAGAGGAGAAAAGACTGGCACCGAAACGGCAGATGAGTACAAGAAATGCGCTTGGGGCAGGCACACACGGGCGACGACGTCTGATGCGCGCCAGAGTCGGCCCTTGCACACCACCATTGTGTGTTTATGTAAACACACCCCAAGTCTTATAAGACCCTAGGTGTATAATTTTGGTATTTTTAGAGTTATATTAAATTAGTTTTAAACCCTAGACCTAGACAAGACCCCCTCACTTCAACATTCAAACTCTCTCTCTAAAGAAAACTCTCTCAAAGTCACCATTGAAGCCAAGGCTCAAGGAGGGAAAGGAGGCTGCTTTGGTCTGTTCCTTCATCAAATTCGTGGGTTTATTTTCTCCTTAAGGTATGGTACCATTCTTGAATACCTTTCCATTCAAGAAGCCAACTTCCAAAATGGTTTTCAAAAAGGGGTTTTAAACTCAACTTCTTCTAAACTTTGATTTCTATTATGGGTTTCTTGTAACTAAGTTCTATGGTTTAAATGTATTTATCTTGGTTGAATAGATGATTTTTATGTTAAAACTCCATGAAACTCTTGTTTATGCATCTTCAATTTTTGACTTGAAAATGGGTTATGTGAGCATGATTTGAGTAGGTATGAACTTGGGTCTTCTTGTATTTGTCGTGTTGGTGTAGCTACTGCCCTAAGGGCCTTAATATGGTGAAATATTGATAAATTGCTTATGGGTAATGATGGTTTGATTTGTTGATGAGTTGCTGTCATTGTATAATTCTTATTATGAATTGTTATTTGAGTGGTATGGTCCACCTGATGGTGGCGGTGCTAATTGATGAACTTGATGTTACTTAGTGTTGTTTGAGTATGTGATCTTGAAGGTCTAATATGTGAAATGAAGATATATTGAAATGGGTCTTGTGTTGTGTTTGATGTAGCTTGAATTGCATGTTTGACCTAGTTTATGTCTAAATGAAGTATATGATTATGAGAAGTATGTAGAGTGGGTAGCTTGATGAATCAAGGTTAAAGTATGAGTAGAACTTATGATAATGAAATGTACTTATATGCAAGGTGTCCACATGTACACACACACTCTTTTAAGATTTGTATTATGTCAAGTCGAGCAAAAAGGGGAATCTTGAGGTGGACACACTTCGTGAGTTGAGATGTAGTGTCTAGTAACAACCTCTCCATTTCCTAGTGAGCTTTCTAAGATAGACTATTAAGTTGAGAAATCCGTGTGAAGTTATGCCTAGCACCGAAGGATATGAAGGGGAGGTGGATTGCACTTCTGTAGTTGAGATGTTGTAATCCAAAGTACCTCTTGAGATGAGTACTCCTCGTTAGTACAGAGTGAGTTACTTAGTAACAATCTCCTTATCCCTTAACTATGTGCCCGCATAGGTGTAGCTATTGGAAAAGCCATGTAAACGCTAAGAAGCATGACCTACACTAGGCAAGTAAGGATCCCTCATCCGATAGGGTTAATATCGGGATCCATGTCTAGCTCTCATCGTCTTTGCGGTTAAGCTAACCCACAAAGAATGATTTAAACTAATTATCTTGTGTATTGTTGAAATTGTGTATGTATGTCGTGAAGTGCTTAATCCATTGTTACCGAGTAGGAGCATGAGTGGGAGTAGTAGTATGGGATGCTATTCTCACATTGCACTTGGTGTGACCGATACCTACTATGGAGAAGAGTACCTTCATAAATCGTGTGAATGAGTACTATGGTAGTGTGTGTGAGATTTGTAGTGGGGTTTGTGTGCTTGAGTGGATCATTAGGGTAAGTGGTAGTTGTAGTATGGGATGCTACTCTCACATTGCACTGGTATAACCTATTTCCATGAGTGTTTTGCATATGTTAGCCAAGGGCGTGGATTTTATTTCTAATGAAGAAAGCCTAAGATTTGGTAGTTTTAAGGGTCGTTTGGTGTGCTTTGAGGAGGTGTAATGAGAGTCCCTCTTGCTCACTTAGGGAGTCTTAGGATAACCTTGGGTAGGGCAACTTTAAAGGAAAAGGGTTCATATGACTTGGACCGTGCCATCACCTGTAAGGTCTTCATTGTAAGAATTCAAAATGTTCTATGATCTTTATTCAATTTTATTGCAAGTTAGCAAGTTAATTGAAATGTTCCTTTTGTTTACTTTAGTTGTAAGATAGCCTAGTTGTATATTGTTGATTTATGTGGGTTGCTTAGTCATGAAGGTTATATTTGAATTGCATAAAAAAGCTATCTTTACTAAAATGTCCCTCTGATATTTTGCATATGCCATTTAGTATTCTACCCATACTTTTTATACCTTATGAGTATAGGTTGGAAGCCCTTTTGGGAGTGCGGAGTCGATAGCGAGACATCTCTCAAGAATTTGTGCTCATATATTCGAGGATATGTTTATTTCTTAGTTTCTTTATTAATACTTAAAAATGTATTTACTTTTATCGTAAAGGTCCGTGTCCCTAAGATTCAAGTTGTGTCTTTAAGTTGGCTTGTGACGATAAGATTTCTTAGGATTTATGAAAAGACTCCTTTTATTATATTATCGTGAAAGTTATTGTAATTCCGCACTACTGTTCATGCTTTGAGTGTTGTGAATGCTAGTTTGGTGTTATAGGGGTACCAAGAGCCGGTAAGGGTCAGTATGCCCGGTGGTGATTTCGAAAGTTTCCCTAACTTCTAGGGTGCGGTGTCGGGTCGTGACAGAGGAGTCAATTTAAATAATTTCAAAAATGATCAAAAAGAGGAATTCTCCCAATTTTGTAATTTATCCATGGTTCTTGCATAAAATGTTTTTATTGAATGAATTATGATTGAATTGATGTTATTTAGATGATTTTAATTCAAAAAAAAACTATCAAACCATGTAATTCATGTAACCCTAGATTTGACTACTTTATGGGTGAAGTGATTATGTCTTATTGCTATTGAGTTCTTGTGTAGTTTTATTATGGCTAATGAATTATGATAGAATCATGCTAGAATTGTTAGTATGCTGCTCTAATTTCATAAATCTATGTTGAATAATGTTTGATTTATTTTCTATTGTAATAATTGAATTGAATTGGTGATCATGGCCATGGGTAAAGACTTTTGAGTATTGTGTTGGATTATTTAGCTATGGATTAAAGTTGTGGGGTTTGATCAATGTTATGATGACCTAACTTTCTTTAAATTGTGTAGTCTAGTTCTTATATGATGATGATGCTTTGTATGGTCCACCTATACTAGCGGTGCTTATGGGTTATACTTGTTATTAATTTGGCCTAGTCAGCATTACTTCAAGTATTATGCCTTTATCATGTTATAAATTGATTATGGGAATACTATGAATGTCAAGATGACTTATGTGCTTATGTGGACTCAAAGCATGAGTTCTTCTAGTTTATGATATGTGTCTCTGGTAACTATAGTGTAGTCATTATGTAGATTAATTGATGTTGAAATATGATGTATCTTCATAGATAATATGATACTTGTGAAGACTCATATTTATGATATTATGGTAGTGAGTAGGATGACCTATGCATGATATTGGTTATGACTATGTGCTTCTAGAATGATATGTTATATGTGATGTATGTGTGTGACTTATTTTGGTAGATTTTGTCCCTTACTTCATACGTGTACAATGTGAATATGAGTTCTTTATTTAGTATGCTAGTGCTTCTTATTCTTGTATGTGTGATTGACATGTGACCTTGAACATTTTTAACAAGGTCCTTAATATGGAACCTTCAACTTAGTTGGAAGGTTTTGATATTCTTGAGGTCGAAAGCCATAATGGTATCCTTCTTGTGTGTATGGTGGACTTAAGGTTGATTGGCTGGAACGACTTGAAATCATCCTTAGGGAAACCATTGATCTATCCTCTTAACTATTTTAAGGCAACCCTAAGGGACCTCTTTGGTAAGGTGTATTCTGATTGGGTTGTGAACTAGATATGGAACCTCTTCATGTACTCCTTTATTGAACTAATCTATGAGAACAAAGGCTTACACCAAAAGAATATGCATGGGTAGTAGCTCTAGTTAAGTATTAGACTAGAGTATAAAGGAACCCTTGATATTCCTTAACTATGTGTCTTTATGGGATGTGTCAATGTTCTACCATTGGCAACTATAACACCCTTTAATGGAGTAGGGTTGACTCCACATTCCATGCTTAAATACCATGGTCTATATCAGTTATTCCTATTCTCACCATATGGGATACCCTCTAGTGTTGGAGAAGTTCTGTGAAGTTTAAGTGGTGGTATGGGACGCTATATAGACATTGCACAATAGGCTTTGAAGATGTTAGTGAGTGAGTCCCTAGGTCTTCTTCAAGACCATTACTTGAATGTCATTATGTGATTAATTTCTCTTAATGAACTAATGAATATACTGACTTAATTTGGAATGTATGTTAATGACTAAGTACTTACCTAGAGTAGTTTAAGGGTTGTCTAGTTAAGGTGTGAAGGGGGCATAGGAATGGTCACTTCATGTGTTACCTAGGTAAGTATTAAGAAAGACTCTATATAGGAAAGTTGGTTGATACATTAGATATGATCGCAACTTAGGTAGTCTTAAGGATTATTTAGGTAAGCCTTGCCAATTTACATTGAAATAAAGGCTTGTACTAAGTATGTCGAGTCAAGTGAGGACATACTTCAACTTCGGAGGTTTGTTCTACTTTCCAATTTAGTTGTATGCTAAATGGGTTCCCAAGGTAATACATGAAGTGACCATTCCTATGACCCCTTAATACCTTAACTAAGCAACCCTTAAACTACTCTAGGTAAGTACTTATCTTTATTAGTTCACTTAAGAGAAATTCATTACATAAGGACATTCAAGTAATGGTGTTAGAGAAGACCTAGGGACTCAGTCTAACATCTTCAAAGCCTAATCGTGCAATTTCAAGATAGCGTCCCATACAACCACCTAAACTTCATATAACTTTTCCTATACTAGTGGGTAACCCATATGATGAAAATAGGTAGTAACCGACATAGACCATACTAGTTATGCATGGAATCCGGAGTCACGAACCTACTCCGTTGGAGGTTGTTCTACTTGCCAGTGGTAGAACTTGGACACATCGCATGTAGGCATATCGTTAAGGAATATCGAGAGTTCCTTTGTACTCTAGCCTCATCCTTAACTAGAGCTACTACCCAAGAATACTCACTCGGTGCTATCCTTTGATTCATAGATAAGCTCAATAAATAAGTACATGAAGAGGTTCCATATCTAGTTTATAACCCAATCACATTACACCTTACAAAAAAGGTCCCCTAGGGTTGCCTTACTATGGTTAAAAGGATAGCTCAATGACTTTCCTAAGGATGATTTCATGTCGTTCAAGCCAATCAAACCTAAGTCCACCATTCACATAAGAAAGATACCATTACGAGGTATGACTTCAAGGATATCTTAACCTTACATCTAGGATGAAGGTTCCACATAATTGACCTTCTTAGCAATGTTAAAGGTCACATGTGAATCAAACATACAAATACTAAGAAGATTTAGCGTACTAATTCTACAACTCATATTGGTATTATACATGTATCAATTAAGGGACACAAGTCTACCAAAGCAAGACACACTCATACTTCACCTATAACATATCAATGTAGAACCACATAGGATCAACTAAGCATACTTACTGTAATCCTACACACTTCTATAGAATAATCAATACAAGTAATCACAAGTATCATATAACTTATCAAGAACAACATCATACTTCAACATCAAGTAATCCACATAATTACTACACTATAGTCTACTAGAGATACACATCATCAACTAGAAGAAATTATGCTTTGAATCTACATAAACACATAAGTAACCTTGATATTCATAATATCCACATATTCAAGTTATAGCATGATAAATCCAAAATACATAAAGTAATGCTGACGAGGCCACATCATTCACAATTCATAAAGTAATGCCGACAGGGCCACATTAGTCACAAGTATAGCACATAAGTACCGCCACTATAAGTGTACAATACCAAGCATCATCATCGTATTATAAGAACTAGACTACATAATATATAGAAATTAAGGTCAACATACCATCAACTTCAATCCATAGTCAACTCATCAAACACAACACTCAAAGGCCCTTACCGACGACCATGATCAATAATTCAATTCAATACTTACAATACATAATGAATCAAAGATAATTCAACATAGATTTATGAAATTAGGGAATCATACTAATGACTATAGCATGATTCGTTCATAATTCAATATCCCTAATCAATCTACATAAGAATTCAATAGCATTAAGACATAATCAATTCACCCATAAAGTAATCAAATCTAGGGTTACATGAATTACATGGGTTCATAGAGTTTTTGAGTTAAAATCATCTGATTAACAAAAATTCAATCAATATAGTTATTCAAAACCTTTAATGCAACAACCCATGGATAGATAAAAAAATTGGACAAGTTCATCTTTGAAAAAAATTAGAAATCACTCACAAGTTTTGCTCCTTGAGGAAAAGAGATTCAAGGATTAAACTCATACCTTTATTGATTCTAGACCACGAATTTGATGAATATTTTATGAAGAATCACAAAGAAAATCTTCAATCCAAGCTCTATCTTGAGTTTTGGCTCCAAGAGTTCTAGAGAATTCTTTAGGGAATTTTGATTTTGATGTTGTAAAGTGAATTCATCTAAGTGTTTAAGACTTATAAAACTATTTATAATACACAAAATACCCTTAGTAAACTTCCCTATTAATTATTTGGAGGTGGGGTGAAATTATCACTTCGCCCCTTCACTTTACAGTGAACTACGCAGGTTATATTCACCATCGATGCCTGTTCACCAACGGACCGTCACCCAACCAAAGGACCGTCTTGTTTGTCCGTGGTTTGGGTCAGAGACAGGTCCAAAGGTATGGAAACCTACAACTCCTAAGTGTCAACCTACACCCCTCACATACGGGGCGTCGACTGACCTACTGGTCATCGATTGCCAACCCCAGGTTGGGCTGATTTGACAGCTTTTGGCTACATAATGGGTCCTTCCTCAAGGACCCATGGTTGGTCCTTGGGGATGTTTTACCAAATGTTTCCAACCCTAAATTCTTATATACTAGTTTATGACCTCTCACATAAATTTCATGCAAAACAAACACGTAAAACTCGACGAAACATGCTATGACACAAAAGGTCGTTTCAAGGGAAACCTTTCAAACGTCCTGGACGTTCTTGTACGTTTGACCTCTGAACATCATGAAACTTTAACCAGTGCCATTTTACATCATTTTAAACGATTTTAGGACTTCAAAACATCGAGACACAAGTGTTAGGCTCTAGTTACTCCTAAATCATTTTAGTTGTACTACACATAGCATCTAGATGATCATGTTCAGGGTCTAAACGTCCAGGTACGACTCCTCATGGAACACCCTAAGGGTCCTTGATGAGGACCCAAACATTTTCCATGAAGCTTCCAAAGTATCCCCAATCTACGACCTAGGTGACGCCCATTAGATATATTTATTGCACATGAAGAGGGGCTGTCACTCCACACTTATTCGTGGGAGATTCTCCCCAAGTGAGGGGTCTCTGACTAAAACGACAGCAAGCAGTACGAGCCCGTCAACCTATCTACGGTCCGTGGATTTGGGGCATCGTTTGGCACCTGCAATTTTGCAGACTTGCATCCAAGTTAGGGGTGAATTGGAAAATTCACCCCACATCCTAATTAAGTCCTAGACGGTTATTTTAGGTGTTTTAAAGTATTTTAAGTTATTTTATACACCTAGACCTAATTTTAGACTTCATTTTTCAAAATCAAAACCCTTCTCCCTTGTAAAGTTCTCAAGACTCCATGGGAGTTTGAAGTCAAATCGAGGCTAGGATTGAAGATTTTTGGTCATTTCTTCATAAATTTTCGTGGGTTTTCTTCTTATAAGATATGATAATTCATCCTTGATTATCTATCATTTAATGATCCAATCCAAAGTCTTTCCAAAAGATTTCAAAATCCTAAAAGTTCCTAGTTTGAATTCTGAGCATGGGTCCTTGCATTAAAATGTTTTAATGGGTGAATTATGATGTTTTCAATGTTTATTGATGGTTTTATAATAAAAAACTCCATGGACCCATGATCATCCTAAATCTCGAATTTTGTCTTATGAAGTGGGTTTGATGAATATGATTGGATATTGTTAGAATTGTTATTATATTATTTTGTGTTATGGTTATCTAGTGCCGTTTATGCCTATTTATGATAATTTTTTTGAGATTTTAGAAAAGTGATCAAGGCTTTCATGAAGGGTAAGTTAATCTAAATTGTCTGGTTCTTATTGAATTGATCTTCTCTATTATGGTCCACTTATGGTGGTGGTGTTTACTTCATGTATATGAATGTATATGTGAATTGTGATTATGGCCTTGAAGGCCTTGAATGTGAATTAAGTAATATTATGAAGTATTTGTATAGAGATGTACGATAAAAGTTTGAATGTGTATCTTGTAGATCATATGTCTAATTGATGTATAATGTGAATATGAAGTAAGATTGTGTGTGGATTATGATTAATGTGGTATGATCATGGTTAAAAGTGTAACGACCTGGATTCTAGAATCCGAATCGCCACTGGTGTCGTTAACCTCTCAGAGGTCGCAGACAAGCCTCATCTTGCATTCATCACATTCATCTAGTTAAATTTGCGAAAAATTTAAATCTTTTTATACGTATGAAGTTTACTAAGACTTCATATAGTCATTACGTATTAAACATTATATACTAAGCTCAACATCAATAGACAACCATCTAATATCAAGAACATTTCAAAACAAACGATGAATCGAATATATTAAGTTGCCAAAATGACCTTACATCAAAAGGTTCGAAATGAAATGTGAAAGAAATGCTAGGGACAACATCCACTAGTTATGTCTATATATAAATCTAGACAAAGACTGTAACATCATCAAAATCAAGAGGATCTACCAAATGTTTTGGAGGAACGCTGAAGTCCAAACCGCTGCAAGTATCGTCAATCTGTCCTCTCACCTGCACCTATAAAAATACTAAATAGTAGGGGGTTAGTACAACACTTGTACTAAGCATGGGTGTATGCAGACATACACATAAATCTATGCATGATCAATGAAAGCTCTTCCTAAACAAGATGTCATTTCTGGAAAGTGTCATCACTAGACTTTCCTAATTCGTTATTTGTGAATTGTCGTATGAATATGATGTATTTTAATGCATTGAAAGCACACAACTCATTATATGATTACAATACATTAGTATCATCAACATAATTTTCGAACAACTCGAGCGAAGATTTCAAATTTTAACCCTCCAAACGCGAGAGCCCCTTTTTCCATACATAGATTTATTTTCAGTGTTTTTCTTCTTCTTGTTGTGTAGTTCAATAATTCCTTTAGTCCTATGTTTTACTTACATGTGCAATGATTCATTGTAGTCCCATACCCACAATGAATCGATGTAAGTAATCCAAGGACTAAGGAATGATTTTCCTACCTTATAGTTAGTCATTCTTTACACTATATATTCATTACATTTCATAAGCCATTTTCTCTATTGATCATGCCATTGATTTCATTACTTTCATGTTAGGGAAGTTATGGTTTATTTAGTTAACGTTATGTTTCTACTTCCTTTATTGGCATCATATAAGAAGTCATTATAAGCCATGGCTCTTCCTAATCAACATGTTTTCTTAGGAGGTCAAGTCTCTGGATTTGCGTAATTCGTAATAGGAAGGTCATACCATTAATATGTCACACATCATACACACGTAGGTTCACATGACATACATTTAATGTTTCATATATTATACATTTCATATCCACGAGACCTTGGAATCGTGGATGTAGCATTAAGACATCTCAAGTGAGGGCCCAACATATGGGACCTCAACCCGAAGGCCTTCTTTAGCAAACACAGAGTCTGCTTCATTCGTTCATTCGTACTTCACATTATTCATTTCATTCATTCGTAGGCTGATGTAAACACCTGCTATACCTAGGATAAAGTTTAAGACTCTCATCGGGATCATGAAGTGCAATGACCAAGAATGACCTAATGTCATTACTTGAATCTGGTTTCACCTCCTGATTGTCTTGCACATCCACCTACGGTATTGTTCATTTCATTATCTTTCATACTTTGAGGAACCTCAACCTTAGCCAACATAGATCATGTCAGCATCATTAAATCCTGTGTCTCTCCCACACCGAAAAGAGGTGGAGTCACTGGCCAAAGTGAAACCAAAACATGGTAGCTTATTGGGTTCGAACCAAGCTAGTTCCCTATGGTGGCAACTTAGTTCAAAGACTAGGAGATTTAGGGATACCCATACCCACCTTGGTGGACAGTCTCATATCATGAGAATTACGTGAACCTCCGCCCTTCCGGAAAGAAGGCATCACCACTAATAACTAGCCTATCGGTGCTCAGTTTAAAGTTCCTATTTACATTCAACTCATACATCATCGAAGCTTGCTTCTAGCATGAGGTAGTCATAACTCATTAGATGATTTCTCATCTCTTCTTTACGTATTAAGTGTGAATTGTCCTTACACTTACATATAGAATGTGATTTAGATTTATTTACTCTTTTTGATGACTTGTCATCCTTACTTTACATTGATGAAATGTGAATTGTCCTTACATATCATCCTTAATTTATATTGATGAATGTTTATTGTCCTTACATATCATCCTTAGGTGTTAATGAGACTAGTCTCACACATTATAACACCTTCATTCTTGAGTATTCTTTTAACAAATTAGCTTTGGTGTAAGTAAGACTTGTCTCACTTCCTTTAACACCCCATTTTGGTCACTTACTTAATTTAGACCCCTTTAACTATGTTATAACTCACGTTACTTACTTACTTTAGTGTAGTAGCTTCATATCATCGTTTATGGACGATGAGCACTTCATTCAATGAGTTTCATGTGTTCATAGTTCATTCTTGTGGAGCATTTAGGGAGTTGTCCAAATGAATGTCATGACCTTGGTTATGGATTCATTGATATTACTTTTGAAGTGCTTATATTATCATTTGATACTCTAACTACACAAGATTGGCATATGATTAGTATTCGCTCAAGATTTGGGATATTAAACTACATAACCATCTTTCTAGGCATATGCCAATTTTAAATTCTTTCATGCTTGGTTGGATATGTATATTATTCATTAGCCAATATTTTTAGTCATTTAACATAATTTTATTATAGCCAATTCCCTACAACTTGTTTGACAATGTATTGTTAGCCAATTTATTGGCATAAGATTGGCAATTCATTCAAGATGTGATTTCATGGGACGTATTTTAAGCCAATCTGAGTTCATGACTTTAGTGATAACGTTTTTAGACATCTTGGACAGCATAATATGATCATTTAACGAACACAACATCATCAACAAGTTACATTAACAGTAGGTATGCACAACAAACTGTAATCATCTTCATACCTAACATTTTCGGACACATCTTACCATAGTTTCATTCTCTTAACTAATCTTAGTTCATGTCTTTAGGGTAACATTTTTAAGACATATTGGACAACATCTTATTAATACTTGATGACTTTAGCATCTTCAAAACGTTACAAAAACAGCAATACAACATTCGGACAAACAAGCCAACACTTAGACAATTACGGGTGTAACTAACACGTCGTCGATTCATGATTCACGTTTTAATCACCTAAATTTATATGATCACAAATTCATAGGTTAATAGATTCATCATTTAATAACATTACACATATAATCGGCCAGCACCATATACCAACAACATGATCTCTAACCTATTAAATATTGAAATCGAAAAGGATACTACGGACTAGGAGTTCGATGAGAACGGGAACAACCCTAGTTTCAATATCTTTGAATCATTGAAAAGAAAGTTCTCTGGGAGAAAGAAGTCCAGGAGAGAAACCCATACCTTATGTAGAATTTAATCTACGAATACCACCTTGTACGAAACCTTGAAGAAAGCCTTGAAATCGCCTAAGAGAATCAATGGAATTTTATGTTTTTCTTTGGTTCATTGCTTGCTCTTTTTGCGTCGCCTTTTCTATGAGTTTGAACGTGATTTTTAGGTTTAATAACTGATATTGAATCATATAACTTAGATTTAATAAGTTAATTTAATAAACTAATTAACCAATTACCAAAACGCCCCTCCTAAGTTGACTAAACATTGGAGAACATAACACTTAGTCAAATCTGGAAAATGGTGTCGACTATGGTTTCGGTCAACATTTTAACTTTATATTAATTAATTAAATCCTTAATTTAATTAATTCAGGGACCTAGGGTAAGTACTAAAGTACCCCTAAGTCATTGGTACTATAATCAACCCTTTAGGATCATCCTAGGTTAAGTACTAGGATGTTTCTTGAATTATACTAGGTTAGTGAAAGGATTTCGTTTTGATCATTTAAACCAATTAATTAATTTTCTAATTTAATTAATTAGGTGACCTAAGGTAATTACCATAGTACCCTTAAGTCGTTAGGACCATAACCAACCTTTTGGACAATCCTAGGTTAGGTACTAGGTTGTCTTTTGCTTGTCTTAACCGAAATCTTGAAATTGCTTTATGATTTCGGTTTTTCCATTTAAATTAATTAATTAAGCTGATAAATTAATTAATTAATTATTCTAGGGTAATTTCTAAAGTTTCCCTAAGTTGTTAGGACCATAACTAACCTTTTGGACCATCCTAGGTTAGGTACTAGGTTGTCTCTTTAACTAGTTACTAGGTTAGTGTCACCCGGTTAAGTCTTAGGTTGTCGGGTGCACTAATTAGTTTATTTCGTTTGGTCCTAAGTTAGTTAGATATTTAGGGCAGTAGGTTAGAGTCTAGAATTGGTTAGGAAGTTATGCCCCACATGGAGTGGTCCCTTGTGCATGTTTTCCCCCTAACTACCCTAACAGAATTCGGTTAGGGTGGTCCCCTCCTTTGGCCGCTTCGTCACATGTATTGCACATTTGCTTGCACGTGTGTTGGTTGTACTTTCCTAACTAACTATTATTTATGGTTTCTTTGGGAATGTTTACTTATTGTCTCTAGGACCCTCACCATGTCCTTGGGCACTGCTTATTTTACATGATCATTTTAAATAGTCATGTTCTATGATATCTAGGCTTGACACTTGGATGCCTCGTAACTTATGCATAAAAGATCCACTGTGTTTTTAGCTTAGGGTCTTCATTGTAGGTACACTTCTTGGTCAATGAATTTTTGATTGGGTATGATAACCCAAAAAGTATATTTCTTATTCGTATATAGAAAATTGGCTAATATCCCTTAGCCAATTTTTCTATACAATGCCCAATTTTCTCAATATTGGGCATTGGGGTGCCTATGTACCTCTAATAAGCTATCCTAGGGGCATACTGTGCTCTTCATTAGACATGTGATTTTCCGAAATGTTACATTATCCCCCTCTTAGTAACATTCATCCCCGAATGACACTTACACATCACTTAAACAAAGAGGGTGATTTTCGAAAATTACTTTATCATGCTTAAACTTTTTTCTTTTGTGAATATCCGATTCACACTTATTTGGATTATGCATATCATTCAAGCTTATCTGAAGCTTCATATTTGAGATTGAGGAATTTCCTTCTCAATCACACTTAAGTTAATGCACATCAGAAATCATGCAACACAGGAAAACATGTATGTGCTACACAAAAACAGCATATGAAATGCAAACATAACTTCGTTTTAACTCACACTGTGCTATTATAAGACATATGATTAGTGACCTATCACACCAAATCGACTAAAGCACTTACACTTAGAGTTTTCTTAAACATAAACCAGACTTAGGAAGAGTATATCTAACCTCAAGAACTGAACAAGTAAGGGTAACGAAATCTCATATCGGCCTCGGACTTCCATCTTGACCCCTAAACCAGGTGTTTACTCCATAACACCTTCACAGTGAGAACCTCATTGGTCTTCAGTCGCTTCACTTGACGATCTAAAATTGCAACGAGAACCTCTTCATAAGGAAAGATTCCCATCGACTCCTAACCCTTCGACGGGTAGGATGAACGTTTGATCGCCTAGACACTTCTCTAGCATCAAAACGTGAAACACTTGATGAAAAGAAGCCAAGTCGTTTGGTAATTTTACCAACTTTTTGTAAGATCTCATAATGACCTATATACCTCGGACTCAACTTCCCTTTCTTACTAAACCTCAACACCATTTAGTTATAATCTTATTGTCTTTTAAATGTGAAACGATTTGGCCTACTGGATTTGAACCACGCCCTTCCCATTCCAGCTCTAACTCATTTGAAAATTGAAGCCTCACTACCCTGTTTCGACAATCTATCGTAGCATAACACTTATGGAGCCAATCCATACCTGAGCCACATCCTTGATCTTATATGCAGCTAAGTTAGCCTCCTCCTCTTCATTAACACCCGTGGTATGCATTTAGATGCTTTAATGACATTTTAGTAAAATCCCTCATAAAAAATTTTAAGAGACATAATACAAGTAAATAATCACATATAGAACATATTCAAGTAACATCCATCAGATAACCATATTCACATGGACCCCTCTACTAAAGGTTATCCTAAAGCCCACCTGGCCTAGGTGAGCTCTTGGTTAATTTTTGAGTGCTCACGAGCTTATTTTAGCCTTTTTATGTTTTGAGTTGTTTCTTGTGGTATTCATACATATCGGGTCAAGGGATATCAAATTCCATTCTTAACTTTTTCATAGAGTCTAGAATGTCGAATATGATTCATATGTTTGTGTGATTAAATATACACATGTACGAATAAATACCAAAGCTTCTGGAGGAATTAATGGAGTGGAGGGTGTGAGGATCCCTCCGTTTGTGGAGTGTCGACCGCATTTGTGGGAGGTAAAGACAGTGACCTTTATGTTTCTGGGGGACATGACCCCTTTGTGGAGGTCCTACTCATTTAATCTTGCATTTGCGGACAAGGTTCATTATTCCTGGAGGACCCTTGTTAGTTTTAAACCCAAATTTTAACGTTTCATCGCAATTTTCATTTTTGGAGCATTGAGAACTTGTGGAGGAAATTTCACCTGTGTTTTTCAAGATAAAATAGTTGGAAAACATTTCTTAACTTCTAATCTTCAATTCACATTTTAATATTATGAAATTTAAGAGTTCGTATCAAGTTTTTTTTGTTAATAAATTAAGGGTTCCTGATTAACTGGAGTTTTAAAGTAAAAATGAGTTTGTGAATTGATTATGAGTCATTTTTTTAAACGGTTTTCAACAATTACTTTCTAAAGCGTTGAGCAATGTTATCATATATTAATTTTTGGATTCAAACATTACTTCTGGAATTGGATTAGTATTGATTGATCTACTTTTCAAGAGATTTTATGTGGGTATTGTGGTGTCCAAAAAGTGATTGTGAATACTTGTTTGTGCATTGATCGTGTGGCTTTGGAAAATATTTGGAAGGGGAAGACTCAACTCTTGGAGTTATTATTGTTTTATTTAAGGCAACTGATCTTCTCAACCTTGTATTCTAGTAGAATCCGTGAAATTCTTTTGTTGCGGCTTGTTACGAGTAATGGGAATGAGGTGAAGGGTATAATTACATGATATATCAATTAACAAAAAGGGGTTGAAACAATAAATTATGTGTGATGATCATTATGATGTGAATTGCCTTAGTGTGTCCACCATTGATTGATTAATGAATGATTGAAAACATGAATGTAGACTTGAATTGTATGCATGGTTTGTCTCTTGCAAGTGGTGTGATATTGCTTGTGTGCGCTGATCATTGAGCACCATGATAAGACATGTGATGACTTATATTGTCAAGTTCTTTACAGGCGAGTGCTATTTCGTTAAGGTTATTTTTTGCTACTGATCTTATATAAATGTGATACGAAATTATTTTAACTTTTTATTTGATATAATGCCGATGGGAAATGGTTTCGTTAAGTTATATTTTGCCAATAGGAAATGGTTTCCGCAAGAGTTTGATCATGGTGACTTCATACATTTGATGTTTATGCATATTCTTTTTGTGACCAACGACACTAACTACGGTTCGAGAGTCTAGGATCATCGATAATATAGTAACCCAATCGAAGGTTGGTGTCGTGTCTCAAGGGAGTGGTAGTGAAAAGTTGTAGCTAATTTGAGTTTCATTCTAATAAGTCTTAGCTAAAGATATTAACGAGTAAAGACATTATAAAAAAAGGGGGTGACACGAAAATTTCAAATATCCAGTGGGGGTTTGTCACTAGTATAATAAGAATAGTAAGAATAACAAGAAGTAAAATATGAGGGGGAATTCTTGTCATGTGATTGCAATACTATAAAAGTACAGTTTTTTTTACATGCTTACGATAAAAAATTTGTAGAAAAACTGTGACTAGTCTAAGCTTTGATTTGAAATAAGTTCTACCTTGAGCAACTTACCCCATTTCAAATGTAACAACACTAAAAATGACTATGCTAAGTAATGTGTAACGTATCTAGAATGCCTAGATTAGACCGGGTTTACACGGATTGATGCGCGTAGAACCAGATCTCTGAACCTCTGCAACAGCAAAGCCAACTAACTTGGTGAGTTACTTGAGCTAGGAAAGGTCGGGTCCAGCAATGTAGGGCACCAGAATATGAAGATTTACCTGGATGAGTCTTAACCGGACTTAAAAAGGGTTAATCTTATGTTTGGAGGGTCTAGGAGTAAAATGGTCTTTTCAAGACTAAGGGTAGTATTGTAATTAGCCTAAATAATTAATTAATTAATTGATTAATATGGTTAAGGGGCAATTTGGGTAGAGGTGGCCGAAATTGACCCTTTAAGCAAAATCTTGCTCCACCCGGGTTCGAGCCTTGGTGGAAGCAATGCTTTAATTGATTTAATTATATTTAGTGAATTAGTTAAATTAATTAATATTTAATTTGATGATTTAAGTAAAGGAAAATCATATTTTTGATAAAAAAATAATAATAATAAAATTAATAAATAATGAGGAGTCCTAGTTTGACTAAGTCTCCACCTAACTCTCCGAATCCTAATCCTCTCATTCTCACATCTCTCACTCTGATTCTCACGTTTAATATCAGTAAAAGAACTTAAAATAATAGTTCTTCACTCTTGAAGAACTTACACACAAAAGCTCAAACGAAAAGCTAAGCTAAAAACGAAAATCAACAACATTGTTCTCGACGGATTGTGTTTGGGATTTTGGTGGTGAGGCAGTGGTGTCGTGGGAATTGGCAGCATTGAAACAAGTGTTGAATGACATTAAGGTAAGGGTTTTCTTACTCTTGGTCCCTTTCCCAAGAGACCCTTAAGACTCAGATAATTTTATTCTGAAACTAGGATTGTTCCCCATTACATGTTCATTGTCACTAGATCCTATCACTGATCTTAGGTTGGTATGTTTGCTGGTAGATTAGGTATGAAGTGTGATTTTCGTGATAATGTGTTCATGATTATGTGTTCGGAATTGTTTGAACGATGAAGTATGTCTACCGAAATTTTGTGAAAAATGTATGTGTATGCCGTGACATGATTTCCGTTTTAAGCCTTAAAATGATATGTTTTTATTGTTGAAATTTATGTGTGAATGTTTGTGTAAATCAAGAGGTGTAAAACTGGTGTAATGTTGCTGGATTTAATGGTAATTATTGGATGGATATAATCATAAAAAGATTACACTTAAAGATGCACCAAATGATCCACGAAATGCCTTAAGAATTAACGTATGAATGATGATAAAAAGAAGCTGAAAATAGTGAACAAATTTCCAGCATTTGTTAGGTTGGGTTCGGCCAAACAAAGTGGTACAAAATTCAATAAAAAATGAATGTAATATAAGTGACATCACTAAGGATTGAACCCAAGACATCATTACATGAAAGCTACAAAAAAATCAACAAAAGATTGAGAGGAATATGGATTGGAAGAGACAAAATTTCCAGCGAGTCTCGGCCAAGGATGAGGAAAATTAGCTATGTTTTTAAAAAAAATTTAAATGTGAGGTCATTGGGGATTGAACCAATGATCTCACCAAATAAAAATTGCATACAAATTTCATGAGAAAAATGAAAGGAAAAATAGATATGGTGAGTGGGGATTGAACCCACAACCTCTTGAATGAATGAGAGAGTTAGGAGAAAAATAAAGGAGAAAATAAATGTGGAGAGTGGGGATTGAACCCACAACCTCTTGGATAGGTGAGAAAGTTGAGAGATAAATTAAAAGAAAAATAAAGAGCTTGTGGGAGATTGAACCCACAACCTCCTTGCCTTAAAATGAAAAAGGTGAGGAGAATAAGAAAGAAATATTATGGGGTTGATGCGAATCGAACTAGGGTCTCCCAAATCTGAAGAATGCAAATATCAAGGTTAAAATAAGATTAAGTGTTGTCCAAGGGATTCCAAATCGGGTTCCCTTGCCCAATTCCGTATTGACACATAAGTCATACGTAAGTAAATATTTAATGAATGTTGCCTCTAAAGATCGAAATCAATATCTTGGCATATCTACAAGATGCATAAGTCTTGTACCACATAATCTTGGATAATCATGAATAACTTAGACAAACTATGAATAAAGCCTCATGGCTTGTATGTGTGGACTCATAAGTCTAGCATACGTTTAAAAGTAAATGAGCCTAAGATGTATGTGATGAAATGATGTAACCCTAGAAGGGTTAAGTAAGAGTGTGAAACACACTCAATGGCCAAGTACATTGGCATATGATGAAATGAATATTCACGTGAAGGGGTGAGTAATTATGAAAAGCAAATGTGTTAAAGTTAATGAATGAGGTGACAACATGATAAGAGGCTAATGTGAAAGATGAGAGAAATCTCAAATGAGCCTAAGTAAATGTTACCTAAACGTACTCACCTATGAGAGTGTAAAGCTAATGAAGAGACCAGTCTCTATGAACACTCTAATGAAAGTATTGAAGTTAATGCATACTTAATACTTATGATGAGATGAGAAATCATCTAATGAGATATTATGTCCTCATGCTCGAAGCCAGCTTCCATTATGTATGAGTTGAATGTAATGGAACTTTATACTGAGCACCGATAGGCTAGCTATGAGCGGTGATGCCTTCCTTCGGGAAGGGCGGAGGTTCACGTAACTCTCATGAGATGAGACTGTCCGTCATGCCGGGTATGGGTCTCCTTATATCTCCTAATCTTTGAACCTATACTGCCAATATGGGGATCTAGCAGGGTTCGACTCCCTATATATGCTAGTATGTTTTGGTTCACTTTGGTCAGTGATTCCACCTCTTTTCGGTGTGGGGATTACACACTGGATTTCATGATGCTCACATGATCTATGTCGGTTAAGGTTAAAGTTCCCAAAGAAATAATGAGGCCAGCCTCAACGAATTCACATAATGAAATTAATGATACCAAAGGTATTAGGATAGGATAATCAAGAGGTGAGCTAGACTTAAGTAATGACACTAGGTTAATTTTGGTCATTGCACAGCAAACCCGATGAGAGTCTTAAACTTCATCCTAGGTATTACTAGTGATTGCACTAGTATATGAATGGATGAAAAAGAAGTACGTATGAACGAACGAAGCAGACTCTGTGTTTGCTGAAGAAGGCTCCCTAGTTGAGGTCCCATATGTTGAGCCCTTATTTTGGGAAGTCCTAATGTCATGTCCATGATTCCAAGGTCTCATGGCATATGAAATAATGATATGAACTACCTGATATTATATGTGCAATATGTTATGTGTTGCTTGCAAAATGATAAGTATGATGATGCATGTTACTCTCATGGAATGACTTTCCTAATCCAAATTTGGCAAGTCCACTAACTTTCCTAATCCAAATTTGGCAACTCCAGTGACTTGACTTTCAATAATTCATATTGTTAGGAGAGAGCTCTTCTTAATCATGCATGTCCTTGGTGTGTGTTTGCATATACCCATACTTAGTACAAGTGTGTACTAATCCCATACAACTATCTACTCTTAGGTGCAGGTGCAGTTGGACGTTAGAGCTTACAAGTCGACGCAGAAGTTATCCGGACGTGAAGCTTTCATCCGGATTCGGTAGGCACTCATGCTTTCGAGGATGCTTATTGGTTTATTCTAGCGTAGACGTAGGCATGAGCTAGTGGAGTATGTTCAGCTAGCGTTTCTTTCTCAATTATTTTCAGACATTGTATTGGTGCCATTCTGGCAACTTTATATTTTATGCAGATATGACTATTTCATTTAGTTGAGTATCTTGGTATTAGATGGTTGTTGTGAACAATTATGAACTGATGTAGATAAATCTTATATGAGTATAACGTATCCTACTATGAAGTCTATGTATACTTCAAGTAACTAAAAGTTTCAAATTTTCCGCTAAAATTAACCTAGATGATGTAACGATGACGTATGTAGGCTTCTCTGCGACCTCTGAGAGGTCAACGACGTCGGTCTCGTCTGCGGTAAAGAATCCGGTCGTGACATCGAAAATATTTATCTCGGACACTCATGTGCCGCATGAAGACTAGGCTACGCCTTACCCCACTCACTCTATCGAGCTGAGTGTTAGGATATGGGACTTCAGGTCACCGTCTCAAGTTGAATCTCAGGTCAACCCACTCCGTAGGCTATCAATCTAGCAGTCTTGGTTTCGGCACCTCTCTCTGGAGAAATCCAAAAACACATGCGTGAACTTGTATTTGAAACTAAAAATCAATTAGATTAAACAACAACCACTAGATGAAATCACCATTATACTACATCAAAGATATCAACATATAAGACCCAAAATAATATTAACTTATATTTTCTAAATGAAACCCAAGAATGGGGGTTTCTAGCCACACATCAATAAATAAGAAAGTATAACTTCAATGATGTTGACATCAAATGTCTACATGAAAATAAGTCTCAATTTAAGCAAAGGAAGAAGAATCGAGAAGACCGAATTCAAATTTGGGAAAAATGAAATCCCTTTATCTTCAAGTCTTACAAAAAACCTTACAAAACTTGAGAGTAAAAAAATATTAGAAGTACTAAAAAAAAACTAATGTTTGTGTCTTAGTCAGAATCCTCACAGAAATGATCCAACTCTCTTTAAAAGCTACTATTCTACTAGTATTTATTGCTTTCAAATTTGTGTGGCAGTGGATCTTTCGAAGAGGTTTGTAAGTAAATTCTCCAATCTTCTAGTTCATCTCCTTTTTGTTCTTGCCCACAAAAATAGTGTGCCCTGGATCATTGGCTAGTATAGTACTGCTCCGCAGAACTATCGGCGAAGCGCCGAATTCTTCTTTCTCCTCCGATTCTATCCTCTTCCTTCAAAGCTAAGCACATTGGAACAAAAGGAGAAGTGAGTCCCTTTAGCAATTCTCCAAGTGTACTTGGCAATGCCGAGGATTAAATTTCTTCATTCCTTTCATCCTTTTAATCCCTTTTTGCGGCATGGTGTGTATGCATTCTTTAAATCTTCAAATACCTAAACTGTAAGACTTTTTATCATATATTGAAATAACATACGCATTTGAGGATGCTATTTCAACTAAAATATAGCCCTAAATGAGTTAAATCTTTGATGACATCAATGGTTTGTTTGCTAAATATGATTGATGTACTTGTCACGAGTGACTGAAGTACTTGACATTGAGATTAACCTATTCATCAGTTTGATTGTGCAATTGTGACTATGAAACTACTTATATTGAGAATTTTGAGTTGTTAGGCCTTTAGGTAAATCCCCCCCTTCCTCTTCTTCGTAGACTGTAAATATTACTCAGGCCATGATCCTGAAAATCAGGCATTCAGCTCAATCAACTAGCAGATGGGTATCCCGACTGAGATATCCATCTGACAGATGATCGAGAGTGTCATAATTGTTGCACTTAAGCCCCCCCCCCATCAGGGCAGACAAGGGGAGGCCTCTGATGTTAAAGCTTTGAAATCTGAGCTTGTATATTTAAGGAAGGACGTAGAGTATGTAAAGTATACCGACTTCACCTCATTGCTTGAGGATGCCGATGATATAGAAATTTTATATTGGGATGATTTCAGTGCAGTTTGTAGTTAGAGGAATTTTGTTTGGAGTGTAAAATATTATATTTTGAGCTAGATGTGTTATTTATTAACGTATAATGTTCTTCGTACTCACCCCTTACTTTTACAGTTGTGTAGGTTCGGAGTCTGGACCCATTGATGAGTGAGGAAATTTGACTCATTTACAACTCAATATTCAATGAATGAGTGTCTTCTATGATAATTTTGTACTTAAAACTAATGTTAATTTGTTTATATACAACCATAAAGGTTTAAGAACAAGGAGAGGACATTAGGATACAAAAAGTAAAGAAACAGTTGGAAAAGATTGAGAAAAGAAAAGTTAGGGCACTCAGAAGATAGTCAGGGACTGAGTTAGCCTCCCATTCGCCAAACTTTCGAGCGAGGTAGCCTATGAATAAGGAAAATCATCAAGAACAAGGAATTTTGATGAGAGGCCAAATTGATCGGCGATTGCCATTAAGCTAGCCAAATCTTCTACAACAAATGAATACAAAAGTCAAGCCAAAAAGCAAGACATGATGATGGTCATCAGATCGCCATGGTTGGTGGCAATCCCGACTAACTTGTATGAATAGGACTACATTTTGAAATTTTGTGGATTTTTTGAACGTTTAAATTTAATATTTTTGAATAAATAAAATAAAGGGTTTGATAGTGTACAACAGAGAAGTACATAGTTGAGAGAACTTTTCTTATACTTGTACTTTATTGCCTACTCTTGGGAAGTTATTGAGCTTATATTCTTGTGGATTCATGGTTTAAGTCATAGTTTCAGTGTTTAAGCTATGGAGATTTTGTCAATTCTGATGGATAATCTTTGTGGTAAGAATTTCTTACTTTTTTCAATGATTGGCTAAACCCTACTTCATTAGGAGTTTGATTATGTGATTGAATAAGTAAATTAGCTTATAGGTGTTGTCAATTTCTATATTTAATGTTGTTTTAGATGTGCTCAATCATTTATTGATGTTTTAATCTATAAATTTTAAGTTGCAAATTCAGTTCTATTCTTAGCTCTCCATGTATTCTTGAGAAAGATGCATTGGGTCGAATGAATGATTGATAACTGAATTGATCTACATTATTACAACCGAGCTTGAGAACGTAGGTGTAATTTAGAAATTGGATTGTTTTGTATTGTTAGATTATTGAAGCTCTAGAGAACTCACTCTAATTATGATACCTGGTCGAGAGATAAATATTATAGTAAAAATCTATCCTACCTATTGAGATACAAAAACTTCAAGCACTTGATAATTACCCATAAACCTAGATTAGTGTTCAATTACTCACACACCCGTTGATTAACTTTATGTTGCGTAAATCATTAATTCTACATGAGATTAGAGAACCTTTACACCTCGTACTTGAATTATTTAGTGTATCCCTCCTAGTGGGATTGACTTTAACTCGTCCTTTTGATTTATACTTGTCAGTGACCTCCTACACTTTGAATTATAAAACACTATGATTGAGCAATATAAAAATGGTGTTGGTGTCGGGGAGTGGTGTTTAGAATTCCTTTGTTCAAGTGTTTTTGTGAACTAATTTTGTTGTAGTAGAATTGTTTGGTTAGTGTCTTTTGTTGTAAATGGACTTTTGAAAAAAACATGTCATGGGAGTTGTTAAAAAGCTTTGAATGCGGTAAGTATGAGTAATTGTGTGGGGGCGGATGAGGAACAACTTGAGGCCATGTATAACGAAGAGATAAAACTCTTGTCAAACCAAGTAGGGGGTTCTCGTCCAAGCTGTCCAAGGCAGGGTGGAATCAAGGTTGGCCAAACTATCGAGATTGTGGTTGGAGAGATCGGGGTCGAGAATGTTGTTATATGTGTACAATTAGGAGACACATACATGGTAATGAATATCGTTATGTACCCCTTATGAACGTTTAAAGTTGAAGCAACCAAACGCTAACCACGAAAGCTTTCAGACCGAGGATATATTGGCATACATACTTAACAAGGTGGAAGGAATGGATAAGGTACTCAAGGAGATGAAGGATGATATCTCCTCTCTAAATCACATGGTGACCTCGCATTCGGTGTCCATAAAGCAAATTTAGGCTTAAATTGGTCAAATCTATTCTCAATTGTATCAAAGATCGAAAAGAGGTGTTCCTTGTGATATGTTACCAACCTAAAGAATGATGCTTCAAGGAAAGTGTGTCACTCCACGATGTTAAATATGCACCTTCTTGGGATCTAACCCAAGTTTTATTTTGTGTTATTTGAATAACGTTTTTTGAGTGCAAATGTTGAAATTCTAATTTTGGAGGAAACAAATCGGGCTTGCTCGAAGCTCACTAGGCGAGCCGTATCATGCTCGCCTTTTTAACCATATTAAGGGATGGTTATATGCCCAATTGATAGTCTTAGGCCAACTTGGTGACTATTCCAGTGGATCAGCGACATTAGTAGGCCTCGCCAATCAAGTAGCGAACTGACGGGTCAAGAACCCTCCAACCATTTTCAATAAAAATATCTCTTTCATTGGAACTTTTTGACTCATGCACTTATTCAGTCGAACTTTAGATTATATTTTTAGTTTAAATATCTAGGTTTTCCTTGTGTGTGATAGGAATCTGAATTATTTGTCCATCCTCTCCTCTTTGCCTAAGTATATCTCTAATACTAAATAATAATTCATAGCTACAACCCCGTAAATATGGAGTTTAGCCACTCATAATCCGATTAACAATGTTTGAAACTATAATCTTAAATAAAGAAATTGAGAGATGACAAGAGTAATAATGAACCTTGGTAATTGAAGACAAAAGTTGTCCAGGTCTTATCCTATAAAAAATTAGAAAACAAAATAATATTAATGAAAAAAATAGGCAAATTATAAGCTGGGAAAATTGCATCCAAAACCTAGGTTGCATGTCCGTGAAGTGGAGCCAAAGAGGACCATCATATTTTGCATTTTGTCCAACTAAACAATGTCTCCACAACGTGGAGCCACTCCGGATGCCACTGGTTCAACATTTGTCGAGATATGATTTTTAAGTCTCCACTTATTGACATGGAGTGAGTATGGAGTTGTATTCCTTCTTATTTTGATGTTCCTTTGCGCGCTTGTCACGTCTATACTTTGCCCTTAATCTTCAGCCTCCTCACAATTTTATTTCTTTTATTCACAGTGTTTTCCAGGGTCTTTCCATCCTATAAATATCTGATCACCTTGGTCTAAAGAAAATAACATAAACAAGACTAAACAACTACAAACATAATGGATTTTGTGCTTGAATTGAGCTAGAATATTGGTTCCACTTTACTTTTAAGTATATAAATATGACCAGATCAAATATATATCTTAGACCTACATATGATGGGAAATATAAAGCAGCTTATAGTAAAAACATTCTTGAGCAAGGGTGAACTCGACTTTCAACCATTTTCCATTTTTGGGTGTGTATATAAGAGAGAAGCTAAATTTTATTTCCCACTTGCAAATCAATATAGTATGAGATATTCTTTATCAGGACAATGATTTTTTAATAAACTTTCCAAGACGTCACCATGTACTTCAAAATTTAGAGTATCAGACAATAGCATTAAGAATTAATACACCATACGTCTAACTCTCGTAAAAGAATGGTCCTAGATACGATTATTTAATATCCCAGGCAGAGCACCTATGACGTCAAAATTTCCTTTATAATACAAATACGAAGAGAAAGACTAATATTTATAGGGAAGAGAACGCGTGTTCATGTTAAGTGGTGTAAATTCTTCAGGTTAATTGAAGATATGCAATATATATTTACTGTCTTGAATAATCAAAGGGAAACTTCTCTTATATTTGATGCATACAAAAAGGAATATTCGATTTTCAACAACACAAAAAAGATCCATGAAGCAAATTTTTAGACAAGAAAACATTAAGAGAAAGTTCCATTTTAAAGTAGATATTGTTTTGCACCGAACATCTCATAGAGGGTGAACTTATTTGTTATTAGAGTTCACTCATCTCCTTCATATATAGTTTTCGGCTTGTCCTTTGTATTTCAAGACTAGTTGTGTATATTTCACTTATGTTGAGTCTGTACTCTCTTTTGGAGGGGTTTTCAACTGGCATCCACTAGGTTTTTGGTAGTTTCTTTTACTTTGTCCTCATTTGAGAGTTAATATATAGATACGTATTATCTCCTTATTTTCGTTGTTTTTCCTTGTGGTGCATTATTATTTTTCTTTTAAATTCCTCTACTCCTTACACTTGTAATGATTAGGTCTCTTCTAAAAATTAGACTTAGAAACTTTTGCGTCTTAGTAGTGTCACACCCCGAGAGCATACCCTAGAAGATATGACACTCTCGGAGTGCAACTGGCGTACTTGACCTCTCGAGGTCTTGTACAAGCCCTTTAAAATCATGCATTGCATACATGTATGAAAAGTAGTGCAAAAAGAAAACTTTTCACACGAAATATCTTAAAACATCTTTCAAATTAAAATCACATAAAACACTAAGTCTCAAAATATATAAATCTAAACTCAAGAATACTTGGGACACGACCCATATAATACGAATATAGAAATACTTAGACTATTACAATACTTTGAATTAAAGAAATCTAAAGAAGATTATGCCCTCGAGTCAAGTGAGAAAATACTTCAACTTTTCTTGAACCATAACTAGATTCCAAGCTTTCCTTCAAGACGCTTCTCACCTACCACCTACACCTTTAGATATAACAAAATGTATGGAATAAGTACAACACTTGTACTAAGTATGACGTAATGCATAAAATTATGAAAACGTGAAATATGCTCTTTTTGATAAAAAACATCATATCATAAGCACATGAATAACATTTAACACCCTAGAAACATATAAGATATCACATAAGCATTTTATCAACCATTAGAAAATATTATACAGAACCAAGTCAATTTACAGTGAACTAAACCCAACATTACAGTGAACCCATTTAGCATATAATCGTCTCCCTAAAGTATATCCTAAGACTCACTTAAGTAATACAAAGAGAGACCGCCCATACACCCTCTCTAAGCACACCTAAATGATACTTAAGACCACCTATACTGAGATAAATACACTTAGAATACACCAAACACATAATCATGAGATCCACCTACCAAAGGTGATTCTAAGGTTCACTGAGTGAGTTGTGAAACGACCACCCATACAATCCCTTCATAAACACCTAAGAGATCCTTTAGATTACCTAGGATAGAATCATTCTCACTACACATAATAGTATACATATAATATGACATTCTCTTCCCAAATGTTATCCAAAAGACTTACTTAAGTAATGCAAGAAGAGAACGCTCATACACCCTCTCCAAGATTACCTAAATAATCCTTAAGACTACCTAAGTCTAGATCATGTTTAATGTATAAACCAACTTTCCTACCTAGAGTCATTCCTAAGACTTCCCTAGGTAAGACATAAATTGACCATTCCTATTTCCCCTTAACACCTTAACTAGGCAACACATAAACAACTCTAGATAAGTACTCATTCATTTAAATGCTTTCTAGTTTAAGACATTATCTTTATTAGTTCAGTTAAGAAAAATTCAACATATAAGGATATTCAAGTAATGGTCTAGGAGAAGACCTAGGGACTCACTTACTAACATCTTCAAATCCTAATCGTGCAATGTCTAGATAGTGTCACATACCACCAGCTAAACTGCATAGAACTTCTCTAATACTAGTAGGTATCCCGTATGATGAGAGTAGTGAATAACCGACATAGACCATCGTATATAAGCATGGATCCCAGAGTCAATCCTACTCCGATAAAGGGTATTATACTTGTCAATGGTAGAACTTGGACACATCCCATGAAGGCACATGGTAATGGAATGTCGAGGGTTCCTTTGTACTACCCTCTTCCTTAACTAGAGATACTACCCAAGCATACTCACTAGGTGCTAGTCTTTGTTCTCATAGATTAGTTCAATAAAGGATTACATGAAGAGGTTTCATATCTAGTTCATAAACCAACAACATTACACCATACCAAAGAGGTCCCCTAGGGTTACCATGCAATGGTCAAAAGGATAGCTCAATGACTTTCCTAAGGATGATTTCAAGCCATTCCAGCCAATCCACCCTTAAGTCCATCATTCACACAAGAAGGGTAACCTTAAGACTTTTGACTTCAACGATATCTTTAATTTTCTCAACATATTCTCTTTTGTTTATAGGACATAAATACGGGAAGTACACCTGCTAGAAGGGAGGAGGGAGAAGTAGCTAATGAGAGAGTTCATCTCCGGAATGAGAAAGTTCCTATAGTTGACCAAGAAGAGGTGAATGAAGAGTTTCCCCCTCCGGAACCTCAAGGACCTCAAGTGCCCCAAAAGCCTCCAATGCCCTAAGTTCCTCAAGCTCCCTATGTTTAAGGAGATATGACTAATGGAAAAAAGGGCTGCTCTTAGGGTCTTGACCCAACTCATGACGACTTAAGCTCATGTCGTTACTAATAATGTGGTTGCCCAAGCTAACCTAGGAGTTGGACCTCAACCCAATGTGAGTACTCCCTCTTCTAGAATCCGTGATTTCATGAGGATGAACCCTTCTACATTCCATGGCACTAAGGTGGATTAAGATCCACAAGGATTCATAGATGAGGTGTGGTGGATGCTATGGGTGTGACTCCTAGAGAGAAAGCGGAACTATCCACTTACCAACTTAAGGATGTGCCTCAAGTGTGGTTTGAGAAATGGAGAGATGAGAGACTCTTAAGGGAAGGTCCGGTAGAGTGGGAAGTGTTCAAAATGGATTTTCTTGATAGGTTATTTCCCATAGAGTAGAAGGAAAGTAAGTTAGTGGAATTCATCAACTTTCGTCAAGGGGGAATGAATGTTAAAGAGTATTCTCTCAAGTTGACCCAACTCTCTAAATATGCCCCAACCTTGGTAGTTAACTATAGGGCTAGGATGAATAAATTCATTATGGGGGTATCTAGTATGGTTGAGAAAGAATGTAATATGCCTATGCTCAATAATGATATGGATATCTCTAGGCTCATGTTGTATGCCCAACAAATTTAAGAGTCCAAGCTTAGGGAGATTAATAGGGATGGAAAGAAGACTAGATCAGAGGATTAAAGTCAACCTAAGTATAAGAAAAGGTTCTTTAACCAAGACACTTCCATGTGAAATAAAGATAGAGGTTCCAATAAAAATTCTTAAGGAGGTGGTAATGCTTATGAAAGGCCTAGGTGTACCAGTTGTGGGAATCAATATTTGGGTAGGTCTCTTTCAGGAACGATTGGTATCTTTGGATGTGGTAATAGGGTTAATAAGATGAGAGATTTCCCTAACCTCAAATCAAAAGGGAAAGAGATCAACCAAGCTTCTCATGATGGTCCGGATCCCAAAGCTCCTAAGAGGAATCGTTTCTATGCTCTCGGAGCTAAAGAAGTGACTAATCCAGAGTGAAGGCCTCGGTAAGTCATAATTCCTCATGGTTTTTTATGTTTATGTAATGATATGATTTTATATGGTCTTGTCTCTTGTGTTGTCATTCTTTCATGTTAGAATTGCTTGAAAGTGAATTCTTAAATTTTGAGAATGTTTCATTATAAAGGAGTAGTGTTCACTGTAAAGAATTTTAAATTTTGATTTAATCGCTTTTTCAGTATTGATGGTCTCAATATGTGTATAAATGATGTGTAAGAGCATGACAAATGTTGGATAAGCAAGTTCATCCATAAAATGTTAAAATGAGTATGTGGTTTAAATTGTGGAACTTGTTCCAAATTGCTTATGTTGCTTAATTTCTTAATGATGTGAAGTTGGTAATCCTTGTGAGTTTGTGCCTTGAGTATGAATGTCTTGACATTGATAATTTGTGTGGTATGCTGCTAGTTGTGTCCTTGAAGTCCTCGGAAGTGTTTAAGTGTAATTCGAGGACGAATGTTCCCAAGTGGCGGAGTATTGTTACGGCCTAAAAGTTGAATAGGTAAAACTAGAGATTCACATGTGTTTCATGAGTTAATAATATATTAAAGTAGTATATTTTAGCATTAGAAATCAGTTCGTAAAGTTTGGGAGCGTTTAGAAGTCAAACGCCCAAGACGTCCGAAAACTAGTAGAAGTTGAACTAGTGTGTCGTACTGTTTTGCAGTTAAGTTTTGGAGGATGGTTTGAGAGTGAAATTGAGTGTAAATACTTACTATGCATAGACGGATGTACCAAGTGTCAAGACGTTCGAGTACAACTCCTCGGGGACCACCCGAAGGGCCCCCAAGTAGGACCCAAGCATGGGTCAAGATGCTGGCCAAGGCAGTGTGCCTGGGCATAATCTGGAGCCCTACCTCGCGATGCGCCCTTGACACGAGGTTCACTTCCTCAGAATTTTTTAGAGGCAAGTATCTGGAGCTTGCCTTGCGACGCGCAACCATGTTCCAGATTTGACCGTGACGTTTTTAAGTCAAATTTCAAGTTGGATAAGGGTCCAAATGGTATGGGGGTCTTTTGGGAACTTTGGGGATGATTTGTGGACTGATTTAGGTCATTTAAACCACATTTCTCCCAACATTTCCAACCCTTAAGATCAAATCAAATTTCTCCAAAAACCTTCTCTTCAAAAACCTCCATTGAAGAAATTTAAAGCTCCAAGGAAGAGGACCAAGTTCTTCACGTTTTCTACACAAAATTCTCTTGTGTTTCTTCATATTAAGGTATGGTAGTCATCCTTGAACAAACTTTCATTCAAGGATCCCTTTCAAAGATATTTTAAAAAGGATTTAAAACTTTAATCTTCTCTTGTGTTTATAGGACCTTAATACGAGAAGGACACCCACTAGAAGGGAGAATGGAGAAGTAGCTAACTAGAGAGTTCATGTCTGGAATGAGCAAGTTCCTATAGTTGACCAAGAGGAGGTTAATGAAGAGGGTACGCTTCCGGAACCTCAAGGACCTCAAGTGTCCCAAATTCCTCCAATGCCCCAAGTTCTTCAACCTCCCTATGTTGAAGGGGATATGACTAATGCGGAAATAAGGGCTGCTCTTAGGGTCTTGACCCAATTATTACGACTAAAGCTCATGTCGTCACTAATCATGTGGTTGCCCAAGATAACCTAGGAGTTGCACCTCAACCCAATGTAAGTACTCCCGCTTCAAGAATACGGAATTTCATGAGGATGAACCCTCCTACATTCCATGGCACTAAGGTGGAGGAAGATCCCCAAGGCTTCATAGATGAGGTGTTCAAGGTGGTGGATGCTATGGGTGTGACTCCTAGAGAGAAAGCGGAACTAGCCGCGTACCAACTTAAGGATGTGGCTCAAGTGTGGTTTGAGAAATGGAGAAATGAGAGACCCTTAAGGGAAGGTCTGGTATAGTGGGACACTACTAGAAATAAAGGCTATTGCAACTATTTTTTCTGCAACAGTTCTTGAAGTGCTGCAATAGCTATCCAACTGCAACGATTTTTACAAGGGTTATGCATATGTTGCCATAGATATACTATTTCAACAGTTTTTGTGCAACGGTTAAATAAGTGTAGCAATACAAGCTCAATGGCAACAAATATTTTTTCACCGTTGCAACAAGTGAACTGCTGCAACACATCCATTTTCTGATATTTTTCCACGCTTATTCAAATAATTTTCCCATTTATAATTTTTAACCCATCAAGGCGGAGAGCTATTTCTTCGCTTCTCTACAAGAAATCAAGAGCTCTATGTCTGTTCGTTCTCTCCAAAGCACAATTTGTTTCACACTTTTTTCATCTGGCAAAGTCTACTCCTTCTCATGGTTAAAACACTTATAAAACGATTGATGTACAATTCTTAGAGATATCTCTATCGGCATCGTAAGTCTATAAGTCTTTTATGTACTTTTCCATAATTTACCCATATATGAGATTTTAGAGTGTTGATTTTGCTAGGACTCAGTCTTCACATCCAATAAAATTCCCCCACAAATTATCATTACCAATTGGAGGTCAGTTTTTTTTCTTTTCCCTTCTTTATTGAATCATGATTTATTTTATCTATGAAGAGTTGATATAACTTTGAAGTAACATACGTGCCTCTCTCTATTAGCTTGAAACTTTGAGCGATTTAATTTCAATCTCAATTGGTGAATGCTTTTTGGCTTGTGAATTAAGTGTTGTGATTTAATAGACTGGTTTAGTTTATATATGTTTTTAGCTAGTTTTCAAAATGAAACTTAGTACCCATAGGTATGAAAAACTAGGAACACCTTCATGTCTATGAGGTGTTCGAATTTATTCTTCACTGAAATTTCACCCCAAGAAAAAAAGGTATTCTTTGTTACCTAAGGCCTTTATTAAAATTACAGAAAGTGTTAGAATATGCTCAATGTATTCTATTAATCACATTGTTCACTATAAAAGAACAAATTGTAGAAACATTAATATGATAGTATTTAACCATCTGACATTGGCTTCTGAACTCTCAAACTTACTACGCCAAGCTGTAAATTGTCTTCTTTGATCAGCAATAGTTTTTCTAATAGAACAATACACTTGTGATGTGTGTGTTTTCTTGTATTTCATGCACTATCTTTTGTCAGTACATGCTCTATTGTTTACATTAAAAATGACATCATTACTTATCTTGTGTCATTTTTTTCTTTTTTATTTCTGAAATGTCCTGTTTGTTCGTGAGCTTCTTATTCATCAACATGTTAGAATGGAGTGGCTATTGAGTAAACCTTATCAAAATAAGTTTTGAAGTGGTGATTCAATTGATTTTCCAGTTTGTAATGAGAATATTGCTTTATTCTCTTTGTGAATACAACTTTTAAGCATATGGTATATGATTTCTTTGTTAGTAGGAAAAGAGATGATATGTGGGACTCTACAAAAACTTGACCTATTATTTCCAGAATCAAGTCGGATTCTTGGTAATGACTATTACCTCTCTCATTTATTGATCTTAATGAATGTTTTATTGTTCTTGGAGGATTGTTAATATGTAGTATAAATACACTGTTTTAGTAAAGGTATAGTAGCTCTTATTTTTTTGTTCAAGTGCCTTGTTTATCCATATTTAACCTACATTATTCATTAAAACTTTATCCAAGTGTGATTGGACGACTTTGATAGTAGTAATTTGTAGTGAGTGTTGTATGAGAATTACTCAAATGTTTTTAGGACGTCATTATTTGGTCCAATTACATTTGTAAACTAATTTATTTCAAGTATAAAAGAAATGACGAAAACATAGTTCATGAGAGTTTAGTGTTTATCTTCTACTAGTGATTTTTTTATAAAGAGCTTCTAATGGTGATTCTTTCTACTTTTACTTCTACAATGTAACCCATTCTCTCTATCTTTATTTTTCACTTCCTCTCTACATCATCATGCTAGTTCAAAATTTATATTTTTACATTCTGCATATATATATATTTTTCTTAGAGTTATTACCTTGATCGTCCTATTATCAGATGGAAAAACTCATTTCTGTCAAATCTCGAAAAAAATATTACTTGCTCCTATCATTGTAGTTGAAATCGTTAGTGAATGTTGGGGGTGAAGTCGGTAGAGAAAGGATTGAAAAAGATCGATGGAGTATTGCAGCAACAAATGGCTTCAACTTGAGATAAGTCTCAGATTTGGCAACAACTTTAACATTACTATCAGTTCCCTGATTTCAGTATCTACCTCACTTTGTTCTTTGCTTGTGCCTAGGTTACTAATTAGTTTCAATTTCTTTGTTTTTTTACAAATATGTTTCTTTAATTCTTACTATGTTTATATTCATTTTGAAGGGAGGTTGCTTTCTAAAATGATTTTGATTTGGATTTTTTCGTAGCGAAGTTGTCTGTATGTGTTATTTTGAAAGTTGAATTGATTTTTCAATAATAAATATTAAACTTAGTTGTTACATAAATGACATGTCTTATTTATGGAGTTAGTGAAGTCATCCATCTGTAATTTCTTGATAGTTGAATTGATCTTTGGACAATGCTTATGAGATTTAAATGTTGCATTTAATCTTGTCATCTCTTTTTATGATCTTTCAATGGACAACTTTTCGAGTCACCGCATTGTTCTCACTGAAAATTGTCATTGTCTTATGTGAATCAATATATATTGCTAACATGTTAGTGTTCTTGTTTTTTTCTGGTTTTTGTTTGGAGACTATCCATAGATAAATATCTTCAAGGGTTATTTTTTTCCTTATCGATGTATAATTTGCTCTTGTTGTAATTTACTTGGCTTAGTATAGACAAGACAATCATTATATTGTATTTCCTGCTTGCTAGATTTTGTGACTTATGCTTACGAACTACATGTTTAATGTCTTGGCATCTAAAGTTATCGCCAGATTCGTAAGCTTATTATTTTTCATTTTTGTTTAGGGAAAATGTCTATTATATTGTACTTTGGTTAAACATTTGCCTAAAGAAATTATTATAACCTTTTGTAGGTTAAACAAAGGAACATGATGCAGATGAAAGCAATCAAGACCTTACTCATACTATTTGTTTACCATGCCAGACCCTTCACATATTCTTGAAATTTTTTGAACAAATTGTGACTTCATATATCACTACTCTCTTTTAGACATGATTAATTTAATTCCAAATAATGGATTATGATTTTGCTGATGAGTAATTTCCTTTCACAATTTATATTAATTTGGGTCTGTTAAATTACATTATAAGTAAATATTTATTGTAATAGATCATCCAAATAATTATGGCAATAGCTCCTTAGATATGTGTTGCTATAGCTCCAAATAAGCATTGCTATATCCCTAACAACCATTAAACAAAACTGATAATGCAACAGTTCGGGACGTACCTTAAGCCAAAATAACCGTTTCCATATCCAAGGCAATAGCATCACTTGCATAACTGGTTGCTGTAGATATGGCAACAGTAACACTGATATAACCGTTGTAATAGATTGTCTGTCGCAACAAAAATTATATCGTTGCACAAAACCGTTGTAATAGACCTAATGCTACGCGATAAGATAGAACGGGTCTAGAACCGTTGCAATAGGCCTATGTCAACGGTTATGGTGCCTATGGCAACACTTTTCAAATCGTCGTCGTAGACCTATTTTCTAGTAGTGGGAAGTGTTCAAAATCTCTTTTCTTGATAGGTTCTTTCCCATAGAGTAGAGGGAAAGGAAGTTAGTGGAATTCATAAACCTTCATCAAGGGGGAATAAATGTTAAGAGTATTCTCTCAAGTTCACCCAACTCTCTAAATATGCCCCAACCTTGATAGTTAACTCTAGGGCTAGGATGAATAAATTCGTGATGGGGGTATCTAGTATGGTTGTGAAAGAATGTCGTATGCCTATGCTCAATAATGATATGGATATCTCTAGGCTCATGTTTTATGCCCAACAAATTTAAGAGTCCAAGCTTAGGGAGATGAATAGGGATGGAAAGAGGCCTAGATCGGAGGAGTCAAGTCAACCTAAGTCTAAGAATAGGTTCTTTAACCAAGACACATCCATGGGGAACAAAGATAGAGGTTGAAACGAAAATTCTCAAGGAGGTGGTTATGCTTATGAGAGGCCTAGGTGTACTAGTTGTGTGAAGCAACACTTGGGTAGGTGTCTTGCCGGAACGGATGGTTTCTTTGGATGTGGTAATAGGGTTCATAAGATGAGAGATTTCCCTAACCTCAAAGCAAAAGGGAAAGAGGTCAACCAAGCTTCTCATGATGGTCCGAATCCCAATGGTCCTAAGAGGAATCATTTTTATGCTCTCTGAGCTAAAGAAGCGACTAATACGGAGTGAAGTCCTCGGTAAGTCATAATTCCTCATGTTTTTTTATGTTTATGTAATGATATGATTTTATATGTTCTTGTCTCTTGTGTTGTCATTCTTTGATATTAGAATTGCTTGAAAGTGAATTCTTGCATTTTGAGCATGTTTCACTGTAAAGGAGTAGTGTTCACTGTAAAGAATTTTAAAATTTGATTTAATCGCTTTTTCATGATTGATGGTCTCAATATGTGTAGAAATGATGTGCAAGAGAATGACAAATGTTGTATAAGGAAGTTCATCCATAAAAGGTTAAAATGAGTATGTGGTTTGAATTGTGGAACTTGTTCTAAATTTCTTATGTTGCTTAATTACTTAATGATGTGAAGTTGGTACTCCTTGTGAGTTTGTTCCTTGAGTATGAATGTCTTGACAATGATAATTTGTGTGGCATTCTTCTAGTTGTGTCCTTGAAGTCCTCGGAAGTGGTTAAGTGTCATTCGAGGACGACTGTTCCCAAGTGGGGAAGTATTGTTACGCCCTAAAAATGGAATAGGTCAAACTAGAGATTAACATGTGTTTCATGAGTTAATAATGTATTAAAATAATATATTTTAGCATTATAAATCAGTTTGTAAAGTTTGGGAGCGTTTGGAAGTCAAACGCCCATGACGTCCGAAAACTAGTCGAAGTTGAACTAGTGTGTCGTAGTGTTTTGCAGTTAAGTTTTGGGGGATGGTTTGAGAGAGAAATTGAGTGTCAATGGTTCCTATTCATAGAGGGATGTACCAATTGTTAAAGCGTCCGAGTACAACTCCTTGTGGACCACCCAAAGGGCCCCCAAGGAGGACCCAAGCATGGGTCAAGATTCTGACCAAGTCTGCGTGCAGGGGAAGGATCTGGAGACCTACCTCGCGCCGCTCCCTTGACACGAGGTGTAATGCCTCATAATTTTTTAGAGGCAAATATCTGGAGCTTGCCTCGCGACGCGCAGCCAATTCACAGATTTGGCCGCGACGTTTTAAAGTCAAATTTCAAATTGGAAAATGGTCCAAATGGTATGGGGATCTTTTGGGAACTTTGGGGATTATTTGTGGACTGATTTAGGTTATTTAAAACCACATTTCACCCAACGTTTCCAACCCTAAAGATCAAATCAAATTTCTCCGAAAACCTTCTCTGAAAAAACCTCCATTGAAGAAGCTTCAAGCTCCAAGGAAGAGGACCACGTTGTTCACGTTTTCTTCACCAAATTCTCGTGGATTTCTTCATATTAAGGTATGGTAGTCATCCTTGAACAAACTTTCATTCAAAGAGCCCTTTCAAAGATATTTCAAAAAGGATTCCAAACTTCAATCTTCTTTATTCCTTGACTCTAATTATGGGTCTTTGCATGAAAATGTTTTAATGGTTAAAATGAGTTGTTCTTAGTTTTAAATGATGTTTTGCATGTCAAAACCCCAATGGAATCATGTATATTCTATTATTAACTTTTGGCTTAGGAAATGGGTTTTATGAGCATGATTATATATTGTTAAAGTTAGTGTTTCTTGGTGGTTTTATTGGGTTTTAGCTACTGCCTAGGCTATTTTATTATGGATTGTTGTATAAATTGTGAATAGGTGGTAAATGCTTGGATGAAGGGTAAGTTATTCTATCTTGGCTAAGTTATGTTGAAGTAACTCTTTAGTGGTATGGTCCACCTTTGGTGGCGGTGTTTACTTGAATTATATGAAGTTATATGAGTATTGTGAGAATGGTCGTGAAGGCATGATATGTGAAGTGAAGTGATAATTTTTGTATGTATAGGTATGATATGTGTTGGAATGTTGATATGAGTATCTTGAAAGGATTATATATAAATGAACTGTGCATTTTATATGTGAAGTATGATAATGTGTGAATTATGATAAATGTGAGTTGTGCATGTCTAGAAGTCAATGTTATGAATAGTGATCATTATGTGAATGTGTGCTCACATGTGCTCACACACACACTTGAATGCATGAATGATGTCAATGAATGAAAATGGGGGATTGTAGGGTAGCCACTCTTCGTGAGTAGAGATGAAGTGTCTAGACCATCCCTACTATTCCTAAGTATGAAAAAGGGGGATTGTGGGGTGAACACTATTCGTGAGTAGAGATGAAGTTTTTTGTAGCAACCTCACTATTTCCTATGATCTTTCGAAGATAGGTTGGAGTTTGGATACCCTTCGTGAGTTGAGATGGGGTGTTCAATAGTTACCTCCTAACCTATAGTCAATGAATGTTTAAGACTCCATGGGGGAGTTATGCTTAGCACCGAGAGGATTTGAAGATGGGGTGGGTACACTTCTTCAGTAGAGATGATGTATCTAGTGTACTTCTTGAGATGGGTGCTCCTCGGTAGTAGAGAGTGAGTTACTTAGTAGCAATCTCCTTATCCCTTAACAATGCGCCCGCATAGGTGTAGCTATTGGAGAACCCATGTAAAGGCTAAATTATATGACCCTACCTTATGAAAGTAGGGATCCCTCATCCGGTAAGGGTAGTATTGGGATTCCATCTCAAGCTCTCATGGTCTATGTCGGTTAAAGCTAGCCCCCACAAATGTATGCAAATGAACTAAGTCTTCTTAACGGTGTAATACTTATGGTCGGTGGTGGAATGGGACATTACCTTTCCATTGCACAAGTAGACATTTGGAGGGAGTGTTGGTGTGTCCTTATATGAAATGTATGAATGGGTCATTATATGATGTAAATGAAAGTAATGTGACTTTATGTCTATGTTAATAAAGCATGTTAAACTTATGTCTTGTATGATGCAACTTATGAATGATGAATGTAGTGTATCTAATCTCATGGAATCCTCAAGGAGCACATAGCGGGGGTACTAGTATGGGATGTTACTCTCACATTGCACTTTTGTGACTTGTAAGTCCACTTGAGAGGGGTACTTATGTGAAGATCTTAAACGCAAGTATGTTTCTCTAGTGTCATTAGTATAGAGTGTTGATTTGTAAATGGAATGAAGTAAGCCTATACCTAGTAGTCTTAAGGATCCCTTGAGAAGGTATTGAGAGGTTGTATGGGCAATCTCCTTATGTCTTAATTAAGGGAGCCCTTGGGCAATTTAGTATAGGAGTAGTTCATGTGTGATTTTAGGTTCACTGTAAGTATGCTTTTATGTTGACAAAAATTGATGTTTTGCCTTATATGCTAAATGACGGTTTTAAATGATGTCTTGTGACTTAATTCATGAAGGATTTTATCAAAATAGCATGACTTGTATGTTTCAACTAAATTGTCCCTTTTTGCATGATTTTGCATAATGCCAAACTTAGTACAATGTTTGTGCTAACCCCATACTTTTCTATACTCTATAATTATAGGTTGGAAGCAAGTTGAAGGTTAAAAGACAATCTTGGAAATTTGACTCTCTCAAGACTTGGTATGTCCTCATATATTCGAGGACCCAACCTATGTTTCTTTTAGTTTCTCCTTTATGATTTGTAAAGACTTAATATGTATTTCTTTCAATGTAAAGGGATGTGTCCCTAAGATATTTATGTCGTGTCATTAAGTTGGATTGTGATGATGAGACAATATTTAGTATTTATAAAAGAAGTTTCTTTACTAATGTTTATCGTGAAAAGTTTAAATTTCCGCACTACTTTTCATGTCTTATGTAATTGATGATAGCTAAGAGGCTTGTGTAAGACCTTTGAAAGTCAATAACGCCGTGTTTCGATCAAAGGGTGCTCCCTAACTTCTAGGGGGTACTTGCGGGTCCTAACAAAGTTCTACTCTAAGTCATGGCACTTCCGGAGTGTTACAACATACTTGGACAACTTGATGAACTTCAAATAGTATTATTGAACACTTTTACCTCATTGACGACGGTTGATGAATTTTTCCACTTTTTCCTCTCTTTTATCCCTTGGGAAGAACCTACAAAGAAATGCCTTCCTAAAAACTTCACAACTTATGGGACCTACTCTCAAAGCCCTATTGTTTTTCCATTGATTGTACAAAGTTTGAGCCACATCCTTGAGTTGATAAGTGGTTAGCTCGGCCTTCTAATTAGAACTCACCCCCATAATTTACAAGATTATATACACATCTTCATTATCCTTAGACCTAAAGAATATTGGAGGGTTCATCCTTGTAAAGTCTCTTAAATTAGAAGCCATTGTACTAGAATTTTGATTCACACGGGGTGCAACTTCCAGATTTGCTTGAGCCGTCATAGCTTGAGCTTGAGTAGTTACGGCTTGAGCTTGAGTATCCATGACTTGTGTAAAGTTTAGGAAATCCACCCTTATCTCTTTATCCGACCTGACCAGAGGATTGACAGGAACTTGCCACCTAGATGAACTTGATCTTGAGGAGGAGCTTGGCTGTCTTGGAGAGGAACTCCCGCATTAGCAATTTCCACTTCAACTCTTCTTGTGGATTCACTTATAGTATTCATAGCCTATAACCACAAGAAAAGGATTAGAAAAAAAAGTCATATAGAGTTAAGACATTTGACGCACGACTTAAGAATACCAAAAAGTGAGAATTTTCTAAGCATCGCATAGCCTCTCATTCATAAGAGTGGCGCACTTCATAATCATGAAGGAGACTCTTCGTAGACATGGTTTTGTGATACATCATTCCTAAGATTATTCAACCTCATACTCTGATATAAAGTTTTTCACGACTAGGGAGCACCCCCTAGACGTAACCGTGGTTTTAGTCCTCCAAGAGGTCTTACAAAAGCCGTTAGCGTACTTAATTGCATATCATAGGTAAAAATGCGGAAAATTTAAAAACTTTTCTTTGAAAATAAACTTTATTCTCATATAAAAATAGATTATATTATTTGTCTCACATAACCATGTAACCATAGGAACACAAGAGTTGGGACTTAGCCCTTACATCATTAAGAAAGATAGAACATAGTATTTAGTATCAAATAGCAAAGATATTGTCATGGGCCTCATCCTCGGACTTGAGGACTCACAACTAACTTGGGACTATCCTACTCTTCTTTGAAAATTGCCTTGAAGCACCTCAACGACCCAAACGTACATATTTGTATAAATGGAAGAAATATGTGTTAGTACAAACCACATGTACTAAGTATGGATATATGCAAATAAACAATTTGAAGACATGCAGAAAGGGATATTTTCGTATAAACATGCTAAGTTCACTTTGAAAGCCTTTTATGCATATTCCAAGAACATATGAAAGTCCATACCGAAACAACAATAAGACATATTCATATTCATGTTCAAAAGTGACAAAATAACAAAGCCATAATCAACATTTCATGTTTTAGAGTTCATTTCATCAATACATCACAGACCTTGCTAACAACCCCAATCCAATCCACTAGTGCAATGTATATGTGAAGCCCCATAACCCCACATAAACCAAGTACACAACCAAAGAGATCATAAGCATTTCCTTAACCTCACATAACATCATAATAGGTGTAGTCCACATCATACATAACAATTTAGACCAACATCAATCACATCAAGAGAAACCAACATAGTACATAGCATAAGAGACCAACATCTTACATATCAAGTGAAACCAACATCATATAAGGCCAACATCATATACATATATCATTTATATATGAAGATCCCACACTAGAACTCCCCTCGAGGTCCACTTGTTCAATGTATAGGCCAACATCATATATCATTGTCTGTTACATATGTTATTTAGACTTTCAGGAAGTTTTCTTCAAAATTGTTATTACTACATAAACATTGCCCTTCTGTTTTACGTTTTAATACTCTGAAATTCTAAAGCCTAATTTCGAGCCTAACATAATATTCTAAGAGTTTTAACACTGATTTAAGGTCAAATAAAATGTATATAAGTTATTTAAGAAGTTTTGGAATCAAAACGTCAAGGAATGTTCATGAAGTTCGGAAACTAGTTCAAGAGGTGCTAGTGTGCCTTAGTCTATTTGACAAGGTTTTAAGAGTCAGAAAACGATGAAATTTGGTTAAAATGTGTAACAACCCGGATTATTGAATCCAAATTGCCACCGGCATCGTTGACCTCTCAGATGTCGCAGACAAGCCTCATCTTGCATTCATCTAGTTAAATTTGCGGAAAAATTTAAAACTTTTTTATAAGTATGAAGTTTACTTAGACTTCATATAGTCATTACATATTTAAATCATATACTAAGCTCAACATGAATAGACAATCATCTAATATCAATAACATTTCAAAGCAAATGATGAATAAAATATATATTAAGTTGCCCAAAACGGCCTTACATCAAACGGTTCGAAATGAAATGTGAAATAAACGCTAGGGAAAACATCCACTATCTATGTCTATATCTAAAGCTAGATTAAAGATGTAGCATCCTCTAAATCAAGATGACCTACCAAATGGTCTGGAGAAACGCTGAATTCCAAACCGCTGCAAGTGTCGTCAATCTGCTCTCTGACATGCACCTATAAAAATAGTAAATATTATGGGGTTAGTACACCACTTGTACTAAGTATGGGTGTGTGCACACATACATATAAAGCTATGCATGATCAATGAAATCTCTTCCTAAACAATATGTCATTTCTGGAAAGTCTAGTTAGACTTTCCTAATTCGTTATTTGTGAATTGTGGTATGAATATGATGTATTTTAATGCATTCAAAACACACAACTCATTTCCTATATGATGACAAGACATTAGTATCATCAACATTATTTTATAACAATTCGAGTGAAGATTTGAAAATTTGCTCCTCCAAACCCGAGAGCTCCCTTTCCCATGCTTAGATTATTTTTCTGTCTTTTTCTTCTTCTTGTTGTGTAGTTTAATAATTCCTTTGGTCCTATGTTTTAATTACAAGTGCAATGAACCGATGCAAGTAATCCAAGGACTAAGGAATGATTTCACTACCTTATAGTGAGTCATTCTTTACAATATATATTCATTGCATTTCATAAGCCATTCTATATTGGCCATGCCATTTATTTCATTACTTTCGTGTTAGGGAAGTTATGAGGTATTTAATTAACATTTTTTTCTACATACCTATATTACCATCATATAAAAAGTCATTATAAGCCAATCTTATTTGGCCTTGCCCATTATTTGTTGAAACTTCATGAGTGTGATATTGGCACTTTACATTCTTAAGCTCTTCATCATTGGTCACTTTAAACATACGTTCCATCATCATCATCATTCTCACTTTCATAGTAACATCATTAGGAATAAGATCATGTGAGCTAACATGAAATCCAGTGTCTGCCCCACACTAAAAAGGGGTGATACACCAATTAAAATGAATCTAGACCATGTGAGCTACTCATTGAATCCCGTGTCTTCCCCACACATTGAAAGGGGTGATCCCCGGCTAAGGCGGATCCATCTCAAGTATTCACTCCACATCAAAAAGGAGTGGCTCACGGCTATAGTGAACCAAGAACATATCGTGAGCATTAACCAACATAGATCATGTGAGCTAAACATGAAATCTTGTGTCTGCCCCACACCGAAAAGGGGTGGAATCACCGGGCAAGGTTAAACCGTACATGCCTAGCTCTATTAGGTGGAAACCACTGGCTAGTTCCTAGGTTGGCTAGACATAGTTCAAAGACTAGGGACTTAATGAGACTACTTATCCACCTCGGTGGTAACCTAGTCGAATGAGACTTACACGTGCAAGCACATGCTCATAACTAGTCTATCGGTGCTATGCTCACTTTCATTATCTTCCTTATCTTTTAGAGTTGAGTCAAGCATTATTGAAGCTTACTTCTAGATTGAGATTTATTTACTCTTTTGATGACTTGTCATCCTTACTTTACATTGATGAAATGTGAATTTTCCTTACATATGATCCTTACTTTACATTGATGAATGTGAATTGTCCTTACATATCATCCTTACTTTACATTGTTGAATGTGAATTGTCCTTATATATAATCCTTACTTTAGTAATGAATGTGAATTGTACTTACATATCATCCATAGGTGTTAATGAGACTAGTCTCAAGCATTCCAACACCTTCATTCGTGAGTATTCTTTTAACAGAGTTGATTGGGTGAAAGTGAGACTTGTCTCACTTTCTATAACACCTTATTTTGGTCACTTACTTAATTTATACCCCTTTAATTATGTTATAACTCACGTTAGTTACTTACTTTAGTGTAGCAGTTTCATTTCATCATTTTTGGACAATGAGCACTTCTTTCAATGAGTTACATATATTCGTAGTTCATTCTTGTAGAGCATGTTGGGAGTTGTCCCAATGAATGTCATGCCCTTGGTTATGGATTCATTGAGTTACTTTAGAAGTGCTTATAATATACTTGATACTCTTACTACACAAGAATTGTCATATGATTAGTATTGGCTCAAGATTTGGGATATTAAACTAGCAAACCATTTTTATTGGCATAGACCAATTTTTACTTATGTTCATATTTAAATTGCCATATATATGAACCCTTAGCCAATCTTTCAATTATATACATAAGCTCTTAGCCATTAGCATTCATTCGTTTTGACGAAGTAGTGTTTAGCCAATTTTATTGGAATCAGATAGCCAATTCATTCAAGATGTGATTTCATAGAGATCTTTTTAATCAATCATAGTTCATGACTTTAGGGTAAAGTTTTTAAGACATATTGGACAGCATCATATTAGTATTTGATGACTTTAGCATCTTCATACCGTTACAAAACAGCAAATCAAACATTCGTCACACACACGTCAAAACTTGACATTTATGGACGTAACTAACATATTATCGATTCTTAATTCACGTTGTAAACATTAGCTTCATACGATCTTTAGTTCATAGGTTCATGAGACATTCATCATTCTAAAACATTACACATAAAATCAGCCAGCACCACATATCAACAACATGATCTCTAACCTATTCAACATTGAAATCGAAAAGGATACTAGGGACAAGGAGTTCGACGAGAACGGGAACACACTAGTTTCAAGTTCTTTGAATCGTTGGAAATAAAGTTCTCTTGGACAATGAAGTCCAGGAGAGAAACCCATACCTTAAGTAGAACTTAATCTACGAAGACCACCTTGAACGAAACCTTGAATATACCTTGAAATCGCCTATTAACGTCTATGCCCTTTTTTCGTTTTAGCGTTCTTCGTTCCCTGCCTCTTCCTTGCGTTTTGTTCTAAGTGTTTTTGATCGTGAATTCCAGGTTTAGGAATTGATCTTGATTATAAAAAGTAATACTTAATTAACTTAATTAAATAACTAATTAGTTAATTACTAAAATGCCCCTCCTAAGATGACTAGACATAGGAGAATCATTGACTTAGCCAATTCCGAAATTGGCTAAGTTTCTCGGCTGGACTAAGGCTCAATTTAATTAATTTGATGGCTTAATTAATTAAATAAGGGACCTATGGAATTACTAAAACACCCCTAAGTCACTAGGACCACAACTAACAACTTTGGACCATCCTAGGTTAGGTACTAGGTTGTCCCTAAGTTAGTTAGGTTAGTTAGGTGTCACCCGACGTGGTCTTAGGTTGTCGGGTCCATTGGCTGGTTATTTTTTATTGATCCTAGGTTATCTATCTATTTTGTTAGGTTAGTTAGGATGTAGAGTTAGATAGGAGAGTGGCTCCCAAACGGACGGACCCGTGCACGCGTGTCCCCACCGCTTAACCGAATTTGGTTAGCATGTCGCTTGGTCCCCCTATCGGCCGGTTGGCCCATGTGCTTGCACATGGGTTTGTTGCACTTTCCTAACTAATTTATCTTGATGGATCATTTTGTAATGTTAACTTATTGTCCCAAGTACCCTCACCATGTCCTCGGGAACTGATTAATCTATATGATCATTTTAAATGGTCATCTGCTATGGTATCTAGGCTTGACACTTGGATGCCTCATACCTCACACGTTGGTTGTGGGTCTATGTGTACATAGTGCCAATTATATTAGCTTAGGGTCTTCATTGAAGGTACATTTCTTAAACGTCAATCTTGTATTGGGGTATGGCAACCCAAGAAGTATATTTCATATTCGTACCTAGAAAATTGGCTAATATCCCTTAGCCAATTTTTCTATACTATGCGCAATATTTCTCAATATTGGGCATTGGGTGCCTATGTACCCCTAATAGGCTATCCTAAGGGCATACTGGGCTCTCCATTAGACATATGATTTTCCGTAACGTTATATTATCCCCCCCCCGTAGCATCATTCGCCCCCGAATGACACTTACACATCATTTAAATAAAGAGGGTGATTTTCAAAAGTTACTTTATCATGCTTAAACTTTTCTCTTTTGTGAATATCTTATTCACACTTATTTGGATGATGCATAACATTCAAGCTTATATGAAGCTTCATATTTGAGATTGAGGAATTTCCTTCTTAATCACACTTAACTTAATGCACATCACAACTCATGCAATACAAAAATCATGTCTATGCTACACAAAAACAGCAACATGAAATGCAAACATGACTAAATTTTAACTCACATAGTGCTATTGTAGGACATACGATTAGTGGCCTATTACACCTAATCGACTAAAGCACTTATTCTTAGAGTTTTCTTAAAAATAAACCAGGCTTAGGAAGAGAATATCTAACCTTAAGAACTGAACAAATGAGGGTAGCGGGATCTCATATCGTTCTCAGCCTCCCACGTTTCTCCCTCACCAAGAGGGTTCCGCCATAGGACCTTCACGTTGCAACCTCCTTGTTCCTCAACCGCTTCACTTGGTGATCTAAACTTTTGACCGGAACCTCTTCGTAAGACATGTTCTCATCGACTCCTAACCCCTCAACAGGCAGGATGGATGCTGGACCTCCTAGACATTTCTTAAGCATAGAAACGTGAAATACTGGATGAACACAAGCCAAGTCTTGAGGTAATTTCAGCTCATATGCAACGTTTCCCAGTCGCTGCAAGATCTCATAAGGACCAATATACCTCGGACTCAACTTGCCTTTCTTACCAAACCTCATCACCCCTTTCATGGGTGATATCTTCAGGTAGACTTGATCACCCACCTCAAACTCAAGAACTCTCTTTCGGTTATCTGCATAAGATTTCTGACGACTGTAAGCAGTATCCAATCTATCCCTAATCATCTTCACCTTCTTTATAGCCTCATGCACGATCTCGGGACAAAGGATGGCCGATTCTCCTACTTCAAACCAGCCAATCAGAGATATACATCTTCGGCCATATAATTCTTCGAAAGGTGCCATTCCAATACTGGAATGGTAGATATTATTGTAAGAGAACTCTATCATTTGCAAGTGATCATCCCAACTCCACATGAAGTCAATAACACATGCTCTCAACATGTCTTCAAGGGTCTGGATGGTACGCTTCTGCTTGCCCATCTGTCTGCAGATGGAATGCAGTACTAAGCTTCACCTGTGTACCCAAACTTTTCTTGAAAGATTTCCAAAAATGAGAAGTGAATTGAGCCCCTCTGTCCGTAATAATAGATAGAGGAATCCCATGCTATCTCACTAAATCATCTATATAAAGCTTGGCATAGTCTTCGGCATTGAAGTTAGACTTCAGAGGTATGAAGTAAGCGGACTTGGTCATTCTGTCAACAATAACCCAAATGGAATCATGTAGTTTCCTAGTCTTTGGAAGACCAACCACAAAATCCATATTGATAGCCTCCCACTTCCATGTTGGGATCTCTATCGTCAGAGTGAGACCTCCAGGTTTAAGGTGTTCGGCTTAACCTGTTGGCAGTTCGGACACTCCTCCACAAACTTAGACATATCTCTCTTCATGCCTTCCCACCAATAGATCTCTTTAAGGTCTTGGTACATTTTGGTGGGACCAGGATGGATGGAATATCGGAAACCTTGAGCTTCTGCAAAAATACTTGACCTCAAATCATTCACATTGGGCACACATAATCTGTTCTTATATCTGAGTACGCCATCTGCACCTAACGAGAATGACTCATTCAAATTACTCAATACCGAGTCTTTCAACTCCATGAGTACTGGGTTAAGGTGTTGATTGGCTTTAACATCTACAACAAATGAGGATTCGGAACTTGAGTGAACCGAAACACCCCCACTTGGTACATCTATTAGTCGTACACCTAATCTTGCCAATAGTGCACCTCTTTAACCAGCTCCTTCTTCTCATCATCAATATGTGAAACGCTGCCCATGCTCAGTCTGCTCAATGCATCGGCCACCACATTGGCCTTACCTGGGTGATAGTGCACGCCCATATCATAATCCTTGAGAAGTTCTAGCCATCTCCTCTACGAACTTAGAGATATCTCTCTTCATACCTTCCCACCAATAGACCTCTTTAAGGTCTTGGTACATTTTGGTGGCACCATGATGGATGGAATATCGGGAACCATGAGCTTCTGCCAAAAACTTGACCTCAAATCATTCACATTAAGCACACATAATCTGTTCTAATATCTGAGTACGCCATCTACACCTAACGAGAATGACTCATTCAACTTACTCAATACCAAGTCTTTCAACTCCATGAGTACTGGATCAAGGTGTTGATTGGCTTTAACATCTACAATAAATGAGGATTCGGAACTTGAGTGAACCGAAACACCCCCACTTGGTGCATCTGTCAGCTGTACACACAATCTTTCCAATTGGTGTACCTCTTTAACTAGATCCTTCTTCTCATCATAAATATGTGAAACGCTGCCCATACTAAGTCTGCTCAATGTGTCGGCCACCACATTGGCCTTACCTGGGTGATAGTACACACTCATGTCATAATCCTTGAGAAGTTCTAGCCATCTCCTCTGACGAAGATTCAACTTCCTCTGTGTGAATACATACTGAAGACTCTTATGGTCAGTATACACATAAACATGTACACCATATAAATAATGCCTCCATATCTTCAACGCAAATACAATCGCGGCTAGTTTAAGGTCGTGAGTAGGGTAGTTCTTTTCATGGATTTTCAATTGTCTTGATGTGTATACAATTTCTTTACCATTCTGCATGAGAACACATCCCAAACCTACTTGGGCATCATGACAATATACGACGTACCCCTCACCACTTCTCGGCAACGTCAACACTAGGGCCGAAGTGAGTCGGTCCTTGAGTTCTTGAAAACTCTTTTCACATTTCTCGGACCAGTCAAACTTCGCCTTCTTCCTTATCAATTCGGTCAATGGTTCAGCAATAGTGGAAAATCCTTCCACAAACCTGCGATAATAATTGGCCAAACCTGAAAAGCATCGAATATCTTTAGGAGTAAGGGGTCTCGACAAATTCTTCACCGCCTCAAACTACTTAGGATCAACTTCAACACCTTGGTCTGTCACAACATGACCAAGAAAGGTCACTTATCTCAAACATAATTCACATCTGCTAAACTTTGTATACAACTAATGTTCTCTGAGTACTTGCAATGTCTTTCTTAAGTGTACTTCATGCTCTTCTTTACTCTTAAAGTATATGAGATTGTCATCTCTGAATACTATGACGAAGGAATCAAGGTACTCACGGAAGACCCTATTCATAAGGTCCATAAACGCGGATGGTGCGTTAGTGAGACCAAATGACATGACCAAAAATTTATAATGTCCATATCTAGTACAAAAAGCAGTCTTAGGGACGTCTTCTCACATCACTCTAAGATGATGATACCCTGATCGAAGGTCTATTTTTGAAAAGAAACTTGAACCTTGGAGTTGGTCAAAGATATTATCGATTCTGGGAAGAGGATACTTATTCTTTATAGTGACTTTGTTTAGTTGCCGATAATTGATACACATTCTAAGAGTTCCATCCTTTTTCTTTACGAACAACACTGGAGCACCCCATGGGGATATGCTTGGCTGGATGAAGCCCTTATCAAGTAGATCTTTTAATTGCAACTTCAACTCTTTGAGTTTGGTAGGTGCAATCCTATATGGAGGAATAAAAATTTGTTTTGTGTTGGGATCTAAGTCAACACCAAAATCAATTTTACGTTCTGGAGGGATTCCTGGTAAATCCTCTGAAAAGACATCTTGAAACTCATTCACTATTGACACAGAGTCTATGGAAGGGACTTCTTGGTCTAAGTCATTGACTCTAACTAAGTGGTATAGATACCCCTTAGTTATCATCTTATAGGCTTTTAAATGTGAAACGATTTGGCCTACTGGATTTGAACCACGCCCTTTCCATTCCAGCTCTAACTCATTTGGAAACTTAAACCTTACTACTTTGTTTCGACAATCTATCGTAGCATAACACTTATGGAGACAATCCATACTTGAGCCACATACTTGAGCTTATATGCAGCCAACTTAGCCTCCTCTTCTTCATTAACACCCGTGGCATGCATTTAGAATCTACCATGTACTCACCTCCATTCCAACGACCACACTTACTACACGTCTTTCGTTCACGCTGGGCATTTTCACCATTGCGCCTTCTTGGGAAGGCCAGATCTTGAGTCTGGCGCCTTAGACCACTTGGCCATCCTAATTCTTATGTGTATTATTCTACGTGTTCACACAAGAAGGAAGTTAGATACTTAGAATGACACAAAGTGTCAAAGCTCTAGATAGCACGATAAAGAGTAGAAGAAGTGAGAATTTCCTATCATCGCGTAGTCTCTAAGTCATGATTGTGGTGCGCTTCACAACCATAAGCTAGAAACTACGTAAGGTGGTTGTGTTGAGCTTTAGATCCTAGGTAATTTAACCTCATTCTATGATACCAAGTTTGTAACCATCCGGATTCTTGAATCCGAATCACCACCGGCGTCGTTGACCTCTCAGAGGTCGCAGACAAGCCTCATCTTGCATTCATCAATTCATCTAGTTAAATTTGCGGAAAATTTAAAACTTTTGCATAAGTATGAAGTTTACATATAGTTCATCTAGTCATTACATATTTAAATAATATACTAAGCTCAAAATCAATAGACAACCATATAATATCAATAACATGTCAAAGCAAACGATGAATAAAATATATATTAAGTTGCCTAAAACGACCTTACATCAAATGGTTCGAAATGAAATGTGAAAGAAACGCTAGGGACAACATCAACTAGCTATGTCTATATCTAAAGCTAGATTAAAGTTGTAGCATCCTCTAAATCAAGAGGACCTACCAAATGATATGGAGAAACGTTGAATTCCAAATCGCTGCAAGTGTCGTCAATCTGCTCTCTGACCTGCACCAATAAAAATAGTAAATAGTAGGGGGTTAGTAGACCACTTGTACTAAGTATGATTGTATGCACACATACACATAAAGATATGCATGATCAATGAAAGCTCTTCCTAAACAACATGCCATTTCTTGAAAGTCTAGTCATTAGACTTTCCTAATTCGTTATTTGTGAATTGTGGTATGAATATGATGTATTTTAATGCATTCAAAGCACACAACTCATTTTCTATATGATTACAAGACATTAGTATCATCAACATAATTTTAGAAAACTTGAGCAAAGATTTGAAAATTTGCTCCTCCAAACCCGAGAGCGCCCTTTCCCATACTTAGATTATTTTTCAGTCTTTTTTCTTCTTCATGTTGTGTATTTCAATAATTCCTTTAGTCCTATGTTTTACTTACATGTGCAATGATTCATTGTAGTCCCATACCCACAATGAATCGATGTAAGTAATCCAAGGACTAAGGAATGATTTCACTACCTTATAGTGAGTCATTCTTTACACTATATATTCATTGCATTTCATAAGCCATTCTTTATTGGCCATGCCATTTATTTCATTACTTTTGTGTTAGTGAAGTTATGAGGTAATTAATTAGCATTGCTGTCTACCTCCCTATATTAGCATCATATAAGACGTCATTATAACCCAATATTATTTGGCCTTGCCCATTATTGCTGAAACTTCATGAGTTTGATATTAGAACTTTACATTCTTAAGATCTTCATCATTGCTCACTTTGAACATACGTTCCATCATCATCATCATTCTCACTTTCATAGTGACATCATTAGGAATAAGATCATGCGAGCTAACATGAAATCCAGTGTCTACCCCACAATGAAAAGGGGTGATTCACCGGTTAAAATGAATCTAGACCATGTGAGCTACTCATGGAATCCCGTGTCTTCCCCACACATGGAAATGGTGATCCCCGGCAAAGGCGGATCCATCTCAAGTTTTCACTCCACACCGAAAAGGAGTGGCCCATGGCTACAGTGATCCAAGAACATATCGTGAGCATTAACCGACATAGATCATGTGAGCTACACATGAAATCTTGTGTCTTCCCCACACCGAAAAGGGGTGGAATTACCGGCCAAGGTGAAACCGTACATGCCTAGCTCGCTTAGGTGGAAACCACTGGCTAGTTCCTATGTTGGCTAGACATAGTTCGAAGACTAGGGATTTAATGAGACTACTTATCCACCTCGTTGGTAACCTCATCGCATGAGACTTACACGTGCAAGCACATGCTCATAACTAGTCTATCGGTGCTTTGCTCACTTTCATTATCTTCTTTATCTTTTAGAGTTGACTCATGCATTATGGAAGCTTACTTCTAGATTGAGATTTATTTACTCTTTCGATGACTTGTCATCCTTACTTTACATTGATGAAATGTGAATTGTCCTTACATATCATCCTTACTTTACATTGATGAATGTGAATTGTCCTTACATATCTTCCTTAGTTTACATTGATGAATGTGAATTGTCCTTACATATCATCCTTACATTACATTGACGAATGTGAATTGTCCTTACATATAACCTTAGGTGTTAATGAGACTAGTCTCACGCATTCTAACACCTTCATTAGTGAGTATTCTTTTAACATAGTTGATTAGGTGTAAGTGATACTTGTCTCACTTTCTTTAACACCCTATTCTGGTCACTTACTTAATTTAGACCCCTTTAATTATGTTATAACTCACGTTACTTACTTACTTTAGTGTAGTAGTTTCATTTCATCGTTTTTGGACAATGAGCACTTCTTTCAATGATTTACATATATTCATAGTTCATTCTTGTAGATCATGTTGGGAGTTGTCCCAATGAATGTCATGCCCTTGGTTATGGATTCATTGAGTTACTTTAGAAGTGCTTATAATATACTTGATACTCTTACTACACAAGAATTGGCATATGACTAGTATTGACTCAAAATTTGGAATTTTAAACTAGCAAACCATTTTTATTTGCATAGACCAATTTTTACGTATGTTCATATTTATATTTCCATATATATGAACCCTAGCCAATATTTCAATTATCTACATAAGCTCCTAGCCATTAGCATAAAATTGTTTTGACCAAGTAGTGTTAGCCAATTTTATTGGAATCAGATAGACAATTCATTCAACATGTGATTTCATAGAGATCTTTTTAATCAATCTTAGTTCATGACTTTAGGGTAATGTTTTTAAGACATATTGGACAGCATCATATACGCATTTGATGACTTTAGCATCTTCATAATGTTACAAAACAGCAAGTCAACATTCGTCACAAAGACATCAACACTTGACATTTACAGACGTAACTAACATATGATCGATTCTTAATTCACGTTATAAACATTAGCTTCGTACGATCTTAAGTTCATAGGTTCATGCGAAATTCATCATTCAAGAACATTACACATAAAATCTGCCAGCACCACATACCAACAACATGATTTCTAACCTATTCAACATTGAATTAAAAAAGGATACTAGGGACAAGGAGTTGGACAAGAATGGGAACAACCCTAGTTTCAAGATCTTTGAATCGTTGGAAAGAAAGTTCTCTTGGATAAAGAAGTCCAGGAGAGAAACCCATACCTTAAGTAGAACTTAATCTACGAAGACCACCTCGAACGAAACATTGAAGATATCTTGAAATCGCCTAAGAACGTCTATGCCCTTTTTCCATTTTAGCGTTCTTCGTTCCCTGCCTCTTCCTTGAGTTTTGTTCTTAGTGTTTATGATCGTGAATTCTAGGTTTAGGAATTGATCTTGAATTATAAAACTTAAGACTTAATTAACTTAATTAAATTACTAATTAGTTAATTACTAAAATGCCCTCCTAAGTTGACTAGACATAGGAGAATCATTGACATAGCCGATTCCAAAATTTCCTAAGTGTCTCGGCTGGACTAAGGCTTAATTTATTTAATTTGATGGATTAATTAATTAAATAAGGGACCTAGGGAAATTACCAAAACACCCCTAAGTCACTAGGACCACAACTAACAACTTTGGACCATCCTACGTTAGGTACTAGGTTGTCCCTAAGATAGTTAGGTTAGTAAGGTGTCACCCGACTAGGTCTTAGGTATTCGGTCCATTGGCTGGTTATTTTTTATTGATCCTAGGTTAGCTAGCTAGTTGGTTAGGTTAGTTACGATGTAGAGTTTTTAGAAGAGTGGACCCCACACGGACGGACCTGTGCACGCGTGTCCCCACCGCTTAACCGAATTCGGTTAGCATGTCGCGTGGTCTCCCTCTCGGCCGTTAGCCCATGTGCTTGCACATGGGTTTGTTGAACTTTCCTAACTAATTTATCTTGACGGCTCATTTGGGAATGTTTACTTATTTTCCCCAGGACCCTCACCATGTACTTGGGCACTGCTTAATTTACATGATCATTTTAAATGGTCATGTGTTATGGTATCTAGGCTTGACACTTGGATGCCTCATACCTCACACGTTGGTTGTGGGTATATATGTACATAATGCCAATTATATTAGCTTAGGTTCTTCATTGCAGGTACATTTCTTAAACGTCAATCTTGGATTGGGGTATGGGCAACCCAAGAAGTATATTTCATATTCGTATATAGAAAATTGGCTAATATCCCTTAGCCAATTTTTCTATACTATGCGCAATATTTCTCAATATTGGGGATTGGGGTGCCTATGTACCCCAAATAGACTATCCAAAGGGCATACTGGACTCTCCATTAGACATATGATTTTCTGGAACGTTACAAGAGGTGTCTAACATATATTAGAGTTTTTTATAGTCTAAACATCCGGGTACGACTCCTCAAGGTTCAACCAAAGGGTCCTTGAGGAGGACCCTTTTATTTTGACCAAAAATCTATCTTGGACAGTTGTAGGTACATATATAGGGTGTCGATGCCTCCGTCGATGAACACTTAGCCATTTCGGCCAAAGGCCCATTTGGACCAGTCTCTTATCAAAACTACAAATTGACAGTACGGTAGGGGCAAGGGCGTAGTTTGACCTATAGATCGTCGATTGAGCTCTCATAGGTCCTGCCACTATTTTACTTTTAAGTCTTAGTTGGGTCAATTAAATAAGTTAGTTTGTTAGGGTTCAATTAGTGATTAGGGGGTGGTTAATTAGGTTAGTTAATTAAATATATAACCTACCCTAAGTCTAAAACCTCACTTAACTCCCACAATTCCAAAACCCAATTGCTCTTCCTTCTCTCTTCTTTCTCTCTCCCAAAGCAACTCCATAGGATACCAAGGAAAGGAGGGTTATATGGCAGCATCAAGACTATTTTTTCCATCAATTGACAAACCCGGGAATTTCCACGACGTATAAAAGAGACTTGTATGTTGAGTAATGATTGTTTTAGACTTCAATAGGTATAAATAACTTGTTTGAGAAGTATCGGATCAATAGCATTAAAGAAAAGCCTTAACGTCTGAAACTAGCAAAATTTAACTAGTTGACGTCCTTATGTTTGGTGAAGGTTTCGGAGGGTCATATGGATTCCAACACTTGTAAAACAATTTTTAATAGGTAAAGTGTAGTATAGAGGGTCAAAACATACAGTCACTACACCCCAAGGACCTCCGGAAGGGTCCTTGGGGGGGGGACCCGAAGTTGGGCGAGCAAACTACCAAGGCAGTTGCGCGCAGTCAGGTTCTACTGGCTGCTGAGCATTTTGCAGCCATCACGAGGGAATCTGTAAATGGCCTCGCGACTCGGGGCAGACACGGACCCTACTACTCAAACTCAAAATTCAAAAATAAAATGGGGAAATGACCTCGCGACGCGCACCTACTTCTCAGTTATCGTAAAAGTCGTATTTTTGGTGTTTTGACTTCACAAATAAACCCATTTAAGTGAGGGGTATTTTTGGTAATTTAATTATTTACTATATAATGTATTAGGGTAATTTTTTGGTCAATTTTATCACTCACATAAAGTCCCACAAGTTGAAATAAAAAATCTCTCTCTCTCTAAAAATTCCCTCTTTTTCCAAAACTCAATTGAAGAACAAAAGAGCTCCAAGAAGAAGATCAAGCCTTAAAGTTTTCCAACATAATCTTGTGGTTTTCATATATAAGGTATGATTTCTTTCACTCTTTGGAATCCTTTCCCCAAGAGGTCCTTCAAAAGATGATTTATAAATCCCCTAAACAAGGGTTTTTCTCTTCACATGGGTCTTCTTTCTTAAACAAAATTGTGAGTAAATTGTGATGAAACATGATGAATTAATGTTGTTTAAGTATGAATTAATGGTTAATTGATTAATTCCTATGAGTTTTCCCTTGACCCATGTCTTTTCCCCAAATTCCTATATTTCTTGGATTGATTAAGGTTAATTGTTGAGGGTGATGAACATGTCACTAGTTTACTTTGATATTAGTTATGTTAATACTTCATGAATTTCCCTATTTCATATGTTGTTTGTGAGTTCTTGGCATTGAAGTATGAAGTCCCATGAAGGTCAATGAGGTATGATCTTAATTCTCCTTTGATCTCAATTATGCAAGGTGAAATCTACTTATGTGATAATGATACTACATCTAATTGTGTTGTTGTTATGTTTGTGACAAGGATCCCTCATCCCTAACACTAGATATATTAATTGTCTATCAAGTACGTAATTATATTATGGTATGATCATTATATGATTGAATGTAGTTTCTCATGATTGAAATATTGGGTCTAAAAGTTAAAGAATAGTTATCACTTATGATCACCTATGAGGTATTATGATAAGATGTTCACCTATGGGTCAAGAAGAGGCTAATGTGAACTTGTATAATGATATATGATGATTACTAAAGGGAATAATTGTTTAACACTGAAAGGGAATGTAAATCAGATCGAGGTCTCACGTTAGTAAGTACGGCCCCTCACGTGGGTTTCTTTACATTAGTCTGTTTGAATTCCCAATATATGTGTTGTCTCATGAGATTGAAACCCTCACGTTAGTAAGTCAAGGTTTCTAGTAGAAATCTCATTGTCCCTTAACTATGTGCCCACATAGGACTCTAACTTAGTGGATCCACCTAGATAGCTACGTACGAATGGTTGCACCTTAGGCAAGTGTTAACCCTCTCTTTTACGTGTGGGAGTAGAACACCGGATTCCATCTAGCTCACATGGTCTCATGTCGCTTATGGTACTTATTTTCCCTAAAGTAAAGGTATGAACAAGTTATGTATGTAAAATTCTATTAGGGTTGTCTTAAAGGTTACTACATAGTGTGAATGAGGGTATGGAACTTCTCTTACACATTTCACATGTGGGATCCTATAGGATTATTCTAGTAGTGTTCTTTTATAATTATGATTATGATTATATTTGTAAGCTATGGATAGTATTGATGTATGAAACATGTTATATATAAGAATATGATGTAAGTATGAAGTGGGTTGCTTATGTAATACTTTGCTTTGGATAGGGTTATGGGGATTTATTCTTGGCATTGACAAGTGTTGCTTGAGTTACTTATATGTTGGTATGATTATGACGTTCCTTATATGAGTATATTAAATTATTGGTCATTGTGCATGTTTTTTACTAAATTTTGCGTTTTCTCATGCATTAATGATTTTTTATGCATAGGGACCATAATTAGTACATGTGGTTTGTATTAACTTATATTTCTTTCCTTTTTCCCAAATATTGTAGGTTCGGGCCATTGAGGTATCATTGAGGCTAAAGCAAGAAGGATTGGACTAGACTCTCAAAGTTTTGGTATGCCCTCTAGTTCAAGGATGCTACCACACATTCTATCTTAGAAGTACTTGTATTGTCTAGTAGACATTCAATTCTCCCCTATTGTTGAAGATATTGATGTAAGCCCTATGTGGCAATTATGGATTTGTATAAGGGCTTTGCCAGATTGTTTGACTTTGCTTAGATGGTTGATATGAGACTACGTATTAGATAAAATTCCAATATGTTCTTATGATCTAATGGAAGAATCTTGTGTATGCTTCCTATGTAGAGGTCTATGTAAACCTCCATACTATATAAGCAAAAGTTTTAATTTTTCCGCGATTTTGACTTATGATTTGCTTTAACGAGTCCTAAGAGTTTTGTCTTAGTTCTCATGATGTTAAATCTTCTTAGGATTGATGTCTCATTAAACAACGTCTATGTAGGGTCTTATTCATAATTGTGAAGAGCGCCACACTTATGAATGAGGGACTATGTGATGATTAGGAACTTTCACTCTCTTATTATTCCTTAGTCGTGACTAAGAGTCTTATATCTATCTAGTCCTTTCTTCCAATCCTTTATTCGTGCTTATAGGCAATGAATACTAGAAGGAACGATGCTCGAATGGCCAAAGAGGAGAACTGAATGAGGCGGTTACCCCTCAAGATCCTCAAAACCCTCACGTTCCTATTGAAGAAGGGGCTACGTCTAATGTTGAGATAAGGTTGACCATTCATAGCTTGACTCAAGTGTTGTCTACCCATGTTGCCATGGATACAAGGGTGCAAGTGAACCCCAATGCTAATACCACCGCTTCAAGAATTAGGGATTTCACAAGGATGAACCCCCCTACATTATACGGTTCTAAGGTGGAGGAGGACCCACAAGGGTTCATTGTTGAAGTGTTTAATGTTCTTGATAATATGGGTATTTCTTCTCAAGAAAAGGTGGAATTAGCCGCCTACCAACTAAAAGATGTGGCTCAAGTGTGGTATGAGCAATGTAAGGATGAGAGGCTGGTTATAGAAGGTCGGATTACTTAGGGAGCTTTCAAAACGGCTTTCCTTGATAGTTTTTTTCCCTTGGAATTAAGGTAGAGGAAAATGCAAGAATTCATCAACCTTCGTAAAGGGGGAATGAGCGTGAAGGAGTATAGCCTCAAATGCACTCAATTATGAAAGCATGCTCCTACTATGGTTGCGAATTCTAGGGCCAAGATGAAAAAATTTGTTATGGGGATATCCGATCTTGTGGTTAATGAATGTAGGTCGGCTATGTTGATTCATAGCATGGTAAATCTCTCATCTCATGGTTCATGCCGAGCAAATTGAGGAACAAAAGCTTAAACAAGTTGTTAGGGAATTGAAGAAGGTGAAAACCTAAGAGAGAAATTCTTCTAAAAATAGGTAAGAGGTTCAAGACAAATGAAGGTTCAAGAAGAGGTTTTATAATCAAGGATCTTCTAGTGCCCCAAGGGACAATAAGAGTAAGGTCTCTACTCCCAAGCCCCAAGAGGGAATATATGGTGGTTCTTATGTTGATAGGCCTCTTTGTTCTAAATGTGGTAAAAGACATGATGGCAAGTGCCTTGTTGGTACAGGTAATTGCTATAGTTGTGGAAAGAGTGGTCACATCAAGAGAGATTTCCCTATGATGATTTCTCAAGGAAGGGAAAATTCTCAAGCTCAAGCAAATGCTCAAAACCCGAATGCTCCTAAGAAGAATCGCTTCTATGCTCTCAATCCCGAAGTGATCAAGAGATCTCACCGGACGTGGTCACCGGTATATTAAAATTATTTTCCTTTGATGTATATGCTTTGTTAGATATGGGAGATACATTGTCATTTTTGATCCCTCTTATAGCCATGAAATTTTATATACTACCCGACATCTTAAAGTAGCCTTTCTCAGTTTCAACACCGGTGGGTGATTCGTAGTGGTAAAAGAGTACATAAAGTGTGTCTTATTTTCTTGCCCAATAGAGTTATGTCGGTTGACTTGATAGAACTTGATATACTAGATTTGGATATTATATTTGGAATGGATTGGTTGTATGCGTGTTTTACCTGTATTCATTGTAGGTCAAGGGTGGTCAAATTTCAATTTCTGAATAAAACCATTTTTAAGTGGAAGGGAGGAAACTCAAATCCTAGGTGTAAGATCATTTCGTGTCTAAAAGCTTGCAAGTTAATTGCAAAGGGTTTTCTCTATTACATAGTAAAAATCATGGATCTTGAATCCGAGGCCCCTTCCATAGATACGGTACCTATGGTAAGGTAGTTTTCAGAGGTCTTTCCCAATGATCTTCCGAATACCTCCCGAATGGGAGATTGACTTCGGTATATATCTATTACCGGATACACAACCTATTTCGATCCCTCCTTATCGGATGGCCCCGACTGAGTTGAAAGAACTAAAGGCTCAACTCTATGTTTTGCTTGATAATGGTTTTATTCAACCAAAGATATCTCCATGGGGTGCCCCGGTATTTTTTGTGAAGAAGAAGGATGGGTATTGGAGAATTTCTATCAATTATCGTCAATTGAACAAAGTCACTATAAAGAATAAGTACCAGCTCCCTAGGATTGATGACCTATTTGATCAACTCCAAGGAGATAGCTACTTTCCAAAGATTGACTTAAGATCTGGTTATCATAAACTTAGGATGAGGGAGGGTGATATTCCAAAAATGGCATTTCAAACATGATACGGTCATTTTGAATTCCTTGTTATGTCGTTTGGTCTAACAAATGCCCCAATGGTCTTTATGGACCTCATGAATTGACTTTTTAGAAAGTATCTTGATTTATTCATGATTGTCTTTGTTGATGATATTTTGATATACTTAAGGAGTGAGGATAATCATATGGATCATTTGAGAATAGTTCTGCAAGTACTCAAAGATAACCATCTCTTTGCTAAGTTTAGCAAGTGTGAGTTTTGGTTGAGGTCGGTGGCATTTCTTTGGCACATTGTCTCTAGTGAAGGGGTAGAGGTTGATCTAAGGAAGACAGAAGTGGTCAAAAGTTTGCCGAGACCTTTGAGTCCTTCCGACATTCAAAGTTTTCTTGGGTTGGCCGGCTACTATAGGAGGTTTGTTGAGGGATTTTCATCTATCGCATCTCCATTAACAGCCTTTAACAAAAAGAAGTCCAAGTTCGAATGGTAGGAATCTTTGAGAAGAGCTTCTAATTATTGAATGATAAACTCACCTCCGCTACGTATTGACTTTACTGGAGGGTACCGATGGGTTTGTGGTTTATTGTGATGACTCCCGAGTGGGTCTAGGACGTGTGCTTATGCAACGTGGCAAATTCATAGCGTATGCCTCTAGACAACTCAAGCCACATGAGAAAAATTATCTAACACACAACATTTAACTGGCGGCCGTGGTATTTAAATATTTGGAGACATTATCTATATGGGGTGCATGTTGACGTGTTCACAGATCATAATAGTCTAGAATATGTGTTCACCCAAAAAGACTTGAATCTATGCCAAAGAAGATGGTTAGAGGTTTTAAAAGATTACGATATGAGTGCCTTTTACCATCCCGTGAAAGCTAATGTGGTGGCGGATGCTTTTAGTCGAGTATCCATGGGTAGTGTGACGCATGTAGAAGACGATAAGAAAGATCTTGTAAAAGAGGTTCATAGGTTGGCCCGGTTGGGTGTCCAACTAGAAGATTCTCTAAAAGGTGAATTCATGGTTCACCATAACTCCGAGTCGTTCTAGTGGTGGAGTGAAAGCCAAACAACACCTTGATCCTATATTGATGGAGTTAAAGGATTTGGTCCTTAGTAAAGTTAATGAGTCTTTCTCTTAAGGGCAAGAAGGGGTGCCTAGGCACCAAGGAAGATTGTGTATACCGGATGTGGATGTGTTGAGGGAATTGATCATGGAAGAGGCTCATGGCTACCGATATTCAATTCACCTGGGTGGCACAAAGATGTACCGTGACTTACGAGAAACATATTGGTGGAAAGGTATAAAAAGGGACATAGCGTCTTTTGTTGCTAAGTGTACGAATTGACAACAAGTAAAAGTCGAGCACCAAAGGTCGGGTTGCTTGACTCAAAATATAGGCATTCCCACATGGAAGTTGGAGGATATTAACATGGATTTCATAGTTGGTCTTCCTCGTACCCGAAGGCAACATGACTCGATATGGGTTTTTGTGGATAGGTTGACCAAGTCGGCATATTTTCTTCCCGTCAATGTCACATAATCGGCGAAAGATTATGTTAAATTGTACCTCAAAGAATTAGTGAGATTGCGTGGAGCTTCTTTGTCCATCATTTAAGATAGAGTTACTCAATTTACCTTCCATTTTATGAAATATTTCCAAAGTGGAATTGGTACGACGGTAAAACTTAGTACCACTTTTCATCCCAAGACGGACGGTCAAGCGGAACGCACTAATCAAACCCTTGAAGATATGTTGAGGGCTTGCGTCATCAAATTCAAAGGTAATTAGGATGACCACCTACCTTTGATAGAATTCTCCTACAACATTAGCTACCAGTCTACTATCACCATGGCACCCTTTGAGGCACTTTATGGGAGGAGGTGTAGATTCCCGGTTGGGTAGTATGTGGTAGGTGAGGTTGCTCTACTTGGTCCCCACTATGTTTATGAATCTCTCGAAAAGGTTCGGGTTATAATAAATAGACTAAAATCATCTCAAAGTCGACAAAAATCCTATGCCAATAATAGAAAAAGGGACCTTGAGTTCGAAGTAGGAGATTGGGTCTACTTGAAAATTTCACCCATGAAAGGGGTGATGAGGTTTGGAAAGAAAGAAAAACTTAGTCCCCGTTATATGGGGCCGTATGAAATTTTGAAGAGGGTTGGGAGTGTTGCCTATGAGTTGAAATTTCCAAATGAGTTGGCCATGATTCATCTGGTATTCCATGTATCTATGCATAAGAAGTGTATAGGCGATCGGGTGTAAATTCTTCATATAGAAGGTTTGGGGGTAAAGGAGGACCTTTCATATGAAGAGGTCCCCATTGAGATCTTGGACCGCCAAGTTAAGATATTGAGGAATAAGGAGGTTTCCTCCTTAAAGTATGGAGGAACTACCTTGTTGAAGGTGCAACAGGCGAGGCCAAGGCCGAGATGAAGACCCACTATCCTCATCTTTTTCCCCTTACTCCTAGCCAAGATTAAGGTTGGTAAATTCCTACTAAGACTATTATGAATAATTTTGAACTTATCATGTTTTTTCCTAAATATGTGCATAATATAGTAAAATTCATGCCTAAGTTGAGTCCTTGTCTTTCCGTGAAATATGTTTATTATGTTGGCTTTCACTTGAGTGTGTTGTGTGCTATACGTTTTCATGGAAAATTATAATGAGCATAATTGATTTTGTTATTATATGAAATCAACATTTCAACTTTTAATGTTCATATTGATCTCATATTGAAATGGAGAAGGTAGTACATCCTTATGTGATAAGAAAAGTTGAGCTTTTGTTATGGCATGTGTTGAGTAAGTTCCTACTTGTTAATGTGTAGGGGTGGATATTTCATCCTATGATCTGTGACTCATTATGGTATTTTTGGTTGGTTGGCTTCTAAGTCTTGAGTATTTCTCCCTATAAAAAGGTTTAAAGTGTCATTCGAGGACGAATGTTCCTAAGCGGGGGAGTATTTACACACCCGGGAATTTCCACGACGTATACTAGAGCCTTATATGTTGAGTAATGATGTTTTTATACCTAAATAAGCATAAATAACTTGTTTGAGAAGTATCGGAGCAATAGGATTAAAGAAAAGCCTTAATGTTCGGAAACTAGCGAAATTTAACTAGTTGACGTCCTTTTTTTTGTGAAGGTTTCGGAGGGTCATTGTCACGACCGGAATCTAGACCGCAGATGAGACCGGCGTCATTGACCTCTCAGAGGTCGCATACAAGCCTACTTACATCATTCTTACTTCATCTAGGTTAATTTTAGCTGAAAATTTGAAACTTTTTATTTTTTAACATACTTATTAAACATTCTCATTAATACATAATTGTTCACCATCAACCATCTAATATTAAGATCATCAAATGAAAGAAATAGTTTAATATAGAAATAAAGATGTACTTGCCAAAATGGAACCAATACAATGTCTGAATAAAATAGGAAAGAAACACTAGTGGAACATGCTCCACTAGCTAAAGCCTATATCTAAGCTAGATAGTAACGGTAGACATCCTCGAAAGAATGAGGGCCTACCAAGTCCGGATTAAAGCTCCACATCCGGATAGCTGCAACGTCAACCTGTATGCTCTAGCGTCCACCTGTGCCTGCACCTAAAAATATAGAGTTGTATAGGGTTAGTACACACTTGTACTAAGTATGGGTATATGCAAGCACACACCAACGACATGCATGAGAAAGGATAACTCTTTCCTAACAACATGATTATGGAAAGTCAAGTCAGTGGACTTGCCAAATTGGGATTAAGAAAGTTAGTGAACTTTCCTAATTTGGATTAGGAAAGTCATGCCATGAGAGTAACATGCATCATCATACTTATCATATTGCACACAACACATAACATCTTACACATAGCACATATCATATTGCATATACCACATAACATATTGCATATAGCACATATTGCATATAGCACATAGCTTATTTCATATCATTCATTCATATGCCATGAGACCTTGGAATCATGGACTTAACCTTAAGAATTCCCAGAAATAAGGGCTCAACATATGGGACCTCAACTAGGGAGTCTTCATCAGCAAACACAGAGTCTGCTTTGTTCATTCATACGTACTCTTTTTCATTTTATTCATGGGCCAGTGTAAATACAAGCTATACCTAGGGTGTAATTCAAGACTTTCATCGGGTTTGTTGTGCAATGACCAAGAATGATCTAATGTCATTACTTGAATCTAACTCACCTTTTGATTATCCTACCCTAACACCTTTGGTATCATTCATTTCATTATGTGCATCATTTGAGGCTGGCCTCATTCATTCATTGGGAACTTTAACTTTAACCGACATAGATCATGTGAGCATCATGAAATCCAGTGTCTCCACCACACCGAAACGAGGTGGAATCTCCGGCCAAAGTGACCCAAAAACATGCTAGCGTACATGGGAGTCGAACCCCGCCAGATCCCTATATTGGCTGTATAGGTTCGAAGACTAGGAGATATAAGCAGACCCATACCCGGCATGCCGTACAATCTCATCTCATGAGAGTTACGTGAACCTCCGCCCTTCCCGAAAAAAGGCATCACCGCTCATGGCTAGTCTATCGGTGCTCAGTATAAAGTTCCATTTCATTCAACTCATACGTCATGGAAGTTGACTTCTAGTATGAGGACATCATAGCTCATTAGATGATTTCTCATCTCATCATTAGTATTAAGTGTGTTAATCTCAATACTTTCATTAGAGTGTTCATAGAGACTGGTCTCTTCATTATCTTACACTCTCATAGGTGAGTACGTTTTGGTAACATTTACATAGGCTCATTTGATATTGCTCTCATCATTTGCATTAGCCTCATATCATGTTGTTACCACATTCATTATCATTAGCACATTTGCTCTTCATAGTTACTCACCCCTTATTACGTGAATGTTCATTTCATCATATGCCAATGCACTTGGCCATTTAGTGTGTTTCACACCCTTACTTAACCCTTCTAGGGTTTCATCATTTCATGGTTTATTTCATCATTTCATTGTTCATTTCATCATATGCCGATGTACCTGGCCATTTAGTGTATCTTACACTCGTACTTATCCCTTCTAGAGTTTTATTATTTCATTACATAATCTTAGGTTCACTTACTTTTGAACGTATGTTAGACTTATGGGTCTATATACACAAGCCATGAGGCTTCATTCATATTTCGTCTATGTGATTTATATTTTCCTAAGATTATGTGATACAAGACTTATGCATCTTGTATGTATGCCAAGATCTCGGTTTCAATCTATGTAGGCAACATTATGTTAAACATTTATTCACGTATGACTTATGTATCAATACGGAGATTGGTCAAGGGAACCCAAATTTCGAATTCCTTGAACAACACTTACATTTTCTTTTTATTTTCATTTCATTTTCGGTCCTTTTAGGACGTTGGGACCCGAGATCGAGTCCCAACAACAACGTTTCTTTTCTCCTTATTTTTCTTCTTTTTCATTCACTCGCTTAGGGCCGAGAGGTTGTGGGATTGAACCCCACAGCCTCCTTATTTTATTTTCTTTTAAATGTTGACTTTTTTAAGTTGACCGTGAGATTGTGGGATCGAACCCCCATAGCCTCACTTTATTATTTTTAATTTTTTTTCATTTTTCGCCTAGAGGTCGTGGGTTCGATTCTCACGCCTCACATTTTTTTAATTCCTTTTCTCCTTAGATGATCACCGAGAGGTTTTGGGTTCGAATCCCACTCCTCTCATTTCTTATTTATTGTTTTATCCCGCCAGCACCCAGGATCGAATCCCCCGACCCACACTATTTTCAGCGAATTACAGGACACGGGTGAGGTCACGGGTTCGAATCCTGGTGGCCTCATCCCTTTAACATTCAATTAATTTCCAGATTTTTATTCATCAACATTTAGCCTAAACTAAACTTGTAAGTTGCTGGAAATTATGGTCATTTTTCAGCTCATGTTAATCAACATTTTACTTGATTCATAGGGTACTTTCATAGACCCTTTTAACACTTTTTTTGTGCTTCTTCCATAGATTTGATTGGCCAAAAGATTTATACTTAATCAGCCACATTTCATTACAATGAACATCACGATTTACATAGGTTTATGCACGTAAAATAACAGCCAAAACTTCACAATCTTGGAGACTAGACCGAGACTCTAGCCACGATCACAATGCTAGCACACACTTGCACATAATTTCGAACACACATGGGTTGTCATATACACGATTTCACTTACACAAACATAATCATATTCAGCACGAAAGCACACATACACCTATATCTACCAGTAATCATACCCAACCTACATTTCATTGGGAGCTAGTGACAGGGGCATGCAACGGGGAACAACCCTAATTTTTGGACTGAATATCTGAACCTCAAAGGGTCTCTTGGGAAAGGGACCAAGAGAGAAGAAACCCATACCTTATTTTATGTTCAAATATTGAACTTGCTGCCCAAAAGCTTCTCCAAAATCACGTCCAAATCCTCACCACTTCAACACCAATTCGACGGAAACTCCTCCCTTTGTGCTTAACGTTTTTGGTTAGCTTCATTTCTTAAAATTTTCGTGGTGTTCTTCAAGTGTGAAGAACTTCAATATATTTTCTGTCCTTGAAGTTGTTTTGGCAGAGAGAACGTGAAAGAGAATGGAGAAACGTGAGAGATGAACGTGAGAGAGTGTTAAGCGTGAAAGATAGTTTAGACTTAGGTAAAGACTTAGTCAACTAGGACTCTTTCAAAACTTTAAAAATCTGATTTAATTATCTTAGTGAAATGATCATAATGCCCTTACAAAATATGATTATAAACCTCAATTTAATTACACTTAATTTGGTGCTTCCGTTGAGGTTTGAACCCGGGTGGAGTGACTACCGCGAAATGGGCCATTTTGGCTCGACCCGACCCGAACCGTCCACTTAATTAAATTAATTAATTAATTAATTAATTAATTCCTTAGGGTAATTACGATATTACCCTTGGCTTGGAACAGACAATTTTACCCCTGGACCCTTCAAACGTAAGGTTAACCCTTTCAAGTTCGGTTTGGACACACTCGGGTGTAAACTCGTATTCGGGGTCCTAAACTTGTCCAACCTGGTCCCACCTAGCTTAACAACTCACCAAGTTGATTGTCTAGGGGAGTGCATAGGCCCGGGGACCTGGTTCCAAATGCACCAAGCCGTGGGACCATGGCCCCCACACCTTGTCGGGAAGCCTCACCCTTACGGGTTGAGTGCACCCGATGTGGTGTGGCCCATGCGGGTACCCCTAGGGTACTAGGGTGGATGGTTCTAGGGTCCTTAGTATGTTTACTTAGAATATTTGATTTCGGGTTGTTACATTATCCCCCCCTTAGGAACATTCGTCCCCGAATGACACTACTAATTCTCTAGCGTAATGTCAGTCAAAACATAACATAATACTATTTTCAAGCAAGCAATAGCAACAAAGAGTGGAGGGATAAGGAAACTTAGACTTAAGAGTAAGAAGTCTAACCTCAAGAGCTGAAAATATGAGGGTAACGGAATCTCATGTCGGCCTCAGCCTCCCACGTAGCACCCTCAACAAGATGAATTCTCCACAATACCTTCATTGTGGCAATCTCCTTGTTCCTCATCCGCTTGATCTGTCTGTCTAAGATCTAAACCGGTACCTCCTCATAAGACAAGTCTTCATCAACCCCCAAACCTTCAACAGGTAGAATCGATGCTGGATCACCTAGGCACTTCTTTAACATGGATACATGAATGACTGGATGGACAGAAGCTAGCTCCGCTGGCAATGCCAACTCATAGGCAACCTCACCCACACGCTGTAGGATCTCATATGGCCCAACATACCTCGGACTCAACTTCCCTTTTCTGCCAAACCTCATCACCCCCTTCATAGGTGATATCTTCAGATAGACCTGGTCACCAACATCAAACTCTAAAGGCCATTTTCTGTTATCTGCATATGACTTTTGCCGACTCTAAGCAGTAGCCAACCTGTCACTTATCAATCTGACCTTCTCTAAGGCTCATGAATGATATCTGGACCCAAAATGGATGACTCTCCAACCTCAAACCACCCAACTAGAGATCTACACCTCCTACCATACAGTGCCTCAAACGGTGCCATCCCAATGCTGGAGTGATAGCTATTATTATACGAGAACTCTATCAAAGGCAGATGGTCATCCCAGCTACCCCTGAAGCCAATCACACACGCTCTCAACATGTCCTCCAATGTCTGAATGGTGCGCTCTGCCTGCCCATTAGTCTGAGGATGAAAGGCAGTACTAAGCTTCACCTGCGTGCCCAAGCTTTTCTGGAAAGATATCCAGAAATGCGAAGTTAACTGAGCTCCTCTATCTTAAATGATAGACAAAGAAAGCCCATGCCTTCTCACAATCTCATCAATGTAGAGTCTCGCATAATCCTCGGCTCTGTAGGTAGACTTCAGAGGGATAAAGTGGGCAGACTTAGTCATGCTGCCTCCTAGTCCTCAGAAGACAACCACGAAGTCCATATTAATGGACTCCCACTTCCAAGTTGGAACCTCAATAATCTGCGTCAGACCGCAGGCTTAAGATGTTCTTTCTTAACCTGCTGAAAATTAGGACACTTGGCCGCATATTCTGCAATGTCCTTCTTCATGCCATCCCACCAATAAATCTGCTTAAGATCATGATACATATTGGTGGATCCTGGATGTATGGAATATCTGGAACCATGGACTTCTGCAACAATCCTTGTCTGCAAATCATCCACATCTGGTACACACAGCCTGTCCTGATACCTAAGTATTCCATCACCTTCGAAAGCGAAAGACTCATTCATCTTTATCAACACTGAGTCCTTCAGCTCCATCAACACAGGATCTAGATGCTGACACTGCTTGACTTCAACTACCAAGGATGATTCAGAACTAGGATGAACTGAAACACCCCCACTAGTAGAGTCAACCAATCGCACACCCAGTCTGGCCAGTCTGTGTAAATCTTTCACCAACTCCTTCTTCTCATCCTCAACGTGGGCTTTACTTCCCATGATAATCCTACTCAAACCATCAGCCACAACATTAGTCTTACCTGGATGGTAGTGAACATTCATGTCATAATCCTTCAACAGCTCCAACCATCTCCGCTGACGTAGATTCAACTCCTTCTGTGTGAACACGTACTGGAGACTCTGGTGGTCTGTGAACACATCCACATGCACTCCATACAGGTAATGCCTCCACCGCTTCAGTGCAAACAACACCGCTGCCAACTCCAGGTCATGAGTGGGATAATTGTTCTCATGAACCTTGAGTTGTCTCGACGCATAGGGTATCACCTTACATACCTGCATAAGAACACAACCAAAACCAACCCTAGATCCATCACAGTAAACATTGTATTTCTCACCACATTTAGGCAAAGTAAGCACCGGGGCTGAAGTGAGTATGTCCTTGAGCTCCTAGAAACTCTCCTCACAAGTCTCCGTCCATTCAAACTTGGATTTCTTCTTAGTCAAAGTTGTCAATGGGCAGCAATGGAAGAAAAACCCTTCACAAACCTGTGGTAGTAACCAGCCAATCCTAGAAAGCTACGGATGTCAGTGGGAGTTAGAGGCTTTGGCCAGTTCTTCACAGGCTCAGTCTTTCTGGGATCCACCTCCACGTCCTGATCGGACACAACATGACCCCGGAAGGTCACTGATCTAAGCCGAAATTCACACTTGCTGAATTTGGCGTACAACTGATGTTGTCTAAGTACCTGCAAGGTTAGTCTCAAATGCAGTTCATGCTCTTCCTTGGTCCTAGAGTATATGAGAATGTCATCAATGAATACTATGACGAAAGAGTCAAGGTATTCACGGAAGACTCGGTTCATGAGGTCCATAAATGCAGCGGGTGCATTTTTAAGACCAAATGACATGACAAAGAACTCATAATGACCATAACGGTTACGAAAGGCTATCTTTGGGATATCTCCATCCCTAACCCTAAGCTGATGATACCCTAATGAAGATCAATCTTAGAGAAAAAACTAGACCATTGGAGCAGGCCGAACAAATATCTATTCTGGGAAGTGGATACTTATTCTTTATAGTGACTTTGTTGAGATGCTGATAATTGATACACATTCTAAGGTTTACATCCTTGTTTTTCACAAACAACACTAGAGCGCCCCAAGGGGATATGCTCGGCTGAATGAAACCCTTGTCAGTAAGATCTTTTAACTGCAGCTTCAACTCTTTGAGTTCAGATGGAGCCATTCTGTAAGGAGGAATTGAAATTGGTTTAGTATCGGGTTCTAAGTCGATACCAAAATCAATCTCTCGAGGGGAGGGACTCCAGGCAAATCATCAGGAAATACATCTAGGAACTCATTCATTACAGGCACTGAGTCTATGGAACGAATGTCATGATCTAAATCATTAACACTCACAAGATGACACAATAACCCCTTGGATATCATTTTATTGGCCTTAAGGTTCGAAATCAAGAGGTTAGGACGACTCGAGTTGTATCCCTCCCACACTAGCTCCTCTTCATCAGGGAAACGAAATCTCACCACTCTACTACGACAGTCCAAGCAAGCATAACAACTGTGAAGCCAGTCCATGCAAACAATAACATCAAAATAATGCATGGGTAACTCAACCAAGTCTGCACACATAGTCTTACCACTTACAACTATTGGGCAATCCTTGTATACTCTATCAGTTCTTATATTTTCTCCTAAAGGTGTACTAACCATTATATGAACATGCAGAACTTCAGGCAATACCTCAAAAGTGAGAGCAAGCAAAGAAGTTACAAAGGAAAGCGTAGACCCTGGATCAAGTAAAGCATAAACAGAAGTTGAGAATACTTGCAGCATACCTGTGACAACATCAGCGAACTTCTCCTGCTCCTCCCTGCCCTTCAGGGCATAGAACCTGTTCCTCTTAGGAGGCTCGGCTGCTGCTGCACCCTGTGGATTAGGCCTAGGCTGAGCATTACCTCCAGCCTGACCTCTGTTCTGTGGGCAGTCTCTAACTATGTGCCCACTCTTACCGCAACCGAAACATTGCACTCTCCACTGTGAGCACGGCCGCAATTAGCACAGTTCTTTTTGGGACGCTGCATCTCACCTCTATTGACCTTCTTGGGCTCAGTTCTGCCTCCTCTAGGTGTTGTACTCCTTTGAGAATTAGAGTTCCCAGAACTCTGTTGCCCCTTCTTGAACCAGGGCTGCTCACGGACGCCAAAATTGTTTATGTGGCCTCCATGGCTGGGACCTGCCTCATCTTGAAGCTTAGGCCTCCTAGCATCACGAATACCCCTCTTTTTGCGGCTGTCCTCTACCTGCTGGACATGCCCCATCAACCTAGAAAGGTCCATATTATCATGGAGCATCACAGACCGACACTCCTCTTCCAGATCTCCATTGATTCCTGTGAGGAACCTACTCATCTCATCCCAGCTGTTACATACCAGAGAAGTAGCATACCTGGATAATTTAACAAACTTCACTACTCACCTCATCCTTGCTGTTAGATACTAAGGAAAGTAATATACCTGGATAGCTTAACAAACTTCAAGGAATAGTCCCTGACTGTCATAGATCCTTGTTTAAGGTTGATGAACTCCTCAACCTTGGCCTCCCTCATCTCTCTGGGAAAGAATCTCTCCATAAATGTTGTCTTAAACAACTCCCAAGTGACTGGAACTCCGCCCAACGCTCAACTATCCTGCCACATCTTGCACCAAGTCTTTGCAACATCCTTGAGCTGATAGGAAGACATCTCAGCCTTCTCAATATTTGTGGCCTCCATAGCCACCAGAATCTTATGCACCTCATCCACAAAATCTTGAGGATCCTCTGACGCCTTAGACCTTGTGAAAATAGGAGGATTCCTCCTCGTAAAGTCTCGCAGCCTATCAGCCATGCTGCGAACCGGTGGGTTCTCCCTTTGAACATCCTGCCGGTTGACCTTGGCAGTCATAGCCTGGGCCTGCATAGTAATGGCCTGTCCCATCTGGGCCAGAGATGCCCTCACCTCAGCATCAGTCAACCCAGCAGGGTTAACCGGCATGGCTACTCCTTCAGCTGGAGCCTGGGGTGGACCTTGATTCCCCCAGCAGCTACTCCTCCTCTCCTCTGACCAACGTTCCTTCTAGTATTCATTCTCTGAAAACAATAAGAATTGATGTTAGACATGCTCATAACACCAAGAAATCAGACATTAGGAAAAGCACGATAAGATCAGAAGAAGGGAAATTTCCTACGCATCATGCAGTCTCTAATTCAGGATAGTGGTGCACTTCACTACCATGACTTAGAAACTACTCAATGTGTTTGATGTGAACTTATTATTTTCGTAATTTAACAAAGTGCTCTGATACCAACTTTGTCACGATCGGAATCTAGACCCTAGACGAGACCGGCATCGTTGACCTCTCAGAGGTCGTAGACAAGCCTACTTACGTCATTCTTACTTCATCTAGGTTAATTTTAGTGGAAAATTTGAAACTTTTTGTTTCTTAACATACTTATTAAACATTCTCATTAATACATAATTGTTCACAATCAACCATCTAATATTAAGATCATCAAATGAAAGAAATAGTTTAATATAGCAATAAAGATGTACTTGCTAAAATGGTACCAATACATTGTCTGAATAAAACAGGAAAGAAACACTAGTGGAACATGCTCCACTAGCTAAAGCCTATATCTAAGCTAGATAGTAACGGTAGACATCCTCGAAAGCATGAGGGCCTACCAAGTCCAGATGAAAGCTCCACGTCCGGATAGCTGCAACGTCAACCTGTACGCTCTAGCGTCCACCTGTGCCTACACCTAAAATTATACAGTTGTATAGGATTAGTACACCCTTGTACTAAGTATGGGTATATGCAAGCACACAACAAGTACATGCATGAGAAAGGATAGCTCTTTCCTAACAACATGATTATGGAAAGTTACGTCAGTGGACTTGCCAAATTGGGATTAGGAAAGTTAGTGAACTTTTCAAATTTGGATTAGGAAAGTCATGCCATGAGAGTAAAAAGCATCATCATACTTATCATATTGCACACAACACATAACATCTTACACATAGCACATATCATATTGCATATAGCACATAACATATTGCATATAGCACATAGCTTCTTTCATATCATTCATTCTTATGCCATGGGACCTTGGAATCATGGACTTAACATTAAGAATTCATAAAAATGAGGGCTAAACATATGGGACCTTAACTAGGGAGTCTTCATTAGCAAACACAGAGTCTGCTTCGTTCATTCATACGTACTCCATTTCATTTTATTCACGGGCCAGTGTAAATACAAGCAATACCTAGGGTGTAATTCAATACTTTCATCGGGTTCGTTGTGCAATGACCAAGAATGACCTAATGTCATTACTTGAATCTAACTCACCTTTTGATTATCCTACCCTAACACCTTTGGTATCATTCAATAATTATGTGCATCATTTGAGGCTGGCCTCATTCATTCATTAGGAACCTTAACTTTAACCGACATAGATCATGTGAGCATCATGAAATCCAGTGTCTCCCCCACACCAAAAAGAGGTGGAATCACCAGCCAAAGTGACCCAAAAACATGCTAGCGTACATGGGAGTCGAACCCCGCCACATCTCTATATTTGCAGTATAGGTTAGAAGACTAGGAGATATAAGGAGAACCATACACGGCATGCCAGACAGTCTCATATCATGAGAGTTACGTGAACCTCCTCCCTTCCCGAAAGAAGGCGTCACCGCTCATAGCTAGTCTATCGGTGCTCAGTATAAATTTCCATTTCATTCAACTAATACTTATTGGAAGCTGGCTTCTAGTATGAGGACATCATAGCTCATTAGATGATTTCTCATCTCATCATTAGTATTAAGTGTGTTAATCTCAATACTTTCATTAGAGTGTTCATAGAGACTGGTCTCTTCAATATCTTACACTCTCATAGGTGAGTACGTTTTGGTAACATTTACTTAGGCTCATTTGAAATTGCTCTCATCATTTGCATTAGTCTCATATCATGTTGTCACCACATTCATTATCATTAGCACATTTGCTATTCATAGTTACTCACCCCTTATTACATGAATGTTCATTTCATCATATGCCAATGCACTTGGCCATTTAGTGTGTTTCACACCCTTCTTAACCTTCTAGGGTTTCATCATTTCATGGTTCATTTCATCATTTCATGGTTCATTTTATCATATGCCAATGTACTTGGCCATTTAGTGTATCTTACACTCGTACATAACCCTTCTAGGGTTTTATCATTTCATTACATACATCTTAGGTTTACTTACTTTTGAACGTATGTTAGACATATGGGTCTATACATACAAGCCATGAGGCTTCATTCATATTTCGTCTATGTGATTCATATTTTCCTAAGATTATGTGGTACAAGACTTATGCATCTTGTATGTATGCCAAGATCTCGGTTTCGATCTATGTAGGCAACATTATGTTAAATATTTATTCACGTATGACTTATGTATCAATACGGAGATTGGGCAAGGGAACCCAAATTTTGAATCACTTGAACAACACATACATTTTCTTTTTATATTCATTTCATTTTCGGTCCTTTTAGGACGTTGGGACCCGAGATCGAGTCCCAACAACAACGTTTCTTTTCTCCTTGTTTTTCTTCTTTTTCTTTCACTCGCTTAGGGCCGAGAAGTTGTGGGATCGAACCCCCACAACCTCCTTATTTTATTTTCTTTTAAATGTTGACTTTTCTAAGTTGACCGTGAGATTGTGGGATCGAACCCCACAGCCTCACTTTATTTTATTTTATTTTTTTCCCTTTTCCGCCTAGAGGTCGTGGGTTCGATTCCCATGCCTCACATTTCTTTTAATTCCTTTTCACCTTAGCTGATGACCGAGAGGTTGTGGGTTCGAATCCCACTCCTCTCATTTCTTATTTATTGTTTTACACCGCCAGCACCCAGGATCGAATCCCCCGACCCCCACTCTTTTCTGCGAATTACAGCACATAGGTGAGGTCACGGGTTCGAATCCTGGTGGCCTCATCCCTTTAACATTCAATTAATTTCCAGATTTTTATTCATCAACATTTAGCCTAAACTAAACTTGTAAGTTGCTGGAAATTTTGGTCATTTTTCAGCTCATGTTCATCAACATTTTACTTGATTCATAGGGTACTTTCATAGACCCTTTTAACACATTTTTTGTGCTTCTTCCATAGATTTGATTGGCCAAAATATTGATACTTAATCAGCCACATTTTATTAGAAAGAACATCACGATTTACATAGGATTATGCACGTAAAATGACAACAAAAACTTCACAATCTTGGAGACTAGACCGAGACACTAGCCACGATCACAATGATAGCACACACTTGCACTTAATTTCGAAGACACATGGGTTGTCATATACACGATTTCACGTACACAAACATAATCATATTCAGCACGAAAGCACACATACACCTAAATCTACCAGCAATCATACCCAACCTACATTTCATTGGGAGCTAGTGACAGGGCATGCAACGGGGAACAACCCTAGTTTTCGGACTGAATATCTGAACCTTAAAGGGTCTTTTGGGAAAGAGACCAAGAGAAAAGAAACACATACCTTATTTGATGTTCAAATCTTGAACTTGCTGCCCAAAACCTTCTCCAAAATCACGTCCAAATCCTCACGACTTCAACACCATTTCGACGGAAACTCCTCCCTTATTGCTTAACATTTTTGGTTAGCTTGTTTTCTAAAAAATTTCGTGGGTATTCTTCAAGTGTGAAGAACTTCAATATATTTTCTGTCCTTGAAGTTTTTTAGGCAGAGAGAATGTGAAAGAGAATGGAGAAACGTGAGAGATGAACGTGAGAGAGTGTTAAGCGTGAAAGATAGTTTAAACTCAGGTAAAGACTTAGTCAACTAGGACTCTTTCAAACCTTTAAAAATTTGATATAATTATATTAGTGAAATGACCATAATACCCTTACAAAATCAGATTATAAAACTCAATTTAATTACACTTAATTTGGTGCTTCCGTTGAGGTTCGAACCCGGGTGGAGTGACCACCGCGAAACGGGCCATTTCGGGTCGACCCAACCCAAACCATCCACTTAATTAAATCAATTAATTAATTAATTAATTCCTTAGGGTAATTACGATATTACCCTTGGCCTGGAAAATACCATTTTACCCCTGGACCCTAAAACGTAAGGTTAACCCTTTCAAGTCCGGTTTGGACACACTCGGGTGTAAACTCGTATTCGGTGTCCTAAAGTTGTCCAACCTTGTCCAACCTAGCTCAACCAACTCACCAAGTTTATTGGCTAGGGGAGTGCATAGGCCCGGGGACCCGGGGACCCGGTTCCACACGCACCAAGCCATGGGACCATGGCCCCCACACCTTTCCGAGAAGCCTCACCCTCTCGGGTTGAGTTCACCCGGTGGGGTGTGGCCCATGTGGGTACCCCTAGGGTACTGGGGTGGCTGGTTCTAGGGTCCTTAGTACGTTTAATTAGCATATTTGATTTCGGGTTGTTACAGTCATATGGAGTCCAAAGCTTGTAATAAGACTTTTAATTGGTAGAGTGTAATATATAGGGTCAAAATGTACAGTCACGACACCCCAAGGACCAACGGATGGGTCCTTGGGGACCTGAAGTTGGGCGAGCAAGCTGCCAAGGCAGCTGTGCGCAGGCAGGTTGTAGTGGTTGTTGCGCGTCGCGCAGCCAATACAAGGGCATATGGAGTTGGCTTCGAGACGCGGTGATGAAACGTACCCAACTTCCTCATCTCAAAATTTGAAAATAAAATGGGCAAATGACCTCGAGACGCGCACCCTACTTCTCAAATATCGTAAAAGTCATATTTTTTGTGTTTTAACTTCACAAATAAAACCATTTAACTGAGGGGTCTTTTGGGTAATTTAATGGGTTACTATATAATGTATTAGGGTCAGTTTTAGTCAATTTTAGCACTCAAATAAAGTCCCACAAGTTGAAATAAAAAATATCTCCCTCTCCCAAAATTCCCTCTTCTTCCAAAATTCCATTGAAGACCAAAAGAGCTCCAAGAAGAAGATCAAGCCTTCAAGTTTTCCAAATCAATTTCGTGGTTTTATCATCTATAAGGTATGTTTTCTTTCACTATTGGGAATCCTTTCCCCAAGAGTTCTTTCAAAATATTATTTCTAAATCCCCCAAATCAAGGGTTTTTCTCTTAGCATGGGTCTTCTTTCTAAAACAAAATTGTGATGAAACATGATGAATTAATGTTCTTTAACTATGAATTATTGGTTAATTTATGAATTCTTATGATTTTTACCTTGACACATGTCTTTTCCCAAAATCCCTTATTTCGTGGATTGTTTAAGGCGAATTGTTGAGGGTGATGAACATGTCACTAGTTTACTTTGATTTTAGTTATGTTAATACTTCATGAATTGCCATATTTAATATGTTGGTTGTGAGTTCTTGGGTATTGAAGTATGAAGTCCCATGAAGGGCAATGAGGTATGATTTTGATTCTCGTTTGATCTTAATTATGCAAGGTGAAATCTACTTATGTGATAATGATACTATAGCTAATTGTGTTGTTGTGATGTTTGTGACAAGGATCCCTCATACCTAACCCTAGATATATGAATTGGCTATCAAGTACGTAATTATATTATGGTATGATCATTATATGATTGAGTGTAGTTTCTCATGATTATAATGTTGGGTCTAAAAGTTAAAGGATAGTTATCACCTATGAGCTATTATGATAAGATGTTCACCTACGGGTCTAGAAGAGGCTAATGTGAACTTGTATGATGACATATGATGATTACTAAATGGAATAATTGTTTAACACTTAAAGGGAATGTAAATGAGATCGAGGTCTCACATTAGTAAGTCCGGCCCCTCACATGGGTTTCTTAACATTAGTAAGTTTGGATTCCCAATATATGTGTTGTCTCATGAGATGGAAACCCTCACGTTAGTAACTCAAGGTTTCTAGTAGAAATCTCATTGTCCCTTAACTATGTGCCCACATAGTACTCTAGCTTAGTGGATCCACCTAGATAGCTACGTACGAATTGTTACACCTTAGGCATGTGTTAACCCTCTCTTTTCAGTGTGGGAGTAGAACACTGGATTCCATGTAGCTCACATGGTCTCATGTCGTTTATGGCACTTATTTTCCCCAAAGTAAAGGTATGAACAAGTTATGTATGTTAAATTCTATTAGGGTTGTCTTAAAGGTTACTACATAGTGTGAATGAGGGTATCGAACTTCTCTTACACATTCACATGTGGGATCCTATAGGATTATTCTAGTAGTGTTCTTTTATGATTATGATTACGATTATATTGGTAAGCTATGGATAGTATTGATGTATGAAACATATTATATATAAGAATATGATGTAAGTATGAAGTGGGTTGCTTATGTGATACTTAGCTTTGGATAGGGTTATGGGGCTTTATTCTGGGCATTGACAAGTGTTGCTTGAGTTACTTATATGTTGGTATGATTATGATGTTCCTTATATGTGTATATTAAATTGTTGGTCATAGTGCATGATTTTTACTAAATTTTGCGTTTTCTCATGCATTCATGATTTTTTATGCATAAGGACCATAATTAGTACTTGTGGTTTGTATTAACTCATATTTCTTTCCTTTTTCCCAAATATTGTAGGTTCGGACCGTTGAGGTATCATTGAGGCTAAAGCAAGAAGGATTAGACTAGACTCTCCAAGTTTTGGTATTCCCTCTAGTTCAAGGATTCTACCACACACTCTATCTTACAAGTACTTGTATTTTCTAGTAGACATTCAATTCTCCCCATTGTTGAAGATATTGATGTAAGCCATATGTGGCAATTATGGATTTGTTTAAGGGCTTTCCTATATTGTTCGACTTAGTTTAGATGGTTGATATGAGACTAAGTATTAGATTAAATGCCTATGTGTTCTTATAATCTATTGCGAGAAGCCTATGTATGCTTCCTATGTAGAGTTCTATGTAAACCTCTATACTATATAAGCAAACATTTTAATTTTTCCGCGATTTTGACTTATTATTTGCTTTGACGAGTCCTAAGAGGCTTTTCTTAGTCCTAATAGAGGACGAAGACGCCGTTTACGCCTAGGGGGTACTTTGGGTCGTAATATCAATCATCATCAATTAACAAGGTATGGGATTCTTTTCAGCTTTGGGATTTCTTTCCCTAAAGGATTCCTTCAAAATGATTTCAAAAATAAGAGTTTCAAGTAGGTTTTCTTCTATTACGAAATTGATCTTCTAAGTTACTTTGTTTATGATTTCTTTAGATAATTTTGAGTAGATTATGTTGTATTTTTATTCAATTATGCTAGTTCTTGATTAATTAACTTAGGTTGTGATGTAGATCATGAATTTGACCTATGTCCTTAACCATAGGCTATGAACTAGTGATAAATTATTGTGTAGTGATTCAATTGACTTCATTATTGTGTTAATTAATATTGTGTGATGATATTAAACCCATTGTTTGGTTGAATCGGATGATTGATGGTAAAACCTTGATGATTGTTTGTGAAGGAGATTGGGGTAAGTATTGTGATCACAAACCTTTACTTCAATTATGATTACTTGTGTTTAGTGATGAAGTTATATTGAAGTATACCTTATGATAAGATTTATTATGGTTGGTATGATGTTGAATTGAAATTTCTTGATTATGTGATTGTGAGATTATGCTTAAGATGTAATGATATTAGGTTGGTGATGAAGTATATTTGTGCCTTCCTGTGATATAATGTAGTTAATGTGCTAATCTTACATATGAGGGTTGTAATGAAAGGTTTTCTCATGCAATTCCTATTGAGATATGACTATGACTATATAAGGGGTAAACCCTATGGACTAAGCAAAGTTACAATTATAAATGAAAGACATTTCAAAAGGAACTCTAGCTTAGCACCGAATGAACTAGTAGTAAGGAGTGTCCCTTCCCACATAGCGAAGGTAGGATCACTAATGTACTCATGAGATTGGAGACTATTATGCATGTAGTATAAAGGGGGTCCCAACTACTTCTCCTAGTTCTTGAACTATGTTGCCCCCATAAGAATACTAGATAGTGGATCCACGTATATGCTATATTCATGTTTTGGTACTACCTTGGCAAGTATTCCACCTTCTTTCGGTTTAGGTTTCCATGACACCGAATTTCACATTGGCTCATATGGTCTATGTTGTTTAAGACAAGATGTTCCATAAAGTAAAATTAAGTAATAAACTGGACTCTAACTACGATGACTTGAGGGGTTTGACTTCGTCTAGGTAGGGCTATGGGACTCTACATATATATTGTACTAGTTGTCTTTGAGGAAGTCTTAGAAGGATGTTCCTATATGCTTATATGCTTATAAATGTAAATGATATGTATACATTGGTCTTACATGTTAATGACACTATGTGATGTTTGTTTCACTTATGAACATGCGATTGGTTTCTATTTTTAAAGTATGATGATGTTTACTCTTAATGATATAGTATGTGAAGTGGTCATTGCTTATGGTTCTTGATTGGGTTTACTTGGTTGAGTGAGGTTATGGGGCCTTACTTAGTCATTGCACTAGGGGACTTAATGGGGGTTAATGAGTAAGGGTCTTGCTTTGGTTATGATACTATGAACTCTTATATATGCATTGTTTATATTATAACTTGATGATCGAATTTTAATGACTATGTGCTCAATTATGTTGAAATTCATGTTGTGTTGACTAGACTTTGTATTGTTGGTCTTGTGATGTACATGGTCTTACCTTAAGGAATATGTGTTATTTACTTGTTTTAGTTCTTGAATGTGCATTAGGCTTTTCAAAGTAAATTAACATGCTTTAATGAAATGTCCTTTTTTAGCATGATTTCTGTGTTGTATGTTCATGTGATTCGATAAATAATACAAGTGATGTGCTGACCTCATTTCTCCCTTTGTTGCCCAATATTTTAGGTTCCGGTCATTGAAGGTTCGATACCACTTTTAAGGAAGGTTTGGATCATTCCTCCAAGTGTGGGTATGTCCTCAAATCTGAGGATGAGGCCTTACTATTACTCTAGATATTGTTCTTTGTTATAGTCTAAAGACAATAATTTCATTCACGTTGTTTCAAGATATTGTTGTAAGCCCTATGTGGAATTTCTACATTCTGTAAGGGCTTATGCCCATGTTGATTTTACTCCGTTTAGATGGTTAATATGAGACATCCTTTTTTTAAAAATATATTATGTGTGTTGTATATATTTGACATAAAAGTAGAAGACTATGTAATCTTCTTATACGAGGAGTCTATGTATACTCGCTATAAATGAAATGTGTAAGCCAGATGTCTATGTAAACCTCATGAAGTAAATTAGACGAAAAGTTTTAACTTTCTGCACTTTTTTAACCTATGAAATGTAATGACGAATGCTAAGAGGTTAGTCTTAGTCCTATTTGAGAACGACGGCACCGGTTACTTCTAGGGGGTGCTCCATGGATATGAAAAACTTTGTATTAAATCATGAGGTTTAATATCCCTTGAAACGATGTCTCATTAAACCACATCTATGTAGATTCTTATTGATAATCGTGAAGCGCACCACACTTATGAATGTGAGACTATGTGATGCTTAGAAACTCTAATCTTTTTGTATTTCTATGTCGCGCCTCTAGAGTCATGTTATGTGCTTTCACCTAAACCTTGTATCATGGTAATATGTATGAATTCTTGAAGGGCAGCTACTAGAAGGGTCGAGGAAGAAATGGCTAATGTTGGAAATCAACACAACCAAGTGCCTCCACATGAAGAAGTTGCTATGGTTCATCAATTTACGTATGCTCCTCCAACAATGACCGATAGAGATATAAGGACCCTCAAGATTTCCTCTTTGATGTCTATAAGATTCTCTATGCTATGGGTGTGACCTCAATTGAGAATGTCAAGTTTGTGGCCTATAAACTCAAGGAGGTGGCCAAAACTCTGGTATGTGCAGTGGAGGGATAATAGAGAACTAAGGGGTGGTCCAGTGACTTGGGAGATCTTGAAGAGGCTTTCCTTGATAGTTTCTTCCCTAGAGAGTTGAGAGAAGATAAGGTGGAACAATTTGTGAACCTTCGTTAAGGAGGTATGACTGTACTTGACTACTCTTTGAAGTTTACAAAGTTGTCCAAGTATGCTCTATCCTTGGTTTCAAACCCAAGGGATGAGATAGTCGTATTATTACGGGGGTGTCCGATGAATTGATTGAAGAATGTCGTTCAGCTATACTTCATGATAAAATGAATATCTCTCATCTCATGTATACTCAACAAGTGGAATAAACTAGGTAAACTAGAAAGAGTACGGAGGCCAAGAAACTTATGAAGGTTGTTGCTCAAAGGGTAGGCTTGACATTCAAGACAAGCCTATGTTCAACAAGAGGTTTTCTAATCAAGTTCCTTCCAATTTTTCAAAGGCTCATGATGATAGAGTGTCTAACCCTAAATCTCAAAAAGGAAGAGGTACTAATTCACCAAATAAAAAAAGCCAACTTGTGGAAAGTGTGGAAAGAAGCAATATGGTGATTGCTTAGTTGGGTCGGACAATTGATTTCGGTGTGGCTAAAGTGGCTACAAGGTTAAGGATTTCCCTAATATGAAGAGGCAAGACAAAGGAACCGGGAAAGCTCAAGCTATTTGTTCTAATGTGGATGCTCCAAAAAAGAATCGCTTTTATGCTCTTCGCTCTAGGGGTGAACAAGAGAGTTATCCTGAAGTGGTGGACTGGTATGTTACGAGTCTTCTCTATATATGTTTATTGCCTGATATCATAAATGAACCTTTCATGGTTACTACCCCGGTAGGTGAATCGGTGGTTGCAAAGAGGGTATATAGAAATTGTACTATAATAATACACAATAGAATTATCATGTGGAGTTAGACGAACTTGATATGATTGATTTTGATGTATTTTGGGGATGTATTCGTTGCATGATTGTTTTGCATCCATTGATTGTAGAACAAGAATTGTTTAGTTCAATTTTTCAAATAAACGTCTTTTAGAGTGGAACGGGAAATTCTATTCCTAGAGGTCATATCATCTCTTGTCTGAAGGATTGTAAAATGATCTCAAAAGTGTATTTATATCATATTGTAACAGTCAAAGATTTATACTCCGAAAATCCTCCCATTGAGTTTTTCCCCGTAGTAAGGGAATTTCGAAGGTCTTTCCTAATGATCTTCCCGAAATCCCTCCCTAAAAGGATATTGATTTTGGTATTGACTTGATACCGGATACCAACCCCATTTCAATTTCTTCTTACTGGATGGCTCCGGCCGAATTGAAAGAGTTGAAGGCTCCACTCAAGGACTTACTAGACAAAGGCTTCATTAGACCTAGTATTTCCCCATGGGGTGCTCCGGTATTATTTGTGAAAAAGAAGGATGTGTCCATTAGAATGTGCATTTATTATCGCCAACTCAATAAAATCACTGTTTAAAACAACTATCCTCTCCCACAGATTGACGAATTATTTGATCAACTCAAGGGGCAATCTACTTTTCTAAGATTGACTTGAGGTCGGGGTATCACCAACTTCGGGTGAGAGGTGAGGATATACCAAAAATGGCATTTCGTACTAGATATGGCCACTATGAGTTTCTGGTAATGTCTTTTGGTCTCACAAATGCCCCGACGACGTTTATGAATCTCATGAATAGAGTGTTTCGAAGTTACCTAGATTGATTTGTCATTGCTTCATTTACGACATCTTGTAATATTTGAAAAATATGGTTGAGCACATGAATCATTTGAGAGTGGTGTTACAAGGGCTTAAGGAAAACAAATTATTTTCCAAGTATAAGAAATGTGAATTTTGGTTAAGATTGTTGGCGTTTCTTGGTCATATCATCTCTAGTGAGGGAGTTGAGGTTGATCCAAGAAAACCGAGGCGGTGAAGAATTGTCCTACACCATTGACTCCAACCGACATTAGAAGCATCTTGGGTCTACGGGATACTATAGGAGTTTTGTGGATGGTTTTGCTTCCACTGCATCTCCCTTGACTACCTTGACCCAAAAGAGTGTGAAATTTGAGTGGTCGGAGGCATGTGAAAAAAACTTCCAGATCTTCAAAGATAGGCTTACCTATGCTCTGGGTTGACTTTACCGGAGGTTACCAAGGGCTTCGTGGTATATTGTGATGCATCCCGTGTGGTCCTAGGGTGTGTCCTTATGCAACATGGGAAAGTAGTAACTTTGCATCTAGACAATATAAGGTGCATGAGAAGAACTACCCAACTCATGATCTTGAGTTAGCAGCCGTGTTGTTTGACATGAAAATATAGAGACATTATTTTTATGGTGTCCATGTTGATGTATATACCAACCACAAGAGTCTTCAATATGTGTTTACCCAAAAGGAGTTGAATCTCTGACAAAGAAGGTGGTTGGAATTGTTGAAAGATTACGACATGAGTTTTCTCTACCACCCCGGCAAGGCCAATGTTGTTGTGGATTCTCTAAGTTGCATGACCATGGGTAGTGTGTCTCATGTATATGAAGCTAAGAAAGACCTAGTGAAAGATGTTCATAGGTTGGCTAGATTGGAAGATTCTCAAAATGGTGGTTTCATGGTCCAACATAACTCCGAATCATATTTGGTGGATGAGGTAAAGTCTAAGCAACCCCTTGATCAACCATTGATGGAGTTGAAGAAGTCGGTTCTTGGTAAGATTAATGATTCATTCTCTTTAGGGGGCTGGTGTGTTGAAATATGAAGGAAGGTTGTGTGAACCCAATGTTGTTGACTTGAGAAACTGGATTCTTGAGAAAGATCATGGTTACCGTTATTCCGTTCATTCGTGTTCTACAAATATATATCGTTACATTAGAGAAATGTTTTGGTGGGAAGGCTTAAAAAGAGATATCACGGAATTTGTTGTAGAATTTCCAAAATTCCAACAAGTGAAAGACGAACACCAAAATTGGGGTGGTTTACTTCAAGAAATCCAAGTTCCCACTTGGAAGTGTGAAGATATTAATATGGATTTCGTGGTAGGTTTTCCTCAAACACAAAAGTAACATTATTTTATACGGGTTGTTGTATATAGGTTGACGAAATCCGCCCATTTTGTTCCTGTCATGTCCACATACTCGGCGGAGAGTTATGCAAGGATCTTCATAGATGACATTGTGTGTCTTCATGGTATTCCATTAACCATTATATCGGGTAGGGGTAAACAATTCACATCTAGATTTTGGAGGTCATTCAAAAAAGGGTAGGGTACCAAGTTAGCTAAGCACATTTTTTCACCCCCAAACGGATGGTCAAGCGGAGGGTACTATTCTACCCCTTGAGGGTATGCTTAGAGCTTGAAGAATTGATTTCAAGGGAACTGAGGATAAACACTTGCCTTTTGATTAGTTTTCCTATAACAATATTTACCACTAATCGATATCTATGGAAGGAGATGTAGGTCTCCAATTGCATGCTTTAAAGTGGGTGTGTCTTCACTTTTGGTTCCCGATTTTATTTATAAGAATTTGGAGAAAGTTCATATGATATAAGAACCTCTTGGAAACATCCTATAGTCGGAAAAAATCTTATACCAACCATATGATAAGTTATTTAGAATTTAAAGAAGGGACAAAGTGTATCTTAAAATTTCACCCGTGAAGGGAGTGGTGAGATTTGGCAAGAAAGGAAAGTTGAGTCCTCGTTTATGTCTGTAAGACCTCGAAAATGACTTAGGTTATCTAGAGCCTAACATATTGGTAATGGTGGTCTAAGGTCCTTAATAAGTTTATTATCTAGAGCCTAACATGTTTATAATGGTGGTATAAGATCCTTAATAAGTTTATTATGTGTTTTAGAGTCAGTAGCTAAAGTATTAGAGGTGTTGGAAGTCAAACGTCAAGGGACGAATAAGACATTCGACGACTAAGTCACCTAAAAGCCTTGTATGTGGTTCTATGTGTTTATGTTTGTTTCATGATTTTTTAAGATTCAAAATTAAGTTATTATAGCATGTATAGGCAGTGTGTTGAATTTCGAGAAGTTTGGAGGTGAAACGACCAAGAATGTTCATGGCGTTCGAAAGATATGCCTTGAATCGACCTTGTACGTCTAGGCGTGTTTCGTCAAATTTTACGTGTTCGTTGTGTGTAAAATTTATGTGAGCGGTGTTAAACTTATATAACATTGTATTTGGGTTGGAAACGTCCGGAAAATTATCGCCAAGGACCATGTAAGAGTCCTTAAGAAAGGACCCAAAACTGTTGCCAAAAGAGTCCCAGGAAGACCCCAAACGACAGAGTAGTCGACCGCTCGTAGGCCTATTGATAACCCGTCGAACAGTTTCGTCATGGGGGAATTGGCCATGGGTGAATAAGGAAGCGTTGGCAGGCTACTGTAACCACCGACGGTGTCCAGTGACGGCCCGTCGTAGTGGTGACGCCCCATCAAGGGCAGGCGTCGAGCGACCTGTCTCCTGCGCGCAGAGTTGCTTCCAAGTTAGGGGTGAATTGGTAAATTCAACCCACTTCAAAATAAGAGTTTAGGAAGTTTTTAAGGGTATTTTTGGTATTTTAAATGATTATATATATGTTTAACACTTAGAATAAGTCATTCTTCCAAAAACAAAACCCCAAAGTCCCTTAGAAATGCCAAAGACTCCATTGAAGTCCAAATTGAAGAAGCAGCTTGGTGTGGCGTTTTGAGTGGAAATTCTTCATCAAAGTGAAGAATTATCATCGTTGAGGTATGGCTTTTGATCCTTGAAATTTGCTTCATCAAGGATTCGAACTCTTAAGATGTTTTTCAAAGTTTTCTAAAGTGAATTGTCCAATTTCGGGATTCTACCATGGGTTCTTGCATAAATGATTTCTAAACATTGAATTATGATCTAATTGATATTGTATTGATGATTTTAACATAAGTTACCTATGGACCCATGTAAATTGATGAACCCTAGTTTTGACTACTTATTGGGTTACTTGATATTAAGCTAATATTGTTGAATTGTTATGTAGTTTCTTATGGGATTTCTAATGATATAAGATTTGTATTCAATTAGTATATAATTGATCTTATATTGTTAAACATAGATTGAATTGATGTAGATTCATTGAGTCTTATGGTTATTGCTTTGAATATTGTTCATGGCCATGGGTAAGGGCCTTGTGATGTTGAATTAGTTGATTTGACATTGAATTGAAGTGTGGATGACGGGATGAAGGTATGCTGCCCCATTTTCTTTAATTTTATATTAATTATACTTCGATTCTATTGTGCTTGGTATGGTCCACTTATGGTGGTGGTGTTATGTGTTTTACTTGCAATTGACGTGGCCTTTCGGCGTTACTTTATGCAATATAATTAGCATGGACTTATTGGAAACTACTTGAAGTAATCTGGCTAATTGTGTAGTTGATTATGTGAAGCATGACATTATCTATCTACATGTGAAGTCATATGTGTGTTCTTCTACTTATGTTGCCTTAAGTGATCATGTTAGACTATGACTTTGACATTATGAGTATAGTGTTAGGGTTAAGTCTTAGTTATTCCTACTTGGCTTTGTGATTCTATGTGGAGTACATTATTGATGTTATGATGATATATAGGATGACTTGAAGATGTTAGGTTGTTTCTAGGTGTTTCTAGAATGACTTGCATTATGAGTTCAAGTGAAGTATGTGATGTCTTGTCTTGATTGACTTGTATATATTGCTTGATGCTTATGTGAATATGATTATGTGATGATTTGACTTAGTATGTTAAGAGTCTTGAATGTGTGAATGACATGTGACCTTGAATGATCAAAAGAAGGTCTTTATGTGAAACCTTGAAACCAAGGGTAAAAGTAATGTAAATTGAAGTCGAACGCCGTAAGGTTATCCTTCATATGGGATGATGGACCTAGGTTGATTGGATGGAACGGCATCATATCTCCCTAGCAAAAGTCTTAATGAGATTCTTGTCTCCATTGGAAGGAAATCCCTAGAGATCCTCTTTGGTAGAGTAAATGTAATTGGGTTATGACCTAGATATGGAACCCTCTTGTATGAACCTTAATGTGAATAAATCTATGAGAACAAAGGCTAGCACCGAGTGAGTATGGTAAGGGAAGTAGTTATAGTTAAGTATGAGACTATAATGCAAAGAAACCCATCATATTCCTTAACCATGTGCCTACATGGGATGTGTCCAAGTTCTACCATTGGCAAGCAGAACAACCTCATCGGAGTAGGATAGAACTCCGGATTCCATGTCTTGCTACCATGGTCTATGTCGGTTACTGCATATTCTCATCATATGGGATACTTGCTAGCATTAGAGAAGTTCTATGAAGTTTAGGTGGTGGTATGGGACGCTATCTAGACATTGCACAATAGGCTTTGAAGATGTTAATGAGAGTCTGTAGGTCTTCTTTAAGACCATTACTTGAATGTCCTTATGTATTGTATGAGTCTCTTAATGAACTAATGAATAAATGGATTAATGAATTAATGAACTAATGACTTACGTTATGAAGTATGTAAGTGAATAAGTACCAAATCTAGAGTGGCTTATGGATTCTTTAGTTAAATTATAAAGAGGGCATAAAGGATGATTTCTTCATGGCTTACCTATAAAAGACTTGAGAATGACTCTAGTTAGGGAAAAGGTTTGATGTTGTTGACATGATCTAAGCTTTAGGTAGTCTTAAGCACTATTTAGGTAATTTTGAACAGGTCAATTATGGACGTTATCTTCTTGATTTACTTAAGTAGGTCTTTTGATAGCCTTTGGAAGGAGAGTGTCCTATCATCTAAGTGTTGGTGTGTTTATTGAGAATGATTCCATTTTAGGTAGTCCATAGGATCCCTTGTGTGTGTGAGATAGAGATTGTATGGGCACTCACTCCACACTCACTCAAGGAAATGACCTTTGGTAGATTAATGTTACCTTGATGTTTATGATTACTTTGTAAGTATGTATGTAACTCATTATAGGTAATCTTAAGGGTCGTTTAGGCACACCTAGAGAGGGTGTATGGGCGGTCTCTCTTTGTGTGACTAAAGTGAATCTTAGAATGACTTTAAGTGAGGGAATTACATGCCAGTAGTTGAGTTTTAAGAGTATTTAGCAATTCATTGTAACAGTGAATTAATTCACTGTAAGTGAATATATATTCACTGTAAAGTGATCTTTAAATTTGATATTGTTGATTAATTATTATCTTATGTGTTTCTAAATTGATTAATGATGTTATTATGATTAAAATATGATTTATAAAATGAAAAGATGCATATTTCCAATAAAGTCCATTTTCATGATTTTTATGCATAATGCCATACTTAGTACATGTGGTTGTACTAATTCCATGCTTTATTTTCTATCTATAGTTCTTAATAGGTGAAGAGCTTTGGGAAAAACTTGGAAAAGAGACGTTCAAGAAGAGTTGAAGTATGTCCTCATTGACTCGAGGGCATATATGTCTTTTATTTTTTCTTTGAAGTATTGTAATAGACTATGTATTTCTATTTTCGTATTGAAGTATGGGCCGTGCCCCAAGTATTCTTGTGTCTTAATATGATGAGATTGAGACTTAGTATTTCCTATTACTTTTATATGAAAGAGATTCTTAAAGACTATGTTATATTTGTGAAATGTTTTAATTCCGCACTACTTTTCATTATGTATATGCGATGAATGATATGAGAGGCTTGTCTTAGACCTCCGAGAGGTCGACGACGCCAATTACAATCCAAGATTGTAACCTAAATTCTAGGGTATGATTTCGGGTTGTGACAAGCTTGGAATCAGAGCATAGGTTGGTGAAAGTGGTCTTAGGAATCAAAAGGTCTCATCAAGTCACGTTTAGTAGATTCTTGACCATTGGTGTGAGTCGCGACACATCTATGGGTGAGAGGCTATAGGACGATAGAGTTTACCTTCTTTTCTACTCCTATGTCGTGCGGTAGAGTAAGTGTTATGATTATCCTTCTTATGTGTTTCCCTGTATTTCTAGGAGATGAATACTAGAAGGATGGCCGCCAAAAGGTTGGAAGAGGAGAGGGTGAATGAGGAGATTCCTCCTCAAGTTGAGCAAGTTCGTCAAGGTGCTCAAGTGCCTCCCCAAGGTGATCATGTTCGTAATGTGGGTGGAGTTAATGAGGTTCCGGTGGTTCATCCGGAGTTGACTACTCAAGAGATTAGAGAGGCTTTGATGGCTTTAGCTCAAGCCGTAACTACTCAAATCAATTTGAGTATGATGCCTAGGGTTGTGGAGAGCACTATGACTTCTAGGTTCAGAGTCTTTGTGAGGATGAATCCTCCTATATTTCTTGGTTCCAAAGAAGATGAGGATCCCCAAGAGTTTCTTGATGGTGTGTACAAGGTGTTGAGTGCTATGGGCGTTACATCTAAAGAGAAGGCGGAGTTAGCTTCATACCAATTGAGGGATGTGTCTCAAATTTGGTTTACTCAACGGAAGGACAATAGGCCAGAGGAAGCGGGTCCTATTGAATGGGAAGAGTTGAAGGAAGCTTTTCTAGGCAAGTACTTTCCTAGAGAAATGAGAGAGGTTAAGGTGGAGGAGTTTATCAATCTCAAGCAAGGCAATATGAGTGTTGAGGAGTACTCTTTGAAATTCTTGTCTTTGGCTAGGTATGCACCTTCTCTTGTGTCAAATCCAATAGATGAAATGAGTCGCTTTGTTACCGGGGTAGCCTACATAGTGATGGAGGAATGTCATACGGCTATGCTACATGATGATATGACTTTAGCTAGACTCATGGTGTATGCACAAGCTATTGAAAAGTCTAAACTTAAGAGAATGGCTAGAAACTTGAAAAGAAGTTGTGCAAGTAATCAAGTGCAATCTAGGTTCAAAAAGAGGGCTCAAACTCAAGAGGGAATTGGAAGTATTGACGTGCCATGGAAGATGGATAGGTTTCTAAGGTTGAAGATGAAGTAATGGTGAGTCCTCATCGATTCGAGGACAATATACACATGTTCATTATGTCTTAAGTCTTTTCTTTATGTCTTGTATGGGCTTAGTCCCAAGTGTGTAAACTCTAAAGTTAGATGGTTCAACGGGATGTTGTAAAGGTTTACTGTTTTAATGAAAGTCTTCCGTTTGCGTAATTTTTATGAAAGAAGTTCTTTGTGTGTGAAGAAAGTTTTAATTCTTACTCGTTTTACAATGTTTATTATGCAATGAATGATACGAGAGGCTTAGATGAGACTTATTGAAGTCTTATTTGCCGTGTGACATCTTAAGGATACTCTAACTTCTAGGGTGTACTTGTGGGATGTTACCGGTTCTCGAAATGACAAACCTACTTGTGCCAATTGTGGCAAGAACCATTTTGGTGAATGTCTTTTGGGCACTAGGAATTGCTTTGGTTGTGGTAAGGAAGGACATAAGGCTAGAGATTGTCCTATGATTGCTTTTAGAGGTAGAGAGGGTAAGCAAGTTGCTGCTAATGTTCCTAAGGAAGATGCTCAAACAAAGAGGCGTTTCTATGCACTCCGTACTAGAGTTGAGAAGCCGGGTGATGGTGATGATGATGTTGGTAAGTTCTCTTTCTTTTATTAAGATATGAGTTCCTTCTAAGTGAGAGAGTATGGTTTGTAGATGGGATAGAATTCCTTGAATTGTTGCATGTGCATGATGTTTAGGATTTTGGTTGAAATTTAATTTCATCAACTTCTTGCATTGTGTGTTTTATTGAGTTATGAGCATGTTGTAAGATGTGTTTATATGATGATACTTTGCATATTAGCATGTTCATATCATGAATTCCAAAAAGTTGCTTTTTTGAAAATTTGGTAAAAATCACTGTAGCATTCAGACAGTTTACTGTAATATTTTTATAAAAATGGCTATTTGATTAATTGGTCTAAAATTTTTGTAATGTGGTTAGAACTGATGTGTAGGAGTATAATATTTAATATAAAATGAGTTATTGCTATTTGGATTGAAGCATGTGAGTTTCATATAATAATGAGTTATAGAATTATTTTCTAGTTTCTTGTTGTGTTGTTATTCTCTTGATTATGTGAAATTGATAATTTCTTCTTAATATTGTGTTATGTGGTTTTGTTATGTGAAGTTAGTTGAGTCTATAATCTTGGAAATGTTCGGAGAGTGGCAAGTGTCATTCGAGGATGAATGTTGTCCAAGAAGGGGAGAATGTAAGACCTCGAAAATGACTCAGGTTATCTAGAGCCTAACATGTTGGTAATGGTGGTATAAGGTCCTTAATAAGTTTATTATGTGGTTTAGAGGCACTAGCTAAAGTATTAGAGGTGTTGGAAGTCAAACGTCAAGGGACGACTAAGACGTTCGACGACTAAGTCACCTAAAACCCTTGTATGTGGTTCTATATGTGTATACGTGTTTCATGATGTTTTAAGATTATTAATTGATTTATTATTGCATGTATAGGCAGTGTGTTGAATTTCGAGAAGTTTGAAGGTCAAACGACCAAGAATGTTCATGGCGTTCGAAAGATATGCCTTGAATCGACCTTGTACGTCTAGGCGTGTTTTGTCGAGTTTTACATTTTTGTTGTGTGTGAAATTTATGTGAGAGGTGTTAAACTTATGGACAATCTTATTTGGGTTGGAAACGTCCAGGAAATTATCCCCAAGGACCATCTAAGCGTCCTTGAGGAAGGACCCAAAACTGTTGCCAAAACAGTCCAAGGCAGACCCCAAACGACGGAGCAGTCGACGGCTCGTAGGCCTGTTGACGCCCCGTCGAAGGGTGTCGTCGTTGGGGACATGGCCATGGGTGAATAAGGAAGCCTTGGCAGGCTACTGTAACCACCGACGGTGGCCAGTGATGGCCCATCGTGGTGGTGACGCCCCATCTAGGTCAGGCGTTGAGCGACCGGTCTCCTGCGCGCAGAGTTGCTTCCAAGTTAGGGGTGAATTGGTAAATTCAACCCACTTCAAAATAAGAGTTTAGGAAGTTTTTAAGGGTATTTTGGGTATTTTAAATGATTATATATATGTTTAACACTTAGAATAAGTCATTCTTCCAAAAACAAAACCCCAAAGACTCCATTGAAGTCCAAATTGAAGAAGCAGCTTGGTGTGGCGTTTTGAGTGGAAATTCTTCATCAAAGTGAAGAATTATCATCGTTGAGGTATGGCTTTTGATCCTTGAAATTTGCTTCATCAAGGATTCGAACTCTTAAGATGTTTTTCAAAGTTTTCTAAAGTGAATTGTCCAATTTCGGGATTCTACCATGGGTTCTTGCATAAATGATTTCTAAACATTGAATTATGATCTAATTGATATTGTATTGATGATTTTAACATAAGTTACCTATGGACCCATGTAAATTGATGAACCCTAGTTTTGACTACTTATTGGGTTACTTGATATTAAGCTAATATTGTTGAATTGTTATGTAGTTTCTTATGGGATTTCTAATGATATAAGATTTGTATTCAATTGATATCTAATTGATCTTAGATTTTTAAACCTAGATTGTATTGATGTAGATTCATTGAGTCTTATGGTTATTGCTTTGAATTATTGTTCATGGCCATGGGTAAGGGCCTTGTGATGTTGAATTAGTTGATTTGGCATTGAATTGAAGTGTGGATGGGGGATGAAGGTATGCTGCCCCATTTTCTTTAATTTGATATTAATTATACTTCGATTCTATTGTGCTTGGTATGGTCCACTTATGGTGGCGGTGTTATGTGTTTTACTTGTAATTGACGTGGCCTTGTCGGCGTTACTTTATGCAATATAATGAGCATGGCCTTATTGTAAACTACTTGAAGTAATGTGGCTAATTGTGTAGTTTATTATGTGAAGCATGACATTATCTATCTACATGTGAAGTCATATGTGTGTTCTTCTACTTATGTTGCCTTAAGTGATCATGTTAGACTATGACTTTTACATTATGAGTATAGTGTTAGGGTTAAGTCATGGTTATTCCATTTGGCTTTGTGAGTCTATGTGGAGTACAATATTGATTTTATGATTATATGTAGGATGACTTGAAGATGTTAGGTTGTTTCTAGGTGTTTCTACAATGACTTGCATTATGAGTTCAAGTGAAGTATGTGATGTCTTGTCTTGGTTGAATTGTATATCTTGCTTGATGCTTATATGAATATGATTATGTCATGATTTGACTTAGTATGTTAAGATTCTTAAATATGTGAATGACATGTGACCTTCAATGATGAAAAGAAGGTCTTTATGTGAAACCTTGAAACCAAGGGTAAAAGTAATGTAAATTGAAGTCGAACGCCGTAACTGTATCCTTCATGTGGGATGATGGACCTAGGTTGATTGGATGGAACGGCATCATATCTCCCTAACAAAAGTCATAATGAGCTTCTTGTCGCTATTGCAAGGAAATCCCTAGAGATCCTCTTTGGTAGAATAAATGTAATTGGGTTATGAACTACATATGGAACCCTCTTGTATGGACCTTAATGTGAATCAGTATATGAGAACAAAGGCTAGAAAAGAGTGAGTATGGTAAGGGAAGTAGTTCTAGTTAAGTATGAGACTATAATGCAAAGAAAACCTTCATATTACTTAACCATGTGCCTACATGGGATGTGTCCAAGTTCTACCATAGGCAGGTAGAACAATCTCAACGGAGTAGGATAGAACTCCGGATTCCATGTCTTGCTATCATGGTCTATGTCCGTTATTGCCTATTCTTATCATATGGTATACTTGCTAGCATTATAGAAGTTTTATGAAGTTTAGGTGGTGGTATGGGGCGCTATCTAGACATTGCACAATAGGCTTTGAAGATGGTAATGAGAGTCCCTAGGTCTTCTCTAAGACCATTACTTGAATGTCCTTATGTATTGTATGATTCTCTTAATGAATTAATGATTAAATGATTAATGAATTAATGAACTAATGACTTACGTTATGAAGTATGTAAGTGAATAAGTACCTAATCTAGAATGGCTTATGGATTCTTTAGTTAAATTGTAAAGAGGGCATAAAAGATTATTTCTTCATGACTTACCTATAGAAGACTTGAGAATAACTCTAGTTAGGGAAAAGGTGTGATGTTGTTGACATGATCTAAGCTTTAGGTAGTCTTAAGGACTATTTAGGTAACTTTGAAGAGGTCAATTATGAATGTTATCTTCTTGATTTACTTAAGTAGGTCTTTTGATAGCCTTTGGAATGAGAGTGTGCTATCATCTAAGTGTTGGTGTGTTTAGTGAGAATGATTCTATTTTAGGTAGTCTATAGGATCCCTTGTGTGTGTTGATAGAGATTGTATGGGCGGTCACTCCACACTGACTCAGGTGAACCTTAGAAATGACCTTTGGTAGATGAATCTTACCTTGATGTTTATGATTGCTTTGTAAGTATGTATGTAACTCATAATTGGTAATCTTAAGGGTCGTTTATGCATATCTAGAGAGGGTGTATGGGCGGTCTCTCTTTGTGTGACTAAAGTGAATCTTATGATGACTTTAAGTGAGGGAATTACATGCTAGAAGTTGAGTTTTAAGAGGACTTAGCAATTCATTGTAACAGTGAATTATTCACTTTTACAGTCAATATGGTTCACTGTAAAGTGATCTTTAAATTGGATATTGTTTATTCATTATTATCTTATGTGTTTCTAAATTGATTAATGATGTTATTATGATTAAAATATGATTTATAAAATGAAAAGATGCATATTTCCAATAAAGTCCATTTTCATTATTTTTATGCATAATGTCATACTTAGTACATGTGGTTGTACTAATTCCATGCTTTATTTTCTATCTATAGTTCTTAATAGGTGAAGAGCTTTGGGAAGAAGTCTTGGACAAGGAGATCATTCAAGAAGAGTTGAAGTATGTCCTCATTTGACTCGAGGGCATATATGTCATTTAGGTTTTCTTTGAAGTATTGTAATAAACTATGTATTTTTATTTCGTATTGAAGTATGGTCCGTGTCCCAAGTATTCTTGTGTCTTAAGATAATGAGATTGAGACTTAGTATTTTCTATTACTTTTATATGAAAGAGATTTTTAAAGACTATGTTATATTTGTGAAATATTTTAATTCCGCACTACTTTTAATTATGTATATGCGATGAATGATATGAGAGGCTTGTCTTAGACCTTCGAGAGGTCGACGACGCCGGTTACAACCCAAGATTGTACCCTAACTTCTAGGGTATGGTTTCGGGTTGTGACAATGTCGGTCAATATGAAATCTTGGAAAGGGTTGGTAAGGTTGCATATGAGTTGAAGTTACCTAGTGAATTGGCTTTGGTTCATCCAGTGTTCCATGTCTCCATGCTTAAATAGTGCATCGGTGATCCCGAGTCCATTATTCCTATTGAGGGTCTAGGTGTGCAAGAGAACCTCTCCTATGAGGAGGTTCCTGTTGAAATCCTTGATAGACAAGTACCGAAGTTAAGGAACCAGGAGGTAGCTTCCGTAAAGGTGTTATGGAAGAATCACCTAGTTGAGGGTGCAACATGGGAGACCGAGGCCAACATGAAGTCCTATTACCCTCATCTATTTGATAACTAAGGTTAGTTTTTCCTATTTATTGTAAAAATAATGAATTTATTTGAAGTCCCCTTGATGATTGGCGTAATATTGAAATATATGTTTTTTAATGTGATTTACACTGAATTATGCCTATAGAAGTGAAAGTTTTAAAAAATGCTCTTTTATTTGATTTGAACTTATGTAGTGTACTTTTGTATGTTGTGCCTTTATGAGTTGTATTGAGCATGTCGATATGTGTTTAAGGAAGCTTTGGCATAAGTGAATAAGCATATAGTGAGTGTTGAACTCTTATGAGTCGAAAATGATGTTTTGAGTTACATTGTGAAAAAGGTCATGTCGGTATGTTGATTGAATAATAACTCATCTTTTGATATGTTGGTGTTGGTTGGGCTGCTAGTCTTGAGTCTATTCCTTCGTGTAAAAGAATTTTAGTGTCATTCATGGATGAATGTTACTAAGGGGGGATATTGTAATACTCCGAAAGTCTAAATCCTAATCTAGAGCCTAACATTAGAGTCTAAGAGATTTAACACTGTTTTAAGGTCAAATATAATGTATATAAGTCATTTAGGATGTTTAAGAATCAAAACGTCAAGGAACGTCCATGACGTTCGGCAATTAGTTCAAGAGGAGCTAGTGTGCCATAGTCTATTTGACAAGGTTTTAAGAGTCGGAAAAGGATGAAATTTGGTGAAAAGTTGTCTAAAACATATTAGAGTTGATTTATAGTCGAAATATGCGGGTACGACTCCCCATGGACCAACCAAAGGGCCTTGATAAGGACCCTTCTATTTAGACAAAAACGTTGTCTTGGACTGTGTTCACTGACGAATGCAAATGACGAGGCATAGATGCATCGACGGGGCGCTGAGTCCTCCGTCATTGAAAACTTATCCATTTTTTCCAAAGTCCCATTTGTTCCAGTCTCTGATCGAAACTACGGACTGACAGTACGGTGGGGGCAAGGGAGTAAATTAACAAGGTACGAAACTACGGAGTGAAAGTCCCATTTTGTCCAAAGTCCCATTTAGGTCCTGCCACTATTTTACCGTTAAGTTTTAGTTGGGTAAATTAATTAAGATAGTTAGTTAGTGGTTTGATTAGTGATTATGTGGTGGTTAATTAGGTTAGTTAATAAACTATAAAACCTACCCTAAGTCTAAAACCATACTTAACTCCAAAAATTCCAAAAACCAATTGCTCTTCTTTCTCTCTCCCAATGAAACTCCATAGAAGACCAAGCAAAGGAGGGCTTTAGGGAAGCAATAAGACTATTTTTATCCACCAAACTTCATCAATTAACAAGGTATGAGATTCCTTTCACCTCTGGTATTCCTTTCCCCAAAAGGTTCCTTCAAATTGATTCTAAAAGAAGAGTTTCAAGTGTGTTTTATTATCTTACGCTATTGATCTTCTAAGTTACTTTGTTTATGATTTCTTTTGATAAATATGAATAGATTATGTTGTATTGTGATTCAATTATGCTAATTCTTGATTAATTAACCTAGGTTGTGAAGTAGATCATGAATTTGACCTAAGTCCCTAACCCTAGGCTATGGACTAGTGATGAATTGTTGTGTAGTTATTCAATTGAATTCATTATCATGTTAATTACTATTGTGTGATGATATAAAACCCATTTTTGGGTTTAATTGTATGATTGATGCTAAAACCTTGAGGATGTCTTGTAAAGGAGATTGGGGTAATTATAGTAATCACAAACCTTTACTTCAATTTTGATTACTTGTGTTTAGTGATGAAGTTATATTGAAGTATACCTTATGATAAGATTGATTAGGGTTTGTATGATGTTAATTGAAATGTTTTTTTATGTGATTGTGAGATTATGTTTAAGATGTAATGATATAAGGTTGGTGATGAAGTACCTATCTGCCTTACTATGTCATAATGTAGTTAATGTGCTAATATCACATATGAGGGTTGTAATGAAAGGTGTTCTCATTCAATTCCTATTGAGCTATGACTATGAATATATAAGGGGTAAACTATATGACCTAAACTAAGCTATGATTATAAATTAAAGCCATTTCTAAAGGAACTCTAGCTTAACACCGACTGAACTATTAGTGAGGAATGCCCCTTCCCACATAGGGAAGTTAGGATCACTAATGTACTCATCAGATTGGATACTATTATTCAAGTAGCATAAATAGGGTCCCAACTACATCTACTAGGTCTTGAACTATGTTGCCCCCATGGAAATACTAGATAGTGGATCCACGTAGATATTTTGTTCATGTTTTCGAACTACCTTGGCAAGTAGTCCACCTTTTTTCGTTGTAGGGTTCCATGACACCTGATTCTACATTGTCTCATATGGTCTATGTCGGTTAAGACAAGATTTTCTCGAAAGAAAAATAAACTAATAAAGTGGACTCTAACTAGGATGACTTAAGGGGTTTGACTTTATCTATGTAGGTTTATGGGACTCTACCTATACATTGCACTAGTTGTCCTTGAGGGAAGTCTTAGAAGGATGTTCTTATATGCTTATATGCTTACAAATGTAAATGATATGTATATGTTGGTCTTACATGTTAATGACAGTATGTGATGTTCGTTTCACTTATGAACATGTGATTGGTTTCTATTGTTAATGTATGATGACGTTTACTGTTAATGTTATAGTATGTGAAGTGGGAATTGCTTATGGTTAATGATTGGGTTTACTTGGTTGAGTGAGGTTATGTGACCTTACTTAGTCATTGCACTAGTTGACTTAATGGGGGTTCATGAGTAAGGGTCTTGCTTTGGTTATGATGCTATGAACTCTTATACATGCATAGTTTATATTATAACTTGATGATAGAATTGTATTGACTATGTGCTCAATTATATTGAAACACATGTTGGCTTGAATACACTTGGTATTGTTGGTCTTGTGGTGTACATGGTCTTACCTTAAAAAATATGTGCTATTGACCTCTATTGGTTCTTGAATGTGCATAAGCCTTTTCAAATTAAATTTGCATGCTTTAATGAAATGTCCATTTTTAGCATGATTTCGATGTTGTCTGTTCATATGATTCCATACTTAATACAAGTGTTGGTATGTCCTCAAATCTGAGGATGATGTCTTACTATGAATCTAGCTATGGTTCTTTGTTATAGTCTAAACACAATCATTTCATTCACGTTGTTTCAAGAATTGTTGTAAGCCATATATGTCATTTCTACATTGTGTAAGGGCTTATGCCCATGTTGACTTGACTCCGTTTAGATGGTTAATAAGAGACATCCCTTTTTAAGACTATATTATGTGTGTTTTCAATATGTGACATAAAAGTAGAAGACTATGTAATCTTCTTACATGAGGAGTCTATGTATACTCGCTATAAATATATCGTGTAAGCGAGAGGTCTACCGGACAGTTTACAAGGAGACTTGATGATGCTCTTTGGGCCTACCGGACAGCATACAAGACTCTCATAGGTATGTCTACATAAAAACTTGTATATAGGAAGGCTTGTCACTTGCTAGTAGAGTTATAGCACAAAGCAATGTGGGAAATGAATAAATTGAAGATGGATTGGATCGGAGAAGTGGAACAAAGACATAATGGGTTGTATGAGCTTGATGAATTTCTCCTCAAAGAGTATGAATGTTCATCCATCTACAAAGTGAAGATGAAGAAGTACCACAATCAAAAGATTGAAAAGCGACAATTTGAATTGGGGACTTATTATTTTATTCAACTCTAGGCTATGCTTGTTTCCGGGAAAACAAAAGTCCAAGTGGACGGGACCATTCCTTATTACTAAAGTGTTCTCACATGGAGCAATTGAGTTGGAGAATAAGGAGGGTGCAAAGTTCACAGTCAATGGAAAACATATTAAGATCTAATTAGGGCATACGGAGAGTTGTTATCAAGTTGTTGAGGCATATCACCTTGATGAAGTCTAAGTAATCGAGGAGCCTGCGTCGTGCAGTGAAGTTAAATCAAGTGCTTCTAGGGAGGCAACCCAAGGTGTATTCTGTAGCCAACAATAAGTTTTATGTTCTTTATAGGAATAGTCATACTCTTTCTGTTTCATTTTGTTTTTAGTTTTATTTCATTCTCATTTATGCACTAGTGTTGGCTAGAGATTAGTGTAGTTTCAGTCCAAAAAGTGTCTAGAAAAGCACAAAAAGAAGAGTTTAATGGATGCTACATGTGCAGGGACAAAAACAAAAATTTGCAGAAAATGGTCTGGTGTACAGGTCTACGGACCTCATCGATGGGCCGTCGTTCAATCGATGCATGTCGATGGTTTTCGTAGATCAGAGGTAAGTTTTGAAATTTTTCTATGTCTTGTTGCCATCGACGGTCCTAGTCTACGGACCGTCGACGGACTTACAGCCCGTTGACGAGGTGTCGTAGGTCCAAATCTCTAGTGACCGACCCGACCCGCCCGATAATATTAAAGGACATAATGGTTCATTAGCCTCAAATTTTTTTAAATCCCTTCCAAAACCATTTTTTTATTAAACTTCCTTCCTTTCTCGTAAATCACCACAATCCCACCTTCCATAAGCATCAGATTTCTCCAAACTCCCTGAATCCCCCAAATTCTTCAAAACCCTCTCTTCCCAAATTCTGTTCGATATCCATTGTTCTACCGTCGGTGATCAAATCGGGCGCGTAGGATGTTGAATGAGTCCCTCTCACAACCACCCCACTATGAACAAAGGTATTTTGATTTCCTTTATACTAAGAATTCTCGTTCATGTACTATTTAAATAGAGATTCGAAAATGGGTCTTGACTAAAGGACTAAAATTGATTAATGTTTCATGTTAGAACATGTGTAGTATGTTCCTTGGAATAATAGAAAGTGTTTGTGTCATTGTGAAATCTTCTTAAAATAAGTATATGGTAGTAGTTATAGACATTCCGACTTAGAGTTTTGTAGCATCGATGAATTAAAGCATAACTTTGTGAACTCGAAACTCTAGGAATGAAGAAATGGTCTTTTGATTGTTACAATGTGTTGTGTAAACTTGTGTGGGTCTAAAAGTGTCAAAATGTAGAGTTTAAAAAAAATGGCCTGAAATCAGTCTTAGTACAATAGCAGGACGGAAGTGGACTACCGTCGATTGGACCCTCCCCAAATATGTTGAAGTCTGAGACGACGAAAGTGTACTAAGATCCGTCGATTGATCGATGGGCCGTTCTGCATGTCTGTCGTTTCATTAAGAGATCCTGTTTTCATTGAGTTTCAAAATAATGCTAAGTGTTAGATGATGGAAGTGAACTACGGCCTGTCGATTAATCGACGGACCGTTCTGCATGTCCGTTGTTTCAAACTGCAACGTTTGAAATTGTTGAGTATTTGAAATAATTCTAAGTATTGGACGATGGACCGTTGATTCTGCCCGTCAACTATAATTCTTGTCTTCTTTCTTCGGGATGAGTGTTTCGACTATGTCGTATTGATTGAAGTGATACTAACAATTGCTTTTGAGGTACAAATGGATCCCCAAAAGAATATTGTCTACCAAAGAGGCAAGTCCAAGTCCGTGGCCCCAATCATGTCGGATGGTTGCCAACTCCGACAATGAGTAAGACCAGGAATACGTTCCCCCGGGAACCATAACCCCAACACCAGATTCACGAGCCACTCGGGGTACCCCTTGTAGGTGGTTTCTGACGGAGTAAATTCCTCCCTAACTGATAAGGAGCGCACACTGACCGGCACACCGTTTGGGTCTGCCTCGGGTTGTAAACGAGCATCTGGCTCCGAATCCACCTCAATGTCATGGTCAACCCACTTTTTGAGGTCGAATGAGACCACTGCCTCTGGTTCTGAATCTCAAGGAGCCACTTGCTCAGAGGGACAGTACCGTCAAGCCTCGTTTGATGAGGCTACTACCTTGATGTATGCCCAGCACCCCAGGCTAAGGATCATAATCGGTTGCTGAGGATCCTAACCGAAGGTATGTAGATGGTCAATTTTAGGTATACAGAGATTCTAGAATGTAGAATTAGAAGAGGGTGATGACCTGGTTGGTGAAGCGTCGGGTTCTTATGGGGAGTTTGTACATAGTCGCCGATGTGCATAGGTTGTTTACCCGACACAAGATAGAATGGATAGCTATGAGTTTGGGTTTGTACAGTGACAAAGTCGTGTAAGAGTTCTACGCCTCCCATGTTGAGACTCTCAAAGGCTTTTTTGATAGGCGGGTATCACCTGCCAAACAGGACCCGCTGACCGAGGTACTATTTCGAGGTTGCCGGGTTGATCTTTCTATGGCTACCATTTTGCATTTTCTATAAGGCCCCACCACTAACAACCAACAGGATCCCGTGACTCCAGAGTTTGAATATAGGTGGAACATGGTTAAAAGTGGTCAGTTTCAGAGAATTGTGGAGTAGAGAGAAGCCGGTAAGAGATTGTTTGCTTAATATTTGTCAATCAATGGTGAGGGGGCAGACTGGGTGTTAGACCCCAAAGGTCTGTTCATGAAGGACAACCTCACTTTCACAGCCAAGTTCTTCTCGTTGTTAGTCTGCCACCATCTATTACCGACGAGTGCCGATAATATTCTTACATGGGATAGGGCGGTATTGGTAGCGTCTATGGTATCAAATTTGGAGATTGACTTCGCGAATCTATTAATCACGGTGTTACATGAGATGGCTTTCAAGGCCTCTACTACTTAGACCCTACGCATGTCTTATTTTTCATTTATGCAGGGACGCCAGAGTGACTAATTGGCACTGTAATACACTCCGCACTATGGCTGGGACGGTCTATAAAAGTCTGATCAGGGATGAAGCCAATGTAGAGCCACCGAGAAGAGGGCCCAAAGTTGAGTTGCAGCCGTTGAGTGAGAACTTGGCGGACACAGTGGAGTTAGCCCAAGGGGCTTACCCTTCTACTTCAGAGCTCGTTGATACCACCCCGGCTGACTCGGCCCATGACGCCAGTAGAGCACCTAATTTTTCCTGGTCCACTCCCCCTTCTGCAGCACTGGTCCCTTTAGCGAGGGTCCAGAAAGTAGAGGTCGAAATGGACACCTTGCTTCACCACATACAATCTTGGATGCAAAAGTTCATCGCCGAGGCTGAGGAACGGATAGCGAAGAAGGTGGCCCAACAAATTGAGCAGAAGATTTAGGTAGTTCACTAGCGCCTTGACGCCTTTGAGTTGCAGGTCCTTGCACGCCTAGCCCCTTCTATTGACTTGAATACTCTTTAGAAGGTTGTGTCTAGATTGCGGGTAGTTGTAGACAGTATTCTAGAGATTCGCAGGACTGAGCCTGAGACTACACCCTTCGAGTTAGCTGTGACACTGTGCTTGCTGCATTGTTCTCCGCACCTAATGAGCTGCAGCCAGATCTACGTGGTCATGCCAAGAGGCACCATTCTAGACGCACTACTGAGGTAGAGGATGCCCTTGCAAGTAATAAAGATAACACGGAACTCGAGTCTGCGAGGAGAGCCTCTTTAATAGATGAGGAGACCCGCCAGATGAGGGAACGAGAGGTAACTGCTAGGACATATAGTTCTAGACTGGAGACCGGTGTTAGGAGAATCAATTATGGTGCGGAGAGGGTGACCCATCTAATGATGTTGCAGATTTTGGGAAACCGGACCCCCCCTATTTGTTGATAGATCGTAGGCGTTATGCGCGATAAGTTTGCTTCACCTACCACCCTATTTATTATTATTATTATTATGCATTAAGGATAATTGCATGCTCTTTTTGTTTGGGGTGGGGTAAATGGAAAGTGAGTGTTAGGGTGAAATTTGAGTATTCCAACTTGCAATCATCTCTTCGGAGTTTTCTTGCCTGTGGTCTTTTGCCTTAAGAGGCTAGTTACTTTTCTGTTGAACCGGCATGTCGTAATTTTTACAAAGTATAAAACCATGAAATATGAAGCATGATAGCTAAGTATGAATGATTTTCCGTCCTAGGAAAGTGCTTGCATGAATAGGTGAAAATGAGTTGAATATGTTGTCTATAATCATGACATAGATAGGCCCCCACTGCATGGCCCTCAAACAAAAACCTAAACTGGGGAATTTGACAATATGGTAGGGTGATGAATTATCAAGAAAATGTGAGGAATTTTGAGTGTTTAACTATTGGTACCTAGCTAGAACTTGCCCGGTTAGTCATTCAAAAGGAATCTGTGTTAGACTACTAGGAAAGTATCATAGGCTCTTGTTCAAATAAGAAACCATTTAGCCTAAAAAGAATTTAGCCGCATAAAATTTTTATCCTTTTTTTATCCAAATCAGTTGAGCCTATAATAGACCTTTGTTTTCTTCACAAACTCACCTTTCCTTGGTTTAATGTGTTGGCCCTAGTCCTTCCTTTGACTTGTGCACCTCGACTTATGCCAAAAGCCTAAGGTGAGAGTGGCTAATGCAAAAACTGACCTCGTCTTGGCCCTGCCCTGACCTCGTGTAATGTGTACATCAACTCATGAAAAAAAACTATAAGTTGAGGGTGACTATCATGAGTGATGACCCAAAATCGGGTATGAAGAAGAGTTGAATGTTGAAAAGAAAAGAGAAAGTGAGTGAAAGATGTGACTCAGTGAAAGCACCTATGTTAATGAAAAAGTAAAGTAAAGTGAATAGAAAAGAGAGAAAAAAATGGTGCAGAAAGAAAGAAAAGAGTTAGAAAAGTTTGAAAATAAATAAGAGTCATGTCTAAAAAGAAGGCGAGCAAAGAAAAGTAGGGCATAAGAAAGGCAATCAAAAGACGTAGGAAGATTGGAGGATATGTGAAGGAGGGCAAAAAGTCAATAAAAGAAGAAAAAAAAATATATATATACCCAAATGTACCACACCTGACCCTGAGCCTACATTACAAGTCAAGATAATCCTACTGTGATCCTAGGAGTCTAATGTGGTGAACTTGAGTAGTGAAAATAAAGGCAAGCTTATATCGACGAGTACTATCTATGTATGAATTTGTTTTTGTGTGAGAGTGTTGAATAAAGATCCTTGTACCCAAAGTGAAATTCAATGTGCAAAAAAAGAGGATTTCATTTGAAGTTAGGCCACTATTTGCAATGTCGGAATGTTGGTACTTTGGTGAAGGGGCAAAACAATAGAAGTGTGTAACAACCCTAAAAATGGATAAGATAAGAAATGCTTAATGTGTCAAGAATGCCTATGATTAGACCAGGGTTAACACGGATTGATGCGCGTAGAACCAGAGCTCGAAATACTTGCTACAGCCAAGCCAAATAACTTGGGGAGTTAGTTGAGCTTGGAAAGGTTGGGTCCAACAATGTAGGGCTCTCGAATACGAAGATTTACTCGAAGGAGTCTTTACCGGACTTAAAAAGGGGAAATCATAGGTTTGAAGGGTCTAGGGGTAAAATGGTCTTTTTCCTGGTAATTACCCTAAATATGTTATTAATTATTTAATTAATAAGGTGGAAGGGCAATTTGGGGAGAGAGGGCCGAAATTGGGATCTTGAAGTGAAGTCTTGCTCCACCCGGGTTCGAACCTAGGTGGAAGCAATGAATTAAAGTGATTTTTATTTAAGCTATTGAATTAATGTAATTAATTAATAATTATTATTCATTATCTGATTTAAAATAAACTAAAAATCAGATTTTATTAAATAAGCAAAACCCTATTGACTAAGTCCTAAAATTAGACTCCTAAGCCTCCTACAACTCCCACTCTCTCACGTTTATCTCTCCACTCTCACGCTCAATTTCTCTTATTCTTTCTCACATATTTTCTCTGCCAAAATAAGATACAAAAGCAGAAAAATAAACCAAGTTCTTCACACTTGAAGAACTCACACGAAATCACAAGAAAACAAACGTTAATCGCACACTAGGCTAACGGAGGTTGTCATTCGAGTGAAGTTGACTTTGAGGAGGCTTAGACGTGCTCTTGGGTGAAGTTTTTGGGCATCAAGTCAAGGGTTTAACGTAAAATAAGGTATGGTTTTTTTCTCTCTTGGTCCCTTTCCCAAGAGACCCCTTAAAGTTCAGATTATTAAGTCCGAAAACTAGGATTGTTCCCCCTTTGCATGCCCCTGTCACTAGCTCCCAATGAATCGTAGGTTGGATATGATTGCTGGTAGATTTAGGTGTATGTTATGTTTTCGTGATGAATATGATTATGTTTGTGTACTTTAAATTGTATGAAAGACAACCATGTATTCAAAATTATGTGCAAGTGTGTGCGTGTGCAAGTATGTTACAGTGAATGAGGTTCTCGGGTTAAGGCTCCAAATTTGATAATGTTTTAGTTGTCATTTTACGTGCATAAACCTATGTAAATCGTGATGTTCATTAAAATGAAAGTGTGGCTGATTTGAGTACAAATCTTTTGGCTAAACGAATTTATGAAAAATGCAGCTCAAAAAGTGTTAAATGATCTATGAATATCCCTAAGATTTCAAGTGAAAATGTTGGTGAAAATAAGCTAATAAAATGACTAAATATCCAGAAAACTTACAAGTTTAGTTTAGGCTAAATGTAGAGGAATAAATCTGGAAGTTATTTGAGTGTAAAGGGATGAGGCCACCAGGATTCGAACCTGTGACCTCATCCGTGAATTTCCCTTAAAAACGTGAAAAGGGAAATGGGGTCAAGGAGAATCGATCTTGGGTGTGCTGGCTGAAAAGTAAGGTACAAGAAAATTAATAAAATAAAATGGGAGGCGTGGGAATCGAACCCACAATCTCCAGGCAGAGAGGGGAAGCAAAGGAAAAATAAAAGAAAAAGAATGTAAGGCGTGGGAATCGAACTCACGACCTCAAAGTTGTGAAGGAGAGTAAAGGAGAAAGGGAAAATAAAAAGAAAAGAAAGGTGAGGCGTGGGAATCGAACCCACGACCTCAAGGCAGTGAAGGGAGTTAAGGAGAAAAAATGAAGATAAAAGAATTGTGAGGCGTGGGAATTGAACCCACGACCTCTAGGTAGGCTGCAAAATAAAAGAAAAATAAAAAGAGGATGTGGGGGTTTGATCCCACAACCTCAAGGTCTATGCGAATTGGACAAGGAGAATTAAATTTAAAAAATAAATAAAAAGGTGTTGTGGGGGGTTCGATCCCACAACCCTTCGGCCAAATAAGAGGAGATTCCAAGGAGAAAAATAAAGAGGAAATGTTGATGTTGGGGCTCGATCTAGGGTCCCAATGTCATGTGAACTAAAAATAAAATCAATGAAAAATGTAATTGTTGTCCAAAGGATTCGAACTTGGGTTCCCTTGCCCAAATTCCGTATTGATACAAAAGTCATACGTAAATTAAATGTTCAAGAATAATGCCGCCTACTTAGATCGAAATCGAGTTGTTGCATACATACAAGATGCATAAGTCTTGTACTACATAATCTTAGGAAGATATGAGTCACTTAACGAACTATGAATGAAGCCTCATGGCTTGTATGTATAGACCCATAAGTCTAACATACGTTTAAAAGAAGTGAACCTAAGATGTATGTAATGAAATGATGTAACCCTAGAAGGGTTAAGTACGAGTGTAAAACACACTAAATGGCCAAGTGCATTGGCATACGATGAAATGATTATTATGTAATAAAATGATGAAACCCTAGAAGGGTTAAGTAAGAGTGTGAAACACACAAATGACCAAGTGCATTGGAATATGATGAAATGAACATTCATGTAAAAAGGGGTGAGTAATTATGAAGAGCAAATGTGCTAATGTTAATGAATGTGGTGACAACATGATATGAGGCTAATGTAAAAGATGAGAACAATCTCAAATGAGCCTAAGTAAATGTTACCAAAACGTACTCACATATGAGAGTGTAACGTTAATGAAGAGACCAGTCTCTATGAACACTCTAATGGAAGTATTGAGATTAACACACTTAATACTAATGATGAGATGAGAAATCATCTATTTAGCTATGATGTCTTCATACTAAAAGTCAGCTTTCATGACGTATGAGTTGAATGTAATGGAACTTTATACTGAGCACCAATAGACTAGCTATGAGCGGTGATGCCTTCTTTTGGGAAGGGCGGAGGTTCACGTAACTCTCATTAGATGAGACTGTCCGGAATGCCGAGTATGGTTCTTCGTATATCTCCTAGTCTTCGAACCTATACTTCTAATATATGGATCTGGCGGGGTTAAATTCCCATGTACGCTAGCATGTTTTGGGTCACCTTGGCCGGTGATTCCACCTCTTTTCCGTGTGAGGGAGACACTGGATTTCATGATGCTCATATGATCTATGTCGGTTAAAGTTAAAGTTCCCAATGAATGAATGAGGCCATCCTCAAATGATGCACATAATGAAATGAACGATACCAAAGGTGATAGGATAGGATAATTAAGAGGTGAGCTAGACTCAGGTAATGACAATAAGTTATTCTTGATCATTGCACAGCAAACCCGATGAAAGTCTTAAACTACATCCTAGGTATAACTGGTGTTCACACTAGCCTATGAACGAAATGAAATGAAATACGTATGATTGAATGAAGAGGACTCTGTGTTTGCTAATGAAGACTCCCTAGTTGAGGTCCCATATGTTGAGCCCTCATTTTCGAAAGTCTTAATGTCAAGTCCATGATTCCGAGGTCTCATGGCATATGAATGAATGTTATAAAAGATGTTATGTGCTATATACAATATGATATGTGCTATGTGTAAGATGTTATGTGTTGTGTGCAATATGATAAGTATGGTGATGCATGTTACTCTCAGGCATGACTTTCCTAATTAAAATTTGGAAAGCTCACTGACTTTCCTAATCCAAATTTGGAAATCTCACTGACTTTCCTAATCCAAATTTTGAAAGTTCACTAACTTTCCTAATATCGATTTGGAAAGTCCACTAACTTGACTTTACATAATCATGTTGTTAGGAAAGAGATATTATTACTCATGCATGTCCTTGGTGTGTGCTTGCATATACCCATACATAGTACAAGTGTGTAGTACTCCAATACAACTCTATATTTTTATGTGCAGGCACATGTGGACGCTAGAGCTTTCATTTTGACGTTGCAGCTATCCGAACATGGAGCTTTCATCCGGACTTGGTAGGCCCTCATGATTTCGAGGATGTCTACCGTTATTATCTAGCTTCGATGTAGGCTTTAGCTAGTGGAGCATGTTCCACTAGTGTTTGTTTCCACTTTCATTTCAGACTTTGTATTGGTGCCGTTTTCGGCAAAAATACGTTTAATGCAATTATGAATTGTTTCTTTCATTTAATTATCTCTATTAGATGGTTGATTTGTGAACGCCCATGATTTTAAGTTAAAAATGTTTAGCATGAAATAAGAAAACAAAAAGTTTTAATTTTCCGCTAAAATTAACCTAGATGAAGTAAGAATGACGTATGTAGGCTTGTCTGCGACCTCTGAGAGGTCAACGATGCCGGTCTCGTCTGGGGTCTAGATTTTGGTCGTGATAAAGTTTGTATCAGAGCACTAGGTTAAATTCCGAGAATAATGAGTTCACATCAACCACATTGAGTAGTTTCTAAGTCATGGTAGTGAAGTGCACCACTATCCTGAATTAGAGACTGCATGATGCGTAGAAAAATTTCCCTTCTTCTGATCTTATCGTGCTTTTCCTAATGTCTAATTTCTTGGTGTTATGAGCGTGTCTAACATCAATCTTTGTTGTTTTCAGAGAATGAATACTAGAGAACCATTGGTCAGAGGAGAGGAGGTGCAACTGCTGGGGGCAATCGGGTTCCACCCCAGGCTCCAGCTGAAGGAGTGTCTATGCCGGTTAACCCAACTGGGTTCACTGATGCGGAGGTGCGGGCATCTGTGGCCCAGATGGCACAGGCCATCACTATGAAGGCCCAGGCTATGACTGCCTAGGTCAACCGACAAGATGTTCAGAGGTAGAACCCACCGGTTCATAGCATGGCTGACAGGTTGAGAGACTTCACAAGGATTAATCCTCCTATTTTCACAGGGTCTATGACTTCAGAGGACCCCCAGGAGTTTGTGGATGAGGTACATAAGATTTTGGGGGCTATGGGGGCCACAGATATTGAGAAGGCTGAGCTGGCTTGCTACCAGCTCAAGGATGTTGCACAGACTTGGTGCAAGATATGGCAGGATAGCCGAGCTTTGGGCGGAGTTCCGGTCACTTGAGAAATGTTTAAGATAACCTTCCTGGAGAGATTCTTTCCCAGGGAGATGAGGGAGGCAAAGGTTGAGGAGTTTATCCACCTTATGCAGGGATCAATGACAGTTAGGGAGTATTCCCTGAAGTTTGTTAAACTATCCAGGTATGCTACTTTCCTTAGTATCTAACAGCAAGGATGAGATGAGTACTGAAGTTTGTTAAATTATCCAGGTATGCTACTTCCCTTGTATCTAACAGCAGGGATGAAATGAGCAGTTTCCTCACAGGAATCAACGGAGATCTGGAGGAGGAGTGTCGATCTGCGATGCTCCATGATAACATGGACCTCTCCAGGTTGATGGTGCATGTCCTGGAGGTAGAGGACTGCCGCAAAAAGAGGGGTGTTCGTGATGCTAGGAGGCCTAAGCCTCAAGATCAGGCAGGTCCCAGCCATGGAGGCCATAGAAACAATTTTGACGTCCGTGAGCAGCCCAGGTTCAAGAAGGGGCAGCAGAGTTCTGGGAACTTTAATTCTCAGAGGAGTACAACACCTAGAGGAGGCAGAACTGAGCCCAAGAAGGGCAATTGAGGTGAGATGCAGCGTCCCAAAAAGAACTGTGCTAAGTGTGGCCGTGCTCACAATGGAGAGTGCAGACAGGGCACTAATGCCTGCTTCGGTTGCGGTAAGAGTGGGCACATGGTTAGAGACTGCCCACAGAACAGAGGTCAGGATGGAGGTAATGCTCAGCCTAGGCCTAATCCACAGGGTGCAGCAGCAGACTAGCCTCCTAAGAGGAACATATTTTATGCCCTGAAGGGTAGGAAGGAGCAGGAGAAGTCCGCTGATGTGGTTCACACGTATGCTGCAAGGATTCTCAACTTCTGTTTATGCTTTACTTGATCCAGGGTCTATGCTTTCCTTTGTAACTCCTTTGCTTGCTCTCACTTTTGAGATAATGCCTGAAGTTCTGCATGATCTTGTAGTGGTTAGTACACCTTTAGGAGAAAATGTAAGAACTGATAGAGTATACAAGGATTGCCCAATAGTTGTAAGTGGTAAGACTATGTGTGCTGACTTGGTTGAGTTACTCATGCACGATTTTGATGTTATTCTTGGCATGGACTGGCTTCACAGCTGTTATGCTTGTTTGGATTGTCATAGTAGAGTGGTGAGATTTTGTTTCCCTAATGAAGAGGAGCTAGCAGGGAGGGGTAAAACTCGAGTCGTCCTAATCCCTTGATTTCGAACCTTAAGGCCAATAAAATGATGTCCAAGGGGTTATTGTGTCATCTTGTGAGTGTTAATGATTTATATCATGACATTCCTTCCACAGACTCAGTGCCTGTAGTGAATGAGCTCCTAGATGTATTTCTTGATTATTTGCCTAGAGTCCCTCCCCCTCGAGAGATTGACTTTGGTATCGACTTAGAACCCGATACTAAACCAATTTCAATTCCTCCCTACAGGATGTCTTTAGCTGAACTCAAAGAGTTGAAGCTGCAGTTAAAAGATCTCACTGATAAGGGTTTCATTCAGCCGAGCATAACCCCTTGGGGCGCTCCAGTGTTGTTTGTGAAAAAGAAAGATGGAACCCTTAGAATGTGTATCGATTATCGGCAGCTCAACAAAGTCACTATAAAGAATAAGTATCCACTTCCCAGAATAGATGATTTGTTCGATCAGCTCCAAGGGTCTAGTTTCTTCTCTAAGATTGATCTTCGTTAAGGGTATCATCAGCTTAGGGTTAGGGATGGAGATATCCAAAGACAGCCTTTCGTACCCGTTATGGTCATTATGAGTTCTTAGTCATGTCATTTGGTCTCACTAATGCACCAGCTGCATTTATGGACCTCATGAACCGAGTCTTCCGTGAATACCTTGATTCTTTCGTCATAGTATTCATTGATGACATCCTCATCTACTCTAGGACCAAGGAAGAGCATGAACAGCATTTGAGACTAACCTTGCAGGTACTTAGACAACATCAGCTGTATGCCAAATTCAGCAAGTGTGAATTCTGGCTTAGATCAGTGACCTTCCTGGGTCATGTTGTGTCCGATCAGGGCGTGGAGGTGGATCCCAGGAAGACTGAGGCTGTGAAGAACTGGCCAAAGCCTCTTACTCCCACTGACATCCGTAGCTTTCTGGATTGGCTGGTTACTACCGCAGGTTCGTGGAGGGCTTTCTTCCATTGCTGCCCCACTGACAGCTTTGACTATAAGAAAGCCAAGTTTGAATGGACGGAGACTTGTGAGAAGAGTTTCCAGGAGCTCAAGGACAGACTCACTTCAGCCCCGGTGCTTACTTTGCCTAAGTGTGGTGAGAATTACACTGTTTACTGTGATGCATCTAGGGTTGGTTTGGGTTGTGTTCTTATGCAGGTTGGTAAGGTGATAGCCTATGCGTCCAGACACTCAAGGTTCATGAGAAGAATTATCCCACTCATGACCTGGAGTTGGCAGCTGTGGTGTTTGCACTGAAGCTGTGGAGGCACTACTTGTATGGAGTGCATGTGGATGTGTTCACAGACCAAAGAGTCTCCAGTACGTGTTCACACAGAGGAGTTGAATCTACGTCAGCGGAGATGGTTGGAGCTGTTGAAGGACTATGACATGAATGTTCACTACCATCCAGGTAAGGCTAATGTTGTAGCTGATGCTTTGAGCAGGATGAGCATGGGAAGTACACCCACGTTGAGGATGAGAAGAAGGAGTTGGCGAAAGATGTACACAGACTGGCCAGACTGGGTGTTGGTTGACTCTACTAGTGGGGGTGTTTCAGTTCATCCTAGTTCTGAATCATCCTTGGTAGTTGAAGTCAAGCAGGGTCAGCATCTCGATCCTGTGTTGATGGAGCTGAAGGACTCAGTGTTGATAAAGATGAATGAGTCTTTCGCTTTGGGAGGTGATGGCATACTTAGGTATCAGGACAGCTGTGTGTACCAGATGTGGATGATTTGCGGACCAGGATTGTTGCAGAGGCCCATGGTTCCAGATATTCCATACATCCAGGTTCCACCAAGATGTATCATGATCTTAAGCAGATTTATTGGTGGAGATGGCAGATAAGAAGGACATTGCCATAATAGGTCTACTCAGATTATTGAGGTTCGACTTGGAAGTGGGAGGCCATTAATATGGACTTCGTGGTTGGTCTTCCGAGGACTAGGAGACACATGACTCCATATGGGTTATTGTGGACAGGATGACTAAGTCTGCCCACTTTATCCTGTGAAGTCTACTTACAGAGCCGAGGATTATGCGAGACTCTACATTGATGAGATTGTGAGATGGCATGGGATTCCTTTGTCTATCATTTCAGATAGAGGAGCTCAGTTTACTTCACATTTCTGGAGATCTTTCCAGAAGAGCTTGGGCACGCAGGTAAAGCTTAGTACTGCTTTCATCCTCAGACTGATGGGCAGGCAGAGCGCACCATTCAGACATTGGAGGACATGTTGAGAGCGTGTGTGATTGACTTCAGGGTAGCTGGGGTCAATAGGTTTTGTTATTTTAATAAAAATCTGATTTTAGATTTATTTTAAATCAGATAATGAATAATAATATTAATTAGATTACATTAATTTCAATAGCTTAAATGAAAAATCACTTTAATCATTGCTTTGCCACCTAGGTTCGAACCGCGGTTGGAGCAAGACTTTCACTTCAAGCCAATTTTCGGCCCTTCCTTTCCCCCAAATTGCACTTGCTACTTATTAAATTAAAAATTAATTACATATTTAGGTTTAGATAAACCCTTAGCCAGGAAAAAGACTATTTTACCCCTAGACCCTTGCCAAACTAGATTTCCCTTTAGTACACGAGAAAGCGTCTTTCGAGTTAAATCTTCGTATTCGAAGGCCCCTACATTGGGACCCAGACCTTTCTCAAAGCTCAACTAACTCCCCAAGATTGAGTTGTTTGTTGTAGCAAGGGTTTCGAGGCTTGTTCTACGCGCATACAATCCGTTGTTAACCCCTGGTCTAATCTAGCATTCTTGACACATTAAGCATTGCTTTATCTTATCCATTTTAAAGGGTTGTCACATTATCCCCCCTTAGGACCATTCGTCCCCGAATGACACTACTACGTATCTAGCGTTTATGTCAGTCAGATCATAACATAATCAACTATGCATAGTCAATGCAATAGCCAACAAAAATATGGAGACATAAGGAAACTTAGATTAAGAGTAGGAAGGTCTTAACCTCAAGAATTGAAAAGATTAGGGTTAGCTTGGATATCATATCGGCCTCGCCTCCCACGTAGCATTCCTCAACAAGATGATTTCTACAGAATACCTTCACTGTGGAAATCTCCTTGTTCCTGAGCCGCCTTGATCTGTCTGTCTAAGATCTCACAGGTACCTCCTCGTAGGACAAGTTCTTCATCGACCCCTGAACATTCCACAGGTAGAACGACTGTTGGATCTACCCTAGGCACTTCTTTAACATTACATGAAATACTGGTGACAGAATCTAGCTTCCGTAGGCAATGCCAACTCATGAGGCCACTTCACCCACACGCTGATATCTCTTTATGGCCAACATACCTTGGACTCAACTTCCCCTTCCTTGCCAAACCTCATCCCCCCTTCATAGCGTGATATCTTAAGATAGATCTGGTCAGCAACATCAAACTCTAGGCCATTCTATTATCTGCATATACTTCTGCCGACTCGTTAAGTATAGCCAATCTGTCCCTAATCACTCTGAACCTTTTCTAAGCCTGAAATGAATGATCTATGGACCCAAATGGATTAGACTCTCCAACCTCGAACCACCCAACTATTGAGAATCTACACCCTGCCAAACCATATAGTGCCTCAAACGGTGCCATCCCAATGCTAAACGTGATAGATATATTTATATATGAGAACTCTATTCAAAGGCAGATGGTTTCAAA
>CM040627.1:43780278-44013530 GCA_022817965.1 Solanum lycopersicoides
ACCAACATATATTCATAAGTGAAACTAATTATCATATAGTATCAACACTATGCAAGATCATCATATACATATCATGTACCATTATAAACTTATACATATATAAGAACAACCTCCTAAAGCTTCCTTCAAGGCCAACTAGTGCAAGGCCTAGGTAGAGTCCCATACCCGTACCTAGGCTAAGTCAACCCCTTAAGTCACTTTAGTTGGCTTGTACTTCATTACTTAATTTTAGTTTAGGGAACACTTGCTTTAACCGACATAGACCACAAGAGATAAGTGTGGAATACGGTGTTTTAAAACCTTACATCGATGGAAAGTGGTCTACCGGCCAAAGTAAAACAAAACATAAACGTAGCTTTTTAGGTGGATCCACTAGCTAGTCTTCCTATGGGGAAGCATAGTCCAAGAACTACGAGATAGGTATAATCCATCTACATGCCAATTGGCAATTGAGCCTCCTTTAATGGGAATCCATAGGATTAGTATCCCTCATTGGGGAGTCAACACCACATGTGGAACTATAGGGTGAATCTTCCTGTATGAAAAGTCATCACCTCCTATTGTCATGTTCACTCAGTGCTTAGCTAAGTCCCTTTTGAAATGTCTTTAATAACATTATTAATCATGTAACAACCCTAAAAATGGATAAGATAAGAAATGCTTAATGTGTCAAGAATGCCTATGATTAGACCAGGGTTCACACGGATTGATGCGCGTAGAACCAGACCTCGAAACCCTTGCTACAGCCAAGCCAACTAACTTGGGGAGTTATTTGAGCTTGTAAAGGTTGGGTCCAACCATGTAGGGCTCTCGAATACGAAGATTTACTCGAAGGAGTCTTTACCGGACTTAAAAAGGGGAAATCTTAGGTTTGAAGGGTCTAGGGGTAAAATGGTTTTTTTCCTGGCTAAGGGTAGTATCGTAATTACCCTAAATATGTAATTAATTATTTAATTAATAAGGTGGAAGGGAAATTTGGGGAGAGAGGGCCGAAATTGGGCTCTTGAAGTGAAGTCTTGCTCCACCCGGGTTCGAACCTAGGTGGAAGCAATGAATTAAAGTGATTTTTATTTAAGCTATTGAATTAATGTAATTAATTAATAATTATTATTCATTACCTGATTTAAAATAAAATAAAAATCCGATTTTTATTAAATAAACAAAACCCTATTGACTAAGTCCTAAAACTAGACTCCTAAGCCTCCTACAACTCCCACTCTCTCACGTTTATCTCTCCACTCTCACTCTCAATCTCTCTTATTCTTTCTCACTTATTTTCTCTGCCAAAATAAGATACAAAAGCAGAAAAATAAACCAAGTTCTTTACACTTGAAGAACTCACACGAAATAACAAGAAAACAAACGTTAATAGCACACTAGGCTAAGGGAGGTTGTCATTCGAGTGGAGTTGACATTGAGGAGGCTTAGACGTGTTCTTGGGTGAAGTTTTTGGGCATCAAGTCAAGGGTTTAACGTCAAAAAGGTATGGGTTTTCTTCTCTCTTGGTCCCTTTCCCAAGAGACCCCTTAAGGTTCAGATTATTCAGTCCAAAAACTAGGATTGTTCCCCTTTGCATGCCCCTGTCACTAGCTCCCAATGAATCGTAGGTTGGGTATGATTGCTGGTAGATTTAGGTGTATGTTATGTTTTCGTGATGAATATGATTATGTCTGTGTGTACTTGAAATCGTATGAAAGACAACCATGTATTCGAAATATGTGCAAGTGTGTGCGTGTGCAAGTATGTTACAGTGAATGAGGTTCTCGGGTTAAGGCTCCAAATTTATAATGTTTTGGTTGTCATTTTACGTGCATAAACCTATGTAAATCGTGATGTTCATTAAAATGAAAGTGTGGCTGATTTGAGTACAAATCTTTTGGCTAAACAAATCTATGAAAAATGCACCCCAAAAAGTGTTAAATGATCTATGAATTTCCTAAGATTTCAAGTGAAAATGTTGGTGAAAATAAGCTAAAAAATGACTAAATTTCAGCAAACTTACAAGTTTAGTTTAGGTAAATGTAGAGGAATAAATCTGGAAATTATTTGAGTGTAAAGGGATGAGGCCACCAGGATTCGAACCTGTGACCTCATCCGTGAATTTGCCTTAAAAAATGTGAAAAGTGAAATGGGGTCAAGGGGAATCGATCTTTGGTGTGCTGGCTGAAAAGTAATGTACAAGAAAATTAATAAAATAAAATGGGAGGCGTGGGTATCGAACCCACGACCTCCAGGCAGCGAGTGGAAGCAAAGGAAAAATAAAAGAAAAGGAATGTGAGGCGTGGGAATCGAACCCACGACCTCAAAGCTGTGAGGAGAGTAAAGGAGAAAGGGAAAATAAAAAGAAAAGAAAGGTGAGGCGTGGGAATCGAACCCACGACCTCAAGGCAGTGAAGGGAGTTAAGGAGAAAAATGAAGATAAAAGAATTGTGAGGCGTGGAATTGAACCCACGACCTCTAGGTAGGCTGCAAATAAAGAAAAATAAAGAGAGGCTGTGGGGGTTTGATCCCACAACCTCAAGGTCTATGCGAATTGGACAAGGAGAATTAAATTAAAAAAAATAAAAGGGGTTGTGGGGGTTCGATCCCACAACACTCGGCCAAATAAGAGGAGATTCCAAGGAGAAAAATAAAGAGGAAATGTTGATGTTGGGGCTCGATCTAGGGTCCCAATGTCATGTGAACTAAAAATAAAATCAATGAAAAATGTAAGTGTTGTCCAAGGATTCGAACTTGGGTTCCCTTGCCCAAATTCCGTATTGATACAAAGTCATACGTGAATTAAATGTTCAAGAATAATGCCGCCTACTTAGATCGAAATCGAGATCTTGGCATACATACAAGATGCATAAGTCTTGTACTACATAATCTTAGGAAGATATGAGTCACTTAACGAACTATGAATGAAGCCTCATGGCTTGTATGTATAGACCCATAAGTCTAGCATACGTTTAAAAAAGTGAACCTAAGATGTATGTAATGAAATGATGTAACCCTAGAAGGGTTAAGTACGAGTGTAAAACACACTAAATGGCCAAGTGCATTGGCATACGATGAAATGATTATTATGTAATAAAATGATGAAACCCTAGAAGGGTTAAGTAAGAGTGTGAAACACACAAATGGCCAAGTGCATTGGCATATGATGAAATGAACATTCACGTAAAAAGGGGTGAGTAATTATGAAGAGAAAATGTGCTAATGTTAATGAATGTGGTGACAACATGATATGAGGCTAATGTAAAAGATGAGAACAATCTCAAATGAGCCTAAGTAAATGTTACCAAAACGTACTCACCTATGAGAGTGTAAAGTTAATGAAGAGACCAGTCTCTATGAACACTCTAATGAAAGTATTGAGATTAACACTCTTAATACTAATGATGAATGAGAAATCATCTATTGAGCTATGATGTCCTCATACTAGAAGCCAGCTTCCATGACGTATGAGTTGAATGTAATGGAACTTTATACTAAGCACCAATAGACTAGCTATGAGCGGTGATGCCTTCTTTCGGGAAGGGCGGAGGTTCACGTAACTCTCATGAGATGAGACTGTCGGCATGCCGGGTATGGGTCTCCTTATATCTCCTAGTCTTCGAACCTATACTGCCAATATAGGGATCTGGCGGGGTTAAATTCCCATGTACGCTAGCATGTTTTGGGTCACTTGGCCGGTGATTCCACCTCTTTTTGGTGTGGGGAGACACTGGATTTCATGATGCTCACATGATCTATGTCGGTTAAAGTTAAAGTTAATGAATGAATGAGGCCAGCCTCAAATGATGCACATAATGAAATAAAAGATACCAAAGGTGTTAGGATAGGATAATCAAGAGGTGAGCTAGACTCAGTAATGACACTAGGTTATTCTTGATCATTGCACAGCAAACCCGATGAAAGTCTTAAACTACATCCTAGGTATAGCTGGTGTTCACACTAGCCTATGAATGAAATGAAATGAAGCGAACTCTGTGTTTGCTAATGAAGACTCCCTAGTTGAGGTCCCATATGTTGAGCCCTCATTTTGGAAATTCTTAATGTCAAGTCCATGATTCCAAGGTCTCATGGCATATGAATGAATGTTATAAAAGATGTTATGTGCTATATGCAATATGATATGTGCTATGTGTAAGATGTTATGTGCTGTGTGCAATATATTAAGTCTGATGATGCATGTTACTCTCATGGCATGACTTTCCTAATCCAAATTTGGAAAGCTCACTGACTTTCCTAATCCAAATTTGGAAAGCTCACTGACTTTCCTAATCCAAATTTGGAAAGTTCACTAACTTTCCTAATCCCGATTTGGCAAGTCAACTGACTTGACTTTCCATAATCATGTTGTTAGGAAAGAGCTATTCTTACTCATGCATGTCCTTGGTGTGTGCTTGCATATACCCATACTTAGTACAAGTTTGTACTAATCCCATACAACTATATATTTTTAGGTGTAGGCACAGGTGGACGCTAGAGCTTACAGGTTGACGTTGCCGCTATCCGGACGTGGAGCTTTCATCCGGACTTGGTAGGCCCTCATGCTTTTGAGGATGTCTACTGTTATTATCTAGCTTAGATGTAGGATTTAGCTAGTGGAGCATGTTCCACTAGTGTTTCTTTCCACATTCATTTCAGACTTTGTATTGGTGTCGTTTTGGCAAAAATACGTTTAATGCAATTATGAACTGTTTCTTTCATTTGATTATCTCTATATTAGATGGTTGATTTGTGAACGCACCATGATGTTAAGTTTAAAATGTTTAGCATAAAATAAGAAAACAAAAAGTTCAAATTTTCCACTAAAATCAACCTAGATGAAGTAAGAATGACGTATGTAGGCTTGTCTGCGACCTCTGAGAGGTAAACGACGCCGGTCTCATCTAGGGTCTAGATTCTGGTCGTGACAAAGTTGGTATCAGAGCACTAGGTTAAATTCTGAGAATAATGAGTTCACATCAACCACATTGAGTAGTTTCTAAGTCATGGTAGTGAAGTGCACCACTATCCTGAATTAGAGACTGCATGATGCGTAGGAACATTTCCCTTCTTCTAATCTTATCGTGCTTTTCCTAATGTCTAATTTCTTGGTGTTATGAGCGTGTCTAACATAAATCTTTGTTGTTTTCAGAGAATGAATACTAGGAGAATCATTGGTCAGAGGATAGGAGGTGCAGCTACTGGGGGCAATCAGGTTCCACCCCAGGCTCCAGCTGAAGGAGTGGCTATGCCGGTTAACCCAGCTGGGTTGACTGATGCGGAGGTGCGGGCATCTCTGGCCCAGATGGTACAGGCCATCACTATGCAGGCCCAGGCTATGACTGCCCAGGTCAACCGTCAGGATGTTCATAGGGAGAACCCACCGGTTCGTTGCATGGATGACAGGTTGAGAGACTTCACGAGGATGAATCCTCCTATTTTCACAGGGTCTAAGACTTCAGAGGACCCCAGGAGTTTGTGGATGAGGCATAAGATTTTGGTGGCTATGGGGGCCACAGATATTGAGAAGGCTGAGCTGGCTTCCTATCAGCTCAAGGATGTTGCACAGACTTGGTGCAAGATGTGGCAGGATAGCCGAGCTTTGGGCGGAGTTCCGGTCACTTGGGAGCTGTTTAAGACAGCCTTCCTGGAGAGATTCTTTCCCAGGGAGATGAGGGAGGCAAAGGTTGAGGAGTTTATCAACCTTAAGCAGGGATCAATGACAGTCAGGGAGTATTCCCTGAAGTTTGTTAAACTATCCAGGTATGCTACTTTCCTTAGTATCTAACAGCAAGGATGAGATGAGTACTGAAGTTTGTTAAATTATCCAGGTATGCTACTTCCCTTGTATCTAACAGCAGGGATGAGATGAGCAGGTTCCTCACAGGAATCAACGGAGATCTGGAGGAGGAGTGTCGGTCTGCGATGCTCCATGATAACATGGACCTCTCCAGGTTGATGGTGCATGTCCAGCAGGTAGAGGACAACCGCAAAAAGAGGGGTATTTGTGATGCTAGGAGGCCTAAGCCTCAAGATCAGGCAGGTCCCATCCATGGAGGCCACAGAAACAATTTTGGCGTCCGTGAGCAGCCCAGGTTCAAGAAGGGGCAATAGAGTTCTGGGAACTCTAATTCTCAGAGGAGTACAACACCTAGAGGAGGCAGACCTGAGCCCAAGAAGGGCAATGGAGGTGAGATGCAGCATCCCAAAAAGAACTGTGCTAAGCGTGGCCGTGCTCACAGTGGAGAGTGTAGACAGGGCACTAATGCCTGCTTCGGTTGCGGTAATAGTGGGCACATGGTTAGAGACTGCCCACAGAACAGAGGTCAGGCTGGAGGTAATGTTCAGCCTAGGCCTAATCCACAGGGTGCAGCAGCAGCCAGCCTCCTAAGAGGAACATTCTATGCCCTGAAGGGCAGGGAGGAGCAGGAGAAGTCCGCTGATGTGGTCACAGGTATGCTGCAAGTATTCTCAACTTCTGTTTATGCTTTACTTGATCCAGGGTCTACGCTTTCCTTTGTAACTCCTTTGCTTGCTCTCACTTTTGAGATATTGCCTGAAGTTCTGCATGATCCTATAGTGGTTAGTACACCTTTAAGAAAATGTAAGAACTGATAGAGTATACAAGGATTGCCCAATAGTTGTAAGTGGTAAGACTATGTGTGCAGACTTGGTTGAGTTACCCATGCATGATTTTGATGTTATTCTTGGCATGGACTGGCTTCACAGTTGTTATGCTTGTTTGGATTGTCGTAGTAGAGTGGTGAGATTTGTTTCCCTAATGAAGAGGAGCTAGTCTGGGAGGGGTACAACTCGAGTCGTCCTAATCCCTTGATTTCGAACCTTAAGGCCAATAAAATGATGTCCAAGGGGTTATTGTGTCATCTTGTGAGTGTTAATGATTTAGATCATGACATTCCTTCCATAGACTCAGTGCCTGTAGTGAATGAGTTCCTAGATGTATTTCCTGATGATTTGCCTGGAGTCCCTCCCCCTCGAGAGATTGACTTTGGTATCGACTTAGAACCCGATACTAAACCAATTTCAATTCCTCCCTACAGGATGGCTACAGCTGAACTCAAGGAGTTGAAGCTGCAGTTAAAAGATCTCACTGATAAGGGTTTCATTCAGCCGAGCATATCCCCTTGGGGCGCTCCAGTGTTGTTTGTTAAAAAGAAGGATGGAACCCTTATAATGTGTATCGATTATCGGTTGCTCAACAAAGTCACTATAAAGAATAAGTATCCACTTCCCAGAATAGATGATTTGTTCGATCAGCTCCAAGGGTCTAGTTTCTTCTCTAAGATTGATCTTCGTTCAGGGTATCATCAGCTTAGGGTTAGGGATGGAGATATCCCAAAGACAACCTTTCGTACCCGTTATGGTCATTATGAGTTCTTAGTCATGTCATTTGGTCTCACTAATGCACCAGCTGCATTTATGGACCTCATGAACCGAGTCTTCCGTGAATACCTTGATTCTTTCATCATAGTATTCATTGATGACATCCTCATCTACTCTAGGACCAAGGAAGAGCATGAACAACATTTGAGACTAACCTTGCAGGTACTTAGACAACATCAGCTGTATGCCAAATTCAGCAAGTGTGAATTCTGGCTTAGATCAGTGACCTTCCTGGGTCATGTTGTGTCCGATCAGGGCGTGGAGGTGGATCCCAGGAAGACTGAGGCTGTGAAGAACTGGCCAAAGCCTCTTACTCCCACTGACATCCGTAGCTTTCTGGGATTGGCTGGTTACTACCGCAGGTTAGTGGAGGGCTTTTCCTCCATTGCTGCCACACTGACAGCTTTGACTAAGAAGAAAGCCAAGTTTGAATAGACGGAGACTTGTGAGAAGAGTTTCCAGGAGCTCAAGGACAGACTCACTTCAGCCCCGGTGCTTACTTTGCCTAAGTGTGGTGAGAATTACACTGTTTATTCTGATGCATCTAGGGTTGGTTTGGGTTGTGTTCTTATGCAGGTTGGTAAGGTGATAGCCTATGCGTCCAGACAACTCAAGGTTCATGAGAAGAATTATCCCACTCATGACCTGGAGTTGGCAGCTGTGGTGTTTGCACTGAAGCTGTGGAGGCACTACTTGTATGGAGTGCATGTGGATGTGTTCACAGACCACAAGAGTCTCCAGTACGTGTTCACACAGAGGGAGTTGAATCTACGTCAGCGGAGATGGTTGGAGCTGTTGAAGGACTATGACATGAATGTTCACTACCATCCAGGTAAGGCTAATGTTGTAGCTGATGCTTTGAGCAGGATGAGCATGGGAAGTACAACCCACGTTGAGGATGAGAAGAAGGAGTTGGGAAAGATGTACACAGACTGGCCAGACTGGGTGTGCGATTGGTTGACTCTACTAGTGGGGGTGTTTCAGTTCATCCTAGTTCTGAATCATCCTTGGTAGTTGAAGTCAAGCAGGGTCAGCATCTCGATCCTGTGTTGATGGAGCTGAAGGACTCAGTGTTGATAAAGATGAATGAGTCTTTCGCTTTGGGAGGTGATGGCATACTTAGGTATCAGGACAGGCTGTGTGTACCAGATGTGGATGATTTGCGGACCAGGATTGTTGCAGAGGCCCATGGTTCCAGATATTCCATACATCCAGGTTCCACCAAGATGTATCATGATCTTAAGCAGATTTATTGGTGGGATGGCATGAAGAAGGACATTGCAGAATATGTGGCCAAGTGTCCTAATTGTCAGCAGGTTAAGGCAGAACATCTTAAGCCTGGCGGTCTTACTCAGATTATTGAGGTTCCGACTTGGAAGTGGGAGGCCATTAATATGGACTTCGTGGTTGGTCTTCCGAGGACTAGGAGACAACATGACTCCATATGGGTTATTGTGGACAGGATGACTAAGTCTGCCCACTTTATCCCTGTGAAGTCTACTTACAGAGCCGAGGATTATGCGAGACTCTACATTGATGAGATTGTGAGATGGCATGGGATTCCTTTGTCTATCATTTCAGATAGAGGAGCTCAGTTTACTTCACATTTCTGGAGATCTTTCCAGAAGAGCTTGGGCACGCAGGTAAAGCTTAGTACTGCCTTTCATCCTCAGACTGATGGGCAGGCAGAGCGCACCATTCAGACATTGGAGGACATGTTGAGAGCGTGTGTGATTGACTTCAGGGGTAGCTGGGATGACCATCTGCCTTTGATAGAGTTCTCGTATAATAATAGCTATCACTCCAGCATTGGGATGGCACCGTTTGAGGCACTGTATGGTAGGAGGTGTAGATCTCCAGTTGGGTGGTTCGAGGTTGGAGAGTCATCCATTTTGGTCCAGAGATCATTCATGAGGCCTTAGAAAGGTCAGAGTGATTAGGGACAGGTTGGCTACTGCTTACAGTCGGCAGAAGTCATATGCAGATAACAGAAAATGACCCTTAGAGTTTGATGTTGGTGACCAGGTCTATCTGAAGATATCACCTATGAAGGGGTATGAGGTTTGGCAGGAAGGGGAAGTTGAGTCAGGTATGTTGGGCCATACGAGATCCTACAGCGTGTGGGTGAGGTGGCCTATGAGTTGGCATTTCCTGCGGAGCTAGCTTCTGTCCATCCAGTCTTTCATGTATCCATGTTAAAGAAGTGCCTAGGTGATCCAGCATCGATTCTACCTGTGGAAGGTTTGGGGTCGATGAAGACTTGTCCTACGAGGAGGTACCTGTGAGATCTTAGACAGACAGATCAAGCGGCTGAGGAACAAGGAGATTGCCACAGTGAAGGTATTGTGGAGAAATCATCTTGTTGAGGGTGCTACGTGGGAGGCGAGGCCGATATGAGATCCCGCTACCCTCATCTTTTCAGCTCTTGAGGTTAGACTTCCTACTCTTAAGTCTAAGTTTCCTTATCTCCCATATTTTTGTTGCTATTGCTTGACTGTGCATAGTGATTATGTTATGATCTGACTGGCATTACGCTAGATAGTAGTAGTGTCATTCGGGACGAATGTTCCTAAGGGGGGATAATGTAACAACCCTAAAAATGATAAGATAAGAAATGCTTAATGTGTCAAGAATGCCTATGATTAGACCAGGGTTCACACGGATTGATGCGCGTAGAACCAGACCTCGAAACCCTTGCTACAGCCAAGCCAACTAACTTGGGGAGTTAGTTGAGCTTGGAAAGGTTGGGTTCCAACCATGTAGGGCTCTCGAATACGAAGATTTACTCGAAGGACTTTACCGGACTAAAAAGGGGAAATCTTAGGTTTGAGGGTCTAGGGGTAAAATGTCTTTTTCCTGGCTAAGGGTTGTATCATAATTACCCTAAATATGTAATTAATTATTTAATTAATAAGGTAGAAGTGCAATTTGGGGAGAGAGGGCCAAAATTGGGCTCTTGAAGTGAAGTCTTGCTCCACCCGGGTTCGAACATAGGTGGAAGCAATGAATTAAAGTCATTTTCATTTAAGCTATTGAATTAATGTAATTAATTAATAATTATTATTCATTAGCTGATTTAAAATAAATTAAAAATTAGATTTTTTTTAAATAAACAAAACCCTATTGACTAAGTCCTAAAACTAGACTCCTAAGCCTCCTACAACTCCCACTCTCTCACGTTTATCTCTCCACTCTCACGCTCAATCTCTCTTATTCTTTATCACTTATTTTCTCTGCCAAAATAAGATACAAAAGAAGAAAAATAAACCAAGTCCTTCACACTTGAAGAACTCACACGAAATCAAAAGAAAATAAACGTTAATCGTACACTAGGCTAACGGAGGTTGTCATTCGAGTGGAGTTGACTTTGAGGAGGCTTAGACGTGTTCTTGGGTGAAGTTTTGGGAAGAAAGTCAAGGGTTTAACGTCAAAAAGGTATGGGTTTTCTTCTCTCTTGGTCCCTTTCCAAAGAGACCCCTTAAGGTTCAAATTATTCAGTCCGAAAAACTAGGATTGTTCACCCTTTGCATGCCCCTGTCACTAGCTCCCAATGAATCGTAGGTTGGGTATGATTGCTGGTAGATTTAGGTGTATGTTATGTTTTCGTGATGAATAATATTATGTTTGTGTACTTTAAATCGTATGAAAGACAACCATGTATTCAAAATTATGTGCAAGTGTGTGCGTGTGCAAGTATGTTACAGTGAACGAGGTTCTCGGGTTAAGGCTCCAAATTTGATAATGTTTTGGTTGTCATTTTACGTGCATAAACCTATGTAAATCGTGATGTTCATTAAAATGAAAGTGTGGCTGATTTGAGTACGAATCTTTTGGCTAAACGAATCTATGAAAAATGCACCCCCAAAAGTGTTAAATGATCTATGAATCCCTAAGATTTCAAGTGAAAATGTTGGTGAAAATAAGCTTAAAAAATGACTAAATTTCCCGCAAACTTACAAGTTTAGTTTAGTCTAAATGAAGAGGAATAAATCTGGGAATTATTTGAGTGTAAAGGGATGAGGCCACCAGGATTCGAACCTGTGACCTCATTCGTGAATTTGCCTTAAAAACGTGAAAAGGAAAATGGGGTCAAGGGGGATCGATCTTGGGTGTGCTGACTGAAAAGTAATGTACAAGAAAATTAATAAAATAAAATGGGAGGCGTTGGTATCGAACCCACGACCTCCAGGCAGCGAGGGGAAGCAAAGGAAAAATAAAAGAAAAGGAATGTAAGGCGTGGGAATCGAACTCACGACCTCAAAGCTATGAAGGAGAGTAAAGGAGAAAGGGAAAATAAAAAGAAAAGAAACTTGAGGCATGGGAATCGAAACCACGACCTCAAGGCAGTGAATCCAGTTAAGGAGAAAAAATGAAGATAAAAGAATTGTGAGGCGTGGGAATTGAACCCACGACCTCTAGGTAGGCTGCAAAATAAAAGAAAAATAAAGAGAGGTTGTGGGGGTTTGGTCCCACAACTTCAAGGTCTATGCAAATTGGACAAGGAGAATCAAAAAAATAAAAAAATAAAAAGGGGTTGTGGGGGTTCGATCCCACAACACCTCGGCCAAATAAGAGGAGATTCCAAGGAGAAAAATAAAGAGGAAATGTTGATGTTGGGGCTCGATCTAGGGTCCCAATATCATGTGAACTAAAAATAAAATCAATGAAAAATCTAAGTGTTGTCCAAGGGATTCGAACTTGGGTTCCCTTGCCCAAATTCCGTATTGATACAAAAGTCATACGTAAATTAAATGTTCAAGAATAATGCCGCCTACTTAGATCGAAATTGAGTTCTTGGCATACATACAAGATGCATAAGTCTTGTACTACATAATCTTAGAAAGATATCAGTCACTTAACGAACTATGAATGAAGCCTCATGGCTTGTATATATAGACCCATAAGTCTAGCATACGTTTAAAAGAAGTGAACCTAAGATGTATGTAATGAAATGATGTAACCCTAGAAGGGTTAAGTACGAGTGTAAAACACACTAAATGGCCAAGTGCATTGGCATACGATGAAATGATTAATATGTAATAAAATGATGAAACCCTAGAAGGGTTAAGTAAGAGTGTGGAACACACAAATGGCAAAGTGCATTGGCATATGATGAAATGAACATTCATGTAAAAAGGGGTGAGTAATTATGAAGAGCAAATGTGCTAATGTTAATGAATGTGGTGACAACATGATATGAGGCTAATGTAAAAGATGAGAACAATCTCAATTGAGCTTAAGTAAATGTTACCAAAATGTACTCACCTATGAGAGTGTAAAGTTAATGAAGAGACCAGTCTCTATGAACACTCTAATGAAAGTATTGAGATTAACACACTTAATACTAATGATGAGATGAGAAATCATCTATTTAGCTATGATGTCCTCATACTAGAAGCCAGCTTCCATGACGTATGAGTTGAATGTAATGGAACTTTATACTAAGCACCAATAAACTAGCTATGAGCGGTGATGCCTTCTTTCGGGAAGGGTGGAGGTTCACGTAACTCTCATGAGATGAGGCTGTCTGGAATGCCGAGTATGTAATGAAGAGGAGCTAGCAGGGAGGGGTAAAACTCGAGTCGTCCTAATCCCTTGATTTCGAACCTTTAGGCCAATAAAATGATGTCCAAGGGGTTATTGTGTCATCTTGTGAGTGTTAATGATTTATATCATGACATTCCTTCCACAGACTCAATGTCTGTAGTGAATGAGCTCCTAGATGTATTTCCTGATGATTTGCCTGGAGTCCCTCCCCCTCGAGAGATTGACTTTGGTATCGACTTACAACCCGATACTAAACCAATTTCAATTCCTTCCTACAGGATGGATTTAGCAGAACTCAAAGAGTTGAAGCTGCAGTTAAAAGATCTCACTGATAAGGGTTTAATTCAGCCGAGCATATCCCCTTGGGGCGCTCCAGTGTTGTTTGTGAAAAAGAAGGATGGAACCCTTAGAATGTGTATCGATTATCGGGAGCTCAACAAAGTCACTATAAAGAATAAGTATCAAATTCCCAGAATATATGTTTGTTCGATCATCTCCAAGGGTCTAGTTTCTTCTCTAAGATTGATCTTCGTTCAGGGTATCATCAGCTTAGGGTTAGGGAGGAGATATCCCAAAAGACAGCCTTTCGTACCCGTTATGGTCATTATAAGTTCTTTGTCATGTCATTTGGTCTCATTAATGCATCAGCTACATTTATGGACCTCATGAACCGAGTCTTCCGTGAATACCTTGATTCTTTCGTAAAAGTATTCATTGATAACATCCTCATCTACTCTAGGACCAAGGAAGAGTATGAACATCATTTGAGACTAACCTTGCAGGTACTTAGACAACATCCGATGTATTCCAAATTCAGCAAATGTGAATTCTGGCTTAGAAAAGTGACCTTCCTGGGTCATGTTGTGTCCGATCAGGGCGTGGAGGTGGATCCCAGGAAGACTGAGGCTGTGAAGAACTTGCCAAAGCCTCTCATTCCCACTGACATCCGTAATTCTGGGATTGGCTGGTTACTACCGCAGGTTCGTGGAGGGCTTTTCTTCCATTGCTGCCCCACTGACAGCTTTGACTAAGAAGAAAGCCAAGTTTGAATGGACGGAGACTTGTGAGAAGAGTTTCCAGGAGCTTAAGGACAGACTCACTTCAGCCCCGATGCTTACTTTGCCTAAGTGTGGTGAGAATTACGCTTTTCACTATGATGTATCTAGGGTTGGTTTGGGTTGTGTTCTTATGCAGGTTTGTAAGGTGATAGCCTATGCGTCCAGATAGCTCAAGGTTCATGAGAAGAATTATCCCACTCATGACCTGGAGTTGGCAGCTGTGGTGTTTGCACTGAATTTGTGGAGGTACTACTTGTATAGAGTGCATGTGGATGTGTTCACAGACCACAAGAGTCTCCAGTACGTGTTCACACAGAGGGAGTTGAATCTACGTCAGCGGAGATGGTTGGAGCTGTTGAAGGACTATGACATGAATGTTCACTACCATACAGGTAAGGCTAATGTGGTAGTTGATGCTTTGAGCAGGATAAGCATGGGAAGTACAGCCCACGTTGAGGATGAGAAGAAGGAGTTAGCGAAAGATGTACACAGACTGGCCATACTGAGTGTGCGATTGGTTGACTCTACTAGTGGGGGTGTTTTAGTTCATCCTAGTTCTGAATCATCCTTGGTAGTTGAAGTCAAGCAGGTTCAGCATCTCGATCCTGTGTTGATGGAGCTGAAGGACTCAGTGTTGATAAAGATGAATGAGTCTTTCGCTTTGGGAGGTGATGGCATACTTAGGTAGTAGGACAGGCTGTGTGTACCAGATGTGGATGATTTGCGGACCAGGATTGTTGTAGAGGCCCATGGTTCTAGATATTCCATACATCCAGGTTCCACCAAGATGTATCATGATCTTTAGCAGATTTATTGGTGGGATGGCATGAAGAAGGACATTGCAGAATATGTGGCTAAGTGTCCTAATTGTCAGCAGGTTAAGGCAGATATTCTTAAGCCTGGCGGTCTTACTCAGATTATTGAGGTTCTGACTTGGAAGTAGGAGGCCATTAATATGGACTTCGTGGTTGGTCTTCCGAGGACTAGGAGACAGCATGACTCCATATGGTTATTGTGGACAGGATGACTAAGTCTGCCCACTTTATCCCTGTGAAGTCTACTTACAGAGCCGAGGATTATGCGAGACTCTACATTGATGAGATTGTGAGATGGCATGGGATTTCTTTGTCTATCATTTCAGATAGAGGAGCTGAGTTTACTTCACATTTCTGGAGATCTTTCCAGAAGAGCTTGGGCACGCAGGTAAAGCTTAGTACTGCATTTCATCCTCAGACTAATGGGCAGGAAGAGCGCACCATTCAGACATTGGAGGACATGTTGAGAGCGTGTGTGATTGACTTCAGGGGTAGCTGGGATGACCATCTGCCTTTGATAGAGTTCTCGTATAATAATATCTATCACTTTAGCATTGGGATGGCACCGTTTGAGGCACTATATGGTTGGAGGTGTAGATCTCCAGTTGGGTGGTTCGAGGTTGGAGAGTCATCCATTTTGGGTCCATAGATCATTCATGAGGCCTTAGAAAAGGTCAGAGTGATTAGGGACAGGTTGGCTACTACTTACAGTCGGCAGAAGTCATATGCAGATAACAGAAAATGGCCCTGAGAGTTTGATGTTGCTGACCAGATCTATCTGAAGATATCAGCTATGAAGGGGGTGATGAGGTTTGGCAGGAAGGGGAAGTTGAGTCCAAGGTATGTTGGGCCATAAGAGATCCTACAGTGTGTGGGTGAAGTGGCCTATGAGTTGGCATTGCCTGCGGATCTAGCTTCTGTCCATCCAGTCTTTCATGTGTCCATGCTAAAGAAGTGCCTAGGTGATCCAGCATCGATTCTACCTGTGGAATGTTTGGGGGTCGATGAAGACTTGTCCTACGAGGAGGTACCTGTGGAGATCTTAGACAGACAGATCAAGCGGCTGAGGAACAAGAAGATTGCCACAGTGAAGGTATTATGTAGAAATCATCTTGTTGAGGTTGTTACGTGGGAGGCGGAGGCCGATATGATATCCCTCTACCCTCACCTTTTCAATTCTTGAGGTTAGACTTCCTACTCTTAAGTCTAAGTTTCCTTATCTCCCCATATTTTTGTTGTTATTGCTTGACTATGCATAGTGATTATGTTATGATCTGACTGGCATTACGCTAGATAGTAGTAGTGTCATTCGGGACGAATGTTCCTAAGGGGGGATAATGTGACAACCCTTAAAATGGATAAGATAAGAAATGCTTAATGTGTCAAGAATGCCTATGATTAGACCAGGGTTCACACGGATTGATGCGCGTTGAACCAGACCTCGAAACCCTTGCTACATCCAATACAACTAACTTGGGGAGTTAGTTGAGCTTGAAAAGGTCGGGTTCAACCATTTAGGGCTTCGAATATGAAGATTTACTCGAAGGACTCTTTACCGGACATAAAAAGGGGAAATCTTAGGTTTGAAAGGTCTAGGGGTAAAATGGTCTTTTTCCTGGCTAAGGATAGTATCGTTATTACCCTAAATATGTAATTAATTATTTAATTAATAAGGTGGAAGTGCAATTTGGGGAGAGAGGGCCGAAATTGGGCTCTTGAAGTGAAGTCTTGCTCCACCCGGGTTCAAACCTAGGTGGAAGCAATGAATTAAAGTGATTTTTATTTAAGTTATTGAATTAATGTAATTAATTAATAATTATTATTCATTAGCTGATTTAAAATTAATTAAAAATCAGATTTTTATTAAATAAACAAAACCCTATTGACTAAGTCCTAAAACTAGACTCCTAAGCCTCCTACAACTCCCACTCTCTCACGTTTATCTCTCCACTCTCACGGTCAATCTCTCTTATTCATTCTCACTTATTTTCTCTGCCAAAATAAGATACAAAAGCAGAAAAATAAACCAAGTTCTTCACACTTGAAGAACTCACACGAGATCACAAGAAAACAAACGTTAATCGCACACTAGGCTAACGGAGGTTGTCATTCGAGTGGAGTTGACTTTGAGGAGGCTTAGACGTGTTCTTGGGTGAAGTTTTTGGGCATAAAGTCAAGGGTTTAACGTGAAAAAGGTATGAGTTTTCTTCTCTCTTGGTCCCTTTCCAAAGAGACCCCTTAAGGTTCAAATTATTCAGTCCGAAAAACTAGGATTGTTCCCCATTTGCATGCCCCTGTCACTAGCTCCCAATGAATCGTAGGTTGGGTATGATTGCTGGTAGATTTAGGTGTATGTTATGTTTTCGTGATGAATATGATTATGTTTGTGTACTTTAAATCATATGAAAGACAACCATGTATTCGAAATTATGTGCAAGTGTGTGCGTGTGCAAGTATGTTACAGTGAATGAGGTTCTCGGGTTAAGGCTCCAAATTTGATAATGTTTTGGTTGTCATTTTACGTGCATAAACCTATGTAAATCATGATGTTCATTAAAGTGAAAGTGTGGCTTATTTGAGTACGAATCTTTTGGCTAAACGAATCTATGAAAAATGCACCCCCAAAAGTGTTAAATGATCTATGAATTTCCCTAAGATTTCAAGTGAAAATGTTGGTGAAAATAAGCTAAAAAAATGACTAAATTTCCAGCAAACTTACAAGTTTAGTTTAGGCTAAATGTAGAGGAATAAATCTGAAAATTATTTGAGTGTAAAAAGATGAGGCCACAGGATTCGAACCTGTGACCTCATCCGTGAATTTGCCTTAAAAACCTGAAAAGGGAAATGGAGTCAAGGGGAATCGATCTTGGGTGTGCTGGCTGAAAAGTAAGGTACAAGAAAATCAATAAAATAAAATGGGAGGCGTGGGTATCGAACCCACGACCTCCAGGCAGCTAGGGGAAGCAAAGGAAAAATAAAAGAAAAGGAATGTAAGGCGTGGGAATTGAACTCACGACCTCAAAGCTGTGAAGGAGAGTAAACGAGAAAGGGAAAATAAAAAGAAAAGAAAGGTGAGGCGTGGGAATCGAACCCACGACCTCAAGGCCGTGAAGGGATTTAAGGAGAAAAAATGAAGAGAAAAGAATTGTGAGGCGTGGGAATTGAACCCACGACCTCTAGGTAGGATGCAAAATAAAAGAAAAATAAAGAGAGGCTGTGGGGGTATGATCCCACAACCTCAAGGTCTATGCGAATTGGACAAGGAGAATTAAATTAAAAAAATAAATAAAAAGGGGTTGTGGGGGTTCGATCCCACAACCCCTCGACCAAATAAGAGGAGATTCCAAGGAGAAAAATAAAGAGAAAATGTTGATGTTGGGGCTCGATCTAGGGTCCCAATGTCATGTGAACTAAAAATAAAATCAATGAACAATCTAAGTGTTGTCCAAGGGATTCGAACTTGGGTTCCCTTGCCCAAATTCCTTATTGATACAAAAGTCATACGTTAATTAAATGTTCAAGAATAATGCCGCCTACTTAGATCGAGATCGAGTTCTTGGCATACATACCAGATGCATAAGTCTTGTACTACATAATCTTAGGAAGATATCAGTCACTTAACGAACTATGAATGAAGCCTCATGGCTTGTATGTATAGACCCATAAGTCTAGCATACGTTTCCTTATCTCCCCATATTTTTGTTGTTATTGCTTGACTATGCATAGTGATTATGTTATGATCTGACTGGCATTACGCTAGATAGTAGTAGTGTTATTCGGGGACGAATGTTCCTAAGGGCGGGATAATGTGACAACCCTTAAAATGGATAAGATAAGAAATGCTTAATGTGTCAAGAATGCCTATGATTAGACCAGGGTTCACACGGATTGATGCGCGTTGAACCAGACCTCGAAACCCTTGCTACATCCAATACAACTAACTTGGGGAGTTAGTTGAGCTTGAAAAGGTCGGGTTCAACCATTTAGGGCTTTCGAATATGAAGATTTACTCGAAGGACTCTTTACCGGACATAAAAAGGGGAAATCTTAGGTTTGAAAGGTCTAGGGGTAAAATGGTCTTTTTCCTGGCTAAGGATAGTATCGTTATTACCCTAAATATGTAATTAATTATTTAATTAATAAGGTGGAAGTGCAATTTGGGGAGAGAGGGCCGAAATTGGGCTCTTGAAGTGAAGTCTTGCTCCACCCGGGTTCAAACCTAGGTGGAAGCAATGAATTAAAGTGATTTTTATTTAAGCTATTGAATTAATGTAATTAATTAATAATTATTATTCATTAGCTGATTTAAAATAAATTAAAAATTAGATTTTTTTTAAATAAACAAAACCCTATTGACTAAGTCCTAAAACTAGACTCCTAAGCCTCCTACAACTCCCACTCTCTCACGTTTATCTCTCCACTCTCACGCTCAATCTCTCTTATTCTTCTCACTTATTTCTCTGCCAAAATAAGATACAAAAGCAGAAAAATAAACCAAGTTCTTCACACTTGAAGAACTCACACGAATCACAAGAAAACAAACGTTAATCGCACACTAGGCTAACAGAGGTTGTCATTCGAGTGGAGTTGACTTTGAGGAGGCTTAGACGTGTTCTTGGGTGAAGTTTTTGGGCATAAAGTCAAGGGTTTAACGTCAAAAAGGTATGGTTTTCTTCTCTCTTGGTCCCTTTCCAAAGAGACCCCTTAAGGTTCAAATTATTCAGTCCGAAAAACTAGGATTGTTCCCCTTTGCATGCCCCTGTCACTAGCTCCCAATGAATCGTAGGTTGGGTATGATTGCTGGTAGATTTAGGTGTATGTTATGTTTTCGTGATGAATATGATTATGTTTGTGTACTTTAAATCGTATGAAAGACAACCATGTATTCGAAATTATGTGCAAGTGTGTGCGTGTGCAAGTATGTTACAGTGAATGAGGTTCTCGGGTTAAGGCTCCAAATTTGATAATGTTTTGGTTGTCATTTTACGTGCATAAACCTATGTAAATCGTGATGTTCATTAAAATGAAAGTGTGGCTGATTTGAGTACGAATCTTTTCGCTTAACGAATCTATGAAAAATGCACCCCCAAAAGTGTTAAATGATCTATGAATTTCCCTAGGATTTCAAGTGAAAATGTTGGTGAAAATAAGCTAAAAAAATGACTAAATTTCCAGCAAACTTTCAAGTTTAGTTTAGGCTAAATGTAGAGGAATAAATCTGGAAATTATTTGAGTGTAAAGGGATGAGGCCACCAGGATTCGAACCTGTGAACTCATCCGTGAATTTGCCTTAAAAATGTGAAAAGGGAAATGGAGTCAAGGGGAATCGATCTTGGGTGTGCTGGCTGAAAAGTAATGTACAAGAAATTAATAAAATAAAATGGGAGGCGTGGGTATCGAACCCACGACCTCCAGGCAGCGAGGGGAAGCAAAGGAAAAATAAAAGAAAAGAATGTAAGGCGTGGGAATCGAACCACGACCTCAAAGTTGTGAAGGAGAGTAAAGGAGAAAGGGAAATAAAAAGAAAAGAAAGGTGAGGCGTGGGAATCGAACCCACGACCTCAAGGCAGTGAAGGGAGTTAAGGAGAAAAAATGAAGATAAAAGAATTGTGAGGCGTGGGAATTGAACCCACGACCTCTAGGTAGGCTGCAAAATAAAAGAAAAATAAAGAGAGGCTGTGGGGGTTTGATCCCACAACCTCAAGGTCTATGCGAATTGGACAAGCAGAATTAAATTAAAAAAATAAATAAAAAGGGGTTGTGGGGGGTCGATCCCACAACCCTCGGCCAAATAAGAGGAGATTCCAAGGAGAAAAATAAAGAGGAAATGTTGATGTTGGGGCTCGTTCTAGGGTCCCAATGTCATGTGAACTAAAAATAAAATCAATGAAAAATATAAGTGTTGTCCAAGGGATTCGAACTTGGGTTCCCTTGCCCAAATTCCGTATTGATACATAAGTCATACGTAAATTAAATGTTCAAGAATAATGCCGCCTACTTAGATCAAAATCGAGTTCTTTGCATACAAACAAGATGCATAAGTCTTGTACTACATAATCTTAGGAAGATATCAGTCACTTAACGAACTATGAATGAAGCCTCATGGCTTGTATGTATAGACCCATAAGTCTAGCATACGTTTAAAAGAAGTGAACCTAAGATGTATGTAATGAAATGATGTAACCCTAGAAGGGTTAAGTACGAGTGTAAAACACACTAAATGGCCAAGTGCATTGGCATACGATGAAATGATTATTATGTAATAAAATGATGAAACCCTAGAAGGGTTAAGTAAGAGTGTGAAACACAAAAATGGCCAAGTGCATTGGCATATGATGAAATGAACATTCATGTAAAAAGGGGTGAGTAATTATGAAGAGCAAATGTGCTAATGTTAATGAATGTGGTGACAACATGATATGAGGCTAATGTAAAAGATGAGAACAATCTCAATTGATCTAAGTAAATATTACCAAAACGTACTCACCTATGAGAGTGTAAAGTTAATGAAGAGATCTATGAACACTCTAATGAAAGTATTGAGATTAACACACTTAATACTAATGATGAGATGAGAAATCATCTATTTAGCTATGATGTCCTCAAACTAGAAGCCAGCTTCCATGACGTATGAGTTGAATGTAATGGAACTTTATACTAAGCACCAATAGACTAGCTATGAGCGGTGATGCCTTCTTTCGGGAAGGGCGGAGGTTCACGTAACTCCATGAGATGAGACTGTCTGGAATGCCGAGTATGTAATGAAGAGGAGCTAGCAGGGAGGGGTAAAACTCGAGTCGTCCTAATCCCTTGATTTTGAACCTTAAGGCCAATAAAATGATGTCCAAGGGGTTATTGTGTCATCTTGTGAGTGTTAATGATTTATATCATGATATTCCTTCCACAGACTCAATGTCTGTAGTGAATGAGCTCCTAGATGTATTTCCTGATGATTTGCCTGGAGTCCCTCCCCCTCGAGAGATTGACTTTGGTATCAAATTAGAACCTGATACTATACAAATTTCAATTCCTTTCTACAGGATGGATTTAGCTGAACTCAAAGAGTTGAAGTTGCAGTTAAAAGATCTCACTGATAAGGGTTTCATTCAGCCGAGCATAACCCCTTGGGGCGCTCTAGTGTTGTTTGTGAAAAAGAAGGATGGAACCCTTAGAATGTGTATCGATTATCGGCAGCTCAACAAAGTCACTATAAAGAATAAGTATCCACTTCCCAGAATAGATGTTTGTTCGATCATCTCCAAGGGTCTAGTTTCTTCTCTAAGATTGATCTTCGTTCAGGGTATCATCAGCTTAGGGTTAGGGAGGAGATATCCCAAAAGACAGCCTTTCGTACCCGTTATGGTCATTATAAGTTCTTAGTCATGTCATTTGGTCTCACTAATGCACCAGCTACATTTATGGACCTCATGAACCGAGTCTTCCATGAATACCTTGATTCTTTCGTCATAGTATTCATTGATAACATCCTCATCTACTCTAGGACCAAGGAAGAGCATGAACATCATTTGAGACTAACCTTGCAGGTACTTAGACAACATCCGATGTATTCCAAATTCAGCAAATGTGAATTCTGGCTTAGATCAGTGACCTTCCTGGGTCATGTTGTGTCCGATCAGGGCGTGGAGGTGGATCCCAGGAAGACTGAGGCTGTGAAGAACTTGCCAAAGCCTCTCACTCCCACTGACATCCGTAACTTTCTGGATTGGCTGGTTACTACCGCAGGTTCGTGGAGGGCTTTTCTTCCATTGCTGCCCCACTCACAGCTTTGACTAAGAAGAAAGCCAAGTTTGAATGGACAGAGACTTGTGAGAAGAGTTTCCAGGAGCTTAAGTACAGACTCACTTCAGCCCCGATGCTTACTTTGCCTAAGTGTGGTGAGAATTACACTTTTACTATGATGCATCTAGGGTTGGTTTGGGTTGTGTTCTTATGCAGGTTGTAAGGTGATAGCCTATGCGTCCAGACAGCTCAAGGTTCATGAGAAGAATTATCCCACTCATGACCTGGAGTTGGCAGCTGTGGTGTTTGCACTGAAGCTGTGGAGGTACTACTTGTATGGAGTGCATGTGGATGTGTTCACAGACCACAAGAGTCTCCAGTACGTGTTCACACAGAGGGAGTTGAATCTACGTCAGCGGAGATGGTTGGAGCTGTTGAAGGACTATGACATGAATGTTCACTACCATACAGGTAAGGCTAATGTGGTAGTTGATGCTTTGAGCAGGATAAGCATGGGAAGTACGCCCACGTTGAGGATGAGAAGAAGGAGTTAGCGAAAGATGTACACAGACTGGCCATACTGAGTGTGCATTGGTTGACTCTACTAGTGGGGGTGTTTTAGTTCATCCTAGTTCTGAATCATCCTTGGTAGTTGAAGTCAAGCAGGTCAGCATCTCGATCTGTGTTGATGGAGCTGAAGGACTCAGTGTTGATAAAGATGAATGAGTCTTTCGCTTTGGGAGGTGATGGCATACTTAGGTAGTAGGACAGGCTGTGTATACCAGATAAGGATGATTTGCGAACCAGGATTGTTGTAGAGGCCCATGGTTCCATATATTCCATACATCCAGGTTCCACCAAGATGTATCATGATCTTTAGCAGATTTATTGGTGGGATGGCATGAAGAAGGACATTAAAGATTATGTGGCTAAGTGTCCTAATTGTCAGCAGGTTAAGGCAGAACATCTTAAGCCTGGCGGTCTTACTCAGATTATTGAGGTTCTGACTTGGAAGTACGAGGCCATTAATATGGACTTCGTGGTTGGTCTTCCGAGGACTAGGAGACAGCATGACTCCATATGGTTATTGTGGACAGGATGACTAAGTCTGCCCACTTTATCCATGTGAAGTCTACTTACAGAGCCGAGGATTATGCGAGACTCTACATTGATGAGATTGTGAGATGGCATGGGATTTCTTTGTCTATCATTTCAGATAGAGGAGCTGAGTTTACTTCACATTTCTGGAGATCTTTCCAGAAGAGCTTGGGCACGCAGGTAAAGCTTAGTACTGCATTTCATCCTCAGACTAATGGGCAGGAAGAGCGCACCATTCAGACATTGGAGGACATGTTGAGAGCGTGTGTGATTGACTTCAGGGGTAGCTGGGATGACCATCTGCCTTTGATAGAGTTCTCGTATAATAATATCTATCACTTTAGCATTGGGATGGCACCGTTTGAGGCACTGTATGGTTGGAGGTGTAGATCTCCAGTTGGGTGGTTCGAGGTTGGAGAGTCATCCATTTTGGGTCCATAGATAATTCATGAGGCCTTAGAAAAGGTCAGAGTGATTAGGGACAGGTTGGCTACTACTTACAGTCGGCAGAAGTCATATGCAGATAACAGAAAATGGCACTTAGAGTTTGATGTTGCTAACCAGGTCTATCTGAAGATATCAGCTATGAAGGGGGTTATGAGGTTTGGCAGGAAGGGGAAGTTGAGTCCAAGGTATGTTGGGCCATAAGAGATCCTACAGCGTGTGGGTGAAGTGGCCTATGAGTTGGCATTGCCTGCGGAGCTAGCTTTTGTCCATATAGTCTTTCATGTGTCCATGTTAAAGAAGTGCCTAGGTGATCCAGCATCGATTCTACCTGTGGAATGTTTGGGGGTCGATGAAGACTTGTCCTACGAGGAGGTACCTGTGGAGATCTTAGACAGACAGATCAAGCGGCTGAGGAACAAGGAGGTTGCCACAGTGAAGGTATTATGTAGAAATCATCTTGTTGAGGGTGCTACGTGGGAGGCGGAGGCCGATATGATATCCCTCTACCCTCATCTTTTCAATTCTTGAGGTTAGACTTCCTACTCTTAAGTCTAAGTTTCCTTATCTCTCCATATTTTTGTTGCTATTGCTTGACTATGCAGAGTGATTATGTTATGATCTGACTGGCATTACGCTAGATAGTAGTAGTGTCATTCGGGGACGAATGTTCTTAAGGGGGGGATAATGTGAAAACCCTTAAAATGGATAAGATAAGAAATGCTTAATGTGTCAAGAAGGCCTATGATTAGACCAGGGTTCACACGGATTGATGCGCGTAGAACCAGACCTCGAAACCCTTGCTTCAGCCAAGACAACTAACTTGGGGTGTTAGTTGAGCTTGAAAAGGTCGGGTTCAACCATTTAGGGCTTTCGAATAAGAAGATTTACTCGGAGGACTCTTTACCGGACATAAAAAGGGGAAATCTTAGGTTTGAAGGGTCTAGGGGTAAAATGGTCTTTTTCCTGGCTAAGGGTAGTATCGTAATTACCTAAATATGTAAATAATTATTTAATTAATAAGGTGGAAGTGCAATTTGGGGAGAGAGGGCCGAAATTGGGCTCTTGAAGTGAAGTCTTGCTCCACCCGGGTTCAAACCTAGGTGGAAGCAATGAATTAAAGTGATTTTTATTTAAGCTATTGAATTAATGTAATTAATTAATAATTATTATTCATTAGCTGATTTAAAATAAATTAAAAATCAGATTTTTATCAAATAAACAAAACCCTATTGACTAAGTCCTAAAACTAGACTCCTAAGCCTCCTACAACTCCCACTCTCTCACGTTTATCTCTCCACTCTCACGCTCAATCTCTCTTATTCTTCCTCACTTATTTTCTCTGCCAAAATAAGATACAAAAGCAGAAAAATAAACCAAGTTCTTCACACTTGAAGAACTCACACGAATCACAAGAAAACAAACGTTAATCGCACACTAGGCTAAGAGGTTGTCATTCGAGTGGAGTTGATTTTGAGGAGGCTTAGACGTGTTCTTGGGTGAAGTTTTTGGGCAGAAAGTCAAGGTTTAACGTCAAAAAGGTATGGGTTTTCTTCTCTCTTGGTCCCTTTCCAAAGAGACCCCTTAAGGTTCAAATTATTCAGTCCGAAAAACTAGGATTGTTCCCCTTTGCATGCCCCTGTCACTAGCTCCCAATGAATCGTAGGTTGGGTATGATTGCTGGTAGATTTAGGTGTATGTTATGTTTTCGTGATGAATATGATTATGTTTGTGTACTTTAAATCGTATGAAAGACAACCATGTATTCGAAATTATGTGCAAGTGTGTGCGTGTGCAAGTATGTTACAGTGAATGAGGTTCTCGGGTTAAGGCTCCAAATTTGATAATGTTTTGGTTGTCATTTTACGTGCATAAACCTATGTAAATCGTGATGTTCATTAAAATGAAAGTGTGGCTGATTTGAGTACGAATCTTTTAGCTTAACGAATCTATGAAAAATGCACCCCCAAAAGTGTTAAATGATCTATGAATTTCCCTAAGATTTCAAGTGAAAATGTTGGTGAAAATAAGCTAAAAAAATGACTAAATTTCCAGCAAACTTACAAGTTTAGTTTAGGCTAAATGTAAAGGAATAAATCTGGAAATTATTTGAGTGTAAAGGGATGAGGCCACCAGGATTCGAACCTGTGACCTCATCCGTGAATTTGCCTTAAAAACGTGAAAAGGGAAATGGAGTCAAGGGGAATCGATCTTGGGTGTGCTGGCTGAAAAGTAAGGTACAAGAAAATTAATAAAATAAAATGGGAGGCGTGGGTATCGAACCCACGACCTCCAGGCAGCGAGGGGAAGCAAAGGAAAAATAAAAGAAAAGGAATGTAAGGCGTGGGAATTGAACTCACGACCTCAAAGCTGTGAAGGAGAGTAAAGGAGAAAGGGAAAATAAAAAGAAAAGAAAGGTGAGGCGTGGGAATCGAACCCACGACCTCAAGGCAGTGAAGGGAGTTAAGGATAAAAAATGAATATAAAAGAATTGTGAGGCGTGGGAATTGAACCCACGACCTCTAGGTAGGCTGCAAAATAAAAGAAAAATAAAGAGAGGTTGTGGGGGTTTGATCCCACAACCTCAAGGTCTATGCGAATTGGACAAGGAGAATTAAATTAAAAAAATAAATAAAAAGGGGTTGTGGGGGTTCGATCCCACAACCCCTCGGCCAAATAAGAGGAGATTCCAAGGAGAAAAATAAAGAGAAAATGTTGATATTGGGGCTCGATGTAGGGTCCCAATGTCATGTGAACTAAAAATAAAATCAATGAAAAATCTAAGTGTTGTCCAAGGGATTCGAACTTGGGTTCCCTTGCCCAAATTCCGTATTGATACAAAAGTCATACGTAAATTAAATGTTCAAGAATAATGCCGCCTACTTAGATCGAAATCGAGTTCTTGGCATACATACCAGATGCATAAGTCTTGTACTACATAATCTTAGGAAGATATCAGTCACTTAACGAACTATGAATGAAGCCTCATGGCTTGTATGTATAGACCCATAAGTCTAGCATACGTTTAAAAGAAGTGAACCTAAGATGTATGTAATGAAATGATGTAACCCTAGAAGGGTTAAGTACGAGTGTAAAACACACTAAATGGCCAAGTGCATTGGCATACGATGAAATGATTATTATGTAATAAAATGATGAAACCCTAGAAGGGTTAAGTAAGAGTGTGAAACACAAAAATGGCCAAGTGCATTGGCATATGATGAAATGAACATTCATGTAAAAAGGGGTGAGTAATTATGAAGAGCAAATGTGCTAATGTTAATGAATGTGGTGACAACATGATTTGAGGCTAATGTAAAAGATGAGAACAATCTCAATTGATCCTAAGTAAATGTTACCAAAACGTACTCACCTATGAGAGTGTAAAGTTAATGAAGAGACCAGTCTCTATGAACACTCTAATGAAAGTATTGAGATTAACACACTTAATACTAATGATGAGATGAGAAATCATCTATTTAGCTATGATGTCCTCATACTAGAAGCCAGCTTCAATGACGTATGAGTTGAATGTAATGGAACTTTATACTAAGCACCAATAGACTAGCTATGAGCGGTGATGCCTTCTTTCGGTAAGGGCGGAGGTTCACGTAACTCTCATGAGATGAGACTGTCTGGAATGCCGAGTATGTAATGAAGAGGAGCTAGCAGGGAGGGGTAAAACTCGAGTCGTCCTAATCCCTTCATTTCAAACCTTAAGGAAAATAAAATGATGTCCAAGGGGATATTATGTCATCTTGTGAGTGTTAATGATTTATATCATGACATTCCTTCCACAGACTCAGTGCCTGTAGTGAATGAGCTCCTAGATGTATTTCCTGATGATTTGCCTGGAGTCCCTCCCCCTCGAGAGATTGACTTTGGTATCGACTTAGAACCCGATACTAAACCAATTTCAATTCCTTCCTACAGGATGGCTTTAGGTGAACTCAAAGAGTTGAAGCTTGAGTTAAAAGATCTCACTGATAAGGGTTTCATTCAGCCGAGCATATCCCCTTGGGACGCTCCAGTGTTGTTTATGAAAAAGAAGGATGGAACCCTTAGAATGTGTATCGATTATCGGCAGCTCAACAAAGTCACTATAAAGAATAAGTATCCACTTCCCAGAATAGATGTTTGTTCGATCATCTCCAAGGGTCTAGTTTCTTCTCTAAGATTGATCTTCGTTCAGGGTATCATCAGCTTAGGGTTAGGGATGGACATATCCCAAAAGACAGCCTTTCGTACCCGTTATGGTCATTATGAGTTCTTAGTCATGTCATTTGGTCTCACTAATGCACCAGCTACATTTATGGACCTCATAAACCGAGTCTTCCGTGAATACCTTGATTGTTTCGTCATAGTATTCATTGATGACATCCTCATCTACTGTAGGACCAAGGAAGAGCATGAACAACATTTGAGACTAACCTTGCAGGTACTTAGACAACATCCGATGTATTCCAAATTCAGCAAATATGAATTCTGGCTTAGATCAGTGACCTTCTTGGGTCATGTTGTGTCCGATCAGGGCGTGGAGGTGGATCCCAGGAAGACTGAGGCTGTGAAGAACTTGCCAAAGCCTCTCACTCCCACTTACATTCGTAACTTTCTGGATTTGCTGGTTACTACCGCAGGTTCGTGGAGGGCTGTTCTTCCATTGTTGCCCCACTGACAGTTTTGACTAAGAAGAAAGCCAAGTTTGAATGGACGGAGACTTGTGAGAAGAGTTTCCAGGAGCTTAAGGACAGACTCACTTCAGCCCCGGTGCTTACTTTGCCTAAGTGTGGTGAGAATTACACTGTTTATTGTGATGCATCTAGGGTTGGTTTGGGTTGTGTTCTTATGCAGGTTGGTAAGGTGATAGCCTATGTGTCCAGACAGCTCAAGGTTCATGAGAAGAATCATCCCACTCATTACTTGGAGTTGGCAGCTGTGGTGTTTGCACTGAAGCTGTGGAGGCACTACTTGTATAGAGTGCATGTGGATGTGTTCACAGACCAAAAGAGTCTCCAGTACGTGTTCACACAAAGGGAGTTGAATCTACGTCAGCGGAGATGGTTGGAGCTGTTGAAGGACTATGACATGAATGTTCACTACCATACAGGTAAGGCTAATGTTGTAGTTGATGCTTTGAGCAGGATGTGCATGGGAAGTACAACTCACGTTGAGGATGAGAAGAAGGAGTTAGCGAAAGATGTACACATACTGGCCATACTGGGTGTGTGATTGTTTGACTCTACTATTGGCGGTGTTTCAGTTCATCCTAGTTCTGAATCATCCTTGGTAGATGAAGTCAAGCAGGGTCAGCATCTCGATCTTGTGTTGATGGAGCTGAAGGATTCAGTGTTGATAAACACGAATGAGTCTTTCGCTTAGGGAGGTGATGGCATACTTACGTATCAAGACAGGCTGTGTGTACCAGATGTGGCTGATTTGCGGACCAGGATTGTTGTAGAGTCCCATGGTTCCAGATATTCCATACATCCAGGTTCTACCAAGATGTATCATGATCTTAAGCAGATTTATTGGTGGGATGGCATGAAGAAGGAAATTGCAGAATATGTGGCTAAGTGTCCTAATTGTCAGCAGGTTAAGGCAGAACATCTTAAGCCTGGCGGTCTTACTCAGATTATTGAGGTTCTGACTTGGAAGTGGGAGGCCATTAATATGGACTTCGTGGTTGGTCTTCCGAGGACTATGAGACAGCATGACTCCATATGGGTTATTGTGGACAGGATGACTAAGTCTGCCCACTTTATCCCTGTGAAGTGTACTTACAGAGCCGAGGATTATGCGAGACTCTACATTGATGAGATTGTGAGATGGCATGGGATTCCTTTTACTATCATTTCAGATAGAGGAGCTCACTTTACTTAACATTTCTGGAGATCTTTCCAGAAGAGCTTGGGCACGCAGGTAAAGCTAAGTACTGCCTTTTATCCTCAGACTGATGGGCAGGCAGAGCGCACCATTCAGACATTGGAGGACATGTTGAGAGCGTGTGTGATTGACTTCAGGGGTAGCTGGGATGACCATCTGCCTTTGATAGAGTTCTCGTATAATAATAGCTATCACTTTAGCATTGGGATGGCACGGGTTTGAGGCACTATATGGTTGGAGGTGTAGATCTCCAGTTGGGTGGTTCGAGGTTGGAGATTCATCCATTTTGGGTCCATAGATCATTTATGAGGTCTTAGAAAAGGTCAGAGTGATTAGGCACAGGTTGGCTACTACCTACAGTCGGCAGAAGTTATATGCAGATAACAGAAAATGGCCCTTAAAGTTTGATGTTGGTGACCAGGTCTATCTTAAGATATCACCTATGAAGGGGGTGATGAGGTTTGGCAGGAAGGGGAAGTTGAGTACAAGGTATTTTGGGTCATAAGAGATCCTACAGCGTGTGGGTGAAGTGGCCTATGAGTTGGCATTTCCTGCGGAGCGAGCTTCTGTCCATCCAGTCTTTCATGTATCCATGTTAAAGAAGTGCCTAGGTGATCCAGCATCGATTCTACCTGTGGAATGTTTGGGGGTCGATGAAGACTTTTCCTACGAGGAGGTACCTGTAGAGATCTTAGACAGACAGATCAAGCGGCTGAGGAACAAGGAGGTTGCCACAGTGAAGGTATTATGGAGAAATCATCTTGTTTAGGGTGCTACGTGGGAGGCGGAGGCCGATATGATATCCCTCTACCCTCATCTTTTCAATTCTTGAGGTTAGACTTCCTACTCTTAAGTCTAAGTTTCCTTATCTCTCCATATTTTTGTTGCTATTGCTTGACTATGCATAGTTATTATGTTATGATCTGACAGGCATTACGCTAGATAGTAATAGTGTCATTCAGGGACGAATGTTCCTAAAGGGGGGATAATGTGACAACCCTTAAAATGGATAAGATAAGAAATGCTTAATGTGTCAAGAATGCCTATGATTAGACCAGGGTTCACACGGATTGATGCGCGTAGAACCAAACCTCGAAACCCTTTCTACAGCCAAGCCAACTAACTTGGGGAGTTAGTTGAGCTTGGAAAGGTCGGGTTCTACCATGTAGGGCTCTCGAATACGAAGATTTAATCGAAGGACTCTTTACCGGACATAAAAAGGGGAAATCTTAGGTTTGAAGGGTCTAGGGGTAAAATGGTCTTTTTCCTGGCTAAGGGTAGTATCGTAATTACCCTAAATATGTAATTAATTATTTAATTAATAAGGTGGAAGGGCAATTTGGGGAGACAAGTCCGAAATTGGTCTATTAAAGTGAAGTCTTGCTCCACCGAGTTCGAACCTAGGTGGAAGCAATGAATTAAAGTGATTTTTATTTAAGTTATTGAATTAATGTAATTAATTAATAATTATTATTCATTAGCTGATTTAAAATAAATTAAAAATCAGATTTTTATTAAATAAACAAAACCCTATTGACTAAGTCCTAAAACTAGACTCCTAAGCCTCCTACAACTCCCACTCTCTCACGTTTATCTCTCCACTCTCACGCTCAATCTCTCTTATTCATTCTCACTTATTTTCTCTGCCAAAATAAGATACAAAAGCAGAAAAATAAACCAAGTTCTTCACACTTGAAGAACTCACACGAAATCACAATAAAACAAATGTTAATCGCACACTAGGCTAACGGAGGTTGTCATTCGAGTGGAGTTGACTTTGAGGAGGCTTAGACGTGTTCTTGGGTAAAGTTTTTGGGCAGAAAGTCAAGGGTTTAACGTCAAAAAGGTATGGGTTTTCTTCTCTCTTGGTCCCTTTCCAAAGAGACCCCTTAAGGTTCAAATTATTCAGTCCGAAAAACTAGGATTGTTCCCCCTTTGCATGCCCCTGTCACTAGCTCCCAATGAATCGTAGGTTGGGTATGATTGCTGGTAGATTTAGGTGTATGTTATGTTTTCGTGATGAATATGATTATGTTTGTGTACTTTAAATCGTATGAAAGACAACCATGTATTCGAAATTATGTGCAAGTGTGTGCGTGTGGAAGTATGTTACAGTGAATGAGGTTCTCGGATTAAGGCTCCAAATTTGATAATGTTTTGGTTGTCATTTTAAGTGCATAAACCTATGTAAATCGTGATGTTCATTAAAATGAAAGTGTGGCTGATTTGAGTACAAATCTTTTGGCTAAATGAATCTATGAAAAATGCACAAAATGTTAAATGATCTATGAATTTCCTAAGATTTCAAGTGAAAATGTTGGTGAAATAAGCTAAAAAAATGACTAAATTTCCAGCAAACTTACAAGTTTAGTTTAGGCTAAATGTAGAGGAATAAATTGGAAATTATTTGAGTGTAAAGGGATGAGGCCACCAGGATTCAACCTGTGACCTCATCCGTGAATTTGCCTTAAAAACGTGAAAAGGGAAATGGGGTCAAGGGGAATCGATCTTGGGTGTGCTGGCTGAAAATTAAGGTACAAGAAAATTAATAAAATAAAATGGGAGGCGTGGGAATCGAACCCACGACCTCCAGGCAGCGAAGGGAAGCAAAGTATAAATAAAAAAAAGGAATGTGAGGCATTTGAATCGAACCCCACGGCCTCAAAGATATGAAGGAGAGTAAAGGAGAAAGGTTAAGTAAAAAGAAAGAAAGGTGGGCGTGGGAATCGAACCCACGACCTCAAGGCAGTGAAGGGAGTTAAGGAGAAAAAATGAAGATAAAAGAATTGTGAGGCGTGGGAATTGAACCCACGACCTCTAGGTAGGGATGCGAAATAAAAGAAAAATAAAGAGAGGCTTTGGGGGGTTTGATCCACAACCTCAAGGTCTATGCGAATTGACAAGGAGAATTAAATTTAAAAAAAAAAAAAGGGGTGTGGGGGTTCGATCCACACACCCCGTCGGAGCCAAATAAGAGGAAATTCCAAAGGAGAAAAATAAAGAGGAAATGTTGATGTTGATCTATCTAGGGTCCCAATGTCATGTGAACTAAAAATAAATCAATGAAAAATGTAAGTGTTGTCCAAGGGATTCGAAAAATGTAAGTGTTGTCCAAGGGATTCGAACTTGGGTTCCCTTGCCCAAATTCCGTATTGATAAAAAGTATACGTAAATTAAATGTTCAAGAATATGCGCCTACTTAGATCGAAATCGAGTCTTGGCATACATACCAAGATGCATAAGTCTTGTACTACATAATCTTAGGAAGATATCAGTCACTTAACGAACTATGAATGAAGCCTCATGGCTTGNTCATGTTGTGTCCGATCAGGGCGTGGAGGTTGATCCCAGGAAGACTGAGGCTGTAAGAACTGGCCAAAGCCTCTTACTCCACTGACATCGTACTTTCTGGATTGCTGGTTACTACCGCAGGTTGTGGAGGGTTTTTCTTCCATTGCTGCCCACTGACAGCTTTGACTAAGAAGAAGGCCAAGTTTGAATGGACGGAGACTTGTGAGAAGAGTTTCCAGGAGCTCAAGGACAGACTCACTTCAGCCCCGGGCTTACTTTGCCTAAGTGTGGTGAGAATTACACTGTTTATTGTGATGCATCTAGGGTTGGTTTGGGTTGTGTTCTTATGCAGGTTAGTAAGGTGATAGCCTATGCGTCCAGACAGCTCAAGGTTCATGAGAAGAATTATCCCACTCATACTGGAGTTGGCAGCTGTGGTGTTTGCACTGAAGCTGTGGAGGCACTACTTGTATGGAGTGCATGTGGATGTGTTCACAGACCACAAGAGTCTCCAGTACGTGTTCACACAAGGAGAGTTGAATCTACGTCAGCGGAGATGGTTGGAGCTGTTGAAGGACTATGACATGAATGTTCACTACCATCAGGTAAGGCTAATGTTGTAGTTGATGCTTTGAGCAGGATGAGCATGGGAAGTACACCACGTTGAGGATGAGAAGAAAGGAGTTGCGAAAGATGTACACAGACTGGCCAGACTGGGGTGCGATTGTTGACTCTACTAGTGGGGGTGTTTCAGTTCATCCTAGTTCTGAATCATCCTTGGTAGTTGAAGTCAAGCAGGGTCAGCATCTCGATCCTGTGTTGATGGAGCTGAAGGACTCAGTGTTGATAAAGATGAATGAGTCTTTCGCTTTGGGAGGTGATGGCATACTTAGGTATCAGGACAGGCTGTGTGTACCAGATGTGGATGATTTGCGGACCAGGATTGTTGCAGAGGCCCATGGTTCCAGATATTCCATACATCCAGGTTCCACCAAGATGTATCATGATCTTAAGCAGATTTATTGGTGGGATGGCATGAAGAAGGACATTGCAGAATATGTGGCCAAGTGTCCTAATTGTCAGCAGGTTAAGGCAGAACATCTTAAGCCTGGCGGTCTTACTCAGATTATTGAGGTTCTGACTTGGAAGTGGGAGGCCATTAATATGGACTTCGTGGTTGGTCTTCCGAGGACTAGGAGACAGCATGACTCCATATGGGTTATTGTGGACAGGATGACTAAGTCTGCCCACTTTATCCCTGTGAAGTCTACTTACAGAGCCGAGGATTATGCGAGACTCTACATTGATGAGATTGTGAGATGGCATGGGATTCCTTTGTCTATCATTTCAGATAGAGGAGCTCAGTTTACTTCACATTTCTGGAGATCTTTCCAGAAGAGCTTGGGCACGCAGGTAAAGCTTAGTACTGCCTTTCATCCTCAGACTGATGGGCAGGCAGAGCGCACCATTCAGACATTGGAGGACATGTTGAGAGCGTGTGTGATTGACTTCAGGGGTAGCTGGGATGACCATCTGCCTTTGATAGAGTTCTCGTATAATAATAGCTATCACTCCAGCATTGGGATGGCACCGTTTGAGGCACTGTATGGTGGAGGTGTAGATCTCCAGTTGGGTGGTTCGAGGTTGGAGAGTCATCCATTTTGGGTCCATAGATCATTCATGAGGCCTTAGAGAAGGTCAGAGTGATTAGGGACAGGTTGGCTACTGCTTACAGTCGGCAGAAGTCATATGCAGATAACAGAAAATGGCCCTTAGAGTTTGATGTTGGTGACCAGGTCTATCTGAAGATATCACCTATGAAGGGGTGATGAGGTTTGGCAGGAAGGGGAAGTTGAGTCAGGTATGTTGGGCCATACGAGATCCTACAGCGTGTGGGTGAGGTGGCCTATGAGTTGGCATTCCTGCGGAGCTAGCTTCTGTCCATCCAGTCTTTCATGTATCCATGTTAAAGAAGTGCCTAGGTGATCCAGCATCGATTCTACCTGTGGAAGTTTGGGGTCGATGAAGACTTGTCCTACGAGGAGGTACCTGTTGAGATCTTAGACAGACAGATCAAGCGGCTGAGGAACAAGGAGATTGCCACAGTGAAGGTATTGTGGAGAAATCATCTTGTTAGGGTGCTACGTGGGAGGCTGAGGCCGATATGAGATCCCTCTACCCTCATCTTTTCAGCTCTTGAGGTTAGACTTCCTACTCTTAAGTCTAAGTTTCCTTATCTCTCCATATGTTTTTTTGCTATTGCTTGACTGTGCATAGTGATTATGTTATGATCTGACTGGCATTACGCTAGATAGTAGTAGTGTCATTCGGGGACGAATGTTCCTAAGGGGGGATAATGTAACAACCCTAAAAATGGATAAGATAAGAAATGCTTAATGTGTCAAGAATGCCTATGATTAGACCAGGGTTCACACGGATTGATGCGCGTAGAACCAGACCTCGAAACCCTTGCTACAGCCAAGCCAACTAACTTGGGGAGTTAGTTGAGCTTGGAAAGGTTGGGTCCAACCATGTAGGGCTCTCGAATACGAAGATTTACTCGAAGGAGTCTTTACCGGACTTAAAAAGAGGAAATCTTAGGTTTGAAGGGTCTAGGGTTAAAATGGTCTTTTTTCTGGCTAAGGGTAGTATCGTAATTACCCTAAATATGTAATTAATTATTTAATTAATAAGGTGGAGGGCAATTTGGGGAGAGAGGGCCGAAATTGGGCTCTTGAAGTGAAGTCTTGCTCCACTCGGGTTCGAACCTAGGTGGAAGCAATGAATTAAAGTGATTTTTATTTAAGCTATTGAATTAATGTAATTAATTAATAATTATTATTCATTAGCTGATTTAAAATAAAATAAAAATCAGATTTTTATTAAATAAACAAAACCCTATTGACTAAGTCCTAAAACTAGACTCCTAAGCCTCCTACAACTCCCACTCTCTCACGTTTATCTCTCCACTCTCACGCTCAATCTCTCTTATTCTTTCTCACGTATTTTCTCTGCCAAAATAAGATACAAAAGCAGAAAAATAAACCAAGTTCTTCACACTTGAAGAACTCACACGAAATCACAAGAAAACAAACGTTAATCGCACACTAGGCTAATGGAGGTTGTCATTCGAGTGGAGTTGACATTGAGGAGGCTTAGACGTGTTCTTGGGTGAAGTTTTTGGGCAGCAAGTCAAGGGTTTAACGTCAAAAAGGTATGGGTTTTCTTCTCTCTTGGTCCCTTTCCCAAGAGACCCCTTAAGGTTCATATTATTCAGTCCGAAAACTAGGATTGTTCCCCTTTGCATGCCCTGTCACTAGCTCCCAATGAATCGTAGGTTGGGTATGATTGCTGGTAGATTTAGGTGTATGTTATGTTTTCGTGATGAATATGATTATGTTTGTGTACTTTAAATCGTATGAAAGACAACCATGTATTCGAAATTATGTGCAAGTGTGTGCGTGTGGAAGTATGTTACAGTGAATGAGGTTCTCGGATTAAGGCTCCAAATTTGATAATGTTTTGGTTGTCATTTTAAGTGCATAAACCTATGTAAATCGTGATGTTCATTAAAATGAAAGTGTGGCTGATTTGAGTACAAATCTTTTGGCTAAATGAATCTATGAAAAATGCAACACAAAAATTGTTAAATGATCTATGAATTTCCCTAAGATTTCAATTGAAAATGTTGGTGAAATAATCTAAAAAAATGACTAAATTTCCAGCAAACTTACAAGTTTAGTTTAAGCTAAATGTAGAGGAATAAATTTGGAAATTATTTGAGTGTAAAGGGATGAGGCCACCAGGATTCAAACCTGTGACCTCATCCGTGAATTTGCCTTAAAAACGTGAAAAGGGAAATGGGGTCAAGGGGAATCGATCTTGGGTGTGCTGGCTGAAAATTAAGGTACAAGAAAATTAATAAAATAAAATGGGAGGCGTGGGAATCGAACCCACGACCTCCAGGCAGCGAAGGGAAGCAAAGGAAAATAAATAAAAAAGGAATGTGAGGCATTTGAATCGAACCCACGACCTCAAAGCTATGAAGGAGAGTAAAGGAGAAAGGTTAAGTAAAAAGAAAAGAAAGGTGAGGCGTGGGAATCGAACCCACGACCTCAAGGCAGTGAAGGGAGTTAAGGAGAAAAAATGAAGATAAAAGAATTGTGAGGCGTGGGAATTGAACCCACGACCTCTAGGTAGGATGCGAAATAAAAGAAAAATAAAGAGAGGTTGTGGGGGTTTGATACCACAACCTCAAGGTCTATGCGAATTCGACAAGGAGAATTAAATTTAAAAAAAATAAAAAGGGGCTGTGGGGGTTCGATCCCACAACCCCTCGGCCAAATAAGAGGAAATTCCAAGGAGAAAAATAAAGAGGAAATGTTGATGTTAGGGATCTATCTAGGGTCCCAATGTCATGTGAACAAAAAATAAAATCAATGAAAAATGTAAGTGTTGTCCAAGGGATTCGAACTTGGGTTCCTTTCCCAAATTCCGTATTGATAAAAAGTAATACGTAAATTAAATGTTCAAGAATAATGCCGCCTACTTTGATCGAAATCGAGATCTTGGCATACATACAAGATGCATAAGTCTTGTACTACATAATCTTAGGAAGATATCAGTCACTTAACGAACTATGAATGAAGCCTCATGGCTTGTATGTATAGACCCATAAGTCTAGCATACGTTTAAAAGAAGTGAACCTAAGATGTATGTAATGAAATAATGTAACCATAGAAGGGTTAAGTACGAGTGTAAAACACACTAAATGGCCAAGTGCATTGGCATACGATGAAATGATTATTATGTAGTAAAATGATGAAACCCTAGAAGGGTTAAGTAAGTGTCACGACCGGAATCTAGACCCTAGACGAGACCGGCATCGTTGACCTCTAAGAGGTCGCAGACAAGCCTACTTACATTATTCTTACTTCATCTAGGTTAATTTTAGCAAAAAATTTGAAACTTTTTGTTTCTTAACATACTTATTAAACATTCTCATCATTATATAATTGTTCAGCATCAACCATCTAACATTAAGAGATAAGCAACTCAAAGAAATAGTTCAATAAGTATTAAGTGTGTAATTGTCAAAATGGCACCAATACAAAGTCTGAATAAAAACATAAAAGAAACGCTAGTGGAACATGCTCCACTAGCTCAACTCTGAAACTAAGCTAGAATATAAAATAGTAACATCCTCGAAAGCATGAGGACCTACCAACTCCGGATGAATGCTGGACGTCCGGATAACTGCAACAATGATCATGTAGCTCTATCGTCCACCTGTGCCTGCACCTAAAATAGTAGAGTTGTATAGGGTTAGTACACACTTGTACTAATATGGGTATATGCAAGCACACACCAAGGACATGTATGAGAAAAGATAGCTCTTTCCTAACAACATGATATGGGAAGTCAAGTCAGTGGACTTGCCAAATTGAGATTAGGAAAGTTAGTGAACCTTTCAAATTTGGATTAGGAAAGTCAATGAGCTTTCCAAATTTGGATTAGGAAAGTCAATGAGCTTTCCAAATTTGGATTAGAAAGTCATGCCATGAGAGTAACATGCATCATCATAAATATCATATTACACACAACACATAACATCTTACACATAGAACATATCATAACACATCACATATAGCACATAGCTTCTTTCATATCATTCATTCATATGCCATGAGACCTTGGAATCATGGACTTGACATTAAGACTTTCCAAAATGAGGCTCAACATATGGGACCTCAACTAGGGAGTCTTCATTAGAAACACAGAGTCTGCTTCTTTCATTCATATGTACTTCATTTCTTTTCGTTCATAAGCCAGTGTGAACACCAGCTATACCTAGGGTGTAGTTTAAGACTTCATCAGTTTGCTGTGCAATGATCAAGAATAACCTAGTGTCATTACCTGAGTCTAGCTCACCTCTTGATTATCCTACCTAACACTTTGGTATCATTCATTTCATTATGTGCTTCATTTGAGGCTGTCATCATTCATTCATTGGAACTTTAACTTTAACCGACATAGATCATGTGAGCATCATGAAATCCATTGTCACCCCCACACCAAAAATAGGATGAATCACCGGCCAAGGTGACCGAAAAACATTCTAGCGTACATGGGAATTTAACCCCGCCAGATCCCTATATTGGCAATATAGGTTCGAAGACCAGAAGATATAAGGAGACCCATACCCTGCAAGCCGGACAGTCTCATCTCATGAGAGTTACGTTAACCTCCGCCCTTCCCTAAAGAAGTCATCACCGCTCATAGCTAGTCTCTCGGTGCTCAGTATAAAGTTCCATTACATTCAACTCATACGTCATAGAAGCTGGCTTCTAGTATGAGGACATCATAGCTCATTAGCTGATTTCTTATATCATCATTAGTATTAAGTGTGTTAATCTCAATACTTTCATTAGAATGTTCATAGAGACTGGTCTCTTCATTATCTTACAATCTCATAGGTGAGTACGTTTTGGTAACATTTACTTAGGCTCATTTGAGATTGCTCTCATCATTTGCATTAACCTCATATCATGTTGTCACCACATTCATTATCATTAGCACATTTACTCTTCATAATTACTCACCCCATTTTACGTGAATGTTCATTTCATCATATGCCTATATACTTGGCCATTGGTGTGTTTCACACTCTTACTTAACCCTTCTGGGGTTTCGTCATTTCATTATATAATAAACATTTTCATCGTATGCCAATGCACTAGGCCATTTAGTGTGTTTTATACTAATACTTAACCCTTCTAGTGTTACATCATTTCATTACATACATCTTAGGTTCACTTCTTTAAAACGTATGCTAGACTTATGAGTCTATACACACAAACCATGAGGCTTCATTCATAATTCGTTAAGAAATTCATACTTTCCTAAGATCATGTAGTACAAGACTTATGTATCTTATATATATGCAAAGATCTTGATTTTGATCTAAGTAGGTGGCATTATTCTTGGATATTTTGTTCACGTATGACTTATGTATCAATACGGAAGTTTCGACAAGAAAACCCAAGTTTGAATCACTTGGATATCATTTACATTTTTCATTGATTTTATTTTTAATATTCATAACAGTAGAACTCTAGATTAAATCTCAACATTAACATCGTATCCTTAATTTTCTACTTAGTTTTCCTCATAAGTTGGCCGAAGGGTTGTGGGTTTGAACCCCCACAACCGCTTTTTATTTTTAATTAACATCTCATTGCCCTTTTCGCCCAAACCAAGAGGTTGTGGGATCAAACCCCCACAGCCTCTTCTATTTTTGTTATTTATTTGCTGGAATAGGGAGGTTGTGGGTTCGAACCCCCACAGCCTCCTTATTTAAACTTTAATTTCGCTGAGCATTGGGAGGTTGTGGGTTCGAACCCCCACAACCTCCTTATTTTAGTTTTAATTTCGCTTGGCTCTGAGGTTGTGGGTTCGAACCCCCACAACCTCCTATCTTTATATTTAATTAAAGATTTCTTAACTAGGCGCCTTGGCAGTGAGGTTGTGGGATCGAGCCCCCACAGCCTCACTTTATTTTCTTATTTAATTTTGTCATTCTACTCTCTAACCTTGAGGTCGTGGGTTCGATTCCCACGCCTCCCATTCTTTTTTTCTTTAATTCCTCTTCTTTACTCACTGCCTGGAGGTCGTGGGTTCGATTCCCACGCCTCCTATTTATTTAATTAAATCATTTTCCTCTCCTTTTCAAAACCAGTAGCCGAGTTCGATTCCCCCAGCCCTATTTTTTCATCCTCTTTTTCGCAATTTACAGTAGCCTAACGGGTGAGGTCACAAGTTCGAATCCTGGTGGCCTCACCCCTTTAAAATTCATGTAAATTTCTAGATTTATTTGTTAAGCTTTAGTCTAAATTAATATTGCATAGTTGCTGGAAATTTTGGTCATTTTTCAACTCATTTTCATCAACGTTTTTACATGATTCATAGGGTGCATTCATAATTCATTTTAACACATTTTTAGGCGCATCTTTCATAGATTTATTTGTCTAAAAGATTGTTATTCAATTAACCACATTTAATTACAATGAACATCACATTGTGTACACATTTCACACATAAAATACAAAGAATGAATATTTAATTCATAGTTCTAACACTGAGTAAGTTCACCGCCAAAGCTCACTGCCATCGTGCACACACACACATCATTTTTTTCGATCACACATTGCTTGTCATTCTCGTGATTTTACGTACATAAACATATTCACGTTCAATACAAAAACACCACACATACCTAAATCTACCAGCAAACAAAACCCAACCTACGAATCATTGGGAGCTAGTTACAGGGACATGCAACGGGGAATCAACCCTAGTTTTCAGAGTGAATATCTTGAAACTTAAGGGGTCTATTGGGAAAGTGACCAAGAGTAAAGAAACCATACCTTAATTGATTTTCAAACGATGAATTTTGCGGCCCAAAACCCTCTCCAAAAACAGTCAAAGCTTCCTCAACGTACACACCACTCGACGGACAACTTCTCTTTGCCTTAACGTTTTTGGTTACTTTGTTTTTCTTAAAATTTCATGTGAGTTCTTCAAGTGTGAAGAACTCTAGATATTATTCTTTTCTTTGTTGTTTTTGGCATAAACCAACGTGAGAGAGAAGTGATGAAACGTGAGAGAGATTGTGAGAGAGTGAAACATGTGAAGTTGTTTAGGATTAGATAATGACTTAGTCAATTTAGGACTCCCCTTAATATTTAAAAATCTGATTTTCCTTTTTCTCAATTCAGATAATAAATATTAATTAATTAAATTACTTTATCAATTTAAATAAAAACAATTTAAAGCATTGCTTACACATAGGTTCGAACCCGGTGGAGCAAGACTCCACTTCAAGACCATTTTACCCCTAGACCCTCAAAACTTAAAATTTCTTCTTTTTAAGTCCGGTAAAGACTCCTTCGATTAAATCTTTGTTTTCGAGAGCCTTACTTGGTTGGTTCCAACCTTTCCAAGCTCAACTAACTCCCTAAGTTAGTTGGCTTGGTCGTAGTAAGGGTTTTGAGGTCTTGTTCTACGCGTATCAATCCGTGTGAACCTTGGTCTAATCGCAAGCATTCTTGACACCTTAAGTATTTATCTTATTCATTTTTAGGGTTGTTATAGTAAGAGTGTGAAACACACAAATGCCAAAGTGCATTGGCATATGATGAAATGAACATTCACGTAAAAAGGGGTGAGTAATTATGAAGAGCAAATGTGCTAATATTAATGAATGTGGTGACAACATGATATGAGGCTAATGTAAAAGATGAGAACAATCTCAAATAAGCCTAAGTAAATGTTACCAAAACGTACTGACCTATGAGAGTGTAAAGTTAATGAAGAGACCAGTCTCTATGAACACTCTAAAGAAAGTATTGAGATTAACACACTTAATACTAATGATGAGATGAGAAATCATCTATTGAGCTATGATGTCCTCATTCTAGAAGCCAGCTTCCATGACGTATGAGTTGAATGTAATGAAACTTTATACTGAGCACCGATAGACTAGCTATGAGCGTTGATGCCTTCTTTCGTAAAGGGCGGAGGTTCACGTAACTCTCATGAGATGAGACTGTCCGGTATGCCAGGTATGGGTATCCGTATATCTCCTAGTCTTCGAACCTATACTGTCAGTATAGGGATCTGGCGGGGTTAAATTCCATGTACGCTAGCATGTTTTGGGTCACCTTGGCCGGTGATTCTACCTCTTTTCGGTGTGGGGGACACACTGGATTTCATGATGCTCACATGATCTATGTAGGTTAAAGTTAAAGTTCCCAATGAATGAAAGAGGGCAACCTCAAATGATGCACATAATGAAATGAACTATACCAAAGGTGTTAGGATAGGATAATCAAGAGGTTAGCTAGACTCAGGTAATGACACTAGGTTATTCTTGATCATTGCACAACAAACCCGATGAAAGTCTTAAACTACATCCTAGGTATAGGTTGTGTTCACACTAGCCTATGAACGAAATGAAATGAAGTACGTATGAATGAATGAAGTGCACTCTGTGTTTGCTAATGAAGACTCCCTAGTTGAGGTCACATATGTTGATCCCTCATTTTGGGAAGTCTTAATGTCGAGTCCATGATTCCAAGGTCTCATGGCATATGAATGAATGTTATAAAAGATGTTATGTGCTATATGCAATAATATATGTGTTATGTGTAAGATGTTATGTGCTGTGTGCAATATGATAAGTATGATGATGCATGTAACTCTCATGGAAGGACTTTCCTAATCCAAATTTGGAAAGCTCACTGACTTTCCTAATCCAAATTTGGAAAGTTCACTATCTTTTCTAATCCCGATTTGGCAAGTCCACTGACTTGACTTTACATAATCATGTTGTTAGGAAAGAGCTATTCTTACTCATGCATGTCCTTGGTGTGTGCTTGCATATACCCATACTTAGTACAAGTGTGTACTAATCCCATACAACTCTATATTTTTAGGTGCAGGCACAGGTGGACACTAGAGCTTACAAGTTGACGTTGCATCTATATGAACGTGGAGCTTTCATCCGGACTTGGTAGGCCCTCATGCTTTCGAGGATGTCTACCGTTATTATCTAGCTTAGATGTAGGCTTTAGCTAGTGGAGCATGTTCCACTAGTGTTTCTTCCCACTTTCATTTCAGAATTTGTATTGGTGCCGTTTTGGCAAAAATACGTTTAATGCAATTATGAACTGTTTCTTTCATTTAATTATCTCTATCTTAGATGGTTGATTTGTGAACGCCCATGATGTTAAGTTTAAAATGTTTAGCATGAAATAAGAAAATAAAAAGTTTTAATTTTCTGCTAAAATTAGCCTAGATGAAGTAAGAATGACGTATGTAGGCTTGTCTGCGACCTCTAAGAGGTCAACGACGCCAGTCTCGTCTGTGGTTTACATTCCGATCGTGACAATATGTCTGTGCATGGTGAGTTTTTGTCAATGGTGTGATCAACATGAGTTAGCTTATAAATCTGAGAGCGTAAGCATGCACTGAGTTAGAAAAAGAGCCAGGATTATAGCTATGTTATTGCGAAAACTTAAAAGAGTATACTTTTGTACAAGTGTGGTTTTGAGTCATAGTGTGTCGTTTGAGGACAAACAATAAATTGAAGTTGAGGGTATTGATGTAGCGTTGTTTCACGGTGCATTCAATGCTTTTTCCTTAAGAGTCGTGTGTGTCTAGAGCCTTTTTATAGTAGTTTCAACATGTTTTTATGTTTGTTTTACAAGAAAGTTGTCTAGAACTATAACGCAGAAGGCAGTTGGAATAAAGTGTAGAGGCAACCTACGAAGGGCATTGACGGCCCGGAAATCAATCGACGGTCCATATGAGGTAACCGTTGATTGCAGTTCAGACAAATGGAGAAAACTCAGGGAAATATGAACAAGTGTGGGACTACGGAGAGGATCGATGGTCCGTAGATTGATCGACGGACCGTTGGGCTCAATCCTCGATGTGATCAGGGATAGTCCCAGTAGGTGCATCGACATACAGTGTTGTTGGTCCGTGGATTCATTCAGAGATGATGACGTCCGAAGAACAAAAAAATATTCTATGTTAGGAATGACGGAATCAGTCGACGGGCCGTTGTTCCATCGACATCCGTCAGTGGGGGTCATCGATTACAGACGTGTTTTTTGCACAAACTTTTCTTATTTTAATTCTTTTTATTTTGGACTATATTTTTTTGTAAATAGGGATTAAAACCTCGTTTTTGGGGTTACACATTATTGGTATTGTTCTTGTTTTGTGTTGGAGATTGATTTATGCAAACATCGGCAATAATTAAATTTCCGGATTTGGTTTCAAGTTTTATCTTGCAATTTCAAGTTATTTTTCTGGGTTCTTCTTCAAATTGTCAAAGAAAGTTCATGATTTAATTCTTAACAAAAATGAATTGTGTTCTTTCTTGCATGGGTATTTAAATCCACAACTAGGGTTATCGTAACCAAGGGTGATTAACAAAGTAAACCTAGGAAACTAACAATTCTTTTAAATCGGTTCTTGCATGTATTGATATTTCTTTCGTTAGAAGTCTTTTTAACAGTACCAACTTTAAAACTCGCCTTGTTACTACTTGCCGGACCAAGGAGGTAGTCAAGAAGAAAAGAATTATCAACATACATTTAGTGGGGTACTATATAATAGGCGAGTGTCGATTGGTGCGAAGTAATAACTAAGACATACATCGATTATGATGTTTAATGTGAAGTAAGGGTAAGGGTTATTTGTTTATACACACGTCGCCAGACAAAGGTACGGGGTGAAATTCTCTAAATGTTGGACTAAGGATCTAGAGATACCTAACTTATTACTTTGCATGCAAAATACTAGGGAATAATTGTTATTGCTAGGAATACGGAGTTATGAACCTATGGGGAACACTTACACCCTAGTTTATCTCACAACTTGATAAAAACTCAATCTTTACTTTTGCTTAATTGTTTACTTAGAAGTATTAAAGAAACTTGTTTAACAAATACTTGTTTTTGGAAAGAGCTTGGCTAAATAAACATAATTGTACATTAAGTTAAGTCTAAATCATTTTCTTCGTACGATCGACCTTAACCTACTAGTTGTGTTCTTTACTTGATATGACGGCTTATACATCTTTAGGGAGGTGTAATTTGAGCGTATCATAGCATCTAGCTTATTGTTCATTTTCAAAACTAGTGGAGATATTAGCTTCACTTAAGAAATATGAAGATTCTATTAACTTCTAAATTTCTTGTTTTCTATATGAACTTATAGAATATAATTTTACGAAATTTTTAGTGAAATAGATTTTCTAGAAGAAACTTTTAAATGCTTTCCTTCTGAAAATATTGACTTGCATTAGTAAATTATCTCACCCTTTGGAATGAAGGGTTGACAACCAGTTAGGAAAGCTGAAAGCTACAGCTCTATGTTTTATAGTTTCTTCAACACCTTGCGTCATATCTATATGTTCTTTGTAACCACAAATATATAATCTATATTTTTTACGCATGTCGTCCTTTTACTATTTAAAAAATTATGCTCTTCTATCCCCTCTAGGCATTGTGTGCTGGGCTATTTTCTATATGCACCATAGGATTATTGTTGTGAAAATGTAATATTGACAATGTAAAGACCCGAAATTACCCCCTAGAAGAAGGGAGCACCCATGGGTCAGAACAATTGCGTACTTGACCTTTCGGAGGTCTTGTACAAGCCTTAGCTATCATTCATTACATAAGACATGAAAAGTAGTGCAGAGTTAAAACTTTTCACAAATAAATTGATAAAGATAACATCTTTCATAAAAGCTATGGATTTGATCTCGTCTACGCAAGCCAACTTAAAGACACGATATAAATATCTTAGGAACACGGCCCTTTCAATTAATGAAAAATACATAATAAGTCTTTTGAATAGAAACTAGGGAATACGACTATGCCTCGAATATATGAGGGCATACTTAGTCTTGAGAGAATCTTTCCCAAGCTTGTCTTCTAGTCTTCAAACTTGCCTCCAACCTATACTTATTAAGTATAGATAAGTATGAGGTTAGTACAAGACAATGTACTAAGTATGGCATATGCAAAAACATGCAAAAAGGGAGATTTTAGTTAAATAAGCTTTCACGCCAAACTGATAAAACCTTCATGGTTTAAGAGTTGAAATAGTATAAGAATCATCATTTAGCACATAAAGTAGGACTCCCAAAATATTAGAAACAAAACACACTTTACACTAACATTAGAAAACCTTACGGTGAACCCAGTGATACATTATAGTGAATGACATTGCAGTGAGCATTTTATCCCAAGCATAGTTAACTCATTTCCTGTGAAGTTTCCTAAAAAAGTTAACCTATGACTCTCTAAGGTGAGAAAAGAAGGGACCGCCCATACACCCCCTTCAAGACACACCAAAACGATCCTTAAGACTACCAACCATAGGCTTAATTCAACCGAAAGAACAAGTCCACACTCTTGGCTAGATATTAGAAAGACATTCATACAATAAGGATTTCATGTAAGTACTCTTCTCTAATAGGAATATAATTTACAGTAATTGCAATGTAAGAGTAGCATCACATACTACTACTCCCACTTAGTGATCCTGGAGGATTTTCTTGGATTGAGCACTCTACATTAGTCACTCTTAACTTCATTCATTCAAAGCTTAGGTTTAGCATACTTCCTTAACATTAGACCTTACCTTATCTAACTTCTTTTACAACACATGATAGAAAACACCAAGACTCCCCTTTTGGAAGGTCTACTTAGTGCAAAGGATAGATAACGTCCCATATCACCACCTACCTTAAGTAGTATGTTCTTTTAGGAGACTTAGTTCATACATTTTACATAAAACACACCAAGACTCCCCTTACAGAAGGTCTACCTAGTGCAATGGATAGATAGTGTCCCATACCACCACCTACCCTAAGTAGTACATTATATTAGGAGACTTAGTTCATTCTTTCTTTTGTGGGGGAATAGATTTAACCGACATAGACCATGAGACCTAGACATGGAATCCCGATACTATCCTTATAAGATGAGGGTTCCCCACTTTCATAGGGTGGGGTCTTTCTCTTTGCTTTTACATGGCTTTTTCCAATAGCTAAACCTATGCGGGCGCATAGTAAAGGGATAAGGAGATTACTACTAAGTAACTCACTCTCTACTAACAAAGAGTACTCCTACCAAGAGGTACATTGGGTACAACATATCTACTCCCAATGTGCACCCACCCCTTCTTCAAATCCTCTCGGTGCTAAGCATAACTCCCCCAAAGAGTCTTAAACATTTATTACTAGAGGTAAAGGATAACTTTTGAACACACCATCTCAACTCATAATAGGTATCCATCCTCCAACCTACATTAGAAAGCTCTTGGGAGTTAGTGAGGTTGCTACTAAACACTTCATCTCAACTCACAATGAGTGTTCACCCCAAAATTCCTCTTTTAATTCACATTCTTTAACTTCATTCATTCATTCACTCAAAGTGTGCGTGTGCATGTGAACACACATTTCACATAAATCATTAATTTCATAATATTGAATTCTAGACATGCTTGTACCTTCATTCATCATTTCTTACACACTAGCATGCTCAACATATACACTTACTTCTTTTAGGCATACTCTAAGCAAGACATTCAATTCAAGTTTCATAATACACATCGACAAGAACCAACTTCATTATCACTTCATCTAACACATTAGGCCTTCAAATCCATAATCACCATACATACCAAATATACCCAAATACATCAAGTAAACACCGCCACCAAGAAGGTGGATCTTACTACTCAAGAGCAATTCATAATAAGAATTATTAGATATAATAAACTCACCATTTAACCAAGACATTATCACCTATAACCAATTAATCAATATTTCATAATAATAAGGCCCTTAGGGCAGTATCTAAATCATAATAACAACACAAGAAATCAAAGCTCATACCCTATACAAACATGTTCATTTAACCCACTCTTTAAGCTAAAAGTTTGAAATATGCATAAACATGAGTTCATTAGGGTTTTGACATTAAAATCATCAATTACTACTAGAAGAAACATATTTGAATCATTCAAACATATTTACAAGAAGACCCATACTTGGACTCAAAACTAGGAGAAGATAGAATTTGAAAAGCCTTTTTGAAATGTTTTAAAAATGACTCCTTCAATGAAAAAGGGTTCAAGGATGGATAACATACCTCAATCATAAGGAAACCCACTAGTTGATGAATAAATACGTCAAACCAGCCATCCTAGCTCTTCCTTGAGTTTTAGATACAATGGTGATTTTGAGAGAGTTTGTCTTTAGAGAGAGTGTTTGAATATTTTGAATGAGGGGTATTGTCTATGTCTAGGACTTAAAACTAATCTAATATTACCTAAAAACCCTAAAAATATCCTTCTAGGGTCCTAAAAGACTTGGGGTTAATTTACACAAAACACCCCAAGCTGGCAGCTTGTCCCACAGCTTTTGCAGGACACCATCGTTGGACCCAAGCAATGGGGCGTCAACTGAACGATGGCCCGTCCTGCTGGGCTTCATAGTAACATTCTAGAAAATGTACATGTCTAGTGAAGAGCATACTAGTTTTTAATAATATGTAGTGGGGTACATAGGCATCCCAATGCCCAATATTGAGTAATATTAGGCATGTTAAAGAATATTGGCTTAAGGGTGTTAGCCAATGTCTACACAAGTAAATTAAAATATACGCCGATGTCAAATACTCCAATCCAAGCTTGTTTAGAAATTGTACATCCAATGAAGACCCTAAGATAAAATAACTATATTCTTCATTTACACTCATTAGGTACTAGGCATCCAAGTGTCAAGCCTAGGTACCATAGCACATAATCATTTAAAATGATCATGTAGATTATGCAGTGCACAAAGACATAGTGAGGATCCTTGGACAATAATGAACATTCCAAATGAACTTTTCAGAGTGGTGAGTTAGGAAAGTGCACGGAAACACATGTGCAAGCATATGTGCAACCGGCCGAGAGACCAAACTAACTGATTCGGTAAGAGCGGTTAGGGGACAGGCGCGCGTTCGGGTCAAGCCACGTGGGGCCAAGCTCCCTAACCGGTTGTAGGCTCTAACCAACTGACCTAACTATCTAACTAACCTAGGACTAACAAAAAATAACTAACTAGTGGACCCGACAACCTAAGACCTAGCCGGGTGACACTAAGCCGATTAACTAACTAAGAAAAAATCCTAGTACGTAACCTAGGATGGTCCAAAGAGTTAGTTATGTTCCTAAAAACTTAGGTTTACTTTATTAATTACCCTAGCTTACTTAATTAATATATCTATCAACATAATTAATTAATTTAAATTGTCAAAACCGAAACCACTGAGCAATATTCCAGATTTTGGTTAAGTCAAGTGTTCTCCTATTTTTAGTCAATTTAGGAGGGGCATTTTGGTAATTAGATAATTGAGTTATTCAATTAAGTTCTTTAGACTAAGATTAATTAGTCATTATTCAGTTCCTAAAGACTTAGACTCACGTTAATCATTAGTAACTCTACGACCGAAAAACAGTGGAAAATGTAAAGAAACCCTAGGTTATTTCAAGTAGTTCTTCAAGGTTTTCGTGCAAAGTGCAAGGTGATCTTCGTAGATTTAATTCTACAGTAAGATATGAGTTTTCTCTATTGTATTCCTTTCCCCAGGAGGCTTTTCAAACTTTTTGACTTCATGAATACCGAAACTAGGGTTTTTCCAATGAATCGCATGTTCATCTCCCTAGTTCTCCCGATTTCCAATTCTTATAGTATGGATAATATAAATCTCGAACTTGTTGTTTTTATGTGATGCTAACTGATCATTATTTGTATGTTTTCTTGATTTATAATGTCGAATGAAACCTACATGTTAGATCCGTAGACATAGGGTATTATTTACATGAGATGATAAATGTTGTAATGCCTACTTGTGTTCGAGAAGATGAAATCGTTATAACTGTTCATTGAATTGTTTCATAGACTAATCAAAGGTTAAGAGTTGGCTTGTTTAACATGATAGATTACTATAATGTATTCATGAAGTAATTGAACTGGCTAGTGATAATATCATAGTTTGATTTATGACAATAAATTTGCCAGCAATATTATTTCAAAAATATGTAAAGTCATACCAATCTTACATCAATGAACTCATAACATAGGGTATGCATATCAATGGGACAAGTCCCAACATACCCTATCCACACGAACTTGTGAACGTAATAGCATTGAATAAGTCGTTATAACTTTCATAAAGAATTGTACAATACTATCAACTAACATTGACAAAGTTAGGATGAGTAATGAAATAACTAAAAGCTTAAGTTATGAAATTAACCTAATATAAAGTTTTAAAGAAAGTAAGACACACCTCACTTACACTTAAATGACTATGTCAAAGATACGTATATAAGAGGGTGCTAGAAGCCGTGAGACAAGTCTCACTCGCACCATGATGATAATGTAAGATTTAAGTTCATATTCATCAAGTATAGAAAAGGGATGACGAGTCATCCATTGAGTTAAGTATACCTCATACTAGAAGCAAGCTTCCATATTGTTTGAGTCAACGCTAAAAGTTATAAAGTAAAATAAATCTGAGCTAAGCACTGATAGACTAGCAATGAGCTTATGCCAACACATGTAACCCTCATGAGATGAGATCATCAACCAGATGGACTAGGGTCTCCGAATGTCTCCTAGTCTTTGAACTATGTTGCCATCATAGGGACTAGCTAGTGGATGACACCACCTAAGAATGCTAGGCAGTATTCGGTTTGACTTTGGCCGGTGATTACACCTTTTTTCGGTGTGGGGAACAAACTGGATTTCATGTTTATCTCACATAATCTATTTCGGTTAAAGCTCAAGAAAGTATTCGGTTCACTTTGCCATAAACCACCTCTTTTCGATGTGGGGAAGACACTGAATTTGGTTTAACTTTAGCCGGTGAACCACCTCTTTTTGGTGTGGGGAAGACACTGGACTTGGCTTCACTCTAACCGGTGAACTACCTCTTTTCGGTGTGGGGAAGACACTGGATTTCATGTTAGCTCGCATGATCTATATCAGTTAATGCTAAAGATTCATTAAGAACGTAAGAAAGAATGAAAGTAGCATGTTGAAAGTGAACAAAAGATCCAAGAAGAAGAAACGTATGTTCAAAGTGAACTAAGTAAGAAAGAGCTTAAGAATGTCAATCATCAATGTTTGATAAGAATGAAGTTTTAACAAGTTAGTGGTTTATGCCAATATTGGAGTATGAATATATGCCTCCAAGATCTACATTTTATGCAAACAACCAAATAATGGGCATAGATAATAAAGATTGGCTTATAAATACATTCATACCCAATTTAACAAGAATGGAATATCTAACTTGTAAGTAAGGTAGCCAAATCATTTCCTTAGTCTTGTGAATTACTTACTTGATTCATTGTAGGTATGGGACTACAATGAATCATTGCACTTGTAAGTAAAACATAGGATCAAAGGAGATCATTGAACTACACAACATAAATAAGAAAAGACTGAAAAATAAACTAAGGTTGGGAATAGGAACTCTCGGCCTAAGGATGCAAATTTATTAAGTTTTGTTTAAGTTGTTCTAAAATTATGTTCATGATTACAAGGTCTTATGTTCATATAGAAAATGAGTGTGTGATTTAAATGCATGAGAAGATGTCATATTTATAACATAATTCACGATTAACGAATTAAGAAAGTGAAGTGACTTAACTTTCCAGAAACGTCATGTTGCTTTAGGAAGAGCTTTCCTTGATCATGCATAGTCCTTATGTGTTTATGTGCATACACCCATACTTAGTACAAGTGTGTACTAACCACATATATTATTACTATTTTTATAGGCGCAGATCCGAAAGAAAATTCAAGATTCAACGAAGCGGTTTGGATTAACGATTTCCACACTTTGGTAAGTCCTCTTGAGTTCGAGGATGCTACATTTATTATTCTAGATTAGTACATTAGACATAGCTAGTGGATGTAGACCCTAGTTTTTCATTTCAAACATTTGTTCAAGCTTTTGTAATAAGGCCAATTTGACAAACTATTATTATATTTACGATTCTCTATTTCGATTGTTTAATCTAATGATGGATGGTTTCTTTATGTTTAGATATTAGTATATTACTCATATGCAGTTATATGAATTCAATGTATACTTTGATAAAAGTTTTAAATTTTCCGCAAAAAATTAACTGTATGATTGTGATGAAAGGCAAGAGGAGGCTTGTCTGCGACCTCTGAGAGGTTAACGACGTCGGTCTCATCAGGGATCTAGATTTCGGGTGTGACAGTCATTTGGGTAATCAGATGTTGAATGGAGGGTTGAGCCCACTACACTAAGTCCCAACCTACGCCCCTAGACTACGGGGCATCGATTGACCCAAGGGGCGTCGATTGCATCCGTCGTTTGGGGATTGTTTTTGGGCATCTTTAGCAGATTCTGCCTAGACATTTGGGTCCTCTTCTAGGGTCCCTCGTGGGTATGAGGTGGGGTCGTACGCGGACGTTAAACTCCTAAACATAGTATTCTAGATCTTAAGAACAGCTCACACTAATTTCAAGCAAAACGAACATGTAAAACTCACTCAAACACATCAAGACACACAATCACTTTGCGCACGTCACGAACATTCTCGGACGTTTGAACTCCAAACTTAACCAGACTTCAACACTGCCTAAGAAAATCAATATAACGCATTTTAACTTAAAATTAACTTAATAAACAATCACGAAGTTCTAGTTCACCTTAGTTTGTTTTAGGGTGTTACTTTCTTCGCCACTTGGAATAACATTCGTCCTCAATTGATACTAAAACTTTAGGACAATCAAGAAATCCTTTAGCAAAACATAACACATTATAATCAAGGCTCAAACATTCATTATGAATGCATCAACTAACAAGGAGCACAATTTCAAACCTTCAAACACTTTGCAACATAAGCACTTTGCGAGAACTTTCACTTTTCAAAATTCACTCTAACCCTTCACTTATCTAACAAGGAGCAAAATTTCAAACCTTAAAACACTTTGCAACATAAGAACTTTGCAAGAACTTTCACTTTTCAAAATTCACTCTCACCTTCACTTATGGAGGAACTTCCTTCTCCACATTAAACATGCTCATATACATCATGTTTACACGCATTAAGGCCTTAGTTCATGACAATACAATTCATTATTTAAGAAATTCATCAAGAAATAATAATTATATGAAATGTAAAATCATATAAAATATTATGATAACATAAAAACAACAACCATAAACAGGTAAGACGTACCGGGACTATCAAATCTGAATTAGTTCTCCCTCTTAGCCCCCATCCCATGGGGAGTGTACTTATTTGGAGCATTAGGATAGAGGGAGACTGATTGAATCCTTTTCCCTTTGCATTGAAGTTGGGGCAGTCCCTCATGTTGTGATTCTTACTACCACATGCAAAGAAAACATCCGTTCCGGCAAGATACTTACCCAAGTTTTGCTCCCACAAGTAGTACACTTAGGTATCTAAAAAGTATGGCCACCACCTTTGGAATTTTGTGTTACGACACTAGGGTATACCCTAGAAGCTCAATATAGTTCACGTACATAATATAGACATGGGTACTACTCATAATAGCACATAAAACCATTTATCATACTTATAAACATATTCAATACACATCATACATTACCCATCTTTTATTTTACTTCTTTTTTTAAGTAACACTAAAGTGTACCTAGTGCAATGTATAACCTTGACATCCTCTTAAAATAGTCTTTCATAATGTTCTTCATAAACACAACCACATATATTCAGAAGTCATAATCACATCAAAGACATCAACTTCACATAAGGACAATCACCTAAGACAACTCCTTTGTCACACTAGTGCATTGTGTAGGAAGCATCCCATAATACTACTTCCACCAAGTGTACCTAAAAAGTCACCCTAGACTAGGCATAACATACTCAACAAGTCATAACATATTAACTTATAACTAGACATAAGGCTACATACTTCATATCATCATATAAGGACTTTTTCCTTTACTGCAACCTTAGTCATAACTCATCATACTTCATATAACATCATAGGAAGACTCATCATACTTCATACACTTTAGTCATAGACTTACTTAATTCATATAATGAGTAAACCACCCTCACAACTCCTTCATCAACTTACTTGTGCAATGTACACATGGTGTCCCATACCCCCACATATACTATGTAAAACCATTTAAAAGCCATAAGTGTAATTCACATACATAGTCATATTTAATATCTTAACATAACAAGATCACTTACCATGCATTCAGACAAGTCATACATAACATAAGTATTTAATTCATAAGGGTCTCCAATCCTATCCTTTCTTGAAGTCATCAGTGCAATGTATATGTAGGGTCCATAGTCCTCCCATACCAAGTACATTTCTCAAGAAATTTAGATTAGAGTTCATATTCTTATCTTAGTAAATTATTAACCTTCGGGAGATATACCCATAACCGACATAGACCATGTGAGCTACATGGAATCCAGTGTGCTACTCCCACACCAAAAAGAGAGGATTAAGACTTTCCTAAGGGACAACCATTCATACATAGCTTATCTAGGTGGATCCACTAAGCTAGAGTCCTATGTGGGCACATAGATAAGGAACAAGAAGATTGCTTCTAGAATCCTTGACTTACTAACGTGAGGGGTTCCATCTCATTAGACAACATATACCTTGGGAATCCACACTACTAGTTGTGAAGAAACCAATGTGGGAGGCCGTACATACTAACGTGAGACCTCCATCTCATTTACATGCCCTTTCGGTGCTAAGCAATAACTCCCTTTTTAAACATCATTAAGCCTTTAGATAACATTTGTTCATAAAGAATAGGCCTTAGGGACTTACTCCCTCATATATCATATAGCTCAAAGGTATCTAGGGTAAAAATTCTACATTCACCATAGAACCTATATTATGTGATAATGTCCTTTCACATAATCATATCATATTCATAAATGCATGTGTGTGTGTACATATCTATGAGATCTACTTTCACATAAACGCCTTTAGGAACACATGTTCATAACTTCATTTATCATATACTTTACATGCATAGAAATAGGTATTGATGCCTAGGAAAACTATCCTTTCCTTAGTCATCATGATTATATCCTACTCATAGATATGCATGAAGTGTGTGTGTACATTGGTCAACATGATCACATAATGGCTATCATATAGTATTGAGGAAGCCACCCTCTAAAGATCACAACACATGTACAACATTCTTCAAGTCTCAAGTCATACACATATATAGAGTTTTGAGGATTATAGACTACACACACTCACATTACATCATAGGAGGCAAGTACATATACAACAATAGAATATAAGACTCCTAGCATACTTTGATCACACATTTATATAGGGTTCATATGGGTAGGGGTCATGCTATAAAGATATTCATTATCATTAGCCATATAGACCGTACCTAACCCTAACCCTACCATGATCATCACACATACATATATAACATTATATCCACACCTAGGTCAAACAAGTAGTGTAGAAAACCATACACATAACATCACATAACATCAATTAACTTAGACATGAGATTAGAATCAAGGCTAAATCCTTCAACTTCCTAACATAGAAATCACCATATAAATTCATAATGCATCTAATGACTTCAAAAGCATGATCATAACACATAAACATGTACAAGAATGTAAACACCGCCACCAATGGTGGACCATAATGTAACACCCCGTAGCCAAAACAGACCAAAAATTAGTTTTTCAGAAAAAAAAATTTGCAGACAGTTAAGGGGAAATGTAGTTGGGTCAACTTAAAATGATCATAACTCTTATCACAAAATGAATTAGGTCTCTCATGACCTACCCAAAGATAGATAATTGAATTAGCTTTCCATATCCACCGACCTTGCTAAAATCAGACCTCCGAGTAAAATTTATTACAATTTTAGTAAAGGCCTGTCGAACAGGCCCTCACGACGGATCCACCGATGGGGCGTCGGGCACACGACGGACCGTCCGTCCTGGCCGTCGTGTGGCCCGACAGCAACCTTCCCAGGGGTCTTTTTGACCTTTCCCACTCCGTTTAAACCATAAGTTACGTCGTTTTGACCATAAATCATCAGATTTTAGTTAGTTTAGGCCTAGAAACATAATTAAAACATATCCAACTCAACTCATTAAATCAAAACTTAGAAAATTAGAAGCAAGAGAGGAGAAAAAAAGCTCAAGAACCCTCGTTCAAGAACGCCTCAAGCTCCAGCAGTTCCAGCCCAGAAACTTAATTATTTTTCCGTGGATTTCATCACCAGGTATGCGGGATTTCACTAGTGGGTTCCTTTCACCCATTGGGTCCCTAGTTTTCAGTCAGATTGTTGATTTTCTTATCATTATTAAACCTAGGGTTTTTAGAACTTTTATAGAACTTCATGAATTTATTAAATATATGTTCCAAATCAGATTATCATGTTATTACTCAGATTATCGAATGAATTTCAGAACCCTAGCTTTGTATTTCTTTAGTTCTTGAATTACACATGCTAGGTCAGATATTTCAGAAACTTCAGATATACATGCCTCAGTTATAACTGCATAATTACCAGATTAATTATTGCATTCTCAGTTTGCATGTTCAGTTCGAGCTATCCAGTATTTAGAAAAACTCAGACATAATTAGTTAATTTACAGAATTCATTGGGAGTAGCATAATACCGAGTTGGACTAGGGTTTAGCGTACCCAATAGTCCCAGAACTACTAGCCAAGTAGGTTGTAAGTCCCCTCTGTGGGCAATCAGTTTAGTGATCACGCCAGCATGCCTTTATACCTTTGGCAGGGTATATTGGGTCCTTTCGATGGGGCGTATACATCAGACTCCACATTTAGCTCATGTGGTTTTATTATCGGTTATTAGTAGCTCCCATAGTTCAGTCTAACTCTCCGCATGACCATTTATCAGTATATTCAGTATTCAGTTTTAGCATGTTATAAATTGATCATTGCATTCAGTTAGCTCAGAAATTCAGTATATCATGTTCAGATTATTATACTTGCTTTTGTGCTTGTTCAGTTATGTTTTATTTCAGCTTTACTCTATCCTACATGCTCAGTACCTTTCAAGTACTGACGCATACGTGCGCTACATCTTCTCGTGATGTAGGTTCAGGTTCTCAGCACCCAAATCATGCATAGATCGATTTCCCGATCTCCAGATCAGCAGATTCAGTGGTGAGTCCTCATTCTCCGAGGACAAGACTCATGAGTTTCTCTTCAGTATTTAGTCTTTTAGTTTCATTTTTTGCTAGATTTAGCTGGGGCTTGTCCCAGTATTTCTAGTCCAGTTTAGAGGCTATTTTCAGACATAGTTAGATTTAGCTTTGTATGAGTTAATATTTCCTTTGTATTAAACTCATTGTTTTCAAATATCTCAGTTATAGAATATGGGTATTCCCCATCTTTTCAGATTTAATTATGATTTAGCTTCTGCATTAGTTTATTATTTTTAATATGCGCATGATCATGCCAGCAGGGTTAGCTTGGGATCACTTGTGGTCCTAGGTTCCGTGTCCGCGTCTCGGGGGTAGCTCGGGGCGTGACAAAACTTGGTATCAGAGCACTAGGTTCAAGAGTCCTAGGATGTCGGAAAAGCCGCACTAAGTAGAGTCCTTATCATGGGTGTGAAGTGCACCACATCTAATGAGAGGGAGGCTATGAAGTGTTTTAGGAAAACTTCACTTTCTTGATATTCTTACCGTGCGTTGGTATGATCTTCTTTCTAATCTATCGTTATGCGCTTAAGATCATGCCTTCTCGTAGAGCTTAGGCATGGAATGCTAATGCACGAAATGCTAATGCAGTTCCTCTAGTACCAGATAAGGAAGTTCAAATGCAGAGCTTCAGAACGCCAATTTAGCTTTTGGCTCAGAGTATGAACAACAAGAACAATCAGCAGGTTCGAGTTCCTACTAATAGAAATGATCGATTAGTAGCAGCCAGAGTTTGTGATTTCGTTAGGATGAATCCGCCTAAGTTTTCAGGGTCGTAAGTTGGTAAGGACTCACAGAAGTTCATTGACGAGTTCAAGAAAATATTTGGTGTGATGTCAGTAACTGGTAGTGATAGGAAAGATTGGAATCCTACCAACTCAAGGATGTGACTCACATATGGTTCACTCAGACAACGAACATGACTTTGTCTTTTGTAACTCACTATAGCAGTACAATTTATTGTCAGTCCAGAAACTCTCTCAGAACCCTTCTCAGTCTCAACTCCAGTTGGTGACCCAGTTATAGCTAGATGCGTATACAGAAATTACCCTATCACAGTCTCTCAGAAAGTCACTCAGCAGATCTAGTAGAGTTAGAAATGGTAGACTTTGATGTCATTCTAGGCATGGATTGGTTACACTCATGTTATGCCTCAGTCGATTGTAGAAGTAGGATTGTTCGTTTTCAGTTTCCAGACGAACCAATCTTAGAATGGAAGGGTTTTAGCCTAGCGCCTATGGGTCGATTTATTTCTTACCTTAAGGCCAGAAAGATGATATCTAAGGGTTATCTCTATCATCTAGTTCGGGTTAAGGATTCTAGCCTTGAAACCCCAACTCTTGAGTCAATTCCAGTAGTCTGTGAATTTCCAGAAGTATTTCCAAAAGATCTTCCCGGGATCCCTCCCGAAAGGGAAATCGACTTTGGAATTGATTTCCTTCCAGATACCCAGCCTATTTTTGTTCCTCCTTATAGAATGGCTCCAGCAGAGCTTAAGGAATTGAAAGAGAAGTTGAAAGACCTTCTAGATAAGGGTTTCATCAGACCTAGTATTTCACCATGGGGTGCACCAATATTGTTCGTAAAGAAGAAAGATGGTTCTCTCAGAATGTGCATTGACTATAGATAGTTGAACAAGGTCACAATCAAGAATAAGTATCCCATCCCCAGGATTGATGACTTGTTTGACCAACTTCAGGGTGCTAGTCATTTCTCAAAGATAGACCTCAGATCGGGTTATCATCAGCTCACAGTCAGAGATAGTGACATTCCGAAAATAGCCTTCAGAACTCGGTATGGTCATTATGAATTTGTAGTTATGTCGTTTGGACTAACAAATGCTCCTTCAGCATTCATGGATTTGATGAACAGAGTGTTCAAACAGTACTTGGACTTGTTCGTTATTGTCTTCATTGATGATATCCTCATTTACTCTAGGAGTGAGGAAGAACATGCAAGTCATTTTAGAATTGTTCTACAGACTCTCAAGGATCGCCAGTTATTTGCTAAGTTTAGCAAATGTGAGTTTTGGTTGTAATCCATTGCTTTTCTTAGTCATATTGTATCTAGCGAAGGGATCCGCGTAGATTCACAGAAGATAGAAGCAGTGAAATAATGTCCCATACCTACCTCTGCTACAGATATCAGAAGTTTCTTAGGTCTAGCGGGTTATTACAGGAGGTTCGTGGAAGGATTTTCATCCATAGCCTCACCATTGACTAGGTTGACTCAGAAGATGGTCAAGTTCCAATGGTCAGATGATTGTGAGAAAAGCTTCGCAGAATTGAAAACTAGATTGACTACAGCTCCTGTCTTGACTCTACCAGAGGGTTTAGATGGTTATGTGGTCTAATGCGATGCATCCAGAGTTGGCCTTGGTTGTGTGTTGATGCAAAGAGATACGGTTATATCTTATGCCTCTAGACAACTTAAGGTGCATGAGAAGAACTATCCAACTCATGACCTCGAGCTTGCAGCTGTGGTGTTTGCATTAAAGATATGGAGACACTACTTGTATGGTGTTCATGTAGATGTGTTCACTGATCATAAGAGCCTTCAGTATGTGTTTACCCAGAAAGAGTTGAATCTTCGCCAGAGGAGATGGCTTGAGTTCCTTAAGGATTATGATATGAGTGTGCAATATCATCCTGGAAAGGCGAATGTAGTGGCCGATGCTCGTAGTAGATTATCTATGGGTAGTGTAGCCCATGTTGAGGAAAAAAGAAAGGAGCTAGTGAAGGATGTTCACAGGCTTGCTCGCTTGGGAGTTCGCCTTATGAGCATATCAGACAGCGGTGTAACAGTTCAGAATGGGGCAGAATCGTCTTTGGTAGTGGAGGTTAAGGAAAAGCAAGAGAGTGATCCGATCTTGCTTGAACTAAAGGGTGCAGTCAACAATCAGAGAGTGGAGGTTTTCTCCCAAGGGGGAGATGGTGTACTTCGCTACCAAGGTAGATTGTGTAGTCCTGATGTGGGAGAGTTGAGGAAGCATATTCTTGCAGAAGCTCATAACTCCAGGTATTCTATTAATCCAGGTGCCACTAAGATGTACCGTGATCTGCGGGAAGTCTATTGGTGGAATGGCATGAAGAGGGATATAGCAGACTTTGTGAGTAAGTGCCCCAATTGCCAGCAAGTCAAGGTAGAACATCAGAAACCAGGAGGTATGACTCAAGAGATCGATATTCCTACTTGGAAGTGGGATGTGATCAATATGGATTTCATCACAGGGTTACCTCGTACTCGCAGACAGCATGACTCAATTTGGGTGTTAGTCGATAGGATGACTAATTCTTCTCGCTTTTTGGCGGTCAAGACTACATATTCGGCAGAGGACTATGCTAAGCTTTACCTTAATGAATTTGTGAGGTTGCATGGGGTTCCTTTGTCTATCATCTCATATAGAGGTCCTCAGTTTACCTCTCATTTTTGGAAGTCATTTCAAAAAGGTCTTGGTACTCAAGTTAACCTTAGTACAGCATTACATCCACAGACGGATGGGCAGGCAGAGCTTACCATTCAGAGCTTAGAGGATATGTTGAGAGCTTGTGTGATCGATTTCAAAGGTAGTTGGGATGATCAACTTCCTCTTATTGAGTTTGCCTACAATAATAGCTATCATTCCAGCATTCAGATGGCCCCTTATGAGGCTTTATATGGGCGTAGATGTAGATCTCCTGTTGGATGGTTTGAAGTAGGTGAAGCAGCTTTGATAGGGCCAGATTCAGTCCTTTATGCTATGGAGAAAGTTCAACTCATTAGAGATAGACTTAAGACAGCCCAAAGTCGTCAGAAATCTTATGCAGATGTAAAAGAAGGGAACTACAGTTCCAAGTTGANAAGTTAATAAAATGTCCCCTAGGATACCAAAATACCCCCACATGAATTGGGGCTCTTAGACATATCAAAATTAACTTAAAAACGACGCAACCGGATATGGGAGTGGTCTGAGTGTCCTGGAGCAGCCTCCCCATTATGCCCCAAATAAATTTTGAGGCAGTGAGGTGTGTGCTAGGTTTGCTTCGTGAGTGCAAGGTCCAATTCTTGGACTTGCTCACAGCATTGGGCAACCTCTTGTTTAATGTTTGGGTCCTCCTTGGGGGGCCTTCGGGTGGTCCCCGGGGAGTCGTACATGGATGTTTTTACCCTTAACATATCATAAAGGTAACAAGGTCAACTAAACTGCTTGTCAACTCCAAAAAACACATAAAATGAAGCAAAACATACAAGGACACACTAGCACATCTAAAAGGCTAACTTTCGAACCTCTTGGACGTTCTTGAACGTTTGACCTCCAAACATCAAAAACTTAACACACCCTAAAAGTAATTATAACTCATATAAAGACCTCAAGAGTCCATGACACACACATAAGCACATAAAAACACCTAAGGCCCTTTGGTGACTAGTCGTCGAACGTCTTGGTCGTCCCTTAACGTTTGACTTCCAAATCACCTTAAATCAAGTATACATACTATAAAACACTTAATGAAAATATTATTAAACTTTTTAGGCTCATGTGAGGCTCTACCTACCTTTGTTCATTTTGAGGGCGTGTCAATACTCCCCCACTTAGAACAACATTCGTCCTTGACTGACACAAAAACATTTTAAACACTTTCAAGGACTCAATGAATTCCATAACAGCTCACAACACTTCAACATGTTATCACATAAAGACAATGCACCATATTACAAGGAACACAACTTCATTCTAGCATGCATTCAAGGCAACATAATCAAACATGGACTACTTCTATAATTCATTACAAGCATACATACCTCATCATATTCATTGTCATTTGGAGGTAGTACCTTCTCCAACCTTGGGCAAGTTCATTATTTCATCACAAAGTTAAACATACTATGGATTGCAATTCCACACTTAGGCATAATCCACACTTCAACCCATGAGAAAATTTAAACACTTCAATTAGTTGCACAGGAATCATAAATAAAGTAGATCAACTACAATCATATAGTCTAGACATAATACCATCAAGATCATATATGACATTACCATGCTTAGCTTTGTTCAAGGAGGGACTACCTTCTCCTAGTCATAACATACACACCTGGCATCATAGAGTTAACATAAAAGAAATGCATAGAGGTTAATTCATATTAAGAAGGATTTCTTTATACCAAAAAACATTGTTCTTATACTTCCTTCCTTATGAAATCAACATGGTAGCTCACACCAAACACATCACCACATTAGAAAGTAAATTTACAAGTTTCTATTTCTAGTACATCATTAGATTTCATAGTCATGCATCATTTAGGGAAATTTATCACATTTTATAAGCATACCAAAAGACATAGGCTAGACAAACCATCACTTCTAAAGAGTGAGTCTGTAATAATACTTTCCAATTCTAAAGTCAACTTATCATCATGAGGCCAAACAACCACACAATATGAGTGACATAAAGCATGCTCATTAAGCTATCTCATGAAATCAAGTTGCACATTTATCATATAAGGATGCACAACAACATGAGAAACATGCAAAATTTATAAAAATTCTATTTCATGCAATAATGAACTTTCATAATATACATAACATAGTGTCATTTAAGACATGAATAACATTAAGAAAACATGCAACATATCCTTTTATCCAAGACTCCTATCATGAACAAGCTACTTAGGAACTCCGTGGTTTCAAGCTTGAGTAAGAATAGAAGGAAAAATTAGGGATATCTAAACCCTTACTACTCAAATCATCATCCCCTAACTTAGGATAAACTCATTTAAGAGAAAATCATCTCAACTCTAGGGGAATCATAACTTACCAACCTTATTAACTAAACACATCATCCCTCTCTTGGGATCTAAGCTTATGAACATCCTTCTCACCATTACTATAAAGTGATTTTTCTTCAACCTACAGAAGTTCAATGGATCTCAACATAGGGACATCAAGGGCTCTAAAAATCGTTACCATCTATGAACATTATCCCCCATTTGGGGTAGGCCTAAGCACATCACTCCCTTAAACACTAGGGTCAAGTCAAGTCAAGACCAACCTACAAGGGTCATCACTTTTGTGTGGAATTTTCCAACAAATCATGCCTAGGTACTATCTAAGCACTTCCTCCATTGACCATATTTAAATGCAAGTTAAAGAAAACTAACCACTTCAAAGTAGGTCAACCTCAATTATTTCCTTCTGTTAAACAGCTAAGGGGTACATACCTTACATCCCCCTAAATCACCTTAGGGTACTCATACTTCCAACTCATGGAATAAAACTCCTTTTTTTCCTTTTTACCACTCTTAAAAATAGATTCATAGAGGAAATCATCAACTATCGTACTTGTCATAAGGTTTCCACCATTAACTAGAAAACTTCACAATCACCTTACGATTACCAAAACACTTTCTTCCCTCCTTAGGACCAAGCCTATACAAAAGATTCTAATCCACAAAAGGACAGCTATGAGGCATTTTAGATACACTAAGGCAACATTCATCATTCTCACTATATACCACATTCTCCAAGAATTTTCAAGCCTATATCATAACATCATGCTACCATCCTACATAATCATAAGGCATTTTATCATTCCATGGGGAACTCAATTCAACTCGAACACTACATAAGTTTCTAAGTTCCTATAATTTCTTATAATATGTTTTAGAGAAATTGTGTAAAGTTTGAGGTGATTTGGATGTCAAACGTCAAGGGACGACCAAGACGATCGACGACTAGTCACATATGTGTCTCATGTCTCTATACGTGCTTATATGTGTATATAGTGAGCTTATGAGGTCTTAAAATGATTTATAATTATGTTTATAGTCCGTATATGGAGTTTCGTGAAGTATGTAGGTAAAACATCCAAGAACGTGTAAGACATTCGAAAGTTATCCCTTGATACGTTCATGTGTGTCTTGATGGGGCCTTGCATGTTTGGACAAGTTGCGAGTATTTATTTTGGGTGAAACTGATGTTGAAGTTCAACAACTTGTCAAGGGTTGTATTTACATTTGAAACGTCCTGGTATGACTTCAAAAGGGACCCACGAAAGAGCTCACAAGAAGGACCCAAGGGCTGTCGAGACACTGCCTTGGCAGTGTCAATCGACTGAACCAAACGACGCCCAGTTGTTTGATCAACGGCCCGTAGGTGAGGTATAGTCGATGGACGCTTATACTAGTCAAATATCAACCAAATAACAGGCAAAGGTCCAATCGACTGAACCCACAGACGGCCCGTCGATGGACCTACTGGTCGTCGATGGTGGCGTGGTGTTTCTCCATGCGCATTGTTTGATTAAAGGAGTGAATGAGAAATTCACCACACGTTCTAACCTGAACCTACAAGATTTATTTGTTTATTTTTGGGTGTATATAAATGATCAAAAACGTGATCAACCCATTCACAATCCCATTCACACAAATTAAACCTTCCCTCCAAAAACCAATTCTCTCTAGAAACATCCATTGTTGTAGAAGCTCAAGAACAACTTGTAGATTGGATTCTCATGGGATATTAACCAATTTTCAGAGGTTTTAAACTAGACAAATTTAAGGTAATACATCAACTCCAAGCAACCTTTTACTTGGAGAGTTAATCTCATGTTTTTAAAGAAGGTTTCATGATCAAATCTCTTTTTCTTCAATATAGCCATGGGTACTTTATAAAAACATTTTAAATGGTTAAATCATGATGAATTGATGTTAATGCATTGTTTTTAATGTGATTCTAATCCAATTGCATGATGAACACATGTTCATTCCCTAAATTGATTTAGTCCTTGCATGGACTTTGTGATCATGACTTGTTAATGGTTAAATTGTGATTCTCTTATGTTGAATTGCTTATACCAACTGTTATTGACGTGAATTGATTATGAATTCATGATGAAGTATCCATGTGGATCAATGTATGAAGGATTTAACATGACTAGTCTATGATGTATGTATTCATTGTAAGTTTGGCTTCATGTTGATTGTTTTAAGTCTTTGGATTATGCTAAGTTGTTTGTAGCTACTGCCTCAAGTTGATATTATGAATGAATTGTGGGTATAAATCCTTGATTATCAAATTAAATAAGACTTACATGAATTGATCTAGGTTCTTCTAGTCTATGGATTGATAATTTTATGTACATGATGAAATCTAAGTTCTAGATTTGATGAAGCATGATTTGGACTTGATTTTATGACTTTAGATACTGCCCTAGGCTGGTATTATAGGTATATTATGAATGTTAGCCATGGTAATCAAAGTAAAGCATATTAATAAGTGATCTAAGACTCTCTACTTTCTAGTTCATATGAGATGTCTTGTACTATGTTAGAGTATGATCTTGTAGCGGCTTGTTCATGGTTTCTTTTATGATTAAAGTACATATAGGTACTGCCCTATATATTAATTGTTGATAAAGAAGGTGTATTGATCAATTATGATCAAAGGGTGATAAATTGGTATGAATGCTTATCTCCTATACTTTCCTAATAGTATTGTAGTTGATGAAGACTTTTATGGCATTGTGTGGTATGGTCCACTTATGGTGGCGATGTTTACTTTATTGTCATTATATATGTGCTGACCATGGCCTTGAAGGCCAATTGATGAATATATTAATAGGTGGTTATGATGATCACCTTATGTGTAACTTGTGCCTAGTGTTCTACTTTAGTTGTGAATCTAGGTTATGTTACTATTGTTATGAGCATGTAAATGGTTAGGTTAAAATCATGTGTAGGTGCTGCCATTAATCAAGTATTAAAGATTGATGACCCCTACCCATTTACCCCTATGTGAAGATATAAATATCTAATGTTAGGAGTCTTAAAGTATAATATGAAGGTAGCTTGCCTCCTATGCTAAGTTGTGTTGTGTGGTCTATGCTTGAATATATATAATGTTCCTAAGAGGGTGGCTGCCTCAATATGTTGTTGATACACATTTTGTGATCATAATGACCAATGTACACACACCCTCACTTTACATGTATGCTTACAAGTAGTATATGTCATGGTGTCTAAATGAAAATTAATTCTCTTATTCACTAGTATCTACTACTATGCATGTTAAGCTTATGTCTATGAAAGTATGGTATGTGTTTTCCTTAACTAGGATGACTTGATAGGTGAACTAGTGTGGTCAAGGGTATGGGTCCTTGTCTATGCGCTGCACATGTGTACCTTGATAGGATAGTTTCTAGGTTTGGTTTCTATGTGCATGAAAAGGAATGTATGGGCATGTTATGAATAAGGTCTATATGATATTGTAACGACCCGGATTCTGGAATCCGAATCGCCACCGGCGTCGTTGACCTCTCAGAGGTCGCAGACAAGCCTCTTCTTGCATTCATCACACTCATATGGTTAATTTTAGCGCAAAATTAAAAACTTTTAAACGTATGAAGTATACATAGACTTCATATAGTTATTTCATGAATTCGTCATATACTAAGCTCAACATAAATGTAACAACCATCTATCATAAGAATCAATTTGAAAGAGAATAAGAATATATCATAAGTACGTTTGCCAAACACGGCCTTATTACAAAAAGCTTCGAAATGAAAGTCAGAAAGAAACACTAAGGACAACATCCACTAGCTATGTCTAAAACTAAGGCAAGACTAAAACTATAGTATCCTCGAAATTAAGAGGACCTACGAATTATCTGGAGAAACGCTGATGTCCAAACCGTTGCAAGAGTCGTCAATCTGCCCTTTGACCTCCACCTATAACAATAGTAAATAGTAGGGGTTAGTACACCACTTGTACTAAGTATGGGTGTATGATTATATGGAGAAACGCTGATGTCCAAACCGTTGCAAGAGTCGTCAATCTGCCCTTTGACCTCCACCTATAACAATAGTAAATAGTAGGGGTTAGTACACCACTTGTACTAAGTATGGGTGTATGCACACATACACATAAAGCTATGCATGATCAAGGAAAGCTCTTCCTAAATGACATGCTATTTCTGGAAACTCTAGTCATTAGACTTTCTTAATTTGTTGGTTGTGAAATGTGGTATGTATATGATGTATTTTAATGCATTCAAAGCGCAAAACTCATTTTCTATATGATTACAAGTCATTAGTATCATCAACATAATTTTAGAACAAATCAGGCGAAGATTTGAGATTTTGATCCTCTTAGGGCGAGTATAATAATTCTTCTTGTTGTGTAGTTCAATAACTCCTTTGGTCCTATGTTTACTTACAAGTGAAATGATTCATTGTAGTCCCATACCCATAATGAATCAAGTAAGTAATTCAAGAGATTAAGGAAATGACTTCACCACAATTTGAGGCATGAATATATTTATAAGTCAATACTTATTGACTATACTCATTCTTTAGTTAATTGCATAATGTGCATAGTTCTTGGGGCATATCATTAAAGCTTATGATCTTGCTTACTTTGGGCATGAATTCTTTATAAGACAATCTTTATTGGCTAAATGTATTAGTTAATCATTTTGGATAAGCATATTTGAATTCATTATTGTCTTTGATATTTTCCTAATAAAGGAAGTAATTATAAGACAATTTTATTTGGCTTTGTTTATTTTCATGACATGAAGATTCATTATTAGCTATGCCCTTTACTTATTGTAAACTTCATTGGACATGCTTTTTTACTATTCTTATAGCAAGTCATTCATTACACTATATATTCATTACATTTCATAAGTCATTCTCTATTGATCATTCCATTGATTTCATTACTTTCATGTTATTGAAGTTATGGGTTATTTAGTTAACGTTTTCATTTTTAAAAATCATACATTTCATATCTACGAGACCTTCGAATTGTGGATGTAGCATTAAGACATCTCAAGTGAGGGCCCAACATATGGGACCTCAACCCGAGGGCCTTCTTTAGCAAACACAGAGTCTGCTTCATTCGTTCATTGGTACTTCACATTATTCATTTCATTTCATTCTTAGGCTGATGTAAACACCAACTATACCTAGGATGAAGTGTAAGAGTCTCATCGGGATCATGAAGTGCAATGACCAAGAATGACCTAATGCCATTACTTGAATCTGGTTTCGCCTCCTAATTGTCTTGCACAAAAACCTTCGGTATTTTTCATTTCATTATCTTTCATACTTTGAGAAACTTCAACATTAACCGACATAGATCAGGTGAGCATCATGAAATCCGGTGTCTCCCCACACCGAAAAGAGGTGGAGTCACTGGCCAAAGTGAAATCAAAACATGCTAACATATTGGGTTCGAACCAAGCTAGTTCCCTATGGTGGCAACATAGTTCAAAGACTAGGAGATTTAGGGAGACCCATACCCACCTTGGTGGACAGTCTAATCTCATGAGAATTACGTGAACCTCCGCCCTTCCCGAAAGAAGGCATCACCACTCATACTAGCCTATCGGTGCTCAGTTTACAGTTTCTATTTACATTCAACTCATACATCATCAAAGCTTGGTTCTAGCATGAGGTAGTCATAGCTCATTAGATGATTTCCATCTCTTCTTTACGTATTAAGTGTGAATTGTCCTTACACTTACATATAGAATGTGATTGAGATTTATTTACTCTTTTGATGACTTGTCATACTTAATTTACATTTATGAAATATGAATTGTCCTTACATATCATATACTTTACATTGATGAATGTGAATTGTCCTTGCATATCATCCTTAGGTGTTAATGAGACTAGTCTAACACATTCTAACACCTTCATTCGTGAGTATTCTTTTAACAAATTAGCTTTGGTGTAAGTAAGACTTGTCTCACTTCCTTTAACACCCCATTCTGGTCACTTACTTAATTTAGACCCCTTTAATTATGTTATAACTCACCTTACTTACTTACTTTAGTGTAGTAGCTTCATATCATCGTTTATGGACGATGAGCACTTCATTCAATGAGTTTCATGTGTTCATAGTTCATTCTTGTGGAGCATGTTGGGAGTTGTCCCAATGAATGTCATGCCCTTGGTTATGGATTCATTGATATTACTTTAGAAGTGCTTAATATATATTTGATACTCTTACTACACAAGAATTGACATATGATTAGTATTGGATCAAGATTTGGGATGTTAGACTAGAAAATTTATTCTTTTTGGCAAAGCCAATTTTACGTATGTTCATATTTAAATTGCCATATGTATGAACCCTTAGCCAATCTTTTAATCATTTACATAAGTTCCTAGCCATTTGCATATATTCATTTTGACCAAATAGAGTTAACCAAATTTATTTGAACCAGATACCCAATTTATTCAAGATATGATTTCATAGATGTCTTTAAGCCAATTCTTAGTTTATGGCTTTTAGTGTAACGTTTTAAGAACATATTGGACAACATCATATTAACATTTGATGGACTTATCATATTCATAACATCAGAACAACAGCAAGTCAACATTCGGCCAAAGACAAATAATTCAGTTAACACATCACGGACTTAACCTAGCATATTATCGATCCTTAATTAGCATCATAAGATTAACTTTACGCAATTACAAGTTAATAAGTTCATTTGATACTTATAATTCAAGAACAATACATGTTAATAACATACAGCACCACATAACAACCACATGATCTCTAACCTATTCAACATTGAAATCGAAAAGGATACTAGGGACAAGGAGTTCGACGAGAACGGGAACAACCCTAGTTTTAAGATCTTTGAATCGTTGGAAAGAAAGTTCTCTTGGAAAAAGAAATCCAAGAGACAAACCCATACCTTATGTAGAACTTAATCTACGAATACCACCTTGAACGCAAACTTGAAGAAACCTTGAAATCGCCCTAGAAAAATCGATAAATTTTCTGCCTTTTACTTTCGTTCGTTGCTTACTGTTTTTGCGTCACCTTTTCTATGAGTTTGAACATGATTCTAAGTCTTAGTAACTTATCTTGACTCATTAAACTTAGGGTTTAATAAGTTAATTAAATAATTTAATTAACTAATTACTAAAAAACACTCCTAGATTGACCAGAACTAGGAAAACACAATAATTGGTCAAATCTAAAATTTTTCCTAAGAATTTCGTTTTGCCTCTTCAAATTAATTAATTAAATGAATAATTTAATTAATTAAAGGACCTAGGGTAATTAGTAAAGTACCCCTAAGTAATTGGAACCATAATTAACCCTTTTGGACCATCCTAGGTTAAGTACTAGGATGTTTCTTGAGTTGTACTAGGTTAGTGTAAGAATTTCGTTTTGACCCCTTTAATTTAATTAATTAAATGCCTAATTTAATTAATTAAGTGACCTAGGGTAATTACTAAAGTATCCTTAAGTCTTTATAACCATAACTAATCCTTTGGACTATCCTAGGTTAACTACTAGGTTGTCTTTTTCTTGTCTTAACCAAAATCTGGAAATTGCTTTGTGATTTTGGTTTTGTCCTTTTCAATTAATTATATGCTGATAAATTAATTAATTAAGTAGACTAGGGTAGTTACTAAAGTATACCTATGTTGTTAGGACCATAACCAACCTTTTTAACCATCCTAGGTTAGGTACTAGGTGGTCTCTTTAACTAGTTACTAGGTTAGTGTCACCCGGTTAAGTCTTAGGTTGTCGGTTGCACTTATTAGTTTATTTCATTTTGTCCTAGGTTAGTTAGATATTTAGGGAAGTAGTTTTGAGTCTAGAATTGGTTAGGAAGTTAGGCCCCACATGGAGTAGGCCCCACATGGAGTAGTCCCTTGTGCACGTTTTCCCCCTAACCACCCTAACCGAATTTGGTTAGGGTGGTCCCCTCCTTTGGCCGCTTCTTCACATGTCTTGCACATGTGCTTGCACATGGGTTGTTGTACATTCCTAACTAACTATTATTTATGGTCCATTTGGAAATGTTTACTTATTCTCCCAAGGACCCTCATCATGTCCTTGGGCACTGATTAATATACATGATCATTTTAGATGGTCATGTGGAATGGTATCTAGGCTTGACACTTGGATGCCTCATAGCTCAATGAATACTTGGAAATCTATGTTTTTAGCTTAGGGTCTTTATTGCAGGTAAATTTTTAAACAAGCTCATTAATGTTAGAAAATTGGGCAACACCCCTTTAAGCCAATATTTCTAATATGCCCAATATTTTACTTATTTGGGTATTATATAGAAATTGGCTAATACCCCTTAGCCAATTTTCTATACTATGCCCAATATTTCTCAATATTGGGCATTGGGATGCCTACGTATCCCCAATACGCATTCTTAAAGACCTATTGGGCTCTTGACTAGACATGTAATTTTCCGGAATGTTACATTATCCCCCCTCCCCCCTTGGGAACATTCGTCCCAGAATGACACTTACATATCACTTAAACAAAGAGGGTGACTTTGGAAAGTTACTTTGTCATACTTAAACGTTTCTCTTTTGTGAATATCTGATTCACACTTATTTGGATGATTCATATCATTCAAGCTTATCTGAAGCTTTATATTTAAGGTTGAGGAATCTCCTTCTCAATCACACTTAACTTAATGCACATCACAAATCATGCAACACATAAAACATGCCTATGCTACACAAAAACAGCAACATAAAATTCAACATAACATCGTTTTAACTCACATAGTGCTATTATAAGTCATACGATTAGTGACTTATAACACAAAATCGACTAAAGCACTTAAACTTAGAGTTTCTTAAACATAAACTAGACCTAGGAAGTGTATATCTAACCTCTTACATAACATCTTGTTGGCCTGTTGGATTTGAACCACGCCCTTCTCATTTTAACCCAACTTATTTGGAAAGTGAAGCCTTACTACCCTGTTTCTATAGTCTATTATATCATAACACTTATGAAGCAAATCCATGTCTAAGCCATATTCTTGAGTTGGCATGCAGCCAACTTATCCTTCTCCTCCTCATCAATACTCATAGAAGGCTTTTAGACATTACCATGCATTCACCTCCATGCGAACAACCACACTCACCACACGTCTTTCGTCCACGTTGGGCATTTCCATTATGGCCCCTTCTTGGGAAGGCTAGATCTTAAGTCTGTCTCCTTAGACCACTTGGCCATCCTAATTCTTGTGTATATTCTTCTACGTGCTCAAACAAGAAGGAAGTTAGATACTTAGAATGACACAAAGTGTCAAAGCTCTAGATAGCACGATAAAGAGTAGAAGAAGGGAGAATTTCCTATCATCGCGTAGTCTCTAAGTCATGATTGTGGCGCGCTTCACAACCATAAGCTAGAAATTACGTAACGTGCTTGTGTTTGCTTTAGATCCTAGGTAATTTAACCTCATGCTCAGATACAAAGTTTTTAACGACCCGGATTCTGGAATCCAAAGCGCCACCGGCATCGTTGACCTCTCAGAGGTCGCAGACAAGCCTCTTCTTGCATTCATCACATTCATATGGTTAATTTTAGCGGAAAATTTAAAAATTTTAAACGTATGAAGTATACATAGACTTCATATAGTTATTTTATGAATTCGTCATATACTAAGCTCAACATAAATGTAACAACCATCTATCATAAGAATCAATTCGAAACAGAATAATAATATATCATAAATACGTATGCCAAACACGGCCTTATTACAAAAAGCTTCGAAATGAAAGTACGAAAGAAACACTAGGGACAACATCCACTAGCTATGTCTAAAACTAAGGATAGACTAAAATTGTAGCATCCTCGAAATTAAGAGGACCCACCAAATGGTCTGGAGAAACGCTAATGTCCAAACCGTAGCAAGAGTCGTCAATCTTCCCTCTGACCTGCACCTATAAAAATAGTAAATAGTAGGGTTTAGTACACCACTTGTACTAAGTATGGGTGTATGCACACATACCCATAAAGCTATTCTTGATCAAGGAAACCTCTTTCTAAACAACATTCTATTTTTGGAAAGTCTAGTCATTCGACTTTCTTAATTAGTTGGTTGTGAATTGTGGTATAAATATGATATATTTTAATGCATTCAAAGCACACAACTCATTTTTTATATAATTATAAGACATTAGTATCATCAACATAATTTTAGAACAACTCGGGCGAAGATTTGAGATTTTGATCCTCTTAGGACGAGAGCTCCTCTTTGTACACTTAGATTATTTTTCAGTCTTTTTCTTCTTGTTGTTGTGTAGTTCAATAAATCTTTTGGTCATATGTTTTACTTACAAGTGCAATTATTCATTGTAGTCTCATACCCACAATGAATCAAGTAAGTAATTCAAGAGATTAGGAAATGACTTAACTACAATTTGGGGCATGAATATATTTATAAGTCAATACTTATTGACTATACGCATTCTTTAGTTGATTGCATAATGTGCATAGTTCTTGGGGCATATCATTAAATCTTATGATCTTGATTACTTTGGGCATGAATTCTTTATAAGCCAATCTTCATTGGCTAAATACATTAGTTAATCATTTTGGATAAGAATATTTGAATTCATTATTGTCTTTGATATTTTCCTAATAAAGAAAGTAATTATAAGCTAATTTTATTTGTCTTTGTTAATTTTCATGACATGAAGATTCATTATTAGCTATGCCCTTTATTTATTGTAAACTTCATTGGACATGCTTTGACTATTCTTATAGCAAGTCATTCATTACACTATATATTCATTACATTTCATAATCCAATCTCTATTGTTCATTCCATTGATTTCATTACTTTCATGTTAGGGAATTTATGGGTTATTTAGTTAACGTTTTCATGTTTTATATATCATACATTTCATATCAACGAGACCTTGGAATTGTGGATGTAGCATTAAGACATCTAAAGTGAGGGCCCAATATATGGGACCTCAACCCGAGGGCCTTCTTTAGAAAAAAGTGGCCCTAGTTTACGGTCAGATGAATGAACCGCCCGGAGCTCGTATGAGAGTTGGTTTGACTGCCCTAACTATGGCGGAATATTTTCGAGATATTAATGAGCAAGACGTACTTCTATTTATTGACAATATCTTCCATTTCGTCCAAGCAGGATCCGATAGGCTAAGAAAGTCATCGGTTCGAATCCGAGGAAGGGCTTTTTTTTTCGGTATGCCGCTCCTCCAGCAAGAAGCGAGAGAACACACAGAGTCTGCTTCATTCGTTCATTCGTACTTCACATTATTCATTTCATTTCATTCGTAGGCTGATGTAAACACTAGCTATACCTAGGATAAAGTTTAAGACTTTCATCGGGATCATGAAGTGCAATGACCAAGAATGACCTAATGTCATTACTTGAATCTCGTTTCACCTCCTGATTGTCTTGCACAAACACCTTCGGTATCGTTCATTTTATTATCTTTCATACTTTGAGGAACTTCAACCTTAACCGACATAGATCATTTGAGCATCATGAAATCCGGTGTCTCCCCCACACCGAAAAGAGGTGGAGTCACTGGCCAAAGTGAAACCAAAACATGCTAGCTTATTGGGTTCGAACCAAGCTAGTCCCTATGGTGGCAATATAGTTCAAATACTAGGAGATTTAGGGAGACCCATACCCACCTTGGTGGACAGTCTAATCTCATGAGAATTACGTGAACCTCCGCCCTTCCCGAAAGAAGGCATCACCACTCATAAATAGCCTATCGGTGCTCAGTGTAAAGTTCCTATTTACATTTAACTCATACATCATCGAAGCTTTCTTCTAGCATGAGGTAGTCATATATCATTAGATGATTTCTCATCTCTTCTTTACGTATTAAGTGTGAATTGTCCTTACACTTACATATAGAATGTGATTGAGATTTATTTACTCTTTTGATGACTTGTCATCCTTACTTTACATTGATGAAATGTGAATTGTCCTTACATATCATCCTTACTTTACATTGATGAATGTGAATTGTCCTTACATATCATCCTTAGGTGTGAATGAGACTAGTCTCACACATTCTAACACCTTCATTCGTGAGTATTATTTTAACAAATTAGCTTTGGTGTAAGTAAGACTTGTCTCACTTCCTTTAACACCCCATTGTGGTCACTTACTTAATTTAGACCCCTTTAATTATTTTATAACTCACCTTACTTACTTACTTTAGTGTAGTAGCTTCATATCATCGTTTATGGACGATGAGCACTTCATTCAATGAGTTTCATGTATTCATGGTCCATTCTTGTGAAGCATGTTGGGAGTTGTCCCAATGAATGTCATGCCCTTGGTTATGGATTCATTGATATTACTTTAGAAGTGCTTAATATATATTTGATACTCTTACTACACAAAAATTGGCATATGATTAGTATTGGCTCAAGATTTGGGATGTTAGACTAGCAAATTCATTCTTTTTGGCATAAGCCAGTTTTACGTATGTTCATATTTAAATTGCCATATGTATGAACCCTTAGACAATCTTTTCATTTACATATGTTCCTAGCCATTTACATATATTAATTTTGACCAAATAGAGTTAGCCTATTTTATTGGAACCAGATAGCCAATTTATTCAAGATATGATTTCATAGATGTCTTTGAGACAATTTTTAGTTTATGGCTTTAGTGTATCGTTTTAAGAACTTATTGGAAAGCATCATATTAAAATTTGATGGATTTCGAATCTTCATAACATCACAACAACATCAAGTCAACATTCGGCCAAAGACACATAATTCACTTAACACATCACGGACTTAACATAGCATATTATCGATTCTTAATTATCATGATAAGATTAACTTTACGCAATTACAAGTTCATAAGTTCATTCGATACTTATCATTCAAGAACAATACATGTTAAGAACAGTCAGCACCACATACCAACAAGATGATCTCTAACCTATTCAACATTGTAATCGAAAAGGATACTAGGGACAAGGAGTTCGACGAGAACGGGAACAACCCTAGTTTCATGATCTTTGAATCGTTGGAAAGAAAGTTCTCTTGGAGAAGAAGTCTAGGTGAGAAACTCATACCTTATGTAGAACTTAATCTACGAAGACCACCTTCAACACAACCTTGAAGAAACCTTGAAATCGCCCTAGAGAAATCGATAAATTTTCTGCCTTTTTCTTTAGTTCGTTGCTTACTGTTTTTGCGTCGCGTTTTCTATGAATTTGAACGTGATTCTAAGTCTTAGGAACTGATATTGACTAATTCAACTTAGGGTTTAATAAGTTAAATAAATAAATTAATTAACTAAGTACTAAAAAGCCCCTCCTAGATTGACTAGAACTAGGAAAACACAATACTTGGTCAAATCTGAAATTTTTCCTAAGAATTTCGTTTTGGCCCTTTAAATTAATTATTTAAATGACTAAGTTAATTAATTAAGGGACCCAGGGTAATTATTAAAGTACCCCTACGTCATTGGAACCATAATTAACCCTTTTGGACCATCCTAGGTTAAGTACTAGGATGTTTCTTGAATTGTACTAGGTTAGTGTAAGAATTTTTTTTTTGGCCCCTTTAATTTAATTAAATGCCTAATTTAATTAATTAAGTGACCTAGGGTAATTACAAAAGTAACCTTAAGTCATTATAACTATAACTAATCTTTTGGACCATCCTAGGTTAGGTAATAGGTTGTCTTTTTCTTGTCTTAACCGAAATCTGGAAAATGCTTTGTGATTTCGGTTTTGTCCTTTTAAATTAATTAATTATGCTAATAAATTAATTAATTAAGTAGCCTAGGGTAATTACTAAAGTATACCTAAGTTTTAGGACCATAACAAACCTTTTGGACTAGCCTAGGTTAGGTACTAGGTGGTCTCTTCAACTAGTTACTAGGTTAGTGTCACCCGGTTAAGTCTTAGGTTGTCGGTTGCACTTATTAGTTTATTTCATTTGGTACTAGGTTAGTTAGCTATTTAGGGAAGTAGTTTTGAGTCTACAATTGGTTAGAAAGTTAGGCCCCACATGGAGTAGTCCCTTGTGCACGTTTTCCCCCTAACTACCCTAACCGAATTTGGTTAGGGTGGTCCCCTCCTTTGGACACTTCTTCACATGTATTGCACATGTGCTTGCACATGGGTTGGTTGTACTTTCCTAACTAACTATTATTTATGGTCCATTTGGAAATGTTTACTTATTGTCCCAAGGACCCTCATCATGTCCTTGGGCACTGATTAATATACATGATCATTTTTAGATGGTCATGTGGAATGGTATCTAAGCTTGACACTTGGATGCCTCATAGCTCAATGAATACTTGGAAATCTATGTTTTTAGCTTAATGTCTTTATTGCAGGTACAATTCTTAAACAAGCTCATTAATGTTAGAAAATTGGGCAACACCCCTTTAAGCCAATATTTCTAATATGCCCAATATTTTACTTATTTGGGTATTATATAGAAATTGGCTAATACCCCTTAGCCAATTTTCTATACTATGCCCAATATTTCTCAATATTGGGCATTGGGATGCCTACGTATCCCCAATACGCATTCTTAAAGACCTATTGGGCTCTTCACTAGATATTTTATTTTCTGCAATGTTACAGATATGATGAGGTATGAATGTGTATAGTGTCTTAGTGTGTTTATATGAAAAGATTGCTCATATTGCTATACCTACAGACTTATGCAATGATATATGAACATGTGTCCTTTATGTGTTATCTGAAAAGATTGCTCACATATATGTATACACACATATGAATGATGATCTAGTTAATAAAGGAGCCTTGAAAGGTGTGCTCAAGTGTGTCCTTAACTAGATAGTGCTAATACATATGTTATGTCCATGTAAAAGGATTTCTCATATGAATTAGGTTGATGAACTCTCATCTATGACCTATGAGCTAAGAATATGAGGGTATGACTCTCCTAAGGCTATGTTTTATAAAGAAATGATAATAAGGGCTTTTTCAATAAAGGAAAGTTAGCTTAGCACCGAGTGAACTTGTATATGAGGGTGGTGGCACCTTCCTAAAGAGGGAAGGCTAAGGGGTGCACTAACGATCCTCACGGGGTGGATAGCCTCATGAGCGAAAAAGGTGTATAGTGATGTTTCCATGACGGCCCCCAAGTTCCATAAACTATGCTTGTCACATAGGATCTAGCAAGTGATATCACATAATATGCTAGCATGTGTTAATGTTATACCTTGTCTAGGTAGGAACACCTTCCATTGGTGTAAGGCTATACAACACCAAATTCAATGTTTAGCAACCATTGTCTTAGTGTCTGTTAAGGCTATAGTTTCCTTAATGTAAAATGGACAATGGAAGTAAAGTAAGGACCCTAACTAGGTTAACCTAAGAATAGTTGCTTAGTGTATGTGAGTGTATGGGACTTCACCTATGCATTGCACAAGTGGATCTTGAGGGAAGTCTTAGTAAGGTGTTCTACTGCATATTTCTATGAATATGTCTTTATGCATGACATGGCAGTATTTGTCTACTTGTTATGAAGATGTGCATGGTATGCGTCTATATGAGGTGATCTTATCCTTGTATGCACTATGTTGGTCTAAATGACTATATGATGAAGGTCTTGTATTGACTTGAATGAAGTTGTCTTCACCTACTTGTTGATGTATGAATACGGATGGTAAGAGTTGTGGTCTTATGATAGGATTACTAAGTATGTGTGAAGTTATGGGGCTTCACATATACAATGCACTAGTAGACATAGAGTAGGATTATGAGTAAGGTCTTATAATGCATTCATGTAAAGTGAAGTTGGTATATGTCCAAGTTGATTGTAGCTTCCTGTAAAGACAACAAGTCTTGACTTAATGTGTCTATGATGTATTATGCTTTTATGATGATATGTGTTGGCTTGTGTAGGTTGTATGCATGCTTTTTTGTGACCCTAAGGTGATGCATTGCACCAAGTATCACTAGAGGGTTATTTGGGAGGTTAATGAATAAAATAGAATATAGTTCACTGTTACGGGAAATTAGCTCACTGTATAGTGACCTCAATTATGGCTTAAATTATGTATGTGATCTTATGTGATGTTTGGCCTTTAATGATGTTTCTATGAGCTATGTGAATGATATAAATGCTATTGTATAAAGAGTTTACAAAGATTTACTCAAAAAGGCATCAAGCATGATTTAAAGAAAATGTCCCTTTTAAATGCAGGTTTTTGCATGGTTATCATACTTAGTGCATTCTTGTACTAACTCCATTCTTCCTTACTTTTTACAGAAAGTGTAGGTTATGGATGCTTAAAGGATGCCTATATGATTGAGGATCTTGATATGTGATTCCCAAATTCAAGGAAAAGAATCCTTAAGTTCAAGGATCTCCTATATTATGTCTTTACTTTAAAGTGTATAAGTTTACTTATGTATTATGTTGTAAGTTTGATGTCCCTAAAGTACTCTTATGATGTTGATTCTAGGATGACAAAGAGACTTAAGGTCTAAATATGTATTATGACTGATGTTTTATATTTATATGAAGTAAAGTTTCTAGCATATGATTTCTATGAAAAGTTTTAAATTTTCTGCTAAATTTAGTATGATAATGCTATGAATGATAACTATGGTCTTGTATAAGACCTCCGAGAGGTAAAGTACGCCATATTACTTCTAGGGGGTGCTCCCCAGATGTGACAAACGTGGTATTAGAGCATGAGGTTTATAAAGTAGTTTTAGGTTCTAAAAGTCTCATATTGCCTCGTCTAGTAGAGTCTCGTATTCATTGGTGGTGAGTCGCGACATCATCAAATGATATGAGAGGCTATAAGACGATAGAGTTTCCCTTCTTCATCATTCTCATATCGTGTCATAGAACTTAACTCTATAAGATCTCTCTCTTATGTTTTCTTGTCCGGTGATCTTTTAGATGTGATTGCGTGGATTAGATTGTATCTCTATGCTTGAGGGAGAAAAGGTGAGTTAATGCTCAACTTGGTTTTATTGTTGGATGAGTATGTGTGAAGGTGAGTCTTGGCATGTTTTGATGATGTAATGCCATTTATTGCTATGTATGAGATTTAGGTGAAATAGCATGTTATGTTGAATAATTTGTGTCATGATATAGCTAAAGCATGTTAGAAGTTATTATGGTTTACATGAGTTTCTTTTGGAATAATGTATTACTATATGGTTTTGCATTAGTGTAGCCTAATATTATGATTTGATCTTGAAGTGCTTAGTGACTAGCTATGGAAGCATGCTACCTTATGAATATGTTCTTAAAAGTGGTCAATGTTTTTCTTTTGTTTATGTGTGGTCCTTGATAGGTTTCCTATAATGGATTGGAGTACCTTGAATATGCTTTATCCTAGGTGTGAAGGTCGTATGTTTATCCTGGTAGGGTGATGATGTGGGTTTTAGTGACCTAGAAGTCACCTTACTATAATGTTTAAGGAAAAAGAAGAAATTTTATGGCTATGTCGCCTTGTTGTTTCCCTTAATGTTGTATGACCTTGGTGTCTATTGTATAGTGTATAAAACTTATTTGGTTGAATAATATGACCTAACTTGATGATTGGGGATAAATTTCCTAGGAGATGAAGTTTAAAATGCCTTGGTTGACTTACTGTAAATTCCTTCTAAATGGTAATCACTTTTATATGTTGAAAAATGAAGGTTGTTAAATTAATATCCTCTTGAAAATTTGGTTAAGTTGCTCTTAATTGGGTTTACCCTAAGTGGGGGATGGTGATGAAATGGTAACGTTGCAGATATTTCTACTTTGTCCTTCTATTTTAGCTTGAACTTGAGACTAATGAATTCTTAGCAAGCTTGTTCATGAATAGATTTTTGCATAATGTATGAATTGCATGAACTTTATGTGTTGGGTATGTATTGATTGACATTACATTAAGGATATTTTTAATATTCCAAAGTGCATGAAGGGAAATTTTGATAAACTCCAAATTTTCTCATATGTATTGTGCATCTTAAAATGCTAATTGTGAATTTTGACTTCATGAGGTAAGGTAAGAAACTTGGTTGTAGTCACTTATGAGGTGTAATGTTTAGCCTTATAATGAAAAGTTGAGTCTCTTTAAAATGAAATATGTTGAGTCTCTTGAAAATTATGTGACTTGTATGGTTAGGGAAGCATGGTTGTACGCTCACTCTTGAAAGATGAAAGCATGTTTAGCAAAGTCTTCATGTGTGTGCCTATGATTTGTGATATTTTCCCCAAATGACGGTTACTGTAAAGGTTAATACTATGTTAGAATTTGAAATTTTGTGAAATGGCTTCCTATTTGTTGTGATGTGTTTGGTGTGACTTACCATTTAGACTTCACTAGGAAGAAAACATGATCATGTCTTGGTTTGAGAAGTTGAGAAATTTTCATGTTATAGTAAAGATGACCGTTGTGAAATTGTTTGGGTGTGAACTCATGATACATGTAAGTGTGTTGAGGAGAAGGACATTCCTCCATGGACACAACTAAGCATGGTATGGTTGAGTATGACCTTAATAGCACTAGGTCTAATTAATGAAGATCTTTGTCGATTCAATTAACTCAAGTCTATGTGCATTGAAGCATGAGTGACTAATTGTTTCTTGAGTGTTGTTGAAATCTGCCTATGTGTGACCTAAAGATGGTTGCAAGATGAGCTCTTAATGAACTGAAGAGTAATAACCATGTTATGACTAGGAGAATGATGTTCCTCCTATAATCATGATAAGAGCCTTTGTGTTTGATGCATTAATGAGTTAGTGAATGAAGGTTTTGCTTGCTTGTGTGCATTGAGTGCTAAAATGATTTGAATTTGTGTTCCTCGTAAGTTTGGTGCATTAACTTCTATGTGATGATGTTATGAATGTGGTGAACTGTTTTATGATGCATTGAAGTCCTTGTTGTGATTAAAGTTCTAAGTGTCATTCGAGGTCAAATGTTCCCAAGTGGGGATATTGTAAGACCTCAAAAATGAGTTAGGCGTCTAGATCCTTACATATTTGTATTAAGATTATAAGGTCCTAAAATGGTTATATTATGATTTAGAGGATGTGTGTAAAGTTTGAGGTGATTTTGAAGTCAAACGTCAAGGGACGACCAAGACGTTCGATGACTAGTCACCTATGTGTCACATATGTATATATGTGCTTATATGTGTATGTCATGAGATTATGAAGACTTAAAATCAGTTATAATGATGTTTATAGTCTCTATATGGAGTTTCGGTAAGTTTGGAGGTCAAACGTTCAAGAACGTCTAAGACGTTCAAATGTTAGCCCTTGAGACGTTCATGTGTGTCTTGATGGGCCTTGCATGTTTGGATGAGTTGCGAGTATTTTATTTGGGTGAAAATGATGTGGAAGGTCAAAAAATTGTCAACGGTTGTATTTAATTTGAAAATATCCGGGTATGAATTCTAAAGGGACCCGCAAAAGGCCCACAAGAAGGACCCAAGGGCTGTCGAGACACTGCCTTGATAATGTCAATCAATTGAACCAAATGACGCCCAGTTGGTTGACCAACGACCCGTAGGTGAGTTCTAATCGATGGGAACTTAGCCTTGCAAGGATCAACTAAATAACAGGCCAAGTTCCAATCGAATGAAGCCACAGACGGCTCGTTGATGGACCTACTGGCCGTCGATGGTGATCCATCGACGGTGGTCTGGTGCTGCTGCATGCGCACTGTTTCATTAAAGGAGTGATGGGAAATTCACCCCACGTGCTAACCTGACCCTACATGATTTATTTGATTATTTTAGGTGTATATAAGTGATCAAAATCGTGATCAACCCATTCCAAATCCCATTCACACAAATTAAACCTTCCTCAAAAAAACAATTCTCTCTAGAAACCTCCATTTTTGTTGAAGTTAAAGAACAGCTTGTAGATTTGATTCTCATTTGATCTTCACAATTTTTTAGAGGTTTTCAACTAGACAAAGGTATGGTAATTCTTCATCTAGTAACCTATCACTTGGAGAGTTAATCTCAAGTTTTCGAAGAAGGTTTATGATCAAATCTCTTCTTCTTCAATCTATCCATGGGTTCATTCTAAAATAGATTTAAATGGTTAAATCATGATGAATTTATGTTAATGTATTGGATTTAACATGATTTTAATCCAATTTCATGATGAACCCATGTTCCTTTCCTAAATCGATTTATTCCTTTCATGGGCTTTGTGATCATGGATTGTTAATGGTTAAATTGTGATTTTCTTACATTGAACTTCTTATACCTACTGTTATTGACGTGAATCTATAATGAAATGATGATGAAGGATCAATTTGGATCAATGTATGAAGGATTTAACATGACTACTTTATGATCTATGCATTCCCTGTAACTTTGGCTTCATGTTTATTGTTGTAAGACTTTGGATTAAGCTAAGTTGTTTGCAGCTACTGCCTTAATTTGATATTATGGATGAATTGTGGGTATAAAACCTTGATGATAAAATTAAATAAGACTTACATGAATCGATCTAGGTTCTTCTAGTCTATGGATTCATAATGTTATGTAAATGATGAAATCTAAGTTCTAAATTTGATGAAGTACGATTTAGACTTGATTTATATAACTTTAGATACTCCCCTAGGTTGGTATTATAGGTATATTATGAATGTTAGCCATGTTAATCAAAGTAAAGCATATTAGTAAGTGATCTAAGACTCTCTACTTGCTAGTACATATGAGATGCCTTGTAGTATGTTATAGTATGATCTTGTAGCGACTTTTACATGGTTTCTTTTATGATTAAATTACATATAGATACTGCCCTATAGATGAATTGTTGATAAACAAGGTGTATTGATCAATGATGATCAAAGGGTGAGAAATTGGTAAGAATGCTTATCTACTCTACTTTCCTTATAGTATTGTAGTTGATGAAGACTTGTATGTCGTTGTGTGGTATGGTCAACTTATGGTGGCGGTGTTTACATTATTGTAATTATATATGTGTTGACCATGGCCTTGAAAGCAAATTGAAGAATATATGAATAGGTAGTTATGATGATCACCTTATGTGTAACTTGTGCCTAGTCTTCTACTTTAGTTGTGAATTCAGGTTATGTTACTATTGTTATGACCTTGTAAATAGTTAGGTTTAAAATCATGTGTAGGTGCTTCCATTAATGAAGTGTTAAAGATTGATGACCCCTACCCATGTACCCCTAAGTTGTGTTGTGTGGTCTATGCTTGAATATGTAATGTGGTCCTGAGAGGGTGGCTTCCTCAATATGTTTTTGATAGCCATTATGTGATCATAATGACCAATGTACACAAACCCTCACTTTACATGTATGCTTACAAGTAGTATAAGTCATGGTTTTTAAATGAAAGGTAGTTCTCATATTCACTAGTATCTACTACTATGCATGTTAAGCTTATGTCTATGAAAGTATGGTATATGTTTTCCTTAACTAGGATGACTTGATAGATGTAATAGTGTGGGCAACGGTATGGGACCTTGTGTATGCATTGAACATGTGTATCTTGATAGGATAGTTCCTAGGTTTCGTTTCTATTTACATGAAAATGAATGTATGGGCATGTTATGAATATGGTCTATATGATATGATGAAGTATTAATATGCATAGTTTCTTAGTGTGTTTATATGAAAGGCTTTCTCATATTCTTATACCTATAGACTTATGCATTGATATATGAACATGTGTGTCCTTTTTGTGTTATATGAAAGGATTGCTCATATATATGTATACACACACACATGAATGATGATCTAGTCAATAAAGGAGACCTGAAAGGTGTGCTCAAGGGTATCCTTACCTAGATAGTGCTAATACATATGCTATGTCCATGTGAAAGGATTTCTCACATGAATTAGGTTGATGAACTCTCATAAATGACAAATGAGCTAAGCATATAAGGGGATGACTCTCCTAAGCCTATATTTTATAAGGAAACGATAATAAAGGCTTTTTCAATAAAGAGAACTTAGCTTAGCACCGGTGAACTTGTAGATGAGGGGGTGACACCTTCCTAAATATGGAAGGCTAAAGGGACTACTAACGGTCCTCATGGGGGGATAGCCTCATGACCCAAAAAAGTGTGTAGAGTTATGTTTCCATGACGTCCACCAAGTTCCACAAACTATTCTTTCCATATAGAATATATCAAGTGATATCATTTAATATGCTAGCATGTGTTAATGTTCTACCTTGGCTAGGTAGGAACACTGTAAGATTCCGAAAATGACTTAGAAGAATCTAGATCCTAACGTGGTTTTCGTGATGGTCTAAGGTCCTAAACTGGTATATAATGTGTTATTGAGGCAGTATCTAACAGTTTAGGTGTATTGGATGTCAAGCATCAAGGGACGACCGAGACGTTCAACTACTAAGTCACCTAAGTGCCTCATATGTGTTTAGGTGAGTTTCTATGTGTTTATATGTGATTAATGAGCTTATATGGTCCTTAAATGAGTTTATATGGTGTATATAGGCAGTGTGTCAAGTTTCGTGAAGTTTGGAGGTCAAACGTCCAAGAACCTCCATGACGATCGAAATATGTTCCTTGAAATGACTTGTGTGTCTAAGCATGTTTCGTCGAGTTTTATGTGTTCATTTTTTATGAAACTAATGTGGGAGGTCCTAAACTCGTATACGTACATTTTTGGTCTGGAAACGTCTAGGTACGACTCCACTTAGGACCCACGAGGGGCCCTAGAGGAGGACCCCAGCTTAGAACTCAACACTGCCAGGCAGTGTCCAAACGACGGCCAGTCGACCAGGCGACGGCCCTTCGATGGGTCTCGTCGATGAGACATGTAGCCTGCAGGTTGAGGAGTTTCAGGTGCAAACCACGAGACCCCACGAAAGGGGCGTGGTCTCACCCACGGACCGTCGATGCTGGTGTCGATGGTGCTGAAAATTATGGCAGTTTTCTGTTAAGACTTGGGGTTTTTGGGAGATTCACCCCAAGTCTTATAAAACGTGGGGATAGTTGTTTTATGTTCTTAGGGGTATTTTAAGAGTATATAAGTGATTAAACTCTCATTTAAACCCTAGCATCTAAATGAAAACCCCATCTCTCCTAAAGTTTTCCCAAAAACCTCCATGAGAGTTCAAAGTGAAGATGAAGCTTGAAGATGGGTCTTCAATGGAGTTTCTTCTTCAATTATCACTGGGTTCTTCAAATAAGGTATGTGAGTTCTTCATGTAAGGCCTTCAATCACCTTATACTCTAAGTGTTGGGTTCTTGTATGAAACATTTTCAAAGCTTAAGATATGATGTTATTGATGTATAATTAATTTTTTCTAATTAAATTCTCCATGAACCCTTGACCTTCTCATATCTCTTAATTTCACTAAAATGTGGGTGAATGGATTATGCTTTGAGATTGATGAATTCATGTGTAGATTGTTATGGTCTTTTGATTCATGTATAGATTATGTATGTATGGTTTATAGGCTGTTTCAATTTGATCAATTGAGTATTGTATATTCTTAGATCTATTGACTATTAAGATTATTGAATTAATTTGAAATAAATGCTTATAGATTCTATTGTAGATTTCTATGGGCTTTCTAATGATGTAAGAATTGTATTCAATTGATATCTAATTGGTATTAGATTGATAAATATATATTTAATTGACTTAGATTCATTGAGTATTATGATTTATGTATTGAATTGATGTTCATGGCCATGGGTAAGGGCCTTATAGTATTGAATTGGATGGTTTAACTTTGGATTGAAGTGGTGAGATGAATTAGGTGGTACACTGCCCTAACTCTATTATTATTATGTATAGCTATTGTAATTTAGCTCTAGGATTATATGTGATTGGTTTTGGTCCACTTATGGTGGAGGTGTTATGTGAATTGATGTGCCCTTGTCAGCGTATTTAAGTATTATGATGATCATGGCCTTGTCGGAACTACTTGAAGTATTATGTTGATGTGTGTAGTTAATTATATGATGTATGATCATATCTACCTATATGTGAAGTAATGTGAAAGAATGTGTTATTCTATTGATGTTATTTAGGTAATCATGTTATGCTATGACTATGTGTTAAGTGTGTAGTCTTAGAGTTGATACATGGCTGTTCCTAACTTGGCTATATGAGTCTATAATGGTTATGTTTATGATATTAAGGTAATGAATAGATTTACTAAATGATGTTAAGGTTCATTCCTAAATGTTTAAAGAATGTTATTCTATATGAATAAAGTGAAGTATGTTGTGTCTTGATTAGGTAGACTTGTGTCCCTTACTTGATGCATGTATCAATATGAATATGTGATGTCTTCACATAGGAACTAAAGAGTTTTAGTATTTAATGTATGAATGTTATGTATGACCTTGAATGATGATAAGATGGTCCTTTATGTGAAACCTTGAACCTAGCGGTAAGGTTATGAAACTTGAAGTCGAAAGTTGTAATGGTATCCTTCATGTAATGAATGATGGATTTAAAGTTGATTTGCTTGAACGACATCATATCAATCCTTAGGAAAGTCATGATGAACTTCTTGTCTCCATAGGTAGGTAGACCTAGTAGACCTTTCTTTGGTAGGGTAAATGTAATTGGGTTATGAACTTGATATGGAACTCTTTTGTATGAACCTTAATGTGAATTAATCTATGAAAACGAAGGCTAGCACCGAGTGAGTATGGCAAGGTACGTAGTTCTAGTTAAATAATGAGGTTAGAATACAAAGAAGCCCTTCATATTCCTTAACCATCTGCCTACATGGGATGTGTCTATGTTCTACCATTGGCAAGTAGAACAACCTCATCGGAGTAGGATAGAACTTCGAATTCCATGCTTTGCTACCATGGTCTATGTCGGTTATTGCCTATTCTCATCATGTGGAATACCCATTAGCATTAGAGAAGTTCTATGAAGTTTAGGTGGTGGTATGGGGCCCTATCTAGACATTGCACAATAGGCTTTGAAGATGTTAGTGAGAGTCCCTAGGTCTTGTCCAAGACCAATACATGAATGTCCTTATGTGATGAATGTGTCTTAAATGAACTAAGTAATGTAATGACTTAAGTTAAGAAAACATGTTACATGAATAAGTACTCATCTAGAGTAGTTAAGGGTTGTCTAGTTAAGGTTTGAAGGGGCCAAGGGAATGGTCACTTCATCTCTTACTTAGATAAGTCTTAATAATGATTCTAGTAATGAATGTGATTGATTATGTGGACATGATACTAACCTAGGTAAGTCTTAAGGGTGACTTAGGTAATCTTGAAGAGGTCAATTATGGATATTCTCTTCTTGAGTTACTTGAGTAGGTCTTTGGATAACCTTTGAAAGAAGAATGTCATGTTTGATGTATGCTATTGTATTATGTGAGAATGATTCTATCCTAGGTAGTCTATTGGATCCCTTGTGTGTTTTTGAAAGGGATTGTATGAGTGTTCGCTCCAAACTCACCCAAGTGATACCTTAGAATCACCTTTGGTAGGGGGATCTCATGTTTATGTGCTTGATGTATTGTAAGTGTGTATGTGTCTCATTCTAAGTCGTCTTAAGGATCGTTTAGGCATGCTTTGATAGGGTGTATGGGCTGTCTCTCTTTGTATGAATTAAGTGAGTCTTAGGATAGCTTTTAGTGGGTTGACTACATGCTAGAAGATGGCAAATGTGAAGGTTAAGCACTTCACTGTAACAGTGATGGAATGTCACTGTACAGTGAAGTGGTTCATTGGAAAGTGAGCTTTAAAATGTGATTAATTGCTCAAATGATATCTTATGCATTTTAAATTGATAAATGTTGTTCTTATGTTTAGACTATGATGTTTTAATAAAAATTCATGAAAAATATGTTATTGACTAAATGTCCATTTTTCATGGTTTTTGCATTGCTTCCATACTTAGTACATCTAATGTGTTAACCCCTTCTTTTCCCTTTTTGACTAAAGTGTAGGGAATTGGAATTCATGATGTGCCATGGAGGATGGATAGGTTTCTAAGGGTTGAATATGAAGTATTGGTGAGTCCTCATCGATTCGAGGACAATATCCACATGTTTGTTTATGTCTTAAGTCTTTATTTTATGTCTTGTATGGGCTTAGTCCCAAGTATTGTATACTCTAAAGTTTATATGGTTAAAGGGGTTATTCTAAAGGTTTAATATTTTAATGAAAGTCTTCCGCTTTTGTACTGTTTATAGAAAGAGTTCTTCGTGTGTGAAGAAGTTTTCAATTCTTACTTATTTTAGTATGTTTAGCACTCATGGTATTAGTGGCGGTTAAAGCTATAGTTTCCCTAAAGTAAAATGGACAACGGAAGTAAAGTAAGGACTCTAACTAGGATAACCTAAGGTTAGTTGCTTAGTGTAGGTGGGGGTATGTGACTTCACCTATGCATTGCACAAGTGGCTCTTGAGGGAAGTCCTAGGAAGGTGTTCTAATGCATGTTTCTATGAATATGTCTTTATGCATGACATGGTAGTATTTTTCTACTTGTTATGAGTCTATATGAGGTGATATTATCCTTGTATAGACTATGTTGGTCTAAATGACTATATGATGAAGGTCTTGTATTGGCATGAATAAAGTTGTCTTCACTTACTTGTTGATGTATGATATGGGTTGTAAGACTTGTGGTCTTATGATAGGTTTACTAAGTATGTGTGAGGTTATGGGGCTTCACATATACATTGCACTAGTAGAATTAGAGTAGGAATATGAGTAACGTCTTATAATGCATTGATGTGAAGTGAAGTTTGTATATGTGCAAGTTGATTTTTGCTTACTGTAAAGCCAATAAGTCTTGACTTAAATGTGTCTATGATGTATTATGGTTTAATGATGATATGTGTTGGCTTATGTAGGTTGTATGCATGCTTTATTTGTGACCTTAAGGTGATGCATTGCACAAGTATAACTAGAGGGTTACTGGGGAGGTTAATGAATAAAAGAGAAGATAGTTCACTGTTAAGGGAAATTAGTTCACTCTAAAGTGACCTCAATTATGCTTTAAATTCTATATATGATCTTATGTGATGTTTGGACTTTTATGATGTTTATATGAAGTATGTGAATAATATAAATTCTACTGTATAAAGGTTTTACGAAGAATTACTCAAAAAGACATGAAGTATGATTTCAAGAAAATGTCCCTTTTAAATGCATGTTTTTGCATGGTTGTCATACTTAGTGCATTCTTGTACTAATTATATTCTTCTCTACTTTTTACACAAAGTGTAGGTTATAGATGCTTAAAGAATGCCTATATGATTGAGGAGCTTGATATGTGATTCCCAAGCTCAAGTTAAGGAATCCTTAAGTTCAAGGATCTCCTATATTATGTCTTTACTGTAAAGTGTATACGTTTACTTATGCATTATGTTATAAGGGTCGTGTCCCTAAAGTACTCTTATGATGTTGAGTCTAGGATGGCAAAAGACTTAAGGTCTAAATATGTATTATGACTTATGTTTTATATATATATAAGGTAAAACTTGTAGTATATGATTTCTATGAAAAGATTTAAATTTTCTTCTAAATTTACTATGAAAATGCGATGAATGATAACTATGGGCTTGTATAAGACCTCCGATGGGTCAATTACGCTATGTTACTTCTAGGGGGTGCTCCCCGGATGTGGCAGAGACCACATTAAATGACTTAATTAGACCTCCCTTAACCCGTAATTAATTAACTAACCACCTAATTAATTAATTTGACCAAACCAAAAACGTGCAGCAAAACCAGTGGACTCAGAGACGAGACCACGTCTACGCCCCGTTTGTCAATCGAGGGACCAAGGGACCAACCGTCCTGTTGGTCCGAAGTTTTAATAAGAGACTGTCCAAAACAGGCCTCCATGTATTTGCCTAAGTCACCATCAACGGTGGCCATCGACGCCCCGTCGATTGGCACACGATTCCTCAATTTCACTCGTTTGTGCACACTACCTTTTGGCATATTTTTGCCAAATTGAAAGGAGGAGTCGTACCCAGTCATTTCGACTATAAGCTATCTCTAATACGTGTTCGACACCCTTCCATGAAAATTCATCATATTCGGACTTTTAAAACTTAGTGAAATAGTCTAAGGCACACTAGCACCTCATTGAACTAGTTCCCGAACGTCATGGGCGTTCTTTAACGTTTTGATTTCTAGACTTCCTAAATGACTCATACATTATAATTGACCTTAAAACACTGTCTAAATCTTTTGACACCTATGTTAGGATCTAGAACACGTCTAAGACTTTCGGAGTATTATAGTAGTATTAAGAACCGATATGGGAAAGAGTTTGGACAATTAACAACCCCTATAAACCATGTAACCACCATGGGTAGAAAAAGTTTCATACTTTTGAAATGATTGCTTTAGTAATTTTTATAATAGACTAGTGGATCCACTTAGTAATTTAGGTTTTATGCCAATGGCAAGGTATAAGACGTCTCTCACAATGTGAGGCAAAACGTTATATCATCACTATACCTCTTACATGATGGTTAACACTTAGAGAAACTCCCAGAGAACTTAAATGTATTTTATACGCACAATTATATATATTTTTACATACATCTCAAAGTTATATGACATCTTTTCATAGATACAGAGTTGTTATTATGATTTAAACATATTTTCCTTATATTCAACTAGTTATAAATTGATTTATACTGAAATGAGTTTAGTCTTGTAGAGTTGAGTTGAGCTAGGTAAGTTATCAAGATTTCCTTTTCAAGCCTATATATTGCTTGGCATTCAAAACTGCATACTCGTTCATTCAATGTACTAATTCCATTTGGCCTGCATAATGTTATGATGAAGACATAGGTAACTAGGATTGACATCTGGTGCACCATTGATTCAGTGAGCAACTCAGAATCAATTGGTGAGCCTTCTTACAATATAGAGGACATCTTTTATCATGTACATTCTATTTTTCAGTTGTTAGGGTGATATGGGGTAATGTCCCAACATCCCTGTTTGTTTTAGAGGCTTCATATACGAACAATATGAGTTATTTAGACTTATTCATTCCAATTGTAAAAATTTAAGATATGAGTTGCCATTTTGTCTAAGTTATTACATTAAGTTGCTTTTATGAGTCCGCTCGAGGTCAGCAATGGTCTTCGTGTGCCGGCCACGCACAAGGTGTAGTCTTAGGGCATGAGAACTAACTCTCCCTAGATTGATTCTTAGAAGGACTTTCTCGTTTCAATGTGTTTGTCCTGCAAAAATTTAAAAAAGTGAACCACATGTTGCTGTTGAAAAATTATAAGTTGAAATAGTGATGTAAAAAGTAGAGTGTAGATGTATAAACGATTATTGATGCCTTTTTTGTGTTGTGAATTGATGTAGGTAATGTAACTTGTAATGTATTGGTCTCCGACTGGCGGGGCTGTTGTAATGTAAAACATGTCTCTGATTCTGTAAATCTTGTAGAGTTATTTTCTATGGCGTGATATGACAATGATGAAGAAGGGAAACTATATCGTCCTATAGACTCCCGTAACATTTGATGTGATGAGATTCGCCATAAATGATACAAGACTCAACTAGACGTGGCAATATGAGATTTCTTGGACCCAAAACCACTTTAAAAGCCTCATGCTCTGATACCACGTTTGTGACATCCGTGTCCCTTCTTGATGGTTTATGATTAAAAAAAATCCATGAACCCATGTATTCCTTGAATTCCTAATCGTGGCTCTAAAGTGGGTGTAATTATAATGGCTTAATTGTGTTGAATTCTGTAAGACCCTCAAAATAAAGTAAGGTGCTTAGAGCCTTACATGTGATTAAAAAGGTTTAAATATGTTAATTAATTGTTTTGATAGTATTCATGCTTGTTTTGATGTTATTTGGAGGTCAAACGTCCAAGAATATCCGATGACGTTCGAAAGTTAGCCTTGAGATGTGCATGTGTGTCATGGTGTGCCTTGCCATGTTTCACATGTTCGTTTTGGTTGAAATTAATATGCAAGTTCCCTAACATGTATATGAGTGTATTTTTACATTGGAAACGTCCCCTTTAAAAGTCCAAGAAGGAGTACCCCAAAGGCTGCCTATACATTGCCTTGGCAGTTTACACCTACTTCCAAGAAAATGACGGACCGTCAGTCCATCTAGGCCTGTCGATGAGGGAGGGGGAGTAGCCCCATACTTTGATCGGGGAAATCTCATGCCAAATATAGAGCCTCGGACCCAAACGATGGTTGCCAGTATGGCCCATCGATGGTTCTACTGGGCATCGATGGTGGGCATCGAATCAACCTACATTTTGCTGCCTGCGCACTGTTTCATTAAAGGGTTAATGAGAAATTCACCCCACGTCCTAACCTGACCTAGGCGGTTATTTCATGTATTTTTGGGTATATTAAGTTGGTTAAAAAGAACAAAACCAAATTCCCAAGTCATTTATCAAATTTCACTCTACCATCACAAAACAAAACCTCCCTAGAAACCTCCATTGGAGATGAAGCTGAAGAACAACTTGTAGATGGGATTGTTATTGGTTCTTCATCAAATTTTCGTCGTTTTATCCTATAATGATTTATGATGATCCTTCATATTTAGATAACCTTCCATCTAAAGAGTTCCTTCTAATGTTTTCAAAGAGATTCTATGATAGAATTGTGTCTTCAATCTAGACATGGGTTCTTTCATAAAACTATTTTAAAAACCTGATTATGATAAACTGATAATTATATACTGATATTAAAGTGGATTTTAATCATATTTTATGATGAACCAATGTTACTTCCAATTCTAAAATTAGCCTATATTATGGGCATTGTGATCTTGATTCTATGATAATTGATTTATGAATATAGTATGTTGAATTATCCATTGCTACTGCCTATTAAGTACATTGATGGTGAATAATGTGAAATTGATCCATGTGGATCAAGGTTTGATGATTTGGTAAGGTTGACCTACATTCCTCCATATTCTATAGATTGATGATGTAGTGTGCATGACGTGAGCTTGAATCCTATAGTAATTGAATCATGATTTCTTCTATGTTATGATACCTTTAGCTAATGCCCTATATTTGAATTTTTGATGAAATATGAGTATTGATCAATGATTATCAAAGGTTGGTGAATTGGTAAGATTACCTACTTTCTCTACTTTTCTATAGATTTGCTAGTTGAATTGGCCTTGTATGGCATTGTGTGGTATGATCCACTTATGGTGGCGCTTTTTACCTTATTGCTAATATATATGTGATGTGACCATGTCCTTGAAGTCAATTATATTATGAATGTGCGGGGATTATGATCACCCAATGTGAAGTATATCCATAGTTTCTCAATCTAGTAGCATGTTCTAGGAATTGATGATGTCTTCGATAATTGAATGAAGTTGTTAGGGTTAGGTGTCTATTAGGTATTTCCATTGATGATGTAATAATGTAAATGAACCCCTACCTATGTACCCCTATGTAAATGTGTGATTAACTAATGTTAGGAGTCTTGGATGTAATGTGAAGTTATCTTGTCTCCTATGCGAAATTGTGATGTGTGGTCTATGAATGGATGTGAATTGTGGTCTTAAAGGGTAGCTACCTCAAGGTGATGTTGATAGCCATTATGTGATCATGTTGACAAAAGTACACACACTGACACCTTATGCATGCTTACAAGTAGTATAGGTTCATGGTGTCTAATGAAAGGATAATTGTCATATGAACTAATGTCTACCACTATGCATGTAAAATATATGTCCATGAAGCACGAAATGTAACTTAACTGGGTTACTTTATAGTTGACTAGTATAGGTAAGGATATGGGCCTTTGTCTACACATTGCACATGTCTACCTTGATAGAATAATTCTTAGGTTGATTTCATATGTACATGAGTATGAATGCATGAATTAAGCTATGAATGTGAATGTATATGATATGATGAAGTACACATATGTGTAGTGTGTAAATGTAGTATGTTAAAGGTTTCCATATATATGAATAAACACACACACCAATGGATTCATGATGGAAAATGTATGATAATCTAGTTAACAGGGAGTATCTTTAAAGGGATTCTCAATTGTACTCTAAACTAGATTGTTCTTGAATATGCTATGTCAATGTGAATGGTTTTCTCACCAGAAATAGGTTGATGACAGGACATTCTCATCTATAACCTATGAGCTAAGCATATGAGGGGTTAATTCTTCTAAAACCATTTTTATGAAGTAAAGTTAATAAAGACTTTGAATAAAGGAAACTTAGCTTTGCACTGATTGAACTTGACCAAATGAGAGGAAGGTGCCCCTTCCTAATGAGGAAGGCTTGTTCACCAATTTACACATAAGAGGTGTTGACTTCCCTTGGAGGAAGATTCAGCTTATGTTTCTCATGATATTGAAGTCACAATGCCAATTGGCATAAAGAGGGCTTCAATACGTATCTCCTAGTTCTATAACTATGTTACCCCCATAGGACCTAGCAAGTGGATCAACCTATATGCTAGTATGATACTAATGTACCACCTTGGCAAGTAGAACACCTTATTTTGGCGTGGGGGTTCCATGAAACGAAATTCCATGTTTGGCTTACATGGTCTTATTGTCGGTTAAGGCTAGTATTTCACTAAAGTAAAATGGACAATGGAACTAAAGTAATGGACCCTAACTAGGATAACCTAAGGGAAGTTGCTTAGTGTAGCTGAGGGAATGGGACTTTGCCTATGCATTACACAAGTAGCTCTTGAAGGGAGTTCTAGAAAGGTGTTATATATGTATATGAATATGTATATGTATTATATGCATGACATTATGATATTGACTTACTTCCATGATAATATGCATTGCATGAGTCTTATAGTGTCTATATGATGAAGTCTTACTTTATATGCATAATGTTGGTCTTGTTGACTATATGATAAGGTCTTTCTTGATATGCATGTAGTTGAGTATACTTGTAATGTTGATGTATGAACTAAATGATATGCTTGTGGTCTTTTTGTGAGTTTACAAAGTATGTGTGAGGTTATGGACTTAAAATGTACATTGAACTAGTAGGCTTTGATTGGAATTATGAGTAAGATCTTATGATGTCTTTATGAAGTGAAGTCCAATGCATGCTATTATTGATTAGTGCCTCTTATGATGTTATGGGTAGTGGTGAATTATATGTTGCTTTGGAATAAGTCTTATGTCAGGTTCATGCATTATGTTGAGTTATATGTGAAACTTGTATTGTCATAATATGCTAAGCCTCTATGTATATGTATATGTGTTTGATGATGAATGAAGTTTGCATGTATGATAACCTTGTGGCCTTAAGATGATGCTTAAGTGTGGATAGTTTAATGGGATATTAACTATACATTGCACCAAGAATCACTAGAGGGTTAATTGGGAAGTTACGCAGTTAAAGTAAAAGGAGCTTACTCTGAATGAAGAATGAGCTTACTGTAAAAGAAAGTTGTTATTGTAATGTGATGCTAAATGTGCCTTAAATACAATGTATGTCTTTATGGGAATTTTTTACTATTGTATATGCCTAAATGAAGTATGTGAAATGTATAATTCTTAATTTATCAAGTTTTAAGAAGATTTACAAAAAGGCATGATGCATGGTTTCAAAGTAAATGTCCCTTTTAAATGCATGTTTTTGCATGATTGTCATACTTAGTGAATTCTTGTACTAACACCATTCTTCTTCACCTTTTTACACAAAGTGTAGGTTATGGATGCTTAAAGGATGTATCTAAGGTGAAGAGATTGATATGTGTTTTCCAAGCTCAAGGAAAGGGATCCTTAAGTTCAAGGATTTCCTATGTCATGTTTTATTCAAGTTATGTAATAGTTTAGCTATGATTATATGTTGATAAGGGTCGTGTCCCTATTATACTCTAATCATGTTGAGTCTAAGATGGCAAAGAGACTTAGAGTCTAACTATGTACTAATGTTATTTTTATATTAATGAAAGTGGTGTTATAGCATACGATGTGCTATGAAAGTTTTAAATTTTCCGCTAAATTTACATATGAAAATGCGATGAATGATAACTATGGGATTTTATAAGACCTCCAAAAGGTCAAGTGTGCCATGTTACCTCTAGGGGGTGCTCCCCGATCGTGACAAATTGAAGTTTAGATTGTTATGGGCTATTGAATCATATGTTCATCATTGTTGAAATTGTTCATAGATTGCCTTATAATTTGGATATCTATATTGAATTTTGTTGGATCATTGATATGGATGAATTGTTGGTCTAGTCCTATGTACATTGAGATTGGTAATATCTCGTGTTGTGTCAATTAATTGTAAAGGCTAAGGAATTGTGATTGTCTATATTGGAAGGTAGTGAGTTGACTTAATTCTTTTATTTAATATAGAATAAATATCGAATTGTTATTGATTGGTATGATCCATTTATGGTGGTGGTGCTTAATTTTTATAATTGCTATGAAAATGTCCTTGTCGGCATTATTATGTTAATGGTGGTATCACCATGTAATGGCTTGTATAGATGTAGAATGTGAAGTATGATATTGTGTATGTGTATGTGTGAGGTAAAAGTATGTTTCCTCTAAATGATGGCATATGATGATGATAGTGTAAAAATCCGAAAGTCCAAGACCTAATATAGAGCCTCACATGTTAAACTAAGGTTACTAACAATGTTTTAAAACCCAAAATAATTTTTATAAGTCATGTAGGAAGTTTTAGAGTAAAAACATCAAGGAACGTCCATGACGTCCGGTGACTACTAAAATAGTTGCTAGTGTGCCTTGACATGCTTCACGGGGTTTTAGGAGTCGTAATATGATGAAATTTGGTAGGATGGTGTGAAACATATATTAGAATATGTTTGTGGTGGAAACGTCCGGGTACGACTCCCCAAAGACAATCCTAAGGGTCTTTGAGGAGGACCCTTCCAAATTCACCAAAATGTTGTCAAAAGACAGCATCGCCTACGCTTGCCAAATGACAGGGCGTCGATGCCTCCGTCGAACAAAACTTAGTCACTTTTCTGGAATGGGCCAAAATACCAGTCTATGAACTTAACAATGGATGTCCTGAACGGTGCGGGGCAAGGGCGTAGACTGACTTACGGACCGTAAGTCGTGGTCTCGTAGGTCAGGCCTGTGATTTCACTATAATACATAGAGAATTTCATTTAATTATTTAATTAGTTAGGGGTTTAATTAGGGTTAAGGGAGATATAATTAAGTTAATTAGGGAACTATATAAAGACCTAACCTTCATTAACCTAACCCAACTCCCACAATTCCCTAACTCAAATTCTTTTCCTTCTCTCTACTTTCTCTCTCCCTAAAGATGACTCCATTGAAGAAGAAGGTCAAAGGGTTCTAGGGATCCAAGAAATTAACTTTTCTCCATCAATCTTCAAGGATTAAAAAGGTATGAGAACTCTTCACCTGTGGGATTCCTTTTCCCAGAGGGTTTTTCTAAATTTATTTCCAAAAGATGATAAAAATAAGGGTTTCATTCCTAATCCGAAATTGGTCTTTCAAATTGTATTGTTCTTGATATCTTTGGATTATTATTGATTATTGGTGAAGTTGGTTAGTTCTTCATGTTAAACCTAGTCCTATGACAGAGATCAAGAATTGACCTTATTTCCTCGACCCTAGATTATGAATTGGTGTTGAATTGATTAGTATTGATGCAATTGTCTTAGTTCTTCTGTTAATTACTAGTGAATGATGTTATTAAGCCTATTAATAGATAAATACGATTGATTTATGGTAATACCATAGAAGAAGGCTTGTGAAGGTGAATTGGTACGACCTATGATCTTGAATTCTTACTTCAAATGTAAGGACTTAGACATAATGATGATGGTCAATTGAAGTGTTGATAGTGATTAGATTATATAGGTGATGGTATGATGAATGTAATTGAAATGTCATGATTACATGGATTGTGAGATTATGATTAAGATGTAATGATATAAGGTTGGTGATTAATCACTTATGTGCCTTACTATCACATGATGATGATAATGTGTTAATCTCACATATGAGGGTTGCAATGAAAGGTCATTCTCATGCAATTCCTAATGATCTAATGATTATGATATACAAGGAGTTAGTCCTCTATGACCTATGTTAAGATATGATGATAAATAAAGACTTAAAGACATTTCAAAAAGGGACTCTACCTTAGCACCGAGTGAATTAGTAGTGAGGAGTTTCCCTTCCCAAGTAGGGAAGGTAGGTTCATTATGTACTCATGAGATATATATTAAAATGAAAATGGAATAAAGTGGGTGTCAAGCATGTTTCCTTGTTCTTGAACTATGTTGTCCCCATAGGAATACTAGCTAGTGGATCCACCTAGATGCTATGTTCATCTTTCGGTACTACCTTGGAAAGTTGTCCACCTTCTTTATGTGTAGGGTTTCATGACACCGGATTCCACATTTTGCTCATGTAGTCTATGTCGGTTAAGGAAAGTGTTCCCAAAAGTAAATGATGTAATAAAGTGAACTCTAACTAAGATTATTTAAGGGGTTTGACTTAGTCTAGGTAGGGTTATGTAACTCTACCAATACATTGCCCTAATTGGCCTTGAGGGAAGTCTTAAGAGGATGTTCTTATGTTCTTTTAAAGTAAATGATATGTATATGTTGAATTTACATGTTTATGATCCTATATGATGTTGGTTTCACTTATGAACACGTTATTGGTCTATATTGCTATTTATGATAATATTTACCCATGATGCTATGTTATATGAAGTTAGACATTGCTTATGATTCTTTGTTGGGTTTACTAGGTTGTGTGGGGTTATGGGACTTCACTCTGTAATTTCACTTCTAAGCTTGGTAATGGATTATGAGTAGTGGTCTTGCATATGTTGAAATGTCATGAATTCTTGTACATGGTTTGTTGTTATATCAAGATGTTGGAGTTGCTTTTATGATGGGTTCTATTATGTTATTACACATGTTTACTTGATCTATTTGATTATGTTGGTCTTGTGTTGTATGTGGTTTTGTGTTTAGGGATATATGATTATTGTCATATATGTTTTCTTGGTTGTGCATAAGGATTTTGAAAGTAACTTGGCATGAATTTGAACAAATTTTCCTTTAAGCATGATTTCAAATATTATATATGCATATGTTTCCATACTTAGTATAAGTGGTGTACTAACCCATTTCCTTTATATTTCTACAATTATGTAAGTTCTTGTCAATGTGTTTTTAGAATGATATATAAAGAAGACTTGGAATCTATTCCCCAAGTGTAGGTAGGTCCTCATGTTCAGGGATGTTACCTTGTTCAACATTATATCTTTAAAATTGTATTGTCTTAAAAGCATTGTATTGGCTATGTCCAAGATTTGAGAATGACATTGCAAGTACTCAGGGAACATTAGTTGTATGCAAAGTTTAGCAAATGTGAGTTGTGGTTGAGATTAGTGACCTTCCAAGGTCATGTCGTGACCAATCAGGATGTAGAGGTCAATCCGAAAAAAGATTGAGGCAGTAATGAATTGGCCGAGACCCCTTACTCCTACTGATATGCGAAGTTTCTTGGGTTTGGCTAATTATTATCGCAGGTTTGTGGAGGGCTTTTCCGTAATTGCTGCTCTATTAACTGCTTTAACAAAGAAAAAGGCGAAGTTTGAGTGGTCTGAAAATTGTGAAAAGAGCTTCCAAGAACTCAAAGGCCGACTCACTTTGGCCCAGCTCTCACGTTACCGAGAAGTGGTGAAGGGTACGTGGTGTATTGTGATGCTTCCTGAGTAGGTTTGCGATATGTTCTTATGTAAGATGGTAAGGTTATTGCATATGCATCAAGACAATTGAAAATCCACGAGAAGAATTACCCTACGCATGATCTTGAGTTAGGCGTTGTGGTGTTTTCTTTGAAACTTTGAAGACATTACTTATATGGTGTACATGTCGATGTATTTACTATCCAGAAAAGTCTTTAGTACGTTTTTACACAGAGAGAATTAAATCTTCGTTAGAGAAGATGGCTAGAGTTACTAAAGGATTATGACATGAGTGTCCACTATCACCCAAGTAAGGCCAATGTAGTGGCCGATGATTTAAGCCGATTGAGCATGGGCAGCGTGTCTCATTTCGATGATGAGAAGAAAAAGTTGGTTAAAGAAGTACAACGATTGGCTAGGTTAGGTGTACGACTAGTAGATACACCAAATAGGGGGTGTTACGGTCCATTCAAGTTCCAAATCCTCATTTGTTGTAGAGGTTAAAGCCAAGCAACATCTCGACCCAGTACTCATGGAGTTGAAAGATTATGTGTTGAGTAAAATGAATGAATTATTCTCCTTAGGGGGGGATAGTGTGCTTTGGTACGAAGGAAGATTGTGCGTTCAAAATATTGATGAATTGAGGCCTAATATTATTGCAGACGCTCATTGATCTAGGTATTCCATTCATCCAGGTTCCACCAAGATGTATCATGATGTGAAGGAAATTTATTGGTGGGAAGGCATGAAGCGAGATATCTCTAAGTTTGTGGAAGAGTATCCCAATTGCCAACAGGTTAAGGTCGAACACCTAAGCGTGGAGGACTTACTCAGTAAATTGAGATTTCAACGTGGAAGTGGGAGGCTATTCATATGGATTTTGTGGTTGGTCTGCCCAGAACCCGAAGACTACATGATTCCATTTGGGTCATCGTTGATAGGATGACTATGTCTGCTCACTTCATTCCCGTGAAGTCTACTTACCGAGCCGAAGACTATGCCAAGCTATATATTGATGAGATCGTAAGGTGGCATGGGATTCCTTTATCTATCATTTCGGATAGGGGAGCCCAATTCACTTCTCAATTTTTAGAGATCTTTCCAAAAGAGCTTGGGTACGCAAGTAAAGCTCAGCACTGCTTTTCACCCTCAAACGGATGGGCAAGCAGAACGTACATTTCAGACCTTTATGACATGTTGATAGAATGTGTTATTGACTTCAAGGGGAGTTGGGATGATCACTTTCCACTAATTGAGTTCTCTTATAATAATAGCTACCATTCCAGTATTGGGATGACACCTTTTGAAGCACTGTATCATAGGAGATGTAGGTCCCAGTTGGATGGTTTGGAGTGGGAGAAATTGCCATCCTTGGCCCCGAGATCATACATGACGCTTTGGAAAAGGTGAGAATGATCATGGATAGATTGACTACTGCTTACAATCGTCAAAAATCATATGCTGACAACCGAAAGAGAGCTCTTGAATTCGAAGTAGGTGATCAAGTATATCTAAAGATCAATGAAAGGGGTGATGAGGTTTTGTAATAAAGTGAAGTTGAGTCCGAGGTATATAGGTCCTTATGAGATATTACGAGTAGGAAATGTTGCTTACGAACTGAAATTACCAGATGACTTGGCTTATGTTCATCAAGTGTTTCACGTTTAGATGCTTAAGAAGATGCTTAAGAAGTGTCTAGGCGATCCAGCGTCCATTCTACCTATCGAGGGGTTAGGAGTACATGAGAATCTTTCTTAGGTTCCCGTTGAAATTTTAGATCGTCAAGTAAAGCGGCTTAGGAACAAGAAGGTTGCCACCGTAAAGGTGTTATGGAGGAACCACCTTGTTGAGGGAGCAACATGGGAGGCCGAGGCCAATATGAGATCCCATTACCCTCACTTGTTCAGTTCTTGAGGTTAGATATACTCTTCCTAAGTCCGATTTTGTTGATAAAACTCTAAATTTTAGTGCATTAGGCGGTTTTTTGTGTTTTAAATCCATGACTGTGTGTTTTATACTCGCACTATATGAGTTAATATGCGTTCATGCTTGCATTCATGTTTTTTTTGTATAACATTGAAGTGATTTTTGTTGCATGAGTGTGATGTGCATTATGTTAAAAGTTAAAGTGAGATTTAGGAGGAAGTTTCTCAATCTCATATATGAAGCTTTAGATTAGCTTAGAGTAATGTGTATCATCCAGAGTAAATTGTGAATCAGATATTCACAAAGAGTAAAGTTTCAAGTATGTTAAAGTGTTTTTCGAAAATAACCTCTTTGATTCAAATGATGTGTAGTGTCATTCGGGGATGAATGTTCCTAAGGGGGGGCGGGGATAATGTAACATTCCAGAAAAATGTACATGTCTAGTGAAGACCCTAGTAGGTTTTTAAGAATGCATGTTGGGGTACATGGGCATCCCTATGCTTAATATTGAGAATTATTGGGCATATTATAGAATATTGGCTAAGTATGTTAGCCAATTTCTATGTATGCACAAGTATTTAAAATATAATTCAAACTTGTTTGAGAATTGTACCTGCAATGAAAACCCTAAGATAAAATAACTATATTCTTCACATATTCTTCATATTCACACGTTAGGTACTAGGCATCCAAGTGTCAAGCCTAGTAAAATAGCACATAACCATTTAAAATGATCATGTAGATTAAGCAGTGCCCAAGGACATAATGAGGATCCTTCGGACAATAAGTAAACATTCCAAATTAACTTTCCAGAATAGTTGGTTAGGAAAGTGCACGCAATACATGTGCAAGCACACGTGCAACCGGCCAAGGGACAAGCTAACTGATTTGGTTAGAGTGGTTGGGGACAGGCGCGCGTCCGGGTCCACCCACGTTGGGCCAAGCTCCCTAACTGGTCATACTCTAACTAACTGACCTACCTAACTAACTAACCTAGTACAAACCAAAAATAACTAACTAAGGGACCCGACAACCTAAGACCTAACCGGGTGACACTAAGACAAGTAACTAACTAAGAAACATCCTAGTACCTAACCTAGGATGGTCCAAAGGATTCGTTATGGTCATAAGAACTTAGGGGTACTTTAGTAATTACCTTAGGTTACTTAATTAATTAAATTAGCAACTTAATTAATTAATTTTACTTGTCAAAACCGAAACCACTAAGCAATTTCCAGATTTCGTTTAAGTCAAGTGTTCTCCTATTTTTAGTCTATTTAGGAGGTGCGTTTTCGTAATTAGATAATTGTTTTAATTTAATTAAGTTATATAGTCTAAGTTGAATTAGTTAACATTAAGTTCTTAATGACTTAGACTCACGTTATTCATCATAAACGCTACATCTAAGAAACTAGTGAAAACGTAAGAGAACCCTAGACGATAGCAAGCATTCTTCAAGGTTTTCGTGCGAAGTGCAAGGTGATTTTCGTAGATTTAATTCAACAGTAAGGTATGGGTTTTCTCTCCTGGAATTCTTTATCCAAGAGGCTTTTCAAACGTTTTCACTTCAACAATATCGAAACTAGGGTTGTTCCTAATGAATCGCATGTTCATCTCCCTTGTTCTCCCGATTTTCGATTCTTGTAGTATGTATAACGTAAATCTAAATGCATGTTGTTTGTATGTGGTGCTAACTGATTATTATGTGTATGTTTTAGTAATTTATATGTCGAATGAAACCTACTTGTTAGATCCGCATAATTAGGGTGTTATTTACCTGAACGTTAAATATTATAATTCCTACTTGTGTTCGAGAAGATGAAATTGTTATAAGTTGTTCATTGAATTTTTTCATAGGCTAATCAAAGGTTAAAAGTTGGCTTGTTTAACATGATATATTAGTATAATATATTTATGAACAATTTGCATGGCTTGTCATTATATTATTGCAAGTATCCACTGAAATTATTATTTATGCCAACAAATTGTCTAGCAAAACTATGTCCAATCATATTACTTACAAATCATGTAAAGTCATACAATATATACATCGATTAACTCATAACATAGGGTATGCTAATCGATGGGACAAGTCCTAACATACCCTATCCACACAAACTTGTGAACGTAATAGCATAGCATAAGTAGTTATAACTTTCCTAAAGAATCGTACAAGACTATCAATTAACGTTGAACAAGTTAAGGTGAGTAATGAAATAACTAAAAGCTTAAGTTATTAAATTGACCTAATATAGAGTGTTAAAATAAGTTAGACAACTCTCAATCACACTTAATCAATTATGTCAAAAATACTCACATAAGAGGGTGCTAAAGTCTGTAAGACAAGTCTCACATTACCATGATGATAATGTAAGACTTAAGTTCATTTTCATCAAGCAAAGAAAGGGATGACCAGTCATCCGTAGAGTTAAGTAAGCCTCATTAATAGAAGCAAGCTTCCATAATGTTTTAGTCAACTCAAAAAGATAATAAAGTAAAATAGATCTGAGCTTAGCACCAATAGACTAGCAATGAGCTTGTGCCATCACATGTAAGACTCATGAGACGAGATCACCACCCAGGTTGACCAGAGTCTCCGTATGTCTCCTAGTCTTCGAACTATCTTTGCCAGCATAGGGGAACTAGCAAGTGGATGCCTCCACCTAAGAATACTAGGCAGATCTGTTTCACTTTGGACGGTGATTCAACCTCTTTTCGATGTGGGGAAGACACCGGATTTTATGTTTATCTCACATGATCTATGTCAGTTAAAGCTCAGGAAAGTATTCAGTTCACTTCAGCCGTGAACCCCTCTTTTCGGTGTGGGGAAGACACTGACTTGGTTTCACTTTAGCCGGTGAACCCCCCTTTTTGGTGAGGGATAGACACTGGACATGGTTCACCCTAACCGGTGAACCACCCCTTTTTCGGTGTGGAAGACACTGGATTGCATGTTAGCTTGCATGATCTACTTTCGTTAATGATAAAGATTCTTTAAAGAAAGCAATAAAGAATGAAAGTAGCATGTTCAAAGTGAACAATAGATCAAAGAAGTAGAAACGTAAGTTCAAGGTGAGCTAAGTATGCAAGAGCTTAAGAATGTCAATCATTAGTGTTTGATAAGAATAAAGTACTAACAAGTTATTGGCTTGTGCCAATATTGGAATATGAATATATGTCCCAAGATCTATATATTAGGTAAGCAACCAATTAATGGGCATAGCCAATAAATATTGGCTTATAAATACATTCATACCCAATTTAACAATAAAATATGTAACTTGTAAGTAAGGTAGCCAAATCATTTCCTTAGTCATGAGAAGTACATGCGATTCATTGTAGGTATGGGACTACAATGAATCATTGCACTTATAAGTAAAACATAACATCAAAGGATATAATTGAACTACACAACAGAAAGAAAAAAAGACTAAAAAATAAACTAGGTCTAGGAATAGTAGCTCTCGTCCTAAGGGAGCAAATTAATAAACTTTAGTTAAGTTATTCTAAAATTATGTTCATGATTTAAAGGTATTGTGTTCATATTGAAAATGAGTTGTGTGCCTTAATTGCATGAGAACATGTCATATTCATAGCATGAATCATAATTAACGATTTAAGAAAGTAAAGTGACTTAACTTTCCAGAAACGACATGTTGCTTTAGGAAGAGCTTTCCTTGATCATGCATAGTCCTTATGTGTTTATGTGTGTCACGACCGGAGTCTAGACCCCAGACGAGACTGGCGTCATTGACCTCTTAGAGGTCGCAGACAAGCCTACATACGTCATGATTACTTTATCTAGGTTAATTTTAGCGGAAAATTTGAACTTTTTGTTACTTAACATTCCTATAAGACATTCTACTTAAACTCATAAACGTTGACAATCAACCATCTACTATTAAGATCATCAAATGAAAGAAATAGTTCAATACTGCATTAAGTGTATACTTGCCAAAATGGCACCAATACAATGTCTGAAATAAGATGAGAAAGAAACGCTAGTGGAACATACTCCACTAACTCAAACCTATATCTAAGCTAGAATATAATGGGCAAGCGTCCTCAAAAGAATGAGGGCGTACCAAGTCCGGATGAATGCTCCACGTCCGGATAGCTTCAGCGTCGACCTGTAAGTTCTAACGTCCACCTGTGCCTGCACCTAAAAATGTAGAGTTGTATGGGATTAGTACACACTTGTCCTAAGTATGGGTATATTCAAGCACACACTAACGACATGCATGATTAAGAAGAGATCTTTCCTAACGATATGAATTATGGAAAGTCAAGTCAGTGGACTTGCCAAATTTGGATTAGGAAAGTCATGACATGAGAGTAACATGCATCATCATACTTATAATTTGGCAAACAGCACATAACATATTGCACATATCATATCACATAGTTCATATCATTCTTTCATATGCCATGAGACCTCGGAATCATGGACTTGACATTAGGACTTCCCAAAATGAGGGCTCAACATATGGGACCTCAACTAGGGAGCCCTCTTTAGCAAACACAGAGTCTGCTTCATTCATTCATACGTAATTCATTTTCATTCTTTTCATATACTAGTGCAACCTAGGATGTAGTTTAAGACTCTCATCGCGTTTACTGTGCAATGACCAAGAATAACCTAGTGTCATTACTTAAGTTTAGCTCACCTCTTGATTATCCTATCCTAACACATTTGGTATCATTCATTTCATTATGTGCATTCGTTGAGGCTGGCCTCATTCTTTCTTTGGGAACTTTAACCTTAACCGACATAGATCATGTGAGCATCATGAAATATAATGTGTAATCCCCACACAGAAAAGAGATGGAATCACCGGCCAAAGTGAACCAAAACATGCTAGTGTATATAGGGAGTCGAACCCTGCTAGATCCCTATATTGGCAGTATAGGTTCAAAGACTAGGAGATATAAGGAGACCCATACCCGGCATGCTGGACAGTCTCATCTCATGAGAGTTACGTAAACCTCCGCCCTTCCCGAAGGAAGGCATCACCGCTCATAGCTAGCCTATCGGTGATCAGTATAGAGTTCCATTACATTCAACTCATACATCATGGAAGATGGCTTCTAGCATGAGGACATCATAGCTCATTATATGATTTCTCATCTCATTATTAGTATTAAGTATGCATTAACTTCAATACTTTCATTAGAGTGTTCATAGAGACTGGTCTCTCATTAGCTTTACACTCTCATAGGTGAGTACGTTTAGGTAACATTTACTTAGGCTCATTTGAGATTGCTCTCATCTTTCACATTATCCTTTTATCATATTGTCACCTCATTCATTAACTTTAACACATTTGCTTTTCATAATTACTCACCACTTCACGTGAATATTCATTTCATCATATGCCAATGCACTTGGCCATTTAGTGTGGTTCACACTGTTACTTAACCCTTCTAGGGTTACATTATTTCATCACATACATCTTAGGCTCACTTACTTTTAAACGTATGCTAGCCTTATGAGTCCACACATACAAGCCATGAGGCTTTATTCATAGTTTGTCTACGTGATTCATGTTTAACCAAGATTATGTGGTACAAGACTTATGCATCTTGTAGATATGCCAAGATATTGATTTCGATCTTTAGAGGCAGCATTCATTAAATATATACTTACGTATGACTTATGTGTCAATACAGAATTGGGCAAGGGAACCCGATTTCGAATCCCTTGGGCAACACTTAATTTTATATTAAACTTGGTGATTGCATTTTTGAGATTTGGGGGACCCTAGTTCGATCCCATCAGCCCCATAATATTTCATTTCTTTTTCTCCTCTATTTTTCGTCTAAGGCATGGAGGTTGTGGGATCAATCCCCCACAAGCTCATTCTTTTTCTCTTAATTTATCTTTTAACTTTCTCACCTATCCAAGAGGTTGTGGGTTCAATCCCCACTCTCCACATTTATTATTCTCCTTTATTTTTCTCTTAACTCTCTCATTCATTCAAGAGGTTGGGGGTTCAATCCCCACTCTACACATTTATTTTTCTCCTAACTCTCTCATCCATTCAAGAGGTTGTGGGTTCAATCCCCACTCTCCACATTTATTTTTCTCCTTTATTTTTCTCCTAACTCTCTCATTCATTCAAGAGGTTGGGTGTTCAATCCCCACTTTCCACATTTATTTTTCCTTTCATTTTTTTTCATGAAATTTATATGTAATTTACATTGGTGAGGTCTTGGGTTAAATTCCCAATGACCTCACAATTTTTAAATTTTTTTAAAAATTAGTCATTTTGGCCGAGACTGCAAATTTCCAGCAAGCTGGAAATTTGGTCCCTTCCAATCCATTTTCTCTCATTCTTTTGTTGATTTTTTTGTAGCATTTTGAGTGACATTCAGTCAGTCACCTTAACCTTTTATGAACATCACGTTTTTAGCATTTGTACACACGCAAAACACCACATTTAACATACAAATTTCAGGCAGCAAACATAGTCAAATTTTCAGCACGCACATGCTCAAAACAGTCAACTTAATACATTTTTCTGGAATATATTTTTCATCCTTTACATGATTTCCTACCATACATTCAACACATAATCACAACCAGACCTAACATTTATCTACCAGAAGACATACCAACACATTTTTTGATCGTTCAAAGGAGCTAATGACAGGGGCATGCAACGGGGACAACCTTAGTTTCTCGATTGAAATTTAAACTGAACTTAGGGGTCTCTTGGGAAAGGGACCAAGAGAGAAGAAAATACATACCTTAATTTCATTCAAAACTTTTTTAAATGCTGCCAATTTACCATGAAACCAAGCCTCACCACCGATACTTCAAGCACAATCCCGTCAAGAACTTGTTGTTGATTTTCGTTTTTAGCTTAGTTTTCGTTTGAGTTTTTGTGTGTAAGTTTTTCAAGAGTGAAGAACTATTATTTTCAGTTATTTTAACGATAAAAAACGTGAGAGTGAGAGTGAGAGACGTGAGAATGAGATGATTAGGATTATGATTAAGATTAGGAGAGTTAGGTGGAGACTAAGTCAAACTAGGACTCCTTATTATTTATTAATTTTATTATTATTATTTTTTATTAAAAATCTGATTTTCCCTTACTTAAATCAGCTTTTTAAATATTAATTAATTCAACTAATTCACTTAATAAAATTAAATCAATTTAATCCTTGCTTCCACCAAGGCTCGAACCCGGGTGAAGCTTGATTTTGCTTAAAGGGTCAAATTCGGCAACCTATACCCGAATTTCCCCTCCACCATATTAATTAATTAATTAATTAAAATTTTAGGGTAATTAAAATACTACCCTTAGCCTAGAAAAGACCATTTTACCCCTAGACACTCCATACTTAAGATTACCCCTTTTTAAGTCCGGTTAAGACTCATCCGGGTAGATCTTCATATTCGGGTGCCCTACATGGCTGGACCCAACCTTTCCTAGCTCAACTAACTCACCAAGTTAGTTGGCTTGGTTGTTGCAGAGGTTCAGAGGTCTGGTTCTACACGCATATATTCGTGTGAACCCGATCTAATCTAGGCATTCTAGATACGTTAGACATTACTTAGCATAGTCATTTTTAGGGTTATTACAATGTGCATACACCCATACTTATTACAAGTGTGTATTAACCCCATATATTATTACTACCTTTATAGGCGCAGGTTCTCAAGAAGATTGACGATTCGACGAAGCAGTTTGGATCAGCGATCTACAGACTTTGGTAGGTCCTGTTGAGTTCGAGGATGCTACATTTATTATTCTATCTTTGTACATTAGACATAGCTAGTGGAGATAGTCCGTAGCGTTTCATTAATAACATTTTCAAGCGTTTTTAATAAGGCCGATTGGCAAATTATTGTTATTATTATTACGATCATTTATTTCAATTGTTTAATCTTTAATAGATGGTTGTTTAGTTTGAGCTCATTAGAATATCACACTTATGTAGTACTATACGAAGTCTATGTATACTTGAATAAGTAATTAAAAAAATTTAAATTTTCCGCAAATTTAACTGTATGATTGTAATGAAAGATAAGAAGAGGCTCGTCTGTGACCTCTGAGAGGATAAAGACGCCAGTTATATTTGGATTCCAGAATCCGGGTGTGACATATTACTACACACATAAAGACATAGTCATAGTCTAACATGATCACCTAACAACTTCAATAGAAGAACACATAATTTCACATTACTTAACATGTAGGTAGATATGATCAAACTTCACATAATCAACTACACAAATCATTATAATACTTCAAGTAGTGTCGACAAGGCCATAATCATCATAATACATCAATTAAAGTTGACAAGGCCACATTATTCACATAGAACCGCAACCATAAGTTGTCCATACAAATAACAACATAAATCAAGAGCTAAATTGCATAATATAAAGAGAATTATGGGAGAATACCACCAATCCATTCTCTCCACTTCAATCCTTAGCTAAATCATCCAATTCAATACCATAAGGCCCTTACCCATGGCCATGAACATAAATTAATTACAAAAACAATATTACTCAATGAAACTAGGTCAATTCAATATATATTTATCAATCTAAGACAACATATACATCAATTAAATACAATTATTACATCATTCAATAGCCCATAAAAAGCTACACTAGAATTATTAAGCATTAAGACAATATCAAGTTACCTATAAAGTAGTCAAAAACTAGTGTTCATCAATTACATTGGTTCATAGGTTAATTAAGTTAAAATAATCTAATAACATCAATATAATCAATACATAATGATTCATAACCTTTAATGCAAGAACCCATGGATAGATCATAAAATTGGACAAGTTCATCTTTGAAAATATTAGAAAACTCTTTGAATTTTGGCCTCCTTGATGAGTTGAGTTTCAAGGAAAAAACATACCTCAATGAATTTAATCCACGAAAATGATGAAGAATCACCACCCAAACATACAATCCAAGATCTTCCTCGAGTTTTGGCTTTAATGGTGTTCTAGAGAATTTCTTAGGGAATTTGGGTTTTGATTTTTGAAGAATTAATTCATCTAGGTATTTAGGACTTATAAGCCCAATTAAAATACCTAAAATACCCTATGTAACCTCCCTTTACCTTATGTGGATGTGGGGTGAATTTACCACTTCACCCCTAGAATTACAGTAACGCGCATGCTGCGCAGGAAAACAGATTCAAAGACGGTGCCAAACGACGGGACGTCAGTCCAGAAACGAACCGTTTTGTACTTTGTTGATTGGATCAGAGCCTGTAAAATGGGAGATTAGCTCCATAGGATAAGTATGCATTGATTCCCTCAACCCAAGGGGCGTCTACCAGGCCACTGGACGTCGTTTGCCATATGTAGGTGGGACTGCTTGGGCAGTTTTGGCCTCCAACATGGGTCCTTCCTCAATGACCCTTTGATGGTGCATAGGGATGTTTTCCTGGAAGTTTCCAACCCGAATATTCTTGTATACGAGTTTAGGACCTCCCACATAAATTTCATCCAAAACGAACATGTAAAACTCGATGAAACATGCTTAGACACACAAGGTCGTTTTAAGGCAAGCCTTTCGAATGTCATGGACGTTCTTGGACGTTTGACCTCAAAACATCATGAAACTTTACAAGAAACCTATATAAACTATAATAGCTCATTTAAGGACATAATAACATCATTAATCACACAAAAACACACATGAGCACATATGAGGCACATAGGTGACTTAGTCGTAGAACGTCTTAGTCGTTCCTCGACGTTTGACTTCCAATTCACCTAATACTTTAGAAACTACCTCTTAACCACATTATAAACCATTTTAGGACCTTAGTCCATCATGACAACCATTTTAGTCTCTATTTTACCTATGTCATTTTTGGGATCTTACAATCTCCCCCAGTTGGACAACATTCGTCCTTGAATGACACTTGCCACTCTCTGAACACTTGCAAGAGTAAGGATTCAGTTAACAACTCTCAAACATACCACATAACACGTTATAAAATACACAATCTAGGAGGAACATCAATTTCACATAATCAAGAGAATCACAACACAACAAGAAGATAGAATAGATTCTATAACTTATCAAGCCATAAAACTCACATCCTTCATTCAAAATAGCAAATATTTATTTTTTATTCATTATCATGGTCATGTAAATCAGTTCGAACCACATTACCACAATTGTCGACCAAAGAATGAATTAGTCAAATTTTAAAAAATCTTAAAGTGAGCAGGTAGTTCATTACCATGATTTATGCAGTTTTTTCAAAAATGTAAATTTTAGGCAATTCATGATGGAAACATGCTTATATGAAATATATAATAACATAAACACATCTTACAACATAATCATAACTTAAGTAAATGCACAATGCAAGGAATCAATATAATTCAATTTCCATAAGACTCCTAAACACCATGCACATGCAACATGCTTCTATGACTTTCTAGCCAATCTACTAACCATACTCCCCACTTAGAAGGAACTCATAAACAAAATATAAAACACTAGAACTTACCATCATCGTCATCTGGATCATAAGGAGGAACTTTCTTGGGCTTCCTTCCTCTAGCCGCAATAGTAGGACAATCCCTTATCTTATGACCATCCTTACCACAACCAAAGTAACCCTTGGTACTGGCTAGACAATTCCTATGGTTCTTCTTCCCACAAGTAACACAAGTAGGCTGACCACCTTGGGAACCACTACCTCTCTCAAGCTTGACTCTAGGAACACTACGCCCCTCTTGCATTGGAGCCCTCTTCTTACACATAGGTTGACCTTGCTTATTGGCTTTACCCTTCATCAAAGTCCTCATGCTCACTCTTCAAAATCCTTGAACTTATCCTAAGCTTAACTCTAGGAACACTACACCCCTCTTGCATTGAAACTCCTCATCCCCCTTGCCTTGACTAAGGTCAATGAACTTCCCAACCTTAACCTTCCTCCTCATATGGATAAAATACTTCTCCAAGAAAGCCCTCTTGAAATCCTCCCACTCTATATGACCCGACTCAACCGGCCTATTATATTTCCATTGAGTTTACCACACTTGATAAACTCCCTCAATTGAGACGAAGCTAACTCCGCCTTCTCCCTAGAAGTCACTTCCATGGTACTCAACACTTTTTACACACAATATAGGACCTTTTGAGGATTCTCTCCCTCCTTAGAACCAAGAAAGATAGGAGGATTAATCATCACAAAGTCTCCTAATCTATAGGTCATGGTACCCTCTAAAGCATCCATGGTAGGCTGAACACCCCTATCCGAAGGAGTTGTTATGACTCCGGATAGTGCAAGTAGAGCCTCTCTAATCTTCTCAATAGTCATGTCCGCGGGAACCATCGGGACCTCATTCCCTTAAAGAACTTCCTCATGCACTACTTCTTTTTCCCACATTCTAGGGACCATCCTTCAAGAAGTCATCTCCTATAAATACAAGGAAAACCATAAGAAAGGAACACTAATAATATTTTGCTCTATGGCACGACATAGGAGTAGAAAAGAAAGGAAATTGTGGAGTCCTATAGCCTCTCGTTCATGAGTGTGTAATGGCTCCCACTAATGATCAAGACTCTATCAGACGTTACTTGATGAGACTTTTTGATTCCTAAGACTACTTTCATACCCTATTCTCTGGTACCAAGTTTGTCACATCCCGAGAGCATACTATTTTATTTCATAATTTTTTTTTATATTTTTTTTTTTGACTTTGTTAGAGTTGCCATCTAATTTTTTAGAAAAATCAAGAAAACATGATTTTAAAAAGACATAAAACAATAAATCGATTGAAAAATTAAAGGGAGTTAGGGGATTCTTATTTATATTTTAGGAAGGTGTTTAAGGCACCTAAAATATCCGTTAATACGGTTTTCAGACAACTAAAAATGTTTGGCTTTTAACTTGAGATAAAAATTTTATTTAGAGTTTCTTTGAAGGTGAATTATTAGCTTTTCAACTAAGTGAGACATCTAACTCGCAAAATATATTATTTAAAACTATTTCGATTCGATTGATTTAGTTAGGTAGTTAAAATGAGATAACTCCTTGTGGGGATTTGAATTCTTTAACCCTAAGCTAACAACGATTAATGAACAAATAAATAAGCAATAAATAAGAGAGAGAGATGGAGAGAGGGAGAGAGAGAGTTCGGTCCAAATTAGTTTCTGTCCACCTAGACTGGTATTAGTACCCCTTTCGTTCTAGGATTTAGACCCATTCGATTTATACCTTTCCTAAACTAAACATAAAAATAATAATACAAGAAAGGGCTTAAGCCCAAAATAACAAAATACAATATTTAAAAACTAAAAATCTTGTTCTGTTAGGCCCAATTCCTTCATCTTCTCCAATTTGTACAAATTATTTCAAACTCAGGATCTGTACTCCTATTTATGGGTTGTCTCAAAAAAGAGGAGTTGAGACTTTATGTCTCTCTCAAAATGCAAGGGAAAAAATGAGTTCTTGGGGAAATCGGGCAAATTTTCATGCATAACAAAATGAGGAAAAAGAGTTTATGATCCAATCGACATAAATAATAGAAGGATATGCTAATTTATTGGAAAATGCGCATTAATTTAAGAATGCATAAATTAACACATAAGTTACCCCTTCATGGAGACATTAGAATGTAACAACTTTAAAGTAGCGATTAGGAGGGTCCATTGGTCACTTATAAACTATTAATTAATGACTATTGTACTGACTAATGATGTATAGGCAAAATCATACAATAGAAACAAGAAATAAAATAGCCCATGATAGAAATATCTTGAAGATGATTAACCATTCAGACTATAGTATGAGCTAGAGGGACATTACAAATTTGACACTTCAAACAGAACAAACCTAATGAAACAATAACGATGCAACTGAAAGATTCAAAATCCTAAGAGAAAAACAATTTTACCGGAAGTAGCATACACTAATTGTATGAACAACATGTAACATACTCTTCAGATCATTGAAAATGAGCAAGAAACCATAATCAGCAATTTCAACTGCATTAACGGAGTGATAAATCTAGAAATTATCCTAAAGCGCAATGAACTTATAATGAAGACAAATGGACAGTAAATCGCGGTTTCGAACAAATGACGCAAGAAAAGGAATCAAAGTGAATGTTATCAACGCACGCAGATATCAACACAATGGTTTTTAATAGAGAGAAAAGTTGAGCAGTGAAACAAAGACATACTGTAATACTACACAATATTGAATCCAACGATGAGTATTATTTCTCATTTAAAGCGTTGCCCAGCAGACTCTTGTAATTAACAATCGATACCACAAGTCTCAATATTTTCAGCCAAAACAAAGTCAGACATGAACATAGATAGAAGGAAACATTCAGAAGGGTGTTGTCAACGGTCTAAAAGTAACAGACGCTCGAATAATTATTTTCCTATAGAAACGGTCTGATTTGGATAAAGAAAACTATAGAGAAAATAAGACAAAGCACTTTGAAGGACTGGTCACATATAACATCTAAAAGATAATAAAAGAAGGCTAAGCACATAAGGCACACTTGTCTTACATTATGTTCAACATATTCAAGCAATATCACATTCTACAAATAGGGAAAAGAGATGAAAAATGAAAGAGACGTCAATAGAGTGCGTATGTGAGCGAACTAATAAGACTAATGGAGAAATAATCCATATCTTCAACTATGACAACGAAAAAAGAAACAGGACATGAAGAGATTCCAGGGAAACTTAACAAGGGAGAAACAATAAATTTGAAACACATAAAAGAATGAAAGTATCACCTTTTTTTAGCGCAGCGCAACAGGAACAACGAGCTGGGAAAATTCACCACAACCACTAAATATGACTCCAAGAGCCTTGAGCGACCATAGCGAAGCAAACGGGAGCAAAATCCAGAACGAAAACGATTCAAGAATTGTGGCCAAAAATTTCTTTCATAATTTTCAACTTAATTTTCCTCCTTCCCACAAAAAGTCTCCCTTTTTTTTTATGTCAAAAATCAATTCTAAAAAAAAATAACCCCCCCCCCCTTTCGTAGTGAAGAAAAGTGAGTTGTATAGAATCAACACTAGGGTTCCCTAAAAAGGGGGGGGGGGAATCAGAGGAGAAGAGGGTGAATTTTTTATTTGAATTCTCGAAGGCTTTCAGCATTTTAGTAAGGCTAATCTCTTCCGAAATTTCAACTCCATTTCGGAAATGGAAAGGAGAATTGATGATCTCGATCGATTTGGTGTCCTTGAGAGCTACGTATCGCCATCCTAAGGCGTAAGGACAATTTTGCGAAGACAGAATCGAGGAATATCTGCAGCCAAAGGACCATCAAAGCACAGAAAGACAGAGGAAGGATACATTAGGATAGGGGCCACGCGCTATTCCCGATGCAAATGCCTTCGTCGTGTATTTATCTCTCTAAATTGATTGGAGTTGCCAATGAGATTTTGCGTTGTTGCTCACGTGTTTGAGTTCATGGCCGCTGCTAATCGCAAAGGAGTTGTTGTAATGTTGCTTTCTGGGTATTAAGCGTTGTTCTGAGTTTCTTTGAACAGAATTGGGCCGGGGCGAGGGACTACAAAAGTGGGCTTGGGTCGACTGAATGATTGGGGATGGGCTGTTGGAAATTAATTCAAATTAAGGCAAAATGGAATGGAAAATTCTGTAGAAAAAAAATATACATATTGGGCTGGAGGGGACAAATTTAGAATGGGAAAGGGAAATGGGAGGATGAGCTTGAAAAGAAAAGGCCCAAGAAATTGGAATTAAAATTGATGGATTAGCCGATTTAAATTACTTTGTGAATTTCGATAACTAAATAAATAAGATGAAGTAAAATACTTCAATTAATAAGATTTTTAATTTTAACGAAATTAAACAATTGATCTAATTATAAAATAACGAATCGAAGCAAAACCAATTAGTAAAAGATATATGCAAGGTAAAATCCTTTGAGATAATTTTTGAGTGATCCTAAAAATACTAATTATATATGCAATCATATATATATTACGTAAAATATGAAAAAGCGATGAGATTAATTTTAAATAATTTGAAAAACAAATAAGATTTTCATAAAATCTAATTAATCGTTTAGAATTAAAAAGATGGTTAATTAATTCACCGGGGAGGTCCAAAATTGTACGTCAACAATTGTCCCTCATTTTACTTGGATTGATGCAAGAAATTTGAGGAAAATGAAATTGACCCAACCAAATTTGACCGACCACATACTCATCTCTAAGAAAGGGATTTTTGTGTACTTTAGGAGTTATGGCTGAACCCTGAAAATTGATTTCCTACATATCTCAAGTTATATGAAAATTCAGGCCACTTGTAGTTCGATAAAGATTTATTTAATGCTTCATTTTGAAAGAATTCAAGGGTCATCTCGATGCCGGATTATGTAGGGATCGGGACGCTTGAGAACAAGATTTTAAGAGCGAACGTCGAAATACAACTAAGTTTCCGGCATTGAGCCCGCCTACATATCCTCGAACTCAAGGAATCAGGCTGTTTGTAGTTTGACTCGACCAGTTGAACAGGAAAACTATTATGCTACATAACCTTTGGTTCTACATAAGTGACAAATTAAATCGAGCATGAAAAAGATGCTTGTAACCTCTTAGACATGAATGTGGCATAACAAATCTCTTAGTGCATTGTCACTCAGATTGGAAACTTTCTTTTGGCAGATAGAAAAATTTCCGGATGCGAGACTTAAACAAAGAAATCTAAAGAAAACCCCACATTCCTTCTTATAGGGGTTTGGTTTAATTGAGGTGGAAGTCGCTCCTCTGCTCCTGTAATAAGAGTTTGACTCTCTTATTCGGACTATGTACCAGTTCGCTGCTTAGAAAAAGTTCCACGTTGTGCTGCATCCATTTTATGTCGTCCGTACCTGTGGTTTTTTATTGGAGAATTCATCCTTCTAGATGCTCTCGACAAAGGCTGAGATAAAATCATTAACACAAAATGCAATTCAAATGGAAGATAGTATCTTTTACTATGTTGACCTTCAACATTTGATGTCATCTCCATTGGTTTGGACGTAAAATAAATAAAGCTTATATCTTATACTTGAGATGTAATTTTCAATGTACTATTCATTTGATGTCAAAATGAATAAAAGTTGATGCAGTGTGCTGATATTTTTCTTGATGTCATCTTCGATGATTTTCTTGGTTTTTACTGTTGTTAAATAAAAGATGCAGTTAATGTTGATGGGTAAATATTAATCTTAGCATGCACAATTTCCTTTTCTTGTTGGGCATAATTTTTTTTCCGCGATGCGTGAATTCCTTTTCTCACAATGCATGAATATCATCTCGAGATGCATGATTTTTCGTGATTCATAAATATTAATACTCGCGATGCATGATTTTTCACGATGCATGAATATTAACTCGCGATGCATGACTTTCCGCGATACATGAATATTAACTCGCGATGCATGACTTACCGTGATGCATGAATATCTTCTCGCGATGTATGATTTTTTGCAATGCATGAATATTAACTCATGATGCACGAATATTAACTCGCAATGCATGATTTTCGGCGATGTATGAATATTAACTCGCGATGCATGACTTTCCGTGATGAATGAATATCTTCTCATAATGTCATCCTTGTTACCAAATGAAGATAGTGCTTCAATCGAGCAACATATTGTGCCTCCTGGATAGTGTTATTCTCAATTGACAATACGGTAAAATGACCCTCCAGGTAGAGTATCATCTCAATTGAAAATCTAAATAAAATGACCTCCGGGTAGAGACACTATCGTGTCTGATAATGTGATAGAAATGACATCTTTGACAAAAAAACGTACACTGTCCTTCTTGGGGTTTTCATTTGATTTATCTTTGAGTCTAGCTGGAAGTTCATTATACACATCATATTGTTGGAAATCGGATGAAATAAAACCATTTATATTCTCAAGTCTTCGATATAAGTAATATGAAATAATTCATGCATCCACATAAAAAATTATAAACTTTTAGAGAGTTCTTGGCCCCCTTGACTTCTCCGTATCCATTTAAGGGAGGAATTTGCTAATTTCAGAGAAAACCTATAAACCTGTGTCCACAAAAAATTTGTTAGTTTTAAAACGTACTGATCTGAGTTGATTTCTTCAGTTGTCAGCTCCTTATCCTGCTATCTCTGATTGATTTTCTGATCTCCCTACTCTTGATGGATAAGACAAAATATTTTATGCATAAACAATGAAACATAAAAGGAAAATTTTGAGAAAAATAATTTTTTTCAAAAGTAGTATTTTGAAAAAAGGTCACTACCAAGTATCATGTCACGTCAGACTTAGCGAACTTCTTCGAGTCTGATGCTTGGAGGTCTATCTGATTATATTCTTTGGATATTCAAAGTAACTTTACACTACCGATAAAAATACATCAAAATTTTGAGGTCATCTTCGCCCCAATTACGTGTCTCGACTTATCTTTAACGGCTGGTGAGTAAATCACAGAATTTTTTAGATCCTCTCAAAATTTCTGTTCCAGTTGCAAACTTCAAAGTAATTTGAGTCTTGACTTTTTTAGTGAAAAATCTTCTTCTCGAGAATTTTGAGCCCCTCTCAAACATTTTGTCCTAGTTTCTATTGTAAAACATAGAAATCTTGAGGGGAGATATGACCGAGCCCTTGTGTCGCCTACTATCCCATTGATGCAGGAATCAGGTCAAATGTAATTCCCCCTCAAAGGTTAACAGCAGTAAAAAATTTATAAAGAAGTCGACCGAGGTCGACATAGACCACCTACGTATCTCATTCTTGAGAATTTAGGTCGAACGTACATCATATTCAAAGATATATTAAAAAGGTTAATGGGGTGACCGAGGTCGACATAGATCGACCATGTATCTAATTCTTGAGAATTCAGGTAAGACGTAGTTCATTACAAGAGGGATGAAAATCAATACAAAGAAATTAAAAGCAAAAACCGAACGAACACAATGAAATGACAGAAATACAAACTAAGCTTCACATGTAATATCTCTTAATAGCATCTGAGTTGATCGGTTTCGGCCATGCGATGACATCCATCTCCGACAAGACCAATGCATATCCAGATAATACTTTGCGAACCATGTAAGGTCCTTGCCAATTCGGTGCGAATTTCCCTTTATACTTTTCTTGATAAGGAAAAATGTGTTTAAGAACTAACTGGCCGATTTTGAAAATTCTAGCTCTGACTCTTTTATGGAAAGCACGAATAGTTCTTTGTCGGTATAGTTGACCATGACAAATAGCAACCATAATCTTCTCGTCAATCAATGTCAATTGATCAATTCGCTTGCGGACCCCTTCAACATTACTGAACTTAGCTTCTTATATTATTCTCAAGGATGGTATCTTAACTTCAGCAGGTATGACAGATTTTGTTCCATATACTAGCAAGTATGGAGTAGCTCCAATCGAAATTTGGATAGTCGTTCGGTATCCCAACAAAGAATATGGCAACATCTCGTGCCAACCTTGATAATTATCAATCATTTTTCTCAAAATCTTTTTTATGTTCTTGTAGCGGCATGTACAACTCCATTCATTTGAGGACGATAAACGGTGAGTTTCGGTGAGTAATCTTAAATTGCTCACATATATCTCTCATCAAGTGACTATTGAGATTTGCACCATTATCAGTGATGACAGATTCTGGTACTCCAAACCTGCATATCAGATTGTTATGAAAAAAATTAGCTACAACTTTCTTGGTCACCGACTTGTATGAAGCTGCTTCCACCCACTTGGTGAAGTAGTCAATAGTAACCAAAATAAATCGGTATCCGTTAGAAGCGACTGGATCTATTGGACCAATGAAATCCATGTCCCAATCTACAAACGACCAAGTTAACTCATATCATTGTGTTCGTGAGGTGGCACTAGGATGAAATCATCGTGCACTTGACATTTTTGACATTTCTGCATAAACTTACAACAATCATGTTCTATGGTCATCCAGAAATCACCGGCGCGAAGGATCTTTCTTGACAAAGTGAGTCCATTCATGTGCGTACCACAAACTGCAGTGTGTATCTGTTCAATAAGCCTTGCAGCTTCAAAAACATCGATACCTCAGAGCAGACCTAAATCTTGGGTCCTCCTATGAAGGACTTCTCCACTTAGAAATAAGTTGAGGTCCAAACGACGTATCGATTTCTTCTGGTTAGATGTCGCATTCTTCCGGACTCCAAATACTTCTTGATATCGAGATACCATGGCAAACAGTCTGGTTCCATTTCAACATGTAAACAATGGACTGGATGTTCTTTCAGCTCTATATCAAGAGGCTCAATATGATCAGTATCCGTATGCTTAATCGTTGAAGCGATAGTAGAAAGAGCATCAACCAACTCAATCTGTGTTTTGGGAGTGTGTCTGAACTCAATATTGCGGAATCTCTTGCACAACTTTTGTATATATTGCACGTACGATGAGATCTTTGGGGTTTTCACGGCCCATTCTCCTTTAAACTGATTATACAACAAATCTGAATATCTGATAAACAGAAGCTCATGAACATTCATATGATGTTCATCCTCAACCTAAGAATGCACGCTTCATATTCGGTCATGTTGTTCGTGCAATTAAATAGGAGTTTGCCGCCACATGATAATGCTGACCAGATTCTGACACTAAAACGGCTCCAATACCTCTTCCTTGGTGTTTTGCCGCTCAATCAAAGAGTATTCTCCAACCAGGATATGCTTCAAAAAATCTTCACCCACAAATGATTCCTCTTCATCGGGGAAATATATCTTGAGCGGTTCATACTCTTAATTGGTAGGATTTTCTGCAAGATGATCGGCCAAGGCCTGTGCTTTTAAATCCTTCTGGGTCACATACCCAATATAAAATTTACTCAAAAGCATTTTCATTTGGCAAACTTTCCGGTCGGCGTCGCCTTCTGGAAAATATACTTTAGCGGGTCCATTCTTGAAAAGAGATATGTAGTACAAGAAGACAAATAATGCCTCAATTTCTGGGCAATCCAAGTCAAAGCACAACACGTTCTCTCCAGAAAAGTATAACGAACTCGTACGGAGAGATTTTCTTGCTCAAATAATAAATAGGTCACTCTTTAATCCATTTTTCATCATGTTGACCAAGTACGCATCCAAATTTATTATTTAAGACGAACAAATATGGAAAAAATAGGCTTCCTTCTCACGGAGGCACCTACACCGGTGGATTGGACAAATAGTTTTTGATATCATCAAAAGCAGTCTGAAATTCTTCAGTCCACTTTGTTGAAGCATCTTTCTTCAACAGCTTGAAGATAGGCTCACATACCACAGTTGATTGAGCTATGAACCAACTGATGTAGTTTAACCTTCTTAAGAAACTCATCACTTTCTTCTTAGTCCTCGAAGGAGGTAACTTTTGTATTGCCTTGATCTTAGAATGGTTGATATCAATACCCTTTCAGCTGACTATAAATCCCAACAACTTGCCGGCTGGCACCCCAGAAGCACATTTGGCGGTATTTAACTTCAAGTCATACCGACGCAGACGATCAAAGAACTTCTTAAATGATTCAAGTGGTCCGAACTCTCGCGGGGACTTGATTATGACATCATCTACATAAACATCAATCTCTTTATGAATCATGTCATGAAATATGGTCGTCATAGCCCTCATGTAAGTAGCACCAACATTTTTGAGTCCCAATGGCATCACCCTCTAATGATATACACCTCAAGGCATAATAAAAGCGGTCTTTTATACATCTTCTTCATCCATCAGGATCTGGTGATAACCTACGTAACAATCCACATATGACTGCATTTCATGCTTAGCACAGATATTGATTAGAATGTCAATGTTAGCCAACGGAAAATTATACTTTGGGCTGGCTTTGTTGAGATCACTGTAATCGACAAAAATTCAGATCTTTCCATCTTATTTGGCGACCGGAACAACATTGGCCAACCAAGTCGGGTATTGCGACACTTCCACTAATCTAGACTCGATCTATTTGGTGATCTGTTCTTCAATATTTAAACTTAACTCAGGCTTGAACTTCTAAGCTTTCTTTTTCACTGGACTCAACCCCATATTAATGGGCAACTTGTGAGACACCACATTTGTACTCAACCCTAGCATGTCGCTGACTTCCTAGAGGAACACATCAATATATTCAGTAAGCAAAAGAATCAGATCATTTCTTTGATATTCATTCAAGTGGACACTGATTTAGACCTCTTTGACACACTCTTGGTCTCCAAATTAACAGTTTCTGTTTCTTCCAAATTTGGCTTATGCTGATTTTCAAACTGCAAAAATTCCTCAGCAACATATTCCGGTACCTCATTTTTCTCTTCATATTCTTCACCCTTGTTATCACCTGCCTCATTTTATTTGTTCGGCTCATGACATGACATGACATTTGCAGGTATTAAATTAAATTACTGAAATCATAAGCAAACAAAGTTAGGAAAGTAAAATAAGCAAATAAGAAAATAAACAAATTTTCAATAAAAGAGTCTTTCATTCAAATTGAAAAACAATGCAAACTTTGGCCATGGAAAAGGGCCATGTTTCCTTTTTAAACATCATGTGGGGGATTTTAATAATTCAAGCAATTAATGAAAAAGAAAAATTATGGGTCTCGGGCCTCTTCTGGACTACCACGATTTTCAAAACATGCATAAAAAATTTCCTTCTACAAAGATAATCGGGGAATCAAAACTAGTGTGGAAGTCCAGTTATGCAGCTGCTCTCCAGGTTCAGTATCGCGGATACCATCTAGCTCGACCTCAACCTCTATGACAACGTCAATCTCTTCAAAAAGGCCCCAGATTCCTTCCCCGAGGCCATCAGGATCGGCATACTCTCATATTAAATCACTGGTACATATGAGGGATAGGCCTATGGAATGCTTGATCACCACTCTTCTTCATCTTCATCTTCATCTCATCATCTGTAGGGACATACCCAAACCGTACCTCGCTCTTTGGACGGGAACCTGAATAGGCTCGACAATTCCTTGGAAATTCCGTCCCAATCCAAAACTTGGCTCTAATCCATTCTGGAGAATCATTGTCAGTCATCTTGTACACAGAGGGCATAGGAGGGTGCACAACCAGATCATCACAGGTGGCATTAAGCATCTCCACCGTGAAGAAATCAGTGCCTCTAGAGTTTTTATCTACAATTGGCACATGCCCACCGTAGTAGTGGCTTCCTTCACCGTGAATAACCAATTCCTTCTCATTCCATACAATCTTCATCAGCTGGTGAAGGGTAGAAGGCACATCCCCAGCCATATGGATGAACGACCTTCCCATAAGAAGGTTGTAGCAAGTGTCCATGTCCAGGACCTAAAACTTAGCGTTGAACTCTGCAGGGCCCATCTGAATGACAAACTTTACCTCCCAAAGTGTGTCTTTCTGCATCCCATCAAAGACTCTCAGTTGACTTTGTTTTTTTTAAGCTTCCCCAAATCAAACCTTAACTGCCTCAGAGTCGACAACAGACAAATATTGAGACCAGATCCATCATCTACCAAGACACGCTTTATAACCCTTTATCAACATATGACAGTGACATGCAAATCCTTGTTGTACATTCTCCCTTTGAAGGGAAGTTCTTCATCACAGAAGCTGATCTGATGTCCTCGGATAAGCTAGTTGATCATGGCCGCTACATTTTTGATGTTGGTGCCCATGGGCACATATGTATCATCCAACGCCTTCATAAAGGCTTGCCTATGTAGCTGCAAACTCATAAACAGGGCCCACACAAAAATATGAGCCGAGGTTTTATCGAAACGCTTAATAGTCGAGTAGTCCTTTGTCTGCATCTTTCTCCAGAATTTTTCAGCTTTGCCTTCTCTTATCGGCCTCTTTCGTTGTTCCTTTTTTTGCCCTCCATGGTCCATCTATTCTTGATTATAACACCTGCCATACCTGGTCATACCCTGAGCTGAAGAGGTTTTGATCATAAAGCTTGGCCTAGCGGGAGTTTTTATTGGCACCAAGGCAACGAAATTTGCGGCTGTCAAAATCACAAACTCCTTTTTCTCCTTGATGCTCTGGGCAACACTTCTCTTTCGATCTCATCATGAACAATCGGGACTATCGCCTTTTTCATGCACCAATCGTCGTCCGTCTCTATTGTATTGATACTAATACCCCCATGATTTGGCAAAGGATTACTGTTGATGTTGGGTGTAGCTGTCTGGAGGGAGACCACCTTCTGGTTGATTAGATCATTGATTTTGTGCTTGAGGTTAATATAATTCTTAGTATCATGTCCAATGTTATTGGAATGATACACACATCTTTGATCGAGTCTATAAATAATGTAACTGGTATACACCGCCTTGGGTCCCACTAAATAAATACAACCTGTCGCAGTTAATAGCTCATACATCTTTGTTCATCTTTCGGCAAGCGTTGTGAAAGTTCTGGAGGGCTTTTTCTCAAATCATAGGCAAGGGGGATCATAGTTTCCTTGTTTAGGGGGAGGCATCTTATGATAATTTTGGACATTGCGAAGAGGAGCTTGATATCTCGAGTAGGAATCAGTTTGGCAATTTGGTAATTGATTTTTGTAGTTCGTAGGGGTATTTTTGTATACTGGGGGAGAATTTTTGTAGATGGGGGTGGAGTTTGATATACGGAAAGGGAATATCTTAATAACTAGGGAGATGAGTATTTTGGTAGCTTGGAGGGGGGGCATTTTGATAATCAGCTTGATTATAACAAGCCTTGTGTGGATTCTGTGAAGGTCAAGAACGACCTTGGTACGATGATGATCTTCTCGGGGTCTTTTTCCCATCATAAGAAATAACTGACACATCTTCTCTTTTCCTTTTTATCAAGCCCGAGGATACTAGCGAAGCAACAACATGAGCAATCTTCCCGATTTTCAAACCATCCTTGATTGTCTTACCGACATTGACTATCTCAGAAAACTTCTCTCCAACGAGCAACATGATTCTATCATAATATTCAGGTTCTTGAACCCATAGAAATACTTCAACAATTTCTTTTCAAGACATGGGAGGCCAAACTATGGCTGCCTCATTTCTCTATCTATAAGAATACTCTCTGTAGCTTTCATTAGACTTCTTCTTCACCTTCTCTAACTAACGATCAGGGACGATATCTACATTTTAAGCAAATCGTTTTATGAAGTCCTTATCCAAAACATTCTAGCTGGTCCACTGTCTAGTCTCGTGAGATGTAAACCATTCCAAAGCTTCTCCGCTCAAACTTCAGCTAAAAAGCCGCATTAGCGCAACTTCATCTCTCCCAACTCCTACGAGCTGAACACAGTAGGCCCTTCGATGCGCTATGGGATTCCCTGTTCCTTCAAAAGTGTCAAACTTTTGCATCTTAAACCCTTCTTTGAAGTCTAGATTTGGATGAATACATAAGTCCTCATAGTTCAAACCGGCGACGTCAGGAATAAACTAAAGTTCCTTCATTGCTTTTCGTATCTCCTCCTTTATATATATTTTTGCGGCCTCTTCTTTCAACCTCCACTCTCTTTGCTCCTCCTCATAATGTTCGAGCTCAAAACCATTCACGTCGTGCTCATTTGGAATGGTAATTGAGAAGGTGGTTTTTCTGGGTAGAGGTGGAGCTACGGAGGGGCTTGGGGCATTTTCAGTGGTTTGGTAAATTTGCGGGAAGGTTTGGTGGTTAGTGTGTTGATTTTGGTGATGGAGGGATGTTTGGGAATGGAATGTATTTTGTTTTCATTGGAGTGGAGCGGTTTGGTGATGGGCATTTTGAGGGGGAGGTGGTATTTGGGAAATTTTGTTTTGAGGAGGGGGTGAAGTACGGTAGGAGGCAGAGTCGTATTGAGGATTTGGTGTAGTCAATTCTATTACTGAGGGATTCTGAGTAGGAGTGGATGGCGTGTTCTGAGCCTATTTCATGTTTGAAGAGGTGAAGTTTAACGCCCTAAAATGAATTAAGGTGAACTAGAGCTTCGTAAGTGTTGATTGAGTGGATTTTGTGTTAAACTGAGTTAGTTTAGTATTCCTAAGGTGTGTGTGAATTTTGGTTGAGTTTTGAGGTCAATCGTCCAAGAACGTCCATCACGTTCGGAAGGTGTGCCTTAGATAGCGCTTGTGTGTCTTGAGGTGTTTGAGTGAGTTTTATGTGTTCGTTTTGCTTGAAACTTGCATGAGATGTTACTAAGACCTATATGACTTAGTTTAGAGGTGTATCGTACGGGAAAGACCCCACCGAGGACCCACAAGGGGCCCTAGATGAAGGGCCCAAGTTTTGGACAAAGTTGCCAAGAACACTGCCCAATCGACCGAGTAGTCTACTGCGCGTAAGTCATGGACGCCCCGTCGACTGGGGGTACGTCGTTCAATATTTAGTGGGAGGACAAGCCCTCTCTTGAACCAGCTTTAGATGCCATCGAGGCCCAACAACACGGGCGGTCGACTCATCGACTCCGAGTAGCTTGGGTCATCGACTGGCCACCTCCAAAAGCTGTGAAAGCTGCTGCCAACTTGGGGTGTTTTATGTAAATAATCCGCTAGTCTTTTAAGACCCTAGACTGATATTTTAAGTGTTTTTAGGTTATATTAAGTTAGTTTTAAATCCTAGACCTAGAAAAGACCCCTCATTTCAAAATTCAAACTCTCTCTCTCTAAAGACAGACTCTCTCAAGACTCCATTGAAATCTAGAATTCAAGGAAGGAAAGTGGGATGGTTGGACGTGTCTCTTCATAAAAAACTCTTGGATTTTGCTTGCTTAGTGAGGTATGGTATCCATTCTTGAAGACCCTTTCATTCAAGAAGCCATTTCCAATGAATTTTGAAAAGGGGTTTTTAACCCTGACTTCTTATCTTCAACCCATTATGAGTCTTGCATGAAAATGCTTCTAGAAGTTGATTAATGATGTTATTAATTTTAGTTGGTGATTCAAATGCTAAAACCTTGATGAAATAATGTTAATGTTTTCTTTCCAGTTGTTGTTTATGAAATGGGTCAAATGAGCATGTCTATGTATAAAATGACTTTGGTCTGATTGTATTGTAATGAATTTTTAGCTACTGCCCTAAGGGCCTTATTATGATGAATTAATGATAAAATGTTTGTAGGTTTTTATGGCTTAGTAAATTAAAGAGTTTGCTTATATTGTATTACGCTTTTGATAAATTGAACTTGAGTGGTATGGTCCACCTTCTTGGTGGCGGGGCTTATTTGATTAATTAGTGATGTTTAGTATGTATTGAGAATTGGATCTTGAAGGTCTAAATAGTAGAATGAATAGAAATTGTAAATGGGTCTTGTTTTGAGACTGTGAAGCTTAAATTGTATGTTTGACCTAGATTTTGGTCTAATTGGAGAATGTGACTAAGTGAAGTATGTAAAGTGTATGAGTTGATAAATGGAAGTCTAAAGCATGATTAGAAGAAATTTATGTGAAATGATGTATGTATGCAAGGTGTGCTCACATGTACACCCACACTTTAAGTGAATGAATGAAGTTATGTTTAGTAAGAAGGGGAGTCTTGGGGTGGACACTCTTCGTGAGTTGAGATGAATTGTCTAGTAGTAACCTCACTATTCCTAATAAGATTTCCTAGATAGGTCGGAGGATGAATGCACATCGTGGGTTGATATGTGGCATTCACTAGTTATCCTTAACCACTAGTCTATATAATGTGAGAATCCGTGGTGAGTTATACCTATCACCGAGAGGATTGGAAGAAGAGGTCGAATACACTTCGTGAGTTGAGATGTCGTATTCCCTTATACCTGTTGAGATGAGTACTACTCGTTAGTGGAGAATGAGTTACTTAGTAGCAATCTCCCTATCCCTTAACTATGTGCCCGCATAGGTATAGCTATTGGAAAAGCCATATAAAAGCTAAGAAGCATGACCTTACTCTAGGCAAGTGAGGATCCATCATCCGAAAGGGGTTAATATCGAGATTCCATGTCTAGCTCTCATGGTCTTTGTCGGTTAAGCTAACTCCCACAAATGAATTGATTGAAATAATTTATCATGTGTATTAGTGATGTTTTTAATGACTATCGTGAAGTGCTCAACTTCTTGGGAATCCATTAGGAGCGCTAGTGGGAATGGTAGTATGGGATGCTACTCTCATATTGAACTTAGTGTGACCTATACCTCCTAAGGGAGAAGAGTACTGTCACGAAATCCGTGTGAATGAGGGTTATAGTGTGATGTTATGAATGATTATGGTGTAGGGCTTAATTTAATGGAATCCACTAGGAGCACTAAGTGGGAGTGGTAGTATGGGATGCTACTCTCACGTTGCACTTATTGTGGCCTATATTTCCTATGAGTGTGTTGCACATGTTAGCCAAGGAAGTGGATTTGTTTTTCCTAACGAGGTAAGTCTAAGATTAGTGGTTTTAAGGATCGCTTTGTGTTATTTGTAAGGAATGTATGGATGGTCCCTTCTTGGCTCACCTTAGGGAACCTTAGGATAACTTGGGTTAGGAAGCTTCAAAGGAAACAAATTCATATGACTTGGACCATGACACTCACTGTAAGGTCTCCATTATAAGTGTTCAAAACAGTTCAGTGTAATGTCCAATTGAGTTTACTATAATGTTGGTTAAATTGTTGTGACGTGCTCAAATTCTTGGGAATCCATTAGGAGCGCTAGTGGGAGAGGTAGTATGAGATGCTAACCTCACATTGCACTTAGTGTGACCTAAGAGTCCTATTGGACTAGAGTACTTATGTGAAATTGTATACTTGAGTCGGCTCACTGTAAAGTATGTCCTTAAGTTAAAGTTATGGAAATTCTTCTTTAAATGATTAATGATGCTTCTTATGTTGTTTATTTCCTATGTTCATGAATATTTTGTTAAATTGTCATGAAAGCTTATTTTACAAAAAATGTCCCTTTGTACATGTTTTTGCGTACGCCATACTTAGTACATTGTTGTACTAACCCCATACTTTGATATACCTTATGAGTATAGGTTGGAAGCCTTTTGCAGGATCGGAGTTGAAACTTGGGAATTTTATCTCTGAAGAATTTGGTATGTCCTCATAAATTCAAGGACATAGTTTATATTTCTTAGTTTCATTATTAAGACTTAATTTGTATTTCCTTTTTATTGTAAAGGGCCGTGTCCCAAGATTCTAAGTTGTATCTTTAAGTTGACTTGTGACGACCAGATTTCCTAGTATTTATGAAAAGACGAATTTTATTATTAATATCATGAAAAGTTTTAATTACGCACCACTTTTGATGATTTATGTTATGAACGAGAATTGAAGGGCTTGTACGAGACCCCAAAGGGTCAAGTACGCCCGGCCATGATTCGAGAGTTAGCCCTAACTTCTAGGGGGTACTTTCGGGTCGTGACAGACATGGTATCAGAGTATAAGGTTTTGGGAAATAGTGTAAGGTCTAGAAGTCTCACAAGCCACATCTAGTAGTATCTTTGTCATTGGTGTGAGTCGCGAAACATCCATGGACAAGAGGCTATAGGATGATAGAAGTTTAACTTTCTTATTTATTCTAATATCGTGCCTTAGAGTTGAGTTTATAAACTCAACTTCTTCTCTTTGTGTTTTTTGGACATGAATACGCGGAGATCGACCGCTAGAAGGGAGGAGGGTGGTGTAGATAATGTGAGGATTTCTCTCCGTGACCAAGTTCCTATTGTTGGCCTAGAGGAGGAAGAGAATGTGGAGGTTCCCCTTTAAGAACATCAAGTGCCTTCGGAACCCCAAGGGCCTCAAGTGCCTCCTATACCTCAAGCTCCTTTTGTTGAGGGTGATATGACTAATGTGGAGTTGAGGGCTTCCCTAATGAACTTGACCCAACTGATGACGGCCCAAGCTCATGTCGTCAGCAATCACTTTGTTGCCCAAGCTAATCAAGAAGATAGGCCCCAACCAAATGCTAGTACACCCGCTTCTAGGATTCGTGATTTCAGGATGATGAACCCTCGAACTTTTCATGGTACTAAGGTGGATGAACATCGACAAGGCTTCATAGATGAGGTTTTAAAAGTGGTAGAAGCAATGGGTGTGATCCCTAGGGAGAAAGCGGAATTGGTCGCTTACCAACTTAAGGATGTTGCTCAACTGTGGTATGAGCAATGGAGAGGTTAGAGACCCTTAGAAAGAGGTTTGGTTGATTGGGATGAATTCAAAGAGGATTTCCTAGATATGTTCTTTCCCCTAGAGTGGATGGAGAAGAAAATGGTTGAGTTCATGAATCTTAGACAAGGGGGAATGAGTGTGCAAGAATACTCTCTCAAATTTACCCAACTCTCTAAGTATGCCCCAACAATGGTAGCCAACCCTAGGGCTAGGATGAACAAATTTGTGATGAGAGTGTATAGCTTGGTGGAAAAAGAGTGTCGTACGACAATGCTTCTTAATGACATTGATATCTCTAGGCTCATGGTTTATGCACAACAAATTGAGGAGTCCAAAATTAGGGAGATAAGGCAAGAGGGTAAGAGGCCTAGGTCGGATGATTCTAGTCACCAAAAGACTAAGAAGAGGTTCTATCCCCAAGATTCTTCTATGGGAAACAAGGATAGGGCTCCAAATCAACATTTCCAAGGTGGTGGTCATTCTTTTCAAAGGGCTAGGTGTCCTACTTGTTGAAAGCAACATTCGGGTAAGTGTCTTTATGGGACGGATGGTTCTTTTGCATGTGGTAATAAAGGCCACAAAATGAGGGACTTCCCCAATCTCAAAGCAAGGGGCAAAGATGTCAATCAATATTCCCAAGATCCTAATGCTCCCAAGAAGAACCCTTCCTATGGGATGGGGGCTAGCAAGGATAATTAATCCGGATTTGATGATTTTGGTAAGTCTTAAATCTTTATGATCGTTGCTTTTATGTTATGAAGTGAGTTTATATGGTTTTATAGTTCGTATGATCATGCCATCTTGATGAATTGCTCAAAGAATGGATTTTTTAAAAATTTGAGTATGTTGGCAGTGAATGCTCACTATGAAAATTTCCATTTTTTTAAGAATTTTTTTTTGTCTTGAATTTTAGTTTCAATGTGTTCAAAAGTGTTGTTTATGATCATGTTTAATGTTGGAGAAGGTATTTCCTCCATAAAAGAAGTTTAAGAATGAGTTTTTAAAAACTTGTGAAGTTGGTAGAAATTGCCTATGTTGCTAAGTGTGAAAAAGTCTGAATTGATGCTCTTTGTTAGTTTATGCTTTGTTTTTGATGTTTTTATCATAATTGGTTTGTGTTATGTTAGTCTAAGTGAGTCTTTATTATTCTTGAAGTTTAAGTGTCATTTGAGGGCGAATGTTACCCCAAGTGGGGGAGAATGTAACGACCTAAAACGAATTAAGGTGAACTAGAGCTTAGTAAGTGTTTCTTGAGTTGATTTTCTGTTAAACTAAGTTAGTTTAGTATTCCTAAGGTGCGTGTGATGTTTGGTTGAGTTTGGAGGTCAATCGTCCAAGAACGTCCATGACGTTCAGAAGGTATGCCTTAGATAGCGCTTGTGTGTCTTGAGGTGTTTGAGTGAGTTTTACGTGTTTGTTTTTCTTGAAACTTGCATGAGATGTTCCTAAGACCTAGAAGACTTTGTGTAGAGGTTTAACGTCCATGCACGACCCCACCTAGGACCCACAAGGGGCCCTAGATGAAGGGCCCATGTTTTGGACAAAGCTGCCAAGAACACTGCCGAATCGACGGAGCAGCCTATTGGGCGTAAGTCCATCGACGCCCCATCGACTGGGGGGACGTCATTCCATAATTATTGGGAGGACCAACCCTCCCTTCAACCAGACTCATATGCCATCGTCGCCCAGCAGTACGGGCCGTCTCCTCATAGACGCCCAGTAGCTTGGGTCGTCGACTGGCCACCTCCAAATGCTGTGAAAGTTGCTGCCAACTTGGGGTGTTTTATGTAAATAATCCCCTAGTCTTTTAAGACCCTAGAATGGTATTTTAAGTGTTTTTAGGTTATATTAGGTTAGTTTTAAAACCTAGACCTAAAAAAGACCCCTCACTTCAAAATTCAAACTCTCTCTCTCTAAAGACAAACTCTTTCAAGACTCCATTGAAAACTAGAGGTCAAGGAAGGAAAAAGGGCTGGTTGTACTTGTCTATTCATAAAAAAACTCTTGGATTTTTCTTGCTTAGTGAGGTATGATATCCATTATTGAATACCTTTTCATTCAAGAAGTCATTTACAATGAAATTCAAAAAGGGGTAAACCTTAACTTCTATTATCTTCAACCCATTATGGGTCTTGCATGAAAATGGTTCTAAAAGTTAATTGATGATGTTATTAATGTTAGTTGGTGATTCAAATGCTAAAACCTTTATAAAATCATGTTAAAGTTTCGTTTCTAGTTGTGGTTAATGAAATGGGTCAAATGAGCATGTTTATGTATAAAATGAACTTTGGTCTTATTGTGTTGTAGTGATGATTTAGCTACTGCCCTAAGGGACTTAATATGATTAATTAATGATAAAATATTTGTAGGTTGTTGTGGCTTAGTAAATAAAAGAGTTTGCTTATATTGTATTATGCTTATGATAAATTGATCTTAAGTTTTATGGTCCACCTTCTTGGTGGAGGTGCTTATTTGATTAATTAGTGATGTTTAGTATGTATTGAGACTGGGATCTTGAAGGTCTAAATAGTAGAATGAATAGAAATTGTAAATGGGTCTTGTTTTGTGACTCTGAAGCTTAAATTGTATGTTTTACCTAGATTTTGGTCTAATTGGAGAATGTGACTAAGTGAAGTATGTAAAGTGTGTGAGTTGATAAATGGAAGTCTAAAGCAAGATTAGAAGCAATGTATATAAAATGATGTCTATATGCAAGGTGTGCTCACATGTACACACACACTTTAAGTGAATGGATTAAGTTATGTTTAATAAGAAGGGGAGTCTTGGGGTGGACACTCTTCGTGAGTTGAGATGAAGTGTCTAGTAGTAACCTCATTATTACTAATGAGCTTTCCTATATAGGTCGGAGGAAGAATGCACTTCGTGAGTTCAGATGTGGCATTCGCTAGTTATCCTTAACCTATAGTCTATTATGTGAGAATCCGTGGGGAGTTATGCCTAGAACCGAGAGGATAGGAAGAATAGGTGGAATACACTTCGTGATTTGAGATGTCGTATTCCCTTATACCTCTTGAGATGAGTACTCCTCGTTAGTAGAGAATGAGTTACTTAGTAGAAATCTCCATATCCCTTAACTATGTGTCCGCATGGGTATAGCTATTGGAAAATCCATGTAAAATTTAGAAGCATGACTGTACTCTAGGCAACTGAGGATCCCTCATCCGATAGGGGTTAATATCAGGATTCCATGTCTAGCTCTCATGGTCTTTGTCGGTTAAGCTAACTCCCACAAATGAATTTATTGAATTAAGTTATCATGTGTATTAGTGATGTTCTGAATGACTACCGTGAAGTGCTCAACTTCTTGGGAATCCATTAGGAGCGCTAGTGGGAGTGCTAGTATTGGATGCTACTCTCACATTGCACTTAGTGTGACCTATACCTCCTAAGGGAGAAGTGTACTTTCATGAAATCCGTGTGAATGAGGGTTATAGTGTGAAGTTATGAGTGAATATGGTGTAGGACTTGATTTAATGGACACCATTAGGAGCACTATGTGGGAGTGGTAGTATGGGATGCTACTCTCACATTGCACTTAGTGTGGCCTATATTTCCTATGAGTGTGTTGCACATTTTAGCCAAGGGAGTGGATTTGTTTTTTCTAACGAGGTAAGTCTATGATTAGTGGTCTTAAGGATCGCTTTGGTGTGCTTTGTAAGGGATGTATGGATGGTCCCTTCTTGTCTCACCTTAGGGAACCTTAGGATAACTTGGGTTAGGAAGCTTCAAAGGAAACATATTCATATGACTTGGACCGTGCCACTCGTTGTAAGGTCTCCACTATAAGTGTTCAAAACAGTTCACTGTAATGGCCAATTGAGTTTACTGTAATGTTGGTTAAATTGTTGTGACGTGCTCAAATTCTTGGTAATCCATTAGGAGCGCTAGTGGGAGTGGTAGTATGGGATGCTACTCTCACATTGCACTTAGTGTGACCTAAGAGTCCTATTGAAGGGGAGTACTTATGTGAAATTGTATACTTGAGTCGGTTCACTGTAAAGTTTGATGTGTTCACTGTAAAGTATGTCCTTAAGTTAAAGTTATGGAAATTCTTCTTTAAATGTTTAATGAAAAATGCTTCTTATGTTTTTTTGTTCCTAAGTTCATGAATGTTTTGTTAAATTGTCATGAAAGCTTATTTCACTAAAAATGTCCCTTTGTACATGTTTTTGCATATGCCACACTTAGTACATTGTTGTACTAACCCCATACTTTTATATACCTTATGAGTATAATTGGAAGCCTTTTGGAAGATCGGAGTTAAAGATTGGGAATTCTATCTCTCAAGAATTTTGTATGTTTATGTACCTTATGAGTATATTGTTGTACTAACCCCATACTTTTATATACCTTATGAGTATAGTTTATGTTTCTTAGTTTCATTATTTAGACTTAATTTGTATTTCCTTTTTATTATAAAGGGTCGTGTCCCTAAGATTCTAAGTTGTTTCTATAAGTTGGCTTGTGACGACCATATTTTCTAGTATTTATGAAAAGACTTATTTTATTATTATTATCGTGAAAAGTTTTAATTCCGCACTACTTTTCATGATTTATGTTATGAACGAGAATATAAGGGCTTGTACGAGACCCCAAAGGGTCAAGTACGCCCGGCCACGATTCGAGAGTTAGCCCTAATTTCTAGGGGGTACATTCGGATCGTGACATAAAGTATAGATGAGGTCTTCCATCAGTAGCAGTGTTGGCAGTAAAACCTGGTGGAGGCAAATCCTGTCTCCTTTGCATTTCTACTCTCATCTCAGCGATCTGCTGCATAAACTGCATAATCACTTCATTCTGATCCGCTATGGTGGGTTGATCCACCACAACGTAAGTAAGACTGATTTCTTCGTTGTTGTCCCCCATTAATGCTTTTCCCTTATCTTAACTTTCACCTGGAAAGGAATCTTCAGCCCCTTTTGATCTAGTGAAGTAGGGATGATCAGCAAGTTTAATCTACACAAACCAGTTTGTAAGTACCTGTGGATGAAAAAAACTCAAAGGAAAATTTGTTAGTTTGAGTTTGGAACACATAATGCAAAATGCCACATAGATAGCATGTAAACACAAAATTTGCTTTGTTTAAGGACATGTCGACCCATGAGTAAAGCGGAAACTAATTTTTGAACAAGCAAGATTTTGCTCGTTTTAGTTTAACACTATCTTAGAAAGGTTAAATCACGTTGAGCTAAGGTCTTCTTGTTGCATCTCTTTCGACGTCCGTTGATCTGAGCCTCATATTTCTCTGTAAAATAAAAGGTAAGAATGAAATTTTTTAAATATAGGGCTTGGCCCTTGAAAGGCTGCCTACGTATCTCACAAGGAAAATTAAGGCCCTATGTAGTTCGGCTACAAAAGGAAGTACTTGTTTTCATTCATTCATTTTAAAAGATTACAAGAAAATGGAAAAATAAAAAACAAAGCTTTAAAAGATAAAAGGTTGCTACATCTCAGTCGTTCTTCTTATTGCTGTAGCATCAATCACGGGGAACAAACTCAACTTTAATCTGTTCTATGTTGACGAGAGCTTCCAAGTTGTGGCGAAATGCAAGGCATTTTTCAATACTATGATCAGTGGCCTCGTGATAGGAGCAGCTCTTCCGAACTTCATTTCCAAGGGAATACAACACTTCCACATTGTTAATGAGAATGACAAGGAATCCTTATAGAACAAAATTGTAAGTAGACCTCTAACATTGTTTTCTTGAATGGCATGAAGAAGCAACGGTAGAACTTGGTCTTTTTAGTGACTGGTATGTCGAACCTCGGTTCATCACATGCAACAATGATGTGTCGCCCACCTTTTTGGTGATAAGTCGGCATCGAGATGGTAGCGGTCTTTTGTCTTAAATTCCACACACTCTTGTATCGTGTGTCTCTTTTGGTAGGGATGACACACACAGGTTTTGTGAATGTCCTCTCATCCTGCTTGGGAGGTGATTCTCTTTCTCCATTCCATAATAATCCAAGCCTGAAAACACTCATAGATGAGGGCGCACAAAATAATTTATATCTTGATTCGATGTTCCTGAAGATATATATCGAGAGTGACTTTTTGGTCCCCTTCTGCCAAACGTCCTTGGAAAGACAGTTTATGGGTATCCCCTTTCTTAGACTTTTCTTCCATTATCTCTTACTTAATGTTTTCAGGGGCGAAAAGTGTGTTATATAGGGGAGGGTACTTTCCGCGTAGCCTCTGTCAGTCGATCATCCTTTTCTCTTGCATAGCATGCCTCATTATCTTAAACGTCAACTCCTCTTCTAGTGGCGTACTTTAGGCTTTAAAGGCCGCAGTGGCGACCTCTACCTCGAATCTCTTTACCACAGTCTCTTTGAGCCTCTCTTCAAGAAATTGTAAGTCCACTTATGTTGATTCAATCTTGATATTCTTCCCTTTGTTCATAGCTGTGATCTAACCTTTTCTATGATGGTAGAGTAGTTTTTTAGGATTTGGTGATAAAATTTACTTTTGGTTGACAAACTAAAGACTCGAGAATTTTGGTCGGACTTTTTTTAATAGTGACTGTTGTATATTTTTGGAATTTTTGACGGGAAGTGGGTTTGCGACGCCGTCATTCAAAGAAACATATCACATAAACAGTTAAAAACATATATATCACGTCCTAAACATATAGGGGACCCTTTTGTGTCAATGGCAGGCCTTGCGAATTTGAACGATGTACGTGTGGAATAAAAAAGGTAATTACCCCACCACCCCCAAAAACCAAATTTCAGATATGAATAGTTAATGTTCACAAGGGGAATAAACAGGGGAAACAAGGTACAAAGGATAAACCTACGCAAGGGCCATTTAAAACGTACAGAAATTCAAGAAAGACAAACCCACCATGGGCAGACAATGACATAAATACATATAGAAAAGTCCACACAGGGGCAAAGTCCACTATGTTGTTCCTGATGGCCCGGCTTATCCGCTGCTTTCATGTGTCTTTTATTGCAGAAACATCTATAGTAGGATCAGCAGGTAATCCTCTCTCCGTTGTCCTTCATTTTTCCAATCCTCGTATTGCATCCCCTCTATCTTCTCTTTAACCCATAAGTCAAACTCATCAAAAATTGCGTCTTAGACTTTCCAATTCCTGAGTTGTCTTCTCAAAGGTTATTTGATTTTCGAGGAATTTGGAATACATTTCTTGGGCGTCCCGCTTTACCTCTCTTAACTCGATCATAGCTTTGGCCTCATTGTCTTCAACATTGCGACAACTGTTTGGGACCACAAAGGAGATACTTTATACGTTCTTTTTTAGCCAAGCCTTATAAGTTTCATTATATATGTCGTCAAACCGATCTGGACCAATGGTGTCTTTTTTGATTCGTTTGTCCCCTTTGCATTCCCTTAGCATTTATGTAGCATTATCACCTCTGTCATCCACAATATCATATATTTAGGCTACATAGTACGCCTCTCGAGAAGTGATTTGCCTCCTCTCAAACTGTCATAGGACTCGGAAGGGTGCGTAAGGACGGATCCCCTGAATACCTGGTAATGGAAGCACGAGTTGTCTGCGGCCCCCTATGGGGACTTCCCTCGAGATGAAGTGATCGAGCATCCATTGGAGATCTTATTCTCTTAGCTTTGACAATTTTTGAGACCATCTTTCTCTAGTCCTTCGATTTTCAAGATTTGCCAAGAACAACATATCGTTCAAAACCCTGAGAATGCTCTTATTATCCAGGGTATGTAATTCGTGCTTCCCAGGCCTATCGATAAATTACTTAGGATCCACAACTGAAGGAGCAAGTTACATCCTTTAAAGTAAGGATGTCCCTCTTTGCACTTTCCTAGGGCTCGATACTTGTCCTACAGTATTACCGAAGAGATGGGATGATACTTTACTTGTCCTTGATTCTTAAACCCGTTGAACAAAGTGTGCGCAAGCATTGCTTGGGCTGTGTGGAAAGACCATTTTTCCCTATAGCGCAACGACAAATACAAAAGGCATATTTGATTCCATTCTCTATAGGTGAACCTGAACTCTTGGTTATACTTTGCATAAAAACTCACAAGCCCGATTCTAACGTAGATATCCGTAAATGATACGCTAGATTCTTGGGCTCAGTAAGCATAATCTCTTTCCAACCCAAACCAGTCTGTGAATTCTTCGATATAAGGTTTGTTAGGGATCAAGATGTCTTCTTATTTTCTTACCCTTCTTTCTAATCATGTACCAACTATGTCGATGCAATCTCGAAGTTCCTCGATTGTCGGGGTGATTTCTGCAGTTCCGAATTGGAACACAATTTCTCATTGTCCCAATAAATTGTGAGGACTTCGATTATCCCAAGACACCAATCATGTTAAGTAGCTCGGTCAGGGAGCCCACATATTTGTTAAGGGTTCTTTTTTGATCTCCGTCGAGGACGTTTTACCATATTTTTAGTAAAGGCGGTGCTTCTACAATCATGTCGAATCTTGGAAAGGGATTCATACCTACAAAACAAAACACAATTAAGTTTACCCACCCACATTTTGGTTTCGACATTTACATCATTCAAATGTGAAATAAAATGATATGTCGTGAGGTCGGAGAGCGTGGACATGATTTTGGCGGATTAAACTAATGGACTTAATATGCCTTGGGTATTAATTTTTCTTAGGCTAATACTTAAATTTTGTTTTGGTTTCGCTCTATCATCGACTGACTAGAATTTGTTTCAAAAGTGACGGTTACCCGAGTCGGACAGAAGATAGGGTGAAGTTAACAAACGACGTTGGATGACCGCAATCCAACAATTCGTTTATTACTTCTAAAGAAAGATGTGTGTTTTTCGAAAGAAGTCGTGGTAAGCCACGTAACTTCCTTTATCTTAATGCAAACTATTTATCATTTGGCAGAAATCATGCCATGAAAAGCGGCAACATTTTATACATTACGATAAAGAAGCAAATAAACAGTTGTTTCACATAGCTAAATAAATTTAGTTTTAATGTTAGAATCCTCCAAATCATTTGCAGAGTCGCCATTCTATTTTTTTCGGAAAATATGTTTTACAAACTTGATTTTCAAAAGACATAAAACAGGAAATTGATTTAAAACTTAAAGGGAGTTTGGGGATTCATATTTATATTTTAGGAAGGTGTTTAAGGAACTTAAAACATCTGTTAATATGGTTTTCCGACAACAAAAAATATTTGTCTTTAACTTAAGATAAAAATTCTATTTAGAGTTTGTTTGAAGGTGAATTATTACCTTTTTAACTAAGTGAGACATCTAACTCGCAATATTTATTATTTAAACTATTTAGATTTGATTGATTTAGTTTGGTTGTTAAAACGAGATAGCGTCTTGTGGGGATTTGATTTCTTTAACCCTAAGCTAATGATGATTAATTAACAAATAAATAAGCAATAAATAAATGAGAGAGGGAAAGAGAGAGAGTTGGGTCAAAATCTGATTTCTGTCCGCCTGGACCGGTATTTGGACCATTTAGTGTTAGGCTTTTGACCCATTCTTTTGTACCTGTCCTAAACTAAACATAAAAATAATAATACAAGAAAGGGCTTAAGCCCAAAAATAACAAAATACAGTAGACAAAAAATAAAAATCTTGGTCTCTGAGTCCCAATTACTTCAATTTTTCCGATCTGTACGAATTCTTTCAACTCAGAATTTGTACTCCTATTTATGGGTTGGCTCGAACAAGAGGAGTTGAGACTTTATGTCTCTCTCGAAATACAATGGAAAAACCTGTTCTTGACAAACTCGGGTAGATTTTCATGCATAACAAAATGAGGAAAAAGATTTTATGATACAATCGACATAAATGACATAAGGATATGCTAATATAGTGGAAAATGCACATTAATTTAAGAATGTGTAAATTAACACATAATTAACCCATTAATGGAGACATTAGAATGTAACAATTTTAAAGGAGAGATTGGGAGGGTCCAATGGTAACTTATTCACTAATAATTAATGACTATTGTTCTGACTAATGATGTATATGCAGAATCATACAATAGAAACAAGAAATAAAAGAGATCATGATCGAAATATCTTGAAAATGATTAACCGTTCAGTCTATAGCAAGAAATAGAGGTACATTACAACTTTGACACTTCAAACAGAACAAACCTAATGAAACAATAACGATGCAAATGCCAGATTCCAAATCCTAAGGGAAAAACAATTTTACCCGAAATAGCATACACCAATTTTATGAACAACATGTAACATACTCTTCACATACTTGAAAATGAGCAAGAAACCATAATCAGCAATTTCAATTGCATAAATGGAGTGCTGAATATAGAAATTTTTCTAATGTGCAATGAACATGAAATGATGAAAAATGGAAAGTAAATCGGAGTTTCGAACAAATGATGCAAGCAAAGGAACCTAAGTGAATGTTAGCAACGCATGTAGATATCAACAGGATGGTTTTTAACAGAGAGCAAAGTCAAGCAGTGAAACAAAGTGATATTGTAATACTACACAATATATGACTCCAACTATGAGCATTATTTCTCGTTCAAAGTGTTGCCCAACATACTCATGCAATTAACAAATTGATACCACAAGTCTCATTATTTCCAGCCGAAATAAAGTCAGACATGAACATAGATAGAAGGAAACATTCAGAAAGGGGCTGGCAACGGTCTAAAAGAAACCGAATCTCAAATAATTATCTTCCTAAAGAAATGGTTTGATTTGGATAAAGAAAATGATACAGAAAATAGGACAAAGCACTTTGAAGGACAGGTCACATATACTAACGAAAAGTGAAGAAAGGAAGGCTAAGCACAAAAGGCACCACTTGTCCTACATTATGTTAACATATTTAACAATATCTCATGCTACAAACATGGACAAGAGATGAAAAATAAAAGAGACATCAAGAGAGTGGGTATGTGAGCAAACTAACAAAGACTTCTGGAGAAACAATTCGATATCTTCAACTATGACAATCAAAACAGAAACAGGACATGAAGAGATTCCAGGGAAACTTAACCAGGGACAAACAAGAAATATAAAAACATAAAAAATAAAAGTATCACATTATTTTGGCACAGCGAAACAGGAAAAACGAGCTGGAAAACTTCACCACCACCACTAAATATGACTCCAAGAGCCTTGAGAGACCAGATCGAAGAAAACGAGAGCAAAATCCATAACGAAAACAATTCATGAATTTGGGCCAAAATTTTCAACTTAATATTCATCCTTCCCACAAAAAGTCTCTCTGTTTTTTCCTGTCAAGATAATCCAAAACCAAAATCAATTCTAACCCCCCCGCCCCCCGCTTTCGTAGTGAAGAAATGTGAGTTATATAGAGTCAACACTAGGGTTCCCAAAAAGGAGGGGAAATCGGATGAGAAGAGGGAGAATTTTTTAATTTGAATTATCTAAAGCTTTCACCATTTTAGTGAGGCTACTCTCTTCCAAAATTTCAACTCCATTTTGGAAATGGAAAGGAAAATCGACGGTCCTGATCGATTTGGTGTCCTTGAGAGATACGTGTCTCCATCCTAAGGCCTAAGGACAATTTTGCGCAGCTGGAATCGCGGAAAGGCTGCAGACAAAGGAAAGTCCAAGCACAGAAAGACAGAGGAAGGATACATTAGGACGGGGGACACGCGCTATTCGCGATGCGGATGCCTTCGTCGTGTATTTATTGCTCGAAATTGATTGGAGTTGCCGACGAGTATTCGCGTTGTTGCTCACGAGTTTGAGATAACAGCCCCTGCTAATCGCGAAGGAGTTGTTGTAGTGTCGCTTTCTGGGAATTAAGCGTTCTTCTGGGTTTTCTTTGAACAAAATTGGTCCGGGTCGAGGGACTACAAAAGTGTGCTGGGGTCGAGTGAAAGATTGGGGATAGGCTGATGGAAATTAATTAAAATTAAGGGAAAATGGGTTGGGAAAATCTATAGAAAAAAATAGAGAGTGGGCTGGAGGGGAGGAATTTGGAATGGGAAAGGAAAATGGGCTGATGAGTTTGGAAAGAAAAGGCCCAAGACATTGGAATTAAAATTGATTAGCAGAATTACATTATTTGGCGAGTTCCGCTAAAATAAATAAATAAGACGAAGTAAAATAAGTCAATTAATAAGCTTTTCAATTTTAAAGAAATAAAATAATGAATTTAATTACAAAATAACAAATCCAAGCAATACTAATTAGTAAAAGTAAAATCCTATGAGACGATTTTCGAGTGATCATAAAATTCTAATTATATACGCAATCATATATATATTATGTAAAATATGTAAAAGAGATGAGATTAATTTTAAACAATTTGTAAAACAAAGAAAATATTCATAAAATCTAATTAATCGTTTAGAATTTAAAATCTCGTTAATTAATTCATCGGGGAGGTCAAAAATTTAGGTGTCAACACATACCCTAGAAGATATGGCACTCTCGGAGTGCAACCGGCGTACTTGACCTCTTGGAGCTCTTGTAAATACCATTTCGTATCATTCAACACATATACATAATGAAAAGTAGTGCGGAGTTAAAACTTTTCACAAAACATTAGAATATCTTTAATAACATCTTTTATTAGAAAATCGTAGGAAATGCGAAATCTCAATCTCATCAAAGCTTAGACACGAGAATACTTGGGACACGACCCATACATAAAAATATAGAAATACTTAGTCTATTTCAATACTTCAAAATCAAAGAAAACTAGGATAGTTATGCCCTCGAATCAAGAGAGGACATACTTCGACTTAACTTGAAATGATGCTATACTCCAAGCCTTTCTTCCCAATGCTCCTCACATATTAACCACTATAGAAATACAAATAAATATTGAATTAGTACAAACACATGTACTAAGTATATCATAATGCATAAAAATCATCATAACAGACATTTAATGGAAACATGGATCTTTTGATTTAAATATCATAATATAATCATAAAAACAACATTTAACACCTTAGAACCACATAATATAACAGTTAAGTAATTTATCACTTTTTTAGAGACTACTTTACAGTGAGCTCATTCACTGTTACAGTGAATTCGTTCACTATTACAGTGAAGTCTCTCAACTTCACTTTGGACGCCTTCTAGCATGTAATCTCCTCACTAAAAGCTATCCTAAGACTCACTTAAGCAATACAAAGAGAGACCGCCCATACACCCTCTCTAGGCATGCCTAAATGATCCTCAAGACTACTTATAATGAGACATACACTTACAATACACAAAACACATAACATGTATAATATGACATTCTCCTTACCAAGGCTATCAAAAGACTTACTTAAGTACTCCTTGAAGAAAAATCCCGCACACCCTCTTCAAGGTTACCTAAATAATCCTTAAGATTTCCTAGGTTTAGATCATTTCTAAAGTATCAATCGACTTCCCTACCTAAAGTCATTATCAACATTTCGCTATATAAGACATGAAGAGATCATCCCTTATGCCCCTTTCACACTTTAACTAAGGAATCTTTAAGTCACTCTAGATTAGGTACACATTCATTTACATGCTTTCTAACACAATTATTTATTTCATTAGTTCATTAAGAGACATTCATCACATAGAGAACATTCAAATAATGGTCTTGCAGAAGACCTAGGGACTTTCACTAGCATCTTCAAAGCCTAAGGGTTCAATGTATAAGTAGCGTCTCATACCACCACCTAAACTTCATAGACTTCTCACATACGAGTAGGTATCCCATAAGATGAGAATAGGAAATAACCGACATAGACCATGGTAGCAAAGCATGGAATCCGGAGTTGTAACCTACTCCGATGGAGGGTGTTCTACTTGCCAATGGTAGAACATGGACACATCCAGTCTAGGCACATGGTTAAGGAATATGAAGGGCGTGCTTTGTACTCTAGCCTCATTCTTATCTAGAGCTACTCCCCTTACAATACTCACTCGGTGCTAGCCTTTGTTCTCATAGATTAATTGACATTTAAGGTTCATAAAAAGGTATTCCATATCAAGTTCATAACACAATCACATTTACCCTACCAAAGAGGTCCCCAAGGGCTTTCTTACAATGGCGACAAGATAGCTAATAATGGTTCCTAAGGATGATATGATGTCGTTCCATACAACCAATCTTAAGTCCACCATTCATTACAAGAAGTATACCATTACAACATTCTACTTCAAGGACCATAACCTTACCACTAGGTTAAAGGTTTCACATAAAGGACCCTCTTAGAATCATTGAAGGTCTCCTATCATTCATTTATACAAGACTAAGAGTCTTTAGCATCCTAAGTCAATACATCTCATATTAACATCTCATTCATGCATCAAGAAGAGGGACTTAAGTCTACCTAAACAAGACACATCATAACTTCACTTTATTACATATAGCATATCTTATTCAAGAAACACTTAGGCACAACATTCATCATCTTTAGGTCACCCTATACACTACTATAACATCATCAATATAGTCATCATAAGACTCAATAACCAACTAGGAAGAATCATGCATCAACTCTAAGACTACACACATAAAGAGATAGTCATAGTCTAACATGATCACATAACAACTTCAATAGAAGAACACATACTTTCACATTGCTTAACATGTCCGTAGATATGATCAAACATCACATAATCAACCACAAAAATCATCATAATACTTCAAGTAGTGCCGACAATGCCATAATCGTCATAATACATAAAGTAATGCCGACAAGGCCACATCATTCATATAGCACCGCCACCATAAGTAGACCATACCAATCACAACATAAATCAAGAGCTAAATTACATAATACAAAGAGAATTAGGTCAGAGTACCACCAATCCTTTCTCTCCACTTCCATCCTTTGCTAAATCATCCAATTCAATATCATAAAGCCCTTACCCATGGCCATCAACATCAATTCAATACAAAAACCATAATACTCGATGCAACTAGGTAAATTAGATATGTATTTATCAATTTAATACAACCTATACATAAATTGAATACAATTATTACATCATTCAATAGCCCATGGAAAGCTACACTAGAACTCATAAGCATTAAGTCAATATCAAGTAACCCACAAAATAGTCAAAAACTAGGGTTCATCAATTACATGGATTCATAGGTTAATTTAGTTAAAATCATCTAATTCCCATCAATATAATCAATACATAATGATTCAAGACCTTTAATGCAAGAACCCATGAATAGATCATAAAATTGGACAAGTTCATCTTTGAAAACTTCAGAAAACTCTTTGAATTTTAGGCTATGGATGAGTAGAGTTTCATGGATCAAAAACCATACCTAAATGATGTTAACCCACGAAATTGATTATGAATCACCAGTCAAACGTCCACTACAATATCTTCCTTGAGTTTTTGCTTCAATGGAGTTCTAGAGAATTACTTAGGGAATTTTGGTTTTCATTTTTAAAGAATGAATTCATCTAGGTATTTAGGACTTATAAACCGTCTTCAAATACATAAATTACCCCTAGGTAACCGCATTTTCCCTTATTTGGACATGGCCACTGCACCCCTATAATTACAGTAAAGTTGCGCAGTAAAACAACTTCACAGGCGGATGCCAAACGACGGGACGTCAGTCCACAAACGGACCATCCTGTCCTCCGTCGATTGGATCGGATCCTAAAAATGGAAGCTTATCTCCCTATGCTATGTATCCATCAACGCCCTCCACCAAAGTTGTGTCAACCTGGCCATTGGCCGTCCTTTTCAATCCGTAGGTTTGACTGCCTTGGGCAGTTTTGGCCACCAACATGGGTCCTTCCTCAAGGACACATGGATGGTCCTTGGGAATGTTTGCCCGGAAGCTTTGTCACACCTGGATTCTGGAATCCGAATATGACCGGCGTCGCTAACCTCTCAGAGGTCGCAGACAAGCCTCTTCTTAGCTTTCATCACAATCATACAGTTAAATTTGCGGAAAATTTAATTTTTTTAATACTTTTCGAAGTATACATAGACTTCATATAGTATTGTATAAGAGTGATATTCTAATAGCTCAAACTAAACAACCACCTATTAAAGATTAAACATTTGAAATAAATGATCATAATTATAATAATAATAGTTTGCCAATCGGCCTTTTACAAATGCTTGAAGAAATATATGAATTGAAACGCTAGGGACTATCTCCACTAGATATGTCTAATATACTAAGCTATAATAATAAATGTAGCATCCTCGAACTCAAGAGGGACTACCAAAGTCTGGAGATTGCTGATCCAAACTGCTTTGTCGAATCTTCAATCTTCTTGACAACCTGCGCCTATAAAAATAGTAATAATATATGGGGTTAGTACAAACTTGTACTAAGTATGGGTGTATGCACATAAACACATAAGGACTATGCATGATCAAGTAAAGCTCTTCCTATAGAAACATGTCGTTTCTGGAAAGTTAAGTCACTTTACTTTCTTAAATCGTTACTTATGATTCATGCTATGAATATGAGATGTTCTCATGCAATTAAGGAACACAACTTATTTTCTATATGAACATAAGACCTTGGAATCATGAACATAATTTTAGAACAACTTAAACGAAAATTTATTATTTTGACCCTCTTAGGCCGAGAGCTCCTATTCTCAGACTTAGATTATTTTTCAGTCTTTTTTTCTTCTATTGTGTAGTTCAATGATCTTCTTTAATCCTACATTTTACTCCCAAGTGCAATGAATCGTTGTAGTCCCATACCTACAATTAATCGAGTAAGTAATTCACAAGACTTAGGAAATGATTTGTCTACCCTACTTACAAGTTAGATATTTCGTTATTTGTTAAATTGGGATGAATGTATTTATAAGCCAGTCTTTATTGGCTATGCCCCTTATTTCATTATTTGCATAATATATAGTTCTTGGGCATATCTTCATATTCCAATATTGGCCTAAACCACTAACTTGTTAAAACTTCATTCTTATCAACATTAATGAGACATTCTTAAGCTCTTGCTTTGCTTAGTTCGCTATGAACTTACACTTCTACTTCTTTGCTCTGTTTTTTACATTGAACATACTACCTTCAATCTTTCTTACTTCTTTAAAGAATTCTTTAGCATTAACAGAAGTAGATCATGGGAGCTAACATGAAATCCAGTGTCTTCCCCACACCGAAAAGGGGTGATTCACCAGTTAAGGTGAACTAAGTTCTACGTCTACCCACACCAAAAAGGGGGGTTCATCGGTTAAGGTGAGACCGAGTCAGTGTCTTCCCCACACCGAAAAGAGGGGTTCGCGGCTATAGTGATCCAAACAATTTCCTGAGCTTTAACCGACATAGATCATGTGAGATAAACATTAAATCCGGTGTCTTCCCCACACCAAAAAGAGGTGGGATCACCGGCTAAAGTGAAACCGAATCTTCAAAGCATTCTTAGGTGGAGGTATCCACTAGCTAGTCCCTATGCTGGCAACATAGTTCGAAGACTAGGAGACAAACAGAGACCCTGTTCCACCTCGGTGGTGATCTCATCTCATGAGGCTTATACGTGCTGGCATAAGCTCATTGCTAGTCTATCGATGCTAAGCTCAGATCTATTTTACTTTATTATCTTTTATAGTTGACTCAAACATTATGGAAGTTTGCTTCTAGTTATGAGGTTTACTTAACTATATGGATGACTTTTCATCCATTTCTTTGCTTAATGAATATGAACTTAAGTCTTACATTATCATCATGGTGCGAGTGAGATTTTCTCACGGACTCTAGCACCCTCCTATGTGAGTAACTTTGACATAATCGATTTAGTATAATTGAGACTTGTCTCACTTCTTTTAACACTCTATATTAGGTCAATTTCATAACTTAAGATTTTAGTTATTTCATTACTCACCTTAATTTGTTTACGTTAATTGATAGTCTCGTATCATTCTTTATGATAATTATAACTTATTATACAATGCTATTACATTCACAAGTTCGTGTGGAGTTGGGACTTGTCCCATTGATTGGCATACCCTATGTTATAAGTTCATTGATGTAGATATTAGTATGACTTTACATGATTTGGATGATATATGAATGCACATAGTTTTGTTAACCAATTTGTTGACAGAAATCATAATTTCACTAAATACTTGTCGTAATATTATCACTAGCCAATTCAATTACTTCATGAATAAATATTATAGTAATATAACATGCTAAACAATCCAACATTTAAACTTTGAATAACCTATAAAACAATTCAATGAACAACTTATAACAATTTCATCTTCTCGAACACAAGTAGGCAATATAACATTAAACATCTCATGTAAATAACACCCTAAGTATGCGGATCTAACAAGTATTTTTCATTCGACATATAAATCACTAAAACATACACATAATGATCAGTTAAAACCATATACAAACAACATGCATCGATAATTACACTATAGATACTATAAGAATCGGAAATCGGGAGAACTAGGTAGATGAACATGCGATTCATTGGGAACAACCCTAGTTTCGATATTTTAATGTTAAAACTTTTGAAAAGCATCTTGTATAAAGGATTCCATGATAGAAAACCCATACCTTACTTTAGAATTAAATCTACTAATATCACCTTGCACTTTGCACGAAGACCTTGAAGGACTTGCTTAAACTCGCCTAGGGTTTCTTACATTTTCTCACTTGTTTTTAGTTGTAGCATTTTTGATGAATAACGTGAGACTAATTCTTTAAGAACTGAATCTTAACTAATTCAACTTAGACTATATAACTTAATTAGAATAACTTAATTACCTAATTACTAGAATTAGAAGAACACTTGACGTAACGTAAATCTGGAAATTGCTAAGTGGTTTCGGTTTTGTCCAAATAAATTAATTAATTAAGTTGATAATTTAATAAATTAAGTAACCTAGGGTAATTACTAAAGTACCCCTAAGTTGTTAGGACAAAAACCAATAAGATAATTACCAAAACGCCCCTCCTAAATTGACTAGAAATAGAAGAACGCTTGACTTAACCGAAATCTAGAAATTGCTTAAGGGCTTCGGTTTTGACTATTTAAATTAATTAATTAAGTTGCTAAATTAATTAATTAGGTAACTTAGGGTAATGACTAAAGTACCCCTAAGTTTTTAGGACCATAACCAACCCTTTGGACCATCTTAGGTTAGGTACTAGGTTGTCTCTTACTTGACTTAACCGAAATCTGGAAATTGCTTAGTGGTTTCGGTTTTAACCATTTAAATTAATTATATAAATTGCTAATTTAATTAATTAGGTAACCTAGGGTAATTACTAAAGTATTCGTAAGTTGTTAGGACCATAACCAACCCTTTGGACCATCCTAGGTTAGGTACTAGGTTGTCTCTTACTTGACTTAACCGAAATCTGGAAATTGCATAGTGGTTTCGGTTTTTTCATTTAAATTAATTAATTTAGTTTCTAAATTAGGTAATTAAGTAACCTATGGTAACTAATAAAGTACCCTAAGTTGTTAGGACCATAACAAACCCTTTGGACCATCCTAGGTTAGGTACTAGGTTGTCTCTTAGTTAATTAGACGGTTTGGTGTCTCCCGATTAGGTCTTAGGTTGTTGGGTCCCTTAGTTAGTTATTTTTTGTTTGTACTAGGTTAGTTAGTTAGTTAGGTCAGTTAGTTAGGGTCTAGGACTGGTTAGGGAGCTTGGCCCCATGTGGGTCGACCCGGACGCGCGCCTGTCCCCAACCACTCTAACCGAATCGGTTAGCTTGTCCCTTGTCCGGTTGCACATGTGTTGCGTGAAATTTCCTAACTAACTATTTTGTAAGGTTCATTTGGAATGTTTACTTAGTGTCCCAAGGGTCCTCACAATGTCCTTGGGCACTGCTTAATATACATGATCATTTTAAATAGTTATGTGCAATGGTACTAGGCTTGACACTTGGATGCCTAGTACTTGATGTGTTGAGTTGAGAATCAATATGTGTATTTTTAGCTAAGGGTCTTTATTGCAGGTACATTTTATAAACAAGCTTGGATTATATTAAACATGCTTGTTTATATATAGAAATTGGCTAACACCCTTACGCCAATATTCTACAATATGCCCAATATTTTTTAATATTGGGCATTGGGAAGCCTATGTACCCCAATACGCATTCTTAAAACCTAATAGGCTCTTTACTAGACATGTACATTTTTTTGGAATGTTACATTATCCCTCCCTTAGGAATATTCGTCCCTGAATGATACTTACTCATTATTTTAAATCAAAGAGGGTATTTTCGATAAACACATTAACATACTAGAAACTTTATCTTTGTGAATATTTGATTCACAACTTACTTGGATGATGCACAATACTCTAAGCTTATCTGAAGCTTCATATCTGAGATTGAGGAACTTCCTTCTCAATCTTACTTTAACTTAATGTACATCACACTCATGCAACACATAAATCATGCAAACGCTTTACAAAAACATCAAAATGAAAGCATGAACTCATATTAACTCATAAAGTGCACGTATAAAACACATAGTTATGGACTTAAGACACCAAAACCGCCTAATGCACTAAAATTTAGAGTCTCATAAAAAGAAATCGGACTTAGGAAGAGTTTATCTAGCCATAAAGAAATGAACAAGTGAGGCTAACAGAATTTCATATCGGCCTCGGCCTCCCTCAACGAGGTGGTTCCCCCATAACACCTTTACGGTGAAAACCTACTTGTTCCTCAACCGTTTCACTTGGCGATCTAAAATGTCAACGGGAATCTCTTCGTAGGAAAGGTTCTCATCGAATCCTAAACCCTTAGATAAACTCTTGTTGGCTTTCAGATTGGAAAATATTTGGCTTTGTTGGATTTGAACCACGCCCTTCCTATTTCAACTCTAACTCATTTTGAAACTTAAACCTTACAACCATGTTTCAACAGTCTATGTTAGCATAACATTCATGGAGCCAATCCATACCCAAAGTTACATAAAAATCAAGCATGGTTAATTCTATTAGGTCCGCATAAGTAACTCTATCAAGAACAGTTATTGGGCAATCTTTATATACTCTTTCGACCCTAATGCTGTCTTGAGAATATCCCTAAGTGATGTGGACTTCTCCTGGTGTTCAACCATCTCCCCACATCCTGTGCCACACCTTAGCCACATCCTTGAGCTGGTGTGCAGCCAACTCAGCCTTCTCCTCTTCATTAACACCCATGGTAGGCAATAGAACCTACCATGCACTCACCTCCATGAGAACGGCCATACCTACCACACGACTTTCTGTCACGCTGGCATTTCTAACATTTTCCTTCTTGTGAAGACTAGATCCTTAGTTAGGCGCCTTAGACCACTCAGCCATCCTAATTCTTGTGTTTAACTTTATACTCGCGCACACAAGAAGGAAGTGAGATGCTAGAATGACACAAAATGTCAAATCTCTAAACATCACGATAAAGTGTAGAAGAAAGGAAGAATCCTAACATCATAAAGTCTCTATGTCATGATTGTGGTGCACTCACAACCATAAGGTAGAAACTACGCAACATGGTTGTGTTGAGCTCTAGTTCCTAGGTAATTTAACCTCATGCACTGATACAAAGTTTGTCACACCCAGATTCTTGAATCCGAACATGACGTGCGTCGTTACCTCTCAAATGTCGCAGACAAGCCTCTTCTTAGCTTTCATAACAATCATAAAGTTAAGTTTGCGGATACTTTTCAAAGTATACATAGACTTCATATAGTACTGTATAAGAGTGATATTCTAATAGCTCAAACTAAAAAACCATCTATTAAAGATTAAACAATAGAAATAAATGATCGTAATAATACTAATAATAGTTTTTTTCAATCGGCCTTATTACAAACGCTTGACAAATATTTGAATTGAAACTCTATGGACTATCTCCACTAGCTATGTCTAATGTACTAAGGTATAATAATAAATGTAGCATCCTCGAACTCAAGAGGGACTACCAAAGTCTGGAGATCGCTGATCCAAACTGCTTTGTCGAATCTTCAATCTTCTTGACAACCTGCGCCTATAAAAATAGTTATAATATATGGGGTTAGTACACACTTGTACTAAATATGGGTTTATGCACATAAACACATAAGGACTATGCATGATCAAGGAAATCTCTTCCTATAGCAACATGTCATTTCTGGAAAGTTAAGTCACTTTACTTTCTTAAATCGTTACTTATGATTCATGCTATGAATATGACATGTTCTCATGCAATTAAGGCACACAACTCATTTCTATATGAACATAAGACCTTGGAATCATGAACATAATTTTAGAACAACTTAAACGAAAGTTTATTATTTTGACCCTCTTAGGCCTAGAGCTCCTATTCTCAAACTTAGATTATTTTTCAGTATTTTCTTCTCTTGTTGTGTAATTCAATGATCTACTTTGATCCTATGTTTTACTTACTAGTGCAATGTTTCATTTTAGTCCTATACCTACAATGAATCGAGTAAGTAATTCTCAACTAAGAAAATGATTTGGCTACCCTACTTACAAGTTAGATATTTCGTTCTTTGTTAAATTGGGATGAATGTATTTATAAGCCAATATTTATTGGCTATGCCCCTTATTTGATTATTTGCATAATATATAGTTCTTGGGAATATCTTCATATTCCAATATTGGCCTAAACCACTAACTGGTTAAAACTTCATTCTTATCAACATTAATGATTGACATTCTTAAGCTCTTGATTTGCTTAATTCGCTATGAACTTACGCTTCTACTTCTTTGCTCTGTTTTTCACTTTGAACATACTACTTTTATTTTTTCTTACTTCTTTAAATAATTCTTTAGCATTAACGGAAGTAGATCATGCGAGCTAACATTAAATTCAGTGTCGCCCCCACATCGAAAAGGGGTGATTCACCGGTTAAGGTGAACCATGTTCAGTGTCTATCCCACAACAAAAGGGGGGGTTCACCGGCTAAGGTGAGACCGAGTCAGTATGTTACCTACACCGAAAAGAGGGTTTCACGGCTATAGTGAACCGAATACTTTCCTGAGCTTTAACCGACATAGATCATGTGAGCTAAACATGAAATCCGGTGTCTTTTCCACACCGAAATGAGGTGGAATCACCGGCCAAAGTTAAACCGAAACTTCCTAGCATTCTTAGGTGGAGGCATCCACTAGCTAGTCCCTATGCTGAAAACATAGTTCGAAGAATAGGAGACATACGGAGACGTTGGTCCACCTTGGTGGTGATCTCGTCTCATGACGCTTACATGTGCTGGCACAAGCTCATTGCTAGTCTATCGTTTCTAAGCTCAAATCTATTTTACTTTGATATCTTTTAGAGTTGACCCAAATATTATGGAAGCTTGCTTCTAGTTATGAGGTTTAATTAACTCTATGGATGACTGGTCATCCCTTTCTTTGCTTGATGAATATGAACTTAAGTCTTACATTATCATCATGGTGCGAGTGAGACTTGTCTAATGAAATCTAGCACCCTCTTATGTGAGTAACTTTGACATAATCGATTTAGTGTAATTGAGACTTCTCTCACTTCTTTTAACACTCTATATTAGGTCAATTTCATAACTTAAGCTTTTAGTTATTTCATTACTCACATTAACTTTTTCACGTTAATTGAAAGTCTTGTATCATTCTTTATGATAATTATAACCTCTTATACAATGCTATTACGTTGACAAGTTCGTGTGGATAGGGTATGTTGGGACTTGTCCCATTGATTGGCATACCCTATGTTATGAGTTCATTGATGTAGAGATTAGTATGACTTTACATGATTTGGAAGATATATGATTGGACATAGTTTTGTTAGCCAATTTGTTGGCATAAACCATAATTTCACTTAATACTTGTCGTAATATTATCACTAGCCAATTCAATTACTTCATGAATACATTAAAGTAATCTAACATGTTAAACAAGCCAACTTTTAACCTTTGAATAACCTATAAAACAATTCAATGAACAACTCATAACAATTTCATCTTCTCAAACACAAGTAGGCATTATAACATTAAACATCTCATGTAAATAACACCCTAAGTATGTGGATCTAACAAATATGTTTCATTCAGAATATAAATCAATAAAACATACACATAATGATCTGTTAAAACCACATACAAACAACATGCATCGAGAATTACACTATAGATACTACAAGAATCGGAAATCGGGAGAACTAGGGAGATGAACATGCGATTCATTGGGAACAACCCTTGTTTCGATATTCTTGAAGTTAAAACGTTTGAAAAGCCTCTTGGAGAAAAGATTCCAGGAGATAAAACTCATACCTTACCGTAGAGTTAAATCTACGAAGATCACCTTGCACTTTGCACGAAGACCTTGAAGAACTTGCTAGAACTCGCCTACGGTTTCTTACGTTTTCTCAATTGTTTTTAGTTGTAGCATTTTTGATGAATAACATGAGACTAATTCTTTAACAACAGAATGTTAATTAATTCAACTTAGACAATATAACTTAATTAAAATAACTTGATTATCTAATTACTAAAACGCCCCTCCTAAATTGACTAGAATTAGAAGAACACTTGACTTAACCGAAATCTAGAAATTTCTAAGTGGTTTCGGTTTTGTCCAAATAAATTAATAAATTAAGTTGCTAATTTAATTAATTAAGTAACCTAGGGTATTTACTAAAGTACCCCTATGTTGTTAGGACCATAACCAATTAGATAATTACAAAAACGCCCCTCTTAAATTGACTAGAAATAGAAGAACGCTTGACTTAACCAAAATCTTTAAATTGCTTAAGGGTTTCGGTTTTGACTATTTAAATTAATTAATTAAGTTTCTAAATTAATTAATTAGGTAGCTTAGGGTAATTATTAAAGTACCTCTAAGTTGTTAGGACCATAACCAACCCTTTGGACCATCCTAGGTTAGGTACTAGGTTGTCTCTTACTTGACTTAACCGAAATCTGGAAATTGCTTAGTGGTTTTGGTTTTAGCCATTTAAATTAATTAATTAATTTTATAATTTAATTAATTAGATAACATAGGGTAATTACTAAAGTACCCCTAAGTTGTTAGGACCATAACCAACCCTTTGGACCATCTTAGGTTAGGTACTAGGTTGTCTCTTACTTGTGTTAACCGAAATCTGGAATTTTCTTAGTAGTTTTGATTTTGTCCATTTAAATTAATTAATTAAGTTGCTAAATTAATTAATTAAGTAACCTAAGGTAAATACTAAAGTACCCCTAAGATGTTAGGACCATGACCATACCTTTGGACCATCCTAGGTTAGGTAATAAGTTTTCTCTTAGTTAGTTACACGGTTTGGTGTCACACGATTAGGTCATAGGTTGTCGGGTCCCTTAGTTAGTTATTTTTGGTTTGTCCTAGGTTAGTTAGTTAGTTAGGTCAGTCAGTTAGGGTCTACGACTTGTTAGGGAGCTTTTCCCCACGTGGGTGGACCCGGACGCGCGCCTGTACCCAACCACTCTAACCGAATCGGTTAGCTTGTCCCTTGGTCGGTTGCACATGTGCTTGTGTTGCATGCACTTTCCTAACTAACTTTTCTGGAAGGTTCATTTGGAATGTTTACTTATTGTCCCAAGGATCCTCACTATGTCTTTGGGCATTGCTTAATATACTTGATCATTTTAAATAGTTTTGTGCTATGGTACTGGGCTTGACACTTGGATGCCTAATACTTGATGTGTTGAGTTGAGAATCAATATGTGTATTTTTATCTTAAGGACTTTATTGCAGGTACAATTCTTAAACAAGCTTGGATTATATTAAACATACTTGTGTTTATATAGAAATTGGCTAACACTCTTACGCCAATATTCTATAATATGCCCAATATATCTCAATATTGGGCATTAGGATGCCTATGTACCCCAATACACATTCTTAAAACTTAATAGGCTCTTTACTAGACATGTAAATTTTTTTGGAATGTTACACGTTTCCAATCCGAATATGCTCCTATACGAGGTTAGGACATCCCACATAAATTTCATCAAAACCGAACACGTAAAATTCGACAAAACATGCTTAGACAGACAAGGTCGTTTCAAGGCAAACCTTTCGAACATCATGGACGTTTGACCTCCAAATTCATGAAACATGACACACATCCTATATACACTATAATAACTCATGTAAGGACCTCATAACCTCATGAATCTTACATAAACACATATGAGGCATATAGGTGAATTAGTCGTTGAACGTCTTAGTCGTTCCTTGACGTTTGACTTCCGATTCACCTAATACTATAGACACTGCCTATTAACCACATTATAAACAATTTTAGGACCTTATGTCATCATGACAACCATGTTAGGCTATAGTTCACTTAAGTCATTTTGGGATCATACAAAGACTCCTCTCAAGGAAAACTAGTGCAATGTATAGGTAGAGTCTCATACTCTTACCTAGACTAAGTTAAACCCCTCAAATCATCCTAGTTAGAGTCCACTTTGTTACTTTATTTTACTTTCGGGAATATCTTTACTTAATAAACATAGACCAGATAAGCCAATGTGGAATCCGGTGTCATGGAACCCTACACCGAAGGAAGGTGGACTACTTGCCCAGGTAGTACCAAAACAGGAACATAGCATCTACGTGGATCCACTAGCTAGTATCCTATGGGGGCACATTGTTCAAGAACTAGGAGATATAATTGGGACCTTCTTTATGCTACATGCATTATAATCTCCAATGTCATGAGTACATTAGTGATCCTACCTTCCCTATGTGGGAAGGGACTCTCCTCACTACTAGTTCACTCGGTGCTAAGCTAGAGTCGCTTTTGAAATGTATTTTGTTAATAATCATAACTTAATTAGGTCATAGGGTCTACCTTCGATATAGTCATAGTCATAGCTCAATAGGAATTGAATTAGAAAACCTTTCATTACATCCCTCATATGTGATATTAGAACATTAAGATGATTATATCATAGTAAGGCACATAGGTAATTCATCACCAACCTTATATCATTACATCTTAAGCATAACCTCACAATCACAAAATCAAGACATTTCAATTCGACATCATACCAACCCTAATCCATATTATTGTAAGGTATACCTCAATAAAACTTCATCACTAAACACAAGAAATCATAATTGAATTAAAGGTTTGAGATCACAAGACTTACCCCAATCTCCTTTACAAGTCATCATCAAGCTTTTACCATCAACCGTCCAATTCTACCAAACAATAGGTGTTATATCATCACCCAATAATAATTAACACAATAATGAAGTCAACTGAATCAACACATAACAATTCATCACTACTTCATAGCCTAGAGTTAGAGACTTAGGTCAAATTCATGATCTACATCACACCCTAGGTTAATTAATAAAGAACTAGCATAATGGATTACTATACATCATAATATACTTATAATTATCTAAATAAATTATAAACAAAGTAACATAGAAGATCAATTTCGTAATAGAAGAAAACCCACATGGAACTCATCTTTTTCAAATCATTTTTTGGAAGAATCCTTTGGTGAAAGGATCCCAAAGGTGAAAGGAATCCCATATATAGTTAAGATGGAGAATGATGAAGAAAATCCCCCTTGTTTTAGACCTTAGACCTTGACCTAGCCTTCAATGGAGTTCTTCTTTTGGGAAGAGAAAGAAGAGAGAAGGAAGAGCAATTGGGTTTTGGGAATTATGAGAGGTGGGTTTAATTTAATTAGGTTTGGGGTATTTATAGAATACATTAAATAACTTAATTAGACCTCACTTAACCATTAACTAATAAACTACCCATTTAATTAATTAATTTAAATAACATAAAACGTTGCAGCATAACAGTGACCTAACCTACAAGACCCTGACCTACGGGTCGTAGGTCTGTCGACGACCAGTGTCCCTTCTGTGCTGCTCCTCCGTCATTTTGGTCAGAGACTGTCCAAAATGAACCCTTGGACAAAATGTCTAAGTGACCATCGACGGTGTCCATTTACGCCCCATCGATTGGCCTACGCCTCGGGGATTTGCATCGTTGGTAGACACTGTCCATTTGACAACTTTTGCCAAAATGCAAGGGTCTTCCTCAAGGACCCTTTGGTTTGTCCTTGGGAGTCGTACTATACGTTTCGACCATAAAATAACTCTAATACGTGTAAGTCACCTTACCACCAAATTTCACCATTTTTTGACTCTTAAAACCTTGTCAAATAGACTAAGGCACGGTAGCACCTCTTTAACTAAATTCCGAACGTCATGGACATTGCTTGACGTTTTGATTCTAAAACTTCCTAAATGACTTATATATATTATATTTAAACTTACAACATTGTTACAACTCTTAGATTCTCATTTTAGGCTATAGAGTAGGCTTTAGACTTTCGAAGTATTACAATATCCCACCCACCCTTAGGAACATTCGCTCCCGAATGACACTAAAATTCTTTGAAAGGAATAAATAGACTCAAGAATACCACCCCAACCAAAAACAACATATTAAAACACGAGTTATAATTCAAATCAACATAACCACATGACCTTCTTCACCTTAAAACTTAAAACATCATTTTCAACTCATAAGAGTTCAATATTCATTACATGCTTATTCACTTATGCCAATGCTTTCTTCAACACATATCATCATGCTCAATACAACTCATGAAGGCACAACATACCAAAATACACCACATAAGTTCAAATCAAGTAAAAGAGAATTTTTGAAAACTTTCACTTGTATAGGCATAATTCACCGTAACTAAACACATATTTTAATATTCTACGAAAAATCAAGGCAACTTCAAATAAACTCATTATTTTCACTAAGAATAGGAACAACTAACCTTAGTTATCAAATAGATGAGGGTAACGGGACTTAATGTCGGCCTCGGTCTCCCATGTTGCACCCTAAACTAGGTGGTTCTTCCATAACACCTTTACGGAAGCCACCCCCTTGTTTCTTAACCTCTATACTTGTCTATCAAGGATTTCAACCCGAACCTCCTCATAAGAGAGGTTCTCTTGCACACATAGACCCTCGATAAGAAGAATCGACTCTGGATCAACAACACACTTCTTAAGCATGGAGACATGAACACCAGATGAACCGAAACCAATTCACTAGGTAACTTCAACTCATATGAAACCTTACCGACCCTTTGCAAAATCTCATAGGGACCCACATACGTGGACTTAATTTCCCTTTCTTGTAAAATCTCACCACTCCCTTCATGGGTGAAATATTTAGATACACTTTATCCCCTTCTTCAAATTCTTAATCCCTCATCCTACTGTCGACATAATACTTTTGCCGACTATAGGTTGTTTCCAAGCGATTCGTTATCATGTGAACTTTCTCCAAAGTCTTATAAATCAAATTGGGAACAAAAAGTGAAGACTCACCGACTTTAAACCATTAAATTGGATACCTCTTCCATACAAGGCCTCAAAAGGAGCCATTGATATAAATGAATGGTAACTATTGTTATAGGAAAACACAACCAAAGCCAAGTGTTTATCAAAATTACCCTTGAAGTCAATTATACAAGATCTAAGCATATCCTCAAGGGTTTGAATAGTACGCTCCGCTTGACAATCCGTTTGGGGATGAAAAGTGGTGCTTTGCTTCACCTTTGTCCCAACCCTTTTTGAAACGAACACCAAAACATAGATGTGAATTGTGCACCCTTATCCGATGTCGCGCCCTATGTTTCTTAAAAATGGGTTTTGTGCACGACCTAACAACTCTTTTGAGATTTTGGGTTTTGAAGAGTAGCCACCTAACAAATTATGGCACATTAGGTCACCTATCTAACCTAACTAAGTCTAGCTAAGGTCAACGAACAAGAGATCAGGGTAAGGGTTCAAATTACCTAGAGGGGAAGGTGTTAGGCATCCCTCGAGGTCCACAAATGTTGGTCCCGGCTGTATCTCATGCATTTTATGTGGGGGTTACAAGTAGCAATCAAAGGTCACTTCATTATTATTTATTAATACGCTTTCTAGGTGATAAGAATATTGAACGATTAAATTATTTTATTATTTTAATTAATTAGCTAAGCATGCAAGGCTATGTGATAATATAATATTAAAACATTAAGATAGCATCCTTATTTTAATTAATTATTTAGGCATGCGAGACTAAGTGATAAAATATCAAACAATTGAGAAATAAATTTATTATTTTTAATTAATTATTTAAGCATGCAAACTAAGTGATAACAATAAATAAAATATTAAATAAAAATTTAAAGATAAGCGAGGGGATAGAAAAGAGACAAATAAATAATCAAATAATTTTATATTTTATTTTAAGCTACCCCAAATAAATATATTTAAACAAACAAATAAAGGGATAAAGGGAAGGGAGACTCTAAGAGACTTTTTCGATCAACACTCGATTTTTCTTTTTATTTTCCGATAGGCTGCCGTATAGAGACAGACAAAACCAAGGTTTGTCTTTCAAGTCTGAGTCGATGTCATCATCTCCGTAGGTCCAAGTACCCCTACCCCACCACCACATGCATTTCGTATCTGAAAGGTGCCTAATCGTCCCAATTTTATTGTCCAAGAGGTATGGACTCTTAAAGGGTGGGTTTAGACAAAATAGAATATAAGACCCTCCTAGACACCAAGTCAAAAAAACAAGACAAACAAAATGGTCATTTTAGCATTATAAGTCTCAATTCGGCCTCTAAATTTAATTAGACATGCTTTGCAAACAACATATAATTGTGAAAGGTTCTTTATGCTAAGTGTGTGAGCATACCAAAGTTATAATAACAAAAAAAAGTTTAACTATGAGAGCAAAAATATGACATGGATGTAGATTTTAGTGTTGAACTAATTCCAGAGTGAGCAATGATTAATGACATAATAGATTTAATTTGATTTCCAAGTATCGCAGAGGATGTGATCACACATGCACATATATTTTAATATAATTGAAAAATTCAGTTATTAATGCAAAGATATAACATAGGGCAACTAATTTTATTTAGTTAGGCAGAAAATTTATTTTAAGAACAACAGTAGATTTCATATTAATGCAGAAAATTATTCTAAGTAAGTGACTGATTTGTTTTAATGCAGAAGATTGTTTTTTAAAATATTGACAGATTTACAGATTGGTTATATAAAAAATTTATTTTGGGAAGAAAATAATTACTATGTAGAAGTCAGAAAGCAGGATATTTAATGCAGAAATATTTCTTAGACTGTTATTTTTTATTAAATGCAGAAAATATTTTTTTAGAAGAGTAGCAGATTTTTATTTAATGTAAAAAATTGCTTAAGAAGTAGTCGTTTTATTAGATACAATAAATCAATAGGGTACATTTATTTGAAATGACAGAATATATGCACAACGAATTTTATTTCAATTATTGATATGCTGAAAAATTACAAGCCTATTGTCATGATTTCTGTCACGACCCAAAACCGAGCCGCGACTGGCACTCATACTTAACCTACTATGTGAGCGAACCAACCAATCTAAACCCAAACATATTGAACAAAATACAATGCGGAAGACTTAAACTCATTAACAAAATCAATTAAATAACTTCTAAAATTTATAACTCATTATCCCCAAAATCTGGAAGTCATCATCACAAGAACATCTATGATCAAATTACTAAACTAAGAGTATTCTAAGAATGCTAAAATAAAACAAAAGCTAGTCCATGCCGGAACTTCAAGGCATCAAGACATGAAGAAGAAGATCCAGTCCAAGCTAGAAGCATTAGCTCACCCTGAAATCCGATGTAATGTAGACTGGCTAGAGTTGCGGTTGAGTTGAAGACGACGGTACGTTTGCTGCACTCCACAAATAACAAAGAAAGAAACATACAAGTAGGGGTCAGTACAAAACACGAGTACTGAGTAGGTATCATCGGCCAACTCAAAATAGAAAACAGTATATATCAGATAATATCATAAAATCAACTAATATCCTTAACATGCGGCATTTACAATTACCATAACTCTTGGTCACAACACCAAGCACATCAATGAGGACTCACACCTCCCCATCATACTCATTTGGGAATTAGGTTCATTAAATTGAGTATATTAACATCTTTGAAGATTCATTATCTTTATTCCTCTCGTGTCGGTACGTGACACTCCGCTCCATAAACTATCCTGGTGTCGGAACGTGACACTCCGATCCTCATATACTATCCTGGTACCGAACGTGGCACCCGATCCATATACTATCCTGGTGTCGGAACGTGACACTCCGATCCATATACTATCCTGGTGTCGGAACGTGACACTCCGATCCTCATATACTATCCTGGTACCGGAACGTGGCACCCGATCCTCTATTACTATCCTGGTGTCGGAACGTGACACTCCGATCCATATACTATCCTGGTGTCGGAACGTGACACTCCGATCCTCATATACTATCCTGGTACCGAAACGTGGCACCCGATCCTCTATTACTATCCTGGTGTCGGAACGTGACACCCGATCCCCTAATCTCACTACTTTCGTTCATCAAGCCTTCTTTTATACCAAGGCATCATCATTAACAAAGTAGATTAGGGTTTTTCAAGATTTAGGATTCAATAGCCTCATCATGCTTAGTTTATCACAATTATATAATCACATTCATGCAAGCATACAATTAAGCATATAGAAGGGTTTACAATACGACCAATACATATCATTCGCTATTAAGAGTTTACTACGAATAGCATATACCATAACCTACCTCCACCGAAGAATTCGTGATCAAGCAAGCAATTTCCCCAAGGCTGCGTTTTTCCTCTCTCTCGATCGATCGTTTCTCCCTCTCTTGTTCTTTCTATTTTTCTTGTTCAAACCCTCTTTCTTTTACCCTAATTAACATATAATTAAATATAAAAGATGATAGAATAACCCACTAATTAATTCAAGGTTATCTCTTTTAACCCCCAAGTAATTGAGTTATTAATATTAAACCACTCACTTTATAATTATAAGCAGGAATAGTCCAAAACGCCCCTTAAAATATTTACAGAAATCTGACCCAGCCTGGGATTACACAATCTGTGACGGCCCGTCGTGCCTGAGACGGTCCGTCCTGCTGCTTCCGTCGCAGAGTTCAGAGACTAACTTTTTACTAAGGGTCTGTGACGGTCCGTCGTGCCTACGACGGTCCGTCCTGCAGTTCCGTCACGAAGTTCAGAGACTTGCTCCCAGTAACCAATTTTCAAGAGTTGAAGTGTTTTGGAACGGAGGCTCATGACGGTCCGTCGTGTCTGTGACGGTCCGCCCTGCAGGTCCGTCACAGAGTTCAGAGAGTCGATTTCAGTATTCTAAGTGTTTTGGAACAAGACCCCCTCGACGGTCCGTCGTGCCCATGACGGTCCGTCGTGGGATCCGTTGTCTCAGCCAGTTTTTCCAGAAATAAAATTTGTTGCTCAAAACGACTAAACAGGTCATTACAATAGATACCAATTTACCCATCGTTCGTCCTCGAACGATCACAAGAATAAAAACAAGGGCGAAGAGAAGTACCTGAATCTGTAAACAGATGTGGGTATCTTTCTCGCATATCAGCCTCCTTCTCCCAAGTGGCCTCTTCAACTGGTCGATTCTTCCATTGAAATTTGATGGATGCGATTTCCCTTGATCTCAACTTGCGGACTTCCCTATCTAGAATAGCAACAGGTTCCTCCTCATAAGACAAGTTTTCATCAAGAAGAACTGAATCCCAACGAATGATGTAGTTTCCATCCCCATGGTATCTTTTCAACATAGACACATGAAATACCGGATGCACTCCTGACAGCCCTGGAGGCAAGGCTAATTCATAAGCCACCTCCCCTACTCGCTTAAGTACTTCAAATGGTCCAATATACCTTGGGCTTAGCTTACCTGTTTTACCAAACCGCATCACCCCTTTCATGGGTGAGACCTTCAGCAAGACTTGTTCACCCTCCATGAACTCCAAGTCTCTAACCTTTCGATCTGCATATTCTTTTTGCCTACTTTGAGCCGCTAAAAGCTTTTCTTGGATAGATTTCACCTTCTCTAATGAATCCCTCAAAAGATCAGTACCCCAAGGTCTAACCTCAAATGCATCAAACCAACCAATGGGAGACCTACATCTCCTCCCATACAATGCCTCAAATGGAGCCATGTCAATACTGGAGTGATAGCTATTATTGTATGAAAATTCCGCTAAGGGTAAGAAGTTATCCCAATGACCACCAAATTCTATCACACATGCACGAAGCATATCCTCCAATACCTGAATCGTTCGCTCCGACTGACCATCGGTCTGAGGGTGAAATGCAGTACTAAGGTCCAACCTCGTACCTAACTCCGCATGCAATGTTCTCCAAAACTTAGAAGTAAACTGCGTACCTCTATCTGATATGATAGAAAGTGGAACTCCATGCAATCGAACAATTTCTGAGATATAGATTTTGGCTAACTTTTCTGCATTGTAGGTCACCTTGACAGGAATGAAGTGAGCAGACTTAGTTAATCTGTCCACAATTACCCAAATAGAATCAAACTTACCCAATGTCTTTGGAAGACCAACCACAAAGTCCATTGCAATTCTCTCCCACTTCCATTCAGGAATGGGCATTCTCTGAAGTGTTCCTCCAGGTCTCTGGTGTTCATACTTTACTTGCTGGCAATTTGGACATTTGGCAACAAAATCAACAATGTCGCGCTTCATTCTACTCCACCAAAAGTGTTGCTTTAGGTCACGGTACATCTTGGTTGCACCAGGATGTATAGAATATCCGGAACTATGAGCCTCTGTAAGAATAGTGTGGATCAAATCATCAACACGGGGCACACATACCCTTCCCTTAATCCTTAAAACACCTTCCTCATCAATTATTACTTCTTTAGCCTCTCCTCGCAACACCATATCCCGAATTCGGCTTAGTTTCTCATCATCAAACTGTTTTCCCTTGATCTTGTCAAGAAAAGAAGATTTCGCCTCCACACCAGCCAAAAATCCTCCCTTTTCATTTACTTCTAGCCTCATAAAGTCATTAGCCAAGTTCTGGATTTCTCTAGCCAACGGGCGTCTAGAAACTTGCAAGTGAGCTAGACTCCCCATGCTTCCTGCCTTCCTACTTAAAGCATCTGCCACAACATTAGCTTTTCCCGGATGATACAGAATAGTGATATCGTAGTCCTTCAGTAGTTCCATCCATCTCCTCTGTCTCAAATTCAAATCTTTCTGAGTAAAGACATATTGTAGGCTACGATGATCCGTATAGACTTCACACTTAACCCCATATAGATAGTGTCTCCATTGCTTTAATGCAAACACTACCGCAGCCAATTCCAAATCATGGGTCGGATAGTTACGTTCATGCACCTTTAATTGCCTCGAAGCATAAGCAATTACATTCTTCTCTTGCATTAGCACTGCACCCAAACCCGAATAGGATGCATCACAATAGACAATGAAATTCTTACCTTCCACTGGCAGGGTAAGGATTGGTGCAGTAGTCAACAAGGTCTTGAGTTTCTGAAAGCTTTCCTCACACTCATCTGACCATACAAATGGAACATTCTGCTTAGTCAAGTTCGTCAATTGAGAAGCAATAGAAGAGAATCCTTTGACAAATCGACGGTAATAGCTAGCTAACCCAACAAAGCTCCTTATTTCTGACACATTAGTAGGTCTTACCCAATTCTTCACTGTTTCAATCTTAGAAGGATCCACCATTACCCATCCTTAGAAACCACGTGCCCCAAGAAGGACACTGAATCTAGCCAGAACTCACACTTGGAGAATTTGGCATAAAGCCTTTTCTCCCTTAATACTTCCAACACAATTCTCAAATGCTCTTCATGTTCCTCCTTACTCCTGGAGTATATCAGTATATCATCAATAAATACGATCACAAAGAGATCCAGATATGGCTTAAAAATCCCGTTCATCAAGCTCATGAAAGCGGCAGGGGCATTCGTAAGACCAAAAGACATTACTACAAATTCGTAATGCCCATACCTGGTTCTAAAAGCAGTCTTTGGTACATCTGTTGCCCGTATTTTCAATTGATGATAACCGGATCTTAAATCAATCTTAGAGAAGACACAAGCACCTTGTAACTGATCGAACAAATCATCAATGCGAGGAATGGGATACTTGTTCTTAATAGTTACCTTGTTCAACTGCCGGTAGTCTATGCACATCCGAAAACTCCCATCCTTCTTCTTCACAAATATCACCGGAGCACCCCAAGGGGATGCACTCGGTCTAATGAAACCCTTATTTAACAACTCTTGAAGTTGGGCCTTTAGCTCCCTTAACTCCGCTGGGGCCATCCTATAAGGGGGTATGGAAATGGGGCGAGTACCCGGTTCCAGATCAACGCAAAAATCGATATCTCTATCCGGTGGCATACCAGGAAGATCTGCAGGGAACACATCCAGAAACTCACGGACTATCGAAACCGACTCAATTGAAGGTACTGGAGTAGTGTCATCCCTGAGATGTGCCAAGAAAGATAAACACCCTTTGCTAACCATTCTCTTAGCACGAAGAAAGGAGATGATACGAACCGGAGTGGAAGTGTAGTCACCCTCCCACACTAACGGATCTGTCCCAGGCTTGGCCAACGTTACAGTTTTTGCATTACAATCTAAGATCGCAAAATTCGGAGAAAGCCAAGTCATACCCAGAATTACATCGAAGTCAACCATTTCTAGGATAACCAAATCTACATAAGTGTTGCTCCCCACAAAAGTCACCAAACAGGACCTATATACTTTTTCAACTATCACAGACTCACCCACCGGAGTAGAAACACGAATAGGCATGTCAAGCAATCCGCAATGTAAATTAAGACCAGTAGCAAATGAGGAAGATACATATGAAAATGTGGAGCCAGGATCAAATAATACAGAAGCCATGCAATCACAAACCCAAAGATTACCTGTGATAACAGCATCAGATGCTTCCGCTTCAGACCGCCCGGGGAAAGCGTAACAATGGGCCCTATCACCTGTCTGCCCGTTGCCCCTACCATGTGGTGTTGTAGTAGCTCCAGTTTGCCCATCACCTCGGCCGTTTTGGTGACCACCATTACCTCGACCACCACGTCCTCCAGAATGACGGCCTCTTCCATGACCACCTCTACCTCTGACTATGGGAGGTCTGTAACTCTGTTTTGGACAATACCTCTTAATGTGTCCAGTCTCCCCACATCCATAACACTCTCTGGATTCAAGCATCGGTCTCTGTGAGAATGACGAAGTCTGGGAATAACCTCCAACCTCAGAGAAATGTTGGCCGGTCTGAGGTGGACCCCCAACTACAGTCTGTAGTGAAGACTGAATTGGTCGGACTGAGTAACCTCCTGAACCCTGTCCTCTAGAGTAAGAACCATTAAACTCACCTCCTTTTCGAAACCTTTTTGATGTCGATGCCATAGTGAAGTCATCTGGCTTCACTCCTTCCACCTCTATCACGAAGTCTACCACTTCTTGAAAGGATTTTGCCGTAGCCGCTACCTGTAAGGATGAAATCCGCAATTCTGACCTCAACCCCTTCACAAAACGGCGAATCCGCTCTTTTGGACTGAAACAAAGTTGGGTGGCATACCTGGATAATGCACGAAACTTAGCCTCATATGCAATAACCGACATCCTACCTTGCTCTAGGCTCAAGAACTCATCTCTTTTCCTATCCCTCAAAGTCCGGGGGATATACTTCTCCATAAACAAGCTAGAGAATGAGGCCCAATAGGTGGTGCCTCTGTTGGTTGACACTCAGCATGTGACCGCCACCACATTTTGGCGTTCCCTTGAAACTGATAAGTCACAAACTCTACACCAAACCGTTCTACTATACCCATCTTGTGTAGTAGATCATGACAGTCAACCAGAAACTCGTAGGCATCCTCAGATTCAGCACCCTTGAAGACTGGAGGTTTCAATTTCAAGAACTTACTGAAAAGTTCATGCTGATCATTTGTCATTATAGGCCCTGTAGTCAGACGAGGAAACGTGCCTATTTCCAATGAGGCATCCATGCGGGGAGCCACAGTAGCTGCATGTTGTACTTCCGGAACCTGAGGTGCTGGTGCAGAAAACACTGGAGGTGTCTGGCCCTGATCAGATAACCCGCTAAGATAAGCAAGAACCTGATTGATCATCTCTGGGGTAGGTTGGGGTGGTAATTCCTCATTCTGCACTTGTTCAGTCTCCCCTTCCTCACCCTCTCTTATCACTTCTTCAGTCGGTGGAGGAGTCACCGCCCTGGTACTAGATGGGCTAGGTGCTTGTCCTCTTCCCCTAGAGGACGTCCTCCCGCGACCTCTACCACGGCCTCTTGCCACTGCTCCTCTCCGAGCTACAGACCCAGTGGCTGGCTCAGATGCATCTTGTCTTGCCGGTGTTGGTGTTGGCGCAGTTGTTGCTGTAGTTCTAACCATCTGCGAAATAGAGTGAAGATGGTCAGATACCAATTTGTATCACCTAGATACCAATTGGATCCAAGTAATAGCACGAAAGAAAGAATGAAAGAATGGAATTTTCCTAAAGTCTTATAGCCTCTCAAAGAAAAGTAAAGGCGTCCCCCTACCGTTCCTTAAGACTCTACTAGACTCGTTCTTGTGTGATGAGACCAACGAACCTAATGCTCTGATACCAAGTTTGTCACGACCCAAAACCGAGCCGCGACTGGCACTCATACTTAACCTACTATGTGAGCGAACCAACCAATCTAAACCCAAACATATTGAACAAAATACAATGCGGAAGACTTAAACTCATTAACAAAATCAATTAAATAACTTCTAAAATTTATAACTCATTATCCCCAAAATCTGGAAGTCATCATCACAAGAACATCTATGATCAAATTACTAAACTAAGAGTATTCTAAGAATGCTAAAATAAAACAAAAGCTAGTCCATGCCGGAACTTCAAGGCATCAAGACATGAAGAAGAAGATCCAGTCCAAGCTAGAAGCATTAGATCACCCTGAAATCCGATGTAATGTAGACTGGCTAGAGTTGCGGTTGAGTTGAAGACGACGGTACGTTTGCTGCACTCCACAAATAACAAAGAAAGAAACATACAAGTAGGGGTCAGTACAAAACACGAGTACTGAGTAGGTATCATCGGCCAACTCAAAATAGAAAACAGTATATATCAGATAATATCATAAAATCAACTAATATCCTTAACATGCGGCATTTACAATTACCATAACTCTTGGTCACAACACCAAGCACATCAATGAGGACTCACACCTCCCCATCATACTCATTTGGGAATTAGGTTCATTAAATTGAGTATATTAACATCTTTGAAGATTCATTATCTTTATTCCTCTCGTGTCGGTACGTGACACTCCGCTCCATAAACTATCCTGGTGTCGGAACGTGACACTCCGATCCTCATATACTATCCTGGTACCGGAACGTGGCACCCGATCCATATACTATCCTGGTGTCAGAACGTGACACTCCGATCCATATACTATCCTGGTGTCGGAACGTGACACTCCGATCCTCATATACTATCCTGGTACCGGAACGTGGCACCCGATCCTCTATTACTATCCTGGTGTCGGAACGTGACACTCCGATCCATATACTATCCTGGTGTCGGAACGTGACACTCCGATCCTCATATACTATCCTGGTACCGAAACGTGGCACCCAATCCTCTATTACTATCCTGGTGTCGGAACGTGACACCCGATCCCCTAATCTCACTACTTTCGTTCATCAAGCCTTCTTTTATACCAAGGCATCATCATTAACAAAGTAGATTAGGGTTTTTCAAGATTTAGGATTCAATAGCCTCATCATGCTTAGTTTATCACAATTATATAATCACATTCATGCAAGCATACAATTAAGCATATAGAAGGGTTTACAATACGACCAATACATATCATTCGCTATTAAGAGTTTACTACGAATAGCATATACCATAACCTACCTCCACCGAAGAATTCGTGATCAAGCAAGCAATTTCCCCAAGGCTGCGTTTTTCCTCTCTCTCGATCGATCGTTTCTCCCTCTCTTGTTCTTTCTATTTTTCTTGTTCAAACCCTCTTTCTTTTACCCTAATTAACATATAATTAAATATAAAAGATGATAGAATAACCCACTAATTAATTCAAGGTTATCTCTTTTAACCCCCAAGTAATTGAGTTATTAATATTAAACCACTCACTTTATAATTATAAGCAGGAATAGTCCAAAACGCCCCTTAAAATATTTACAAAAATCCGACCCAGCCTGGGATTACACAATCTGTGACGGCCCGTCGTGCCTGAGACGTTCCGTCCTGCTGCTTCCGTCGCAGAGTTCAGAGACTAACTTTTTACTAAGGGTCTGTGACGGTCCGTCGTGCCTACGACGGTCCGTCCTGCACTTCCGTCACGAAGTTCAGAGACTTGCTCCCAATACCCAATTTTCAAGAGTTGAAGTGTTTTGGAACGGAGGCTCATGACGGTACGTCGTGTCTGTGACTGTCCGTCCTGCAGGTCCGTCACAGAGTTCAAAGAGTCGATTTCAGTATTCTAAGTGTTTTGGAACAAGACCCCCTCGACGGTCCGTCGTGCCCATGACGGTCCGTCGTGGGATCCGTTGTCTCAGCCAGTTTTTCCAGAAATAAAATTTGTTGCTCAAAATGACTAAACAGGTCGTTACAATTTCTATGTGTTTAACATGCTGAAAAATGTGGCAAAGTAAAAAAGAAACAATTCGATTATTAAAATGCTAAATAATTATTTGATAATTCCTATAAACATGATTTCTAAGTGATTTAATAATCAACACATTTAAATAACACCTAGAGGCATGATTGCTAACTCCAAATAAGTTTGCAAAATAAAAGGATGATTAACACATAATTCCCCTCCCCTAGGTGATCCCCCAAATTGTTTCATATATAAGAGTTGCTTTAGAGTTATACACATATTTTAATAAAAATAACGGATGAAAATATACACAACATTAAAATAAACGAAGCCTTGTCCGAAATTTCTTCTAGGCCACTCTTCATCATCTTGAACTTTGAGTTCAAAACCAGCTAGAATAGGTAAGGTAACACATATACAACAGAGAAATAATTGTAATATAAAGTACTCATAGTAACAAATTACTCTCACATATACATATATAAACAACACACTAAGAAATAAAAAGGGACAAAACATAGGCATAGACATATTAACACACATATGGAGAAAGGATAAGGAGCGCTTCCTTTGTTCCCAAAACACGACAATAATGATAATAAATGCAAAACAACATTTAAAAATAATCGAGGGCTGACCATAGTAAAATGCTAATTAAGAATCTAACCGGTTAAGAAGAAAAGAAATGGTAGCAATGAAAACAAGTTGATCCAACTTTTACTCTGACAAAAGCAAAGTAGCAAAGTAGCAAGAAGAGCACCGGAATCTTAATTTATTTTAAGACTAGCAAGAGAGCAATGAGAGAGTTAAGAAGTCTAGCTCTTGTGTTGAGAGGGAATGAATATCAAGATGTGAGAGTGTATGAGCAATGAGAGCACTTGTGATGAAAAGTGAATCAATGAGTGAATGAGAGAATGAGAGGAGTGGGTCTTATTTATATAGCAAAGAAGGGGGAGCTTATAAGGAAAAGAAATATTTCAGGAATTAGATAATTATACTATTTCCTTTATTCGAAAGGAGAGAGAAAAATTAGAATATTCTTAAATTATTTTTACCAAATATATAAGCATGTAAGAGTTTTGTCAGATTTTAATTAAAGAAAAGGAATAAGTCATAACATTTACCTTAAATACAACCTTCACCATCGATAAAACGATTAAATAAGAATCCGCCACAATTTACCCAAAAACAGTAAAGGTTTTACCAAATAAACAAATTAGCATTTTACCAAATTAATTAAATTTAAATAAGGTACAGAAATCAATCAAGGTCACCATAAAATATTACAATCACTTGCAGACAAAAACAACTAATTAAAGGAAGGAATAAACTTATAGACCAATTGTATATCAATATTCACAAATTGTATCAATCTACCGTAATCAACAAATTAACAAGAGAATGACTAGTTAAAATACTTAATTATTAACATTCTACTCTAAAAGAACCAGTAAAGGACGGTGATCAAACCAAAAAAATGGTTATTGAGGTCACAAACCATTATGCTTAGAAACGGGAAAATATTCTAATACTAATTAAGCCAAGAAACTGATTTATGAGCGACCAACATAAAAAAATATTCAACATCGAATTGAATAAAGAATCACCCATTCGCAAATCTACGAATGGCTACAAATGACGATGGTTTTCCAACAAAATCACCATTGACACCAAACAACAACTCATATGCACAATGATTTAAGTCTTTAAAGTAAAAAAAATATAGCTGGGACAGATCTGTACAGATCTCTCGTTATAAAAGCCTTTAGTGTATTCGTCGGAACTCGATGTCGTTGCTGCAGGTGGTTTTTTTTTTTATGTTGGACGCAGATGGTTTAGAGGTTGCTATTCGCCGGCTGCTTCTGTTGGATCTCGCCTGCTGCTGTTGTCCCTACAAAAGAAGAAGAAAAGAACAGGAGAGGGAGAAGGGGAAGACAGAGAGGGGGAAACGGGGAAGGAAAGAGGGACGATCGTAGAGAGGGAGAGGAGAAGATGGAGGCGGCTGGAGTAGGGAATAGGGAGAGAAAGAGGTGTGAAGTGAATGAGTTCTTAGGGTTTTTGTCCTTTTAGAGTTAAAATAGGAAAGAAGGGAGGTTAGATCTTGAACGTAGGATTAGTTTAGATGTAAGGCTAGGATTCGATCTAGGATTTTATGAATTAATCAAAATGGATTGAACATGGAATGGCTAAAATTGCGATGAAATTGGCTAGAGTTGAAATGAAAGAGTGGCTATGATTGGAATAGAATTGAAATTGAATAGGCTAGAATTTAAATAAATTAGAATAGAATAGGCCAATTTTTAAATAATTTTGAGTAAAATTTAGGAATTGCTATTTAATTAAAATACTACATATATTAAAATAATTTTTATATAATTGAAAATCACTTAAATTTTAAAACATTCGAAATTCATTAAAAATTTTAAAATATTTTAATTATATTTACAATAATTTTACAAAATAAACATACTAAAATCTATCAATTTCATGCAAAATCGAATAAAATTCTAAACTTTAAATAAATTTTAAAATACATATTTAATCGAATAGCATTCCTAAAAATGGTTAAAGGTCAGTTAAAATTGAGTGTCAACAGCTGCCTCTTGGTTGCTTGAGAATGAAGAATGAATTGTTGGGCAACCAACGTTGACTTAGTAGCCGATTTTGTCCGAACGAAAAGAGATGTCGGTGGGATCAATTGGAACGATGTATAGTTGAAAAAGGGTACGACAGAGACTTTGGTATTAAGTAGCCTACATATCTCTGGTTATACGAGAATTAGGTCGTGTGTAGTTCTAGATTCAAGAGCAAATAAAACTCTTAAAAGATGAAAGAGCGCTAAGGTATTCGGAGGGCACGATATTGTCTTGAATGGATAATATTAGAGTAGCAAGGAGAGAGAGATGTAGAAGCTAGAGAATCACGATAGATAAACGAGAAGAGAGATCGATAATATCTGCAAAATAAAAAATGACTAAGCGTCATTTGTAAGGCTGACAAACCTAAACGTCGTTTTAAGCGAGACGAGCTTAAATTTCGTTTTAATACGGACGAGCCTAAATGTCGTATAAGGCGGACGAAACTAATGTCCTATAAGGCGGAGAAGCTTGAATGTCGTTTTGAGGCAAACGAGGCTAAATGTCGTTTTAAGGCGGACGAGCCTAAATGTCCTATAAGCCAGACAAGCTTGAATGTTGTTTTGAGGCAAACGAGCCTAAATGTCTTATTGTAAGGCGGACGAGCCTAAATGTCGCATTGTAAGGCAGACGGACCTAAATGTCGCATTGTATGGTGGACGAGCCTAGATGTCGCATTGTAAGGCAGATGAGCCTAGATGTCGCATTGTAAGGCGGACGAGCCTAAATGTAGAAACAGTAGGCCATTGTAGCGAGTTGAGTCCGATAAAATCTCCAAAATAGCCTAATAGTTGTCTAAGTAGCCAAAAGATAATGCGAGTAGCCAAGAATTTTACAGAGCTTTGTATGTGAGCAGAGTAACGGTTGTTCAAATGGCGGTCGATTTTGACTGTAATCTGCACATCTGTAATTTGTAATATAACTTAAATAGAGTGATTAGAGAAGATATATCAAAATAAGCGATAAATGTAAACATGATGCAATTTCCCATATCGACCATGAATGTTTGCCTTAAGACTATGAAAAATGATGTCTTAAGCTATGATGTCTAGGGCCATGATATGCGAAATGCATCCTTAGGTCATGAAAATGTTGTCTGCAGGCCATGAAAATGACGCCTTTAGACTATGACACCTTCGGATCATGATAGACAAAAATTAAACCCTTAGGCCATGACATGATGTCTGCAGGCCATGAGGATGATGCCTTTAGACTATGATTCCTTAGGAACATGATAAGCATAAAATAAGTCCTTAGGCCATGATATGAAGTCTGTAGGCCATGAAAGATGATGCCTTTGGAGGATGACACCTTATGAATATAAGTAATAAGTAAAGAGTGTGTATCTGTTTTTTTGGCATCTATTGATACTTGTGACTTGATTTGAGTTTGTTTGAGCACATGAAAACTTCGAGCACGATACAATCTCGGGCTTATGCAAACTTCAGGCATAATGCAGTCTCGGGCACAATGCAATGATGCATTGTTTACGGCACATGCATTATCGGGCACATGCAATGATGCGTTTCTTCAGGCATAATGTAATATCTGGCACATGCAATAATGCATTTCTTCGGGCACATGCAATATCGAGCACATGCAATGATGCATTTCTTTGGACATATGCAATATCGGGCACATGCAATGATGCATTTCTGCGATCTCATGCATAATGTAATGATGCAATCTTCGAGCATAATGCATTATCGGGCATAGGTGTAAATGATGTAATATCGGGCAGAATATAGTTCGCAAGCACAGCAGTTACTTGAGGGTGTACAGTAGCTTGGACATTCTTCTTGTTGAAAAGGTAGAGTATTACCGATAGTTTGATATTTGGCCTTGTTTGAAGGAAAATGTGCCTTCGAGTTGAAATTTGTTCTACTTAGAGCAATGTTGGAGATGTTTTTGTGTAGGTGCCTGTACCTTCTACATTCAAAGAAATTCATGAGTTTAAAAATGGGGAGGGGGAAGGTTGATCTGCTCCGTCTGGTGTGTTCTCCTTTTACTCGCCATCCACACCTCTTTGGGCATCTATTTTTCATAAAAGGGAAAGGGATTTTGAAAGAATTTGAAATTAACATTTTGTAAAAGAGAAGGTGATGTCGAATCCTTAACCATGGCATAGGTTGAGACTTTACAACATCTGACTCAATAGTAGATCTATTATTCTGATCTTCGTTGTAAGCTGACTGCTTGTGAACTTTTGAGACCCTCTCGAAAGATTCTGTCTCAGCCTTGATTTGTAGCAATTTTGAGGTACCCTCAAAATTCTGCCCCAGTGGAGTAGAAATGCTTTCGATGGAATTTTTGAGACCCTCTAAAAAATTCTGCCCCAGTTGCCAAATAAAGGGGAAAATGAAAGTTTTTATTATGATAAGACCGAACCACTATAGGAGCGCCTACGTATCCCTCTTAAACGGGAATCAGGTCTGACGTAGTTCCAAATTACAAAGAGCATGAAACAAGCTTTAGAGGTAATATTTCTTTACAAAATCTGAGTTGATAGGTTTTGGCCAGACTTCTCCATCCATATCTGCAAGTATGAGGGCTCCCCCTGTCAGTACCCGAGAGACTATGTATGGGCCTTGCCAGTTTGGTAAGAATTTACCCTTTGCTTCATCTTGATTTTGGAAAATCCGCTTCGAAACTAGTTGCCCAGGTGAGAAATGTCTGGGTCTAACCTTCTTGTTGAAAGCTCTGGCCATTCTATTCTGATAGAGATGACCATGACAAATGGCGTTAATTCTTCTTCCATCTATTAATGCCAGATTCTCTGCCCGACCTTGTATCCAGTCAGCGTCACTCAGCATTGCTTCTTGAATGATCCTTAGAGATGGTATCTCTACTTCGGTGGGTATGACAGCTTCAGTACCGTATACTAAGAAGTAGGGCGTGGCCCCAGTAGAAGTTCTGATTGTGGTACGATACCCCAGCAATGCGAAGGGTAGCTTTTCATGCAAATGTTTGTGGTTATCAATCATCTCGCGCAATATCCTTTTGATGTTTTTGTTTGCTGCCTCAGCAGCCCGATTCATTTGTAGCTTGTATGCTGTAGAATTTCGATGACTGATGTTGAACTTCTCACACATTGATCTCATCAGATCATTATTTAGGTTGGTGTCGTTGTTGGTGATGATTGACTCAGGAATTCCAAACCTACAAATAATGTTATTTTTGACGAAGTCATCCACAACTTTCTTTGTCACCGATTTGTGGGAGGTGGCCTCTGTCATGACCCGGATTCTTGAATCCGAATTGCAATCGGCATCGTTGACCTCTCAAAGGTCGCAGACAAGCCTTTTCTTGCATTCGTCACATTCATACGGTTAATTTTAGCACAAAATTTAAAATTTTTTGTTTATAGTTGAAGTATACATAGACTTCATATAAACACGTATTTGTAAGGAAGTTCATTGCTCATATATCAACCATCTAGTTATAGAAACATACAACTTGAAAGAAATAGAATCTCATGTCATAAGTAATAGTTGCCAAAACGGCACTATTACAAGCGTCTGAATAAAATAGGAAAGAAACACTAGCGGAACATACTCCACTAGTTCAAACCTACTACTAAGCAAGAAATGTAAAGGCAAGCATCCTCTAATGTATCAGGACCTACCAAGTCCGGATGAAATCTTTGAGTCCGAACAGCTGCAATGATGCCTTCAACGTCCACCTGACCCTACACATAAAATAGTAATATTGTATGGAATAATTACACACTTGTACTAAGGATGGGTATATGCAGCAACACATAACGGTAATGCATGAACAAGAATGGCTCTTCCTAATCAACATGCTTTCTTAGGAGGTCAAATCTCTTGACTTGCCTAATTCGTAATAGGAAGGTCATGATCATACACACATAGTTCACATAACATACAATTAATGTTTCATATATTATATATTTCATATCCACGAGACCTTGGAAACATGGACGTAGCATTAAGACATCTCAAGTGAGGGCCCAACATATGTGATTTCAACACGAGGGCCTCCTTTAGCAAACACATAGTCTGCTTCATTGGTTCATTCGTACTTCACATTATTCATTTCATTCATTCATAGGCTGATGTAAACACCAGCTATACCTAGGATGAAGTTTAAGACTCTCATCGAGATCATGAAGTGCAATAACCAAGAATGACCTAATGTCAATACTTGAGTCCGGTCTAACCACCTGATTGTCTTGCACAAACACCTTCAGTATTGTTCATTTCATTATCTTTCATACTTTGAGGAACTTCAACCTTAACCGACATAGATCATGTGATCATCATGAAATCCGGTGTCTCCACCACACCGAAAAGAGGTGGAGTCACTGGCCAAAGTGAAACCAAAACATGCTAACTTATTGGGTTCGAACCAAGCTAGTTCCCTATGGTGGCAACATAATTCAAAGACTAGGAGATTTAGGGAGACCCATACCCACCTTGGTGGACAGTCTCATCTCATGAGATTTATGTGAACCTCCGCCCTTCCCGAAAGAAGGCATCACCACTCATAGCTAGCCTATCGGTGCATAGTTTAAAGTTCCTATTTGCATTCAACTCATACATCATCGAAGCTTGCTTCTTAGCATGAGGTAGTCGTAGCTCATTAGATGATTTCTCATCTATTCTTTACATATTAAGTGTGAATTGTCCTTACACTTACATATAGAATGTGACTGAGACTTGTCTCTTCATATTCAACACTCTCTTAGGTGAGTACTTTTAGTGACCTTTACTTAGGCTGGGTTGAGACTTGTCTCACAATTCATTTTAGCCTATTATCATGTTGTCACCATTTTCATTAGAATTATAGTTTAATATAATTACTCACCTCGTTACAAGAATGTTCATTTCTTCATCTGGCCATTAACTTACATCATATGCCATGCACATGGCCTTTAGTGTACCTTACACTCATGATAGTACCCCTTTCGGGTTACTCATATTTGTCTAAGTGTTTGATGATCATCTAAGTGTATATTGTGCAAGACTTATGCATCTTACACATTTGGCCAAGGGGACCCGAGTTCGATCCCTAGTGGTTGCGTTTTATTTTATTAAAAGTAAGACTTATGTGCCTCACAATTTCGATCAAGGGAACCCGTGTTCGAATCCCTTGGGTAACATATAATTTTGTTTATTATATGAGAGACTTATGTATCTCACACATTTGACCTTGAGGCCGGGTTCGATTCCCCTCTCTCACACTATTTCTTTTTCTTTTAATTCGAGTCCTCTTCTCTTAGTGTTAGGACCTAGAGGTCTCGGGTTCCACCCTCAATGGCATCATCTCTTTTTATTCATTTGTATTTACAAGTGGTTAACAGAGACTTAGTCAATTAGTATAGGCTTTTAGTTCATTTTCTTGAATTTAGCCTAGACGTTTAGCTTAGAGTTTTACATGAACTTTTAACCAATACTTTGTTCTAAAATAATGTCCATCTACTCGTAGCACCTCTTAAGTTCTAAGGCGTCACATTTTAACCCAATTTCTTAATCACAGTACACTCACGTATTCAAATGTATTAACCTTTGTTGTGCAACGATTTCCTTAGTTTCTATAGTGAAGCATTCGGGTTCATTAGGACCCCTAGAACCCTTAACACGTAGGACTAACCCTATAAATCCTGTTAAGACTCACCCAGGTGAATCCTAGTGTTCGGGGACCTAACATGGCTGGAACCAACCCTGCCTATCTCAACCAACCCACCAAGTTGTTTGGATTGGCTGGTACATAGGTCCAGGAGTCCGGTTCCACGCGCATCAAGCCGTGTGAACCCGGGATAACCTATGCATTCTAGGTGCATTTAGGTCCTACTTAGCATAGTCGTTTTCGTATTGTTACATTATGCACCCCTTAGGAACATTCGTCCCCGAATGAAACTACTCATCATTTAACAAAGAGGGTGATTTTCGATAGCTACTTAATCAAACTTAAACGTTTCTCTTTTGTGAAAATTTGATTCACACTTATTTTGATGATGCATACCGTTTAAGCTTATCTAAAGCTTCATATCTGAGATTGAGGAATTTCCTTCTCAATCACACTTAACTTAATGCACACCACAAATCACGCAACACAGAAAACATGCCTATGCTACACAAAAACAGCAACATAAATTGCAAACATAACTTCATTTTAACTCATATAGTGCTATGATAAAACATACGATTAGTGACCTATCACACCAATTTGACTAAAATAGCTAGATCTTAGAGTTTCTTAAATGTAGTTCAGACTTTAGGAAAAGAATATCTAACCTTAGGAACTGAACAAATGAGGATAGCGGGATCTCATATCAGCCTCGACCTCCCACGTTGATCCCTCAACAAGGTGGTTCCGCCATAGGACTTTCACGGTGGCAACCTCCTTGTTCCTCAGTCGCTTCACTTGATGATCTAAAATTGCGATTTGAACCTCTTCATAGGAAAGGTTCTCATCAACTCCTAACCCCTCAACAGGAAGAATGGATGCTCGATCACCTAGACACTTCTTGAGCATTGAAACGTGAAACACTGGATGAACAAAAGCCAATTCTTGAGGTAACTTCAATTCGTAGGCCACATTTCCTACTCGCTGCAAAACCTCATAAGGACCTATATACCTCGACTCAACTTACCTTTCTTACCAAACCTCATCATCCCTTTCACAGGTGATATCTTCAAGTAGACTTGATCACCCACCTCAAACTCTAGAGCTCTCTTTTTATTGTCTGCATAGGATTTTTGACGACTGTAAGCAGTAGCCAATCTATCTCTGATCATTCTCACCTTCTCCATAGCCTCATGTATGATCTCAAGGCCAAGGATGGCAGATTCTCCTACTTCAAACCACCCAACAGGAGATCTACATCTTCGGCCATATAGTGCTTCAAAAGGTGCCATCCCAATACTGGAATGATAGTTATTATTTTAAGAGAACTCTATCAACGGCAAGTGATCATCCCAACTTCCCTTGAAGTCAATAACACAAGCTCTCAACATGTCTTCAAGAGTCTTGATGGTACGCTCTGCTTGTCCATCCGTCTGTGGATGAAAAGCAGTACTAAGCTTCACTTGTGTGCCCAAGCTCTTTTGGAAAGATCTCCAAAAAGGAGAAGTAAACTGGACTCCCCTATCCGAGATTATAGACATAGGAATCCCGTGCCATCTCAAGATCTCATGAATATAAATCTTGGCATAATCTTCAGCCTTGTAAATAGACTTCATAGGTACGAAGTGAGCGGACTTGGTCATTCTGTCAACAATAACCCAAATGGAATCATGTAGTTTCCTAGTCTTTGGCAGACCAACCACAAAATCCATATTGATAGCCTCCCACTTCCATGTTGGAATCTCAATCGTCTGAGTGAGACCCCCAAGCTTAAGGTGTTTTGCCTTAACCTGTTGGCAATTCAGACAGTCCTCCACGAATTTAGAGATATCTCTCTTCATGCCTTCCAACCAATAGACCTCTTTAAGGTCATGGTACATCTGGGTGGCACCTTGATGAATGGAATACCTGGAACCATGAGCTTCTGCCAAAATATTAGTCCTCAAATTATCAACATTAGGCACACATAACCTATTTTGGTACCTGAGTACACCATCCCCTCCTAGGGAAAACGATTCATTCAACTTACTCAATGTTGAGTCTTTCAACTCCATGAGTACTGGATCGAGATGCTAATTTGCTTTAACATCTACAAAAAATGAGAATTTGGAACTTGAGTGAACTGAAACACCCCCACTTGCTACATCTGCCAGCCATACACCCAATCTAGACAATTGGTGTACCTCTTTAACCAGCTCTTTCTTCTCTTCATCAATATGAGACATGCTGCCCATGCTCAATCAACTTAACGTATCAGCCACCACATTGGCCTTACCCGGGTGATAATAAACACTCATATCATAATCTTTGAGCAGTTCTAGCCATCTCCTCTAACGAAGGTTCAACTCCCTCTTCGTAAAAACATACTGAAGACTTTTATGGTCAGTATATACATCAACATGTACACCATATAAATAATGTCTCCAAAGTTTTAACGCAAACACCACAGCAACTAACTCAAGATCATGAGTAGGATAGTTCTTCTCGTGGATATTCAACTGTATCGATGCATATGCAATCACCTTGACATCCTGCATAAGAACACATCCCAAACCTATCCGGGAAGCATCACAGTACACCACATATCCTACACCACTCCTCGTCAATGTGAGAACGGGGGCTAAAGTGAGTCGGTCTTTGACCTCTTAGAAGCTCTTCTCAAATTTTTCAGACCACTCAAACTTTACATTCTTCTTCGTCAAGGCTGTCAGTGGAGCCGCAATAGTGGAAAAGCCTTCCACAAACCTGCGATAATATTTGGCTAAGCCAGAAAACTCCGAATATCTGTAGGAGTAAGGGATCTCGGCCAATTCTTCACCGCCTCAACCTTCTTAGGATCAATTTCAACACCTTGGTCGGTAACAACATGACCAAGAAAGGTCAATGATCTCAACCAGAATTCACATTTGCTGAACTTCTCATACAGTTGATTCTCTCTGAGTATTTGCAATGTCTTCCTCAAGTGTACCTTATGCTCTTCTTTAGACTTAAAGTATATGAGAATGTCATCTATGAATAATATGACAAAGGAATCAAGGTACTCATGGAAGACCCTATTCATAAGGTCCATAAATGTGACTGGTGCGTTAGTGAGACCGAATAACATGACCAGAAACTCATAGTGCCTATACCAGTACAAAAAGCCGTCTTAGGGACGTCTTCGCGCCTCACTCTGAGCTGATGGTAGCCTCACCGAAGGTCTATCTTGGAAAAGAAAGTTGAACCTTGGAGTTGGTCAAACAAATCGTCGATTCTGGTAAGAGGGTACTTATTCTTTACAGTGACTTTGTTGAGTTGCCGATAATCGATGCACATTCTAAGGGTCCCATCCTTTTTCTTTACAAACAACAATGGAGCACCCCATGGAGATATGCTCGGCGGATGAAACCCTTATCAAGTAGATCTTTTAACTTCAACTTCAAATCTTTGGGTTCACCTGGTGCCATCCTCTATGGGGGTATAGAAATTGGCTTGGTGTTGGGATCTAAATCAACACCAAAGTCAATCTCATGTTCAGAAGGAATTCCTGGTAAATCCTCCAGAAAGACATCTGGAAACTCATTCACTATTGACATTGAGTCTATGGAAGGAACTTCTTGATCTAAGTCATTGAATCTAACTAAGTGGTACAAGTACCCCTTAGCTATCATCTTGTTGGCCTTCAAGTGTGAAACAATTTGGCCGACTGGACTTGAACCATGCCCTTCCCATTCCCACTCTAACTCATTTGGAAACTGAAACCTCACTACCCTATTTCGACAATCTATTGTGGGATAATACTTATGGAGCCAATCCATACCAAAGATTATATCAAAATGGAGCATGGCTAATTCCACAAGATCAGCGTGACTGACTCTATCAAGGATGTGAATTGGGCAATTTTTATACACTCTTTCTGCTCTAATGCCGTCTCCTATTTGAGTACTCACAAGAATTGGCTCATGCAAGATTTCAGGAAACAAATCAAACCTACTAGCTATCAAAGGAGTAGCAAATGATAGAGTGGATCATGGATCCAACAATGCATACACTGGGAAAGTAAAGATATGCAATGTACCCGTGACAACATCAGCTGACTTCTCTTGCTCATCTCTACCTTTCAGCGCATAAAATCGCTTTCTCTTAGGAGGTTCTGCTACAACAATTGCATTCGGCCGAGGCTGAGCACCTGCCTGGGCCTAATTCATCGTTTGAGGACAATCTCGGACCATGTTCCACTCTTGCCACATCCGAAGCAGGTGTTAGTACCTACTAAACATTCAACCCATGAGGACGTCCACATTTACAACAAAGATTGCTTTTTCGCTGGACGTTCCGATCATTGCTCCTTCTAGAGCAAAAAATGTTCACTTTGGCATTTGAATTCCCTGAAGAAGCAGAATTACCTTAATGTATCTTGAACTTAGGCCTGTTCTGGACTCCAAATGAGCCCCTACCCGAGCTAGAACCAGTCTGATCCGCAGTCTTAGGCTTCTTTCTTTCATGAACTCTCCTATTACGGTGGATCTCCTCCACTTGCTGAGCATGCACCATCAACCTGCCCAGATCCATGATATCATGCAACATGGATGCCCGACAATCTTCCACTAGATCCTCCGACACGCCAGTCACAAACCTGCTCATTTCATCCCTGCTATTTGCCACTAGAGAAGAAGCATACTTTGAGAGTATAACGAATTTCAAGGAATACTCCTTGACTGACATACCTCCCTGTCTCAAGTTAATGAACTCTTCAACCTTGGCTTGTCATTTCTCTCTGGGGAAGAATCTCTCCAGAAAGGCAGTCTTGAGCATATCCCAAGTTATAGGAACATCTCCACGTGCTCGGCTGTCAGTCCACATCCGGTACCAAATCTGTGCCACATCCTTGAGTTGATATGAAGTCAACTCAGCCTTCGCCTCCTCATATACTCCCATGGGACAAAGGATCTTGTGAACCTCATCCACGAACTCCTGGGGATCCTCATTGGTCTTGGATCCATAGTAAACTGGGAGTTTTATTCTGGTGAAGTCCCTCAGCCTGCTATCCATGGTGCTAGCATGAGGGTTCTATTTGGGAGCACCCTCTCTCGCGGCTTGAGCCGTGATGGCTTGAGCCTGAGTAATGATGGCCTATGCCATATGCAACAAAGCATTCCTCACTTCACCATTTGCCAACCCAGCTGGATTGACATGCACTTCATCAGCAACAACTGGGGCTTGAGGAGGAACTTGATTTCCTCCAGCAGCTGCCTCACCTACCCTCCTGCCTGCATTTCTCCTCGTATTCATTATCTACACGTAGATAAAAGGAAAGAGTTAGATTCTTAATGACACAATTATGTCACAATTCCACATAGCACGATAAAGAGTAGAAGAAGGGAAAATTTCCTAAGCATTATGCAGTCTATAATTCATGATAGTGGTGCACTTCACTACCATAACTTAGAAACTACTTAACGTGTTTCATATGAGCCTGATGTCTTGGATATTTAACCTGATGCTCTAATACAATGTTTTTCACGACCCGGATTCTGGAATCCGAATCGCAACCGGCGTCGTTGACCTGTTAGAGGTCGCAGACATCCTCTTCTTGCATTCGTCACATTCATACGGTTAATTTTATCGGAAAATTTAAAACTTTTTGTTTATAGTTAAAGTATACATAGACTTCATATAAACACGTAAGTGTAAGGAAGTTCATTGCTCATATATCAACCATCTAGTTATAGAAACATACAACTTGAAAGAAATAGAATCTCATGTCATAAGTAATACTTGCCAAAACGGCACTATTACAAGCGTCTGAATAAAATAGAAAAGAAACACTAGTGGAACATACTCCACTAGTTCAAACCTACTACTAAGCAAGAAATGTAAAGGCAGGCATCCTCGAACGCATGAGGACCTACAAAGTGCGGATGAAATCTTTGAGTCCGAACAGCTGCAATGATGCCTTCAATGTCCACTGAGCCTGCACCTAAAATAGTAATATTGTATGGAATTACTACACATTGTACTAAGTATAGGTATATGCAGCAACACATAACGGTAATGCATGAACAACAATGGCTCTTCCTAATCAACATGCTTTCTTAGGAGGTCAAGTCTCTTGACTTGCCTAATTCGTAATAGGAAGGTCATACCATGAATATGTCACACATCATACACACATAGGTTCACATAACATACATTTCATATTTCATATATTATACATTTCATATCCACGAGACCTTGGAATCATGGACGTATTATTAAGACATCTCAAGTGAGGGCCCAACATATGGGACCTCAACCCTAGGGCCTCCTTTAGCAAACACAGAGTCTGCTTCATTCGTTCATTCATACTTCAGATTATTCATTTCATTCATTCATAGGCTGATGTAAACACCAGCTATACCTAGGATGAAGTTTAAGACTCTCATCGGGATCATGAAGTGCAATGATCAAGAATGACCTAATGTCAATACTTGAGTCCGGTCTCACCTCCTGATTGTCTTGCACAAACACCGTCGGTATCGTTCATTTCATTATCTTTCATACTTTGAGGAACTTCAACCTTAACCGACATAGATCATGTGAGCATCATGAAATCCGGTGTCTCCCCCACACCAAAAAGGTGGAGTCACTGGCCAAATTGAAACGAAAACATGCTAGCTTTAGGGGTTTGAACCAAGCTAGTTCCCTATGTTGGCAACATAGTTCAAAGACTTCGAGATTTAGGGAGACCCATACCCACCTTGGTGGACAGTCTCATATCATGAGATTTATGTGAACCTCGACCCTTTCCGAAAGAAGGCATCACCACTCATAGCTAGCCTATCGGTGCTTAGTTTAAAGTTCCTATTTACATTAAACTCATACATCATCGAAGCTTGCTTCTTAGCATGAGGTAGTCATAGCTCATTAGATGATTTATCATCTCTTCTTTACATATTAAGTGTGAATTGTCCTTACACTTACATATAGAATGTGATTGAGACATGTCTCTTAATATTCAACACTCTCTTAGGTGAGTACTTTTAGTGACCTTTACTTAGGCTTGGTTGAGATTTGTCTCACCATTCATCATAGCCTCTTATCATGTTGTCACCATTTTCAGTAGCATCATATTTTAATATAATTACTCACCTCGTTACGTGAATGTTCATTTCTTCATCTTGCCATTAACTTACATCATATGCCATGCACATGGCCTTTAGTGTACCTTACACTCATGGTGTTACCCCTTTCGGGTTACTTATATTTGGCTAAGTGTTTCATGATCAACTAAGTGTATATTGTGCAAGACTTATTAAACTTATACATTTGGCCAAGGGGACCCGAGTTCGATCCCTAGTGGATGCGTTTTATTTTATTATAAGTATGACTTATGTGCCTCACAATTTCGGTCAAGGGAACCCGTGTTCGAATCACTTGGGCAGCATATATTTTTTCTTATTATATGTGAGACTTATGTATCTCACAGATTTGACCTTGAGGCTGGGTTCGATTCCCCTCTCTCACACTATTTCTTTTTCTTTTAATTCAAGGCCTCTTCTCTTAGTGTTAGGACCTAGAGGTCTCGGGTTCCACCCTCAATGGCAGCATCTCTTTTTCTTCATTTGTTTTTACAAGTGGTTAACAGAGACTTAGTCAATTAATATAGGCCTTTATTTCATTATCTTGAATTTAGCCTAGACGTTTAGCTTAGAGTTTTACATGAACTTTTAACGAATACTTTGTTCTAAAATAATGTCCATCTACCCGTAGCACCTCTTAAGTTCTAAGGCTTCACATTTTAACGCAACTTCGTAATCACAGTACACTCACGTATTCGTATGTATTAACCTTTGTTGTGCAACAATTTACTTAGTTTCTATAGTGAAGCATCCGGGTTCTTTAGGACCTTAGATTAGTTAGTCCTTGTTGAATTAACATAAACGTTCCTTTGTGTAGTTGAGACCATGGCCGAGAGTCTTAGACTCCAAAGAATTGGCAGATTAACATTTTGTTAAGGGGCCATACTTTCATATTCTTGTTCATGAACAACACAATTTCTTGTTGCATGTTAAACAATCAACATTACGTAACACATAGTTCACAACTTCTTCATATAGACCGCAACCACAATATCACGGAAACAGCATACTTGTGCGCAAGTAATAGTCAACATTCGGACGTACATAACAAGATCATAAATAGTTCGAGAACACATATTGCACACAATAACAATCAGTCCTAAAATCATCTACCAGAAGTCATACCAACGCATGCATCAATCGTTCATAGGATCTAATGATAGGGGCAAGCAACGGGGACAACCTTAGTTTTTAGATTGGAATTGAACTAAGCCTTAGTGGACTCTTGGGAAAGGAACCAAGAGATAACAAAACCCATACCTTTTCAACGTTGACAACCATACACTAACACGTCCTAACCCACGCACAAACCTCTTTTCCGAGCCTTGATTTTTGTTCACAAGTGAAGTTCCTTTACGTGATTTCCTAAAGCACTTAGGCAATAATTTTTCTTTTCGTTTTTGATTGATGAAGCCGAGAACTCTTTGAACTAGTAGACTTATTTTACTTTTCTGTTTTTGAAGTGTAAGGTAAAACTGAAAATGTTTGTGGATATATAATGAGTTAAGAGTGCACATTGAGTACACTCCTAGAGGGAGTCGTGCGCCTCTTTCCTTGGGGAGTTTGTTGTTGACTTATTCAACATAATTTAAATGATAAAATCAGATTATAATCTACATATTAAGTTACCATAATGCCCCTCCTAATTTTTGTTAGAATTTAATTCACTTAAGTCGTCACTTTTTGTTCCTCCAACTCGGCTTGAACCCGAGTGTGGAGATCCGGTCAAACTCGGGTTTGACCATCGAGCTTTGACCCATTTTGACTGATTAAAAACATAATTTAATTAATTAAATATCAGCCTAGGGTAGTTACTATACTACCCCTAGCCCCGAAATTACTTTTTTACCCCTAGAACCCTTAACACCTAGGACGAACCCTCTAAGTCCGGTTAAGACTCACCCAGGTGAATCCTAGTGCTCGGGGATCTAACATGGCTGGAACCAACCCTGCCTAGCTCAAACAACTCACAAAGTTGGTTGGCTTGGCTGGTGCATAGGTCCAGGGTTCACGTTCCACGCGCATCAAGTCGTGTGAACCCGGGCTAACCTATGCATTCTAGGTGCGTTTAGGTCCTTCTTAGCATAGTCGCTTTCGGATTGTGATAGCCTCAACCCAATTGGTGAAATAGTCAATTGAGACAAGAATGGATCTGTGTCCGTTGGATGCTGCTAGCTCGATTGGACCAATGATATCCATGCCCCATGCTGCGAACGACCAAGGTGAACTAGTGATATGGAGTTCATTGGGGTGGAATTGAATCATATCTTCATGTGTCTGACATTGGTGGCATTTCTGGACGTAGCAAATGCAATCTGTCTCCATAGTTAGCCAATAATATCCCTATCTCAGAATCTTCTTTGCTAATGTAAGACCGTTCATGTGAGGGCCACATGTGCCTGCATGTATCTCTTCGACCAACTTACTAGCCTCTCCTGCTTCGACGCATCTTAGCATCCCCAAGTCAGGAGTTCTCCTATAGGGATTTCTCCACTTTAAAAAAATTGGGTTTCTAACCTCCGAATTGTACGCTTTTGTACATTTGTTGCATCTTCTGTGTATTCTTCACTCTTCAATTATCCTCTAATGTCATTGTACCAGGGCTTTCCATTAGTCTCTTCCTCAATATGGAAATAATAGGCTGTTTTTTCATGTCTGTGAATGTGAATAAGATCAATGTAATTGTGATCAGGATGTCAAATCATGCAAGACAGAGTGGCTAAGGCATCTGCGAATTCATTTTGGATCCTTGGTACATGTTTGAATTCTGTTTTGACAAACCTTTTACATAGCCTATGCACGCATTCTAAATATGGTAACAAGTTCCGATTTTTTGTTGCCCAATCACCTCGAACTTGATGAAACAATAGGTCTGAATCCCCTATTATTAGTATTTCTTGGACATCCAAGTCAATCGCTCGTCAGATCCCAGTATGCAAGCTTCGTATTCGGCCATATTATTTGAACAAAGGAATCTGAGTTTTGCTGATACCGGATATTATTGCCCGGTGGGTGAGATCAAAACAGCCCCGATGCCAGATCCTTTAAAAATTTTAGCTCCATCAAAGAACATTCTCCATCCATCATATTCTTCAGAAATTTCTTCCCTCACAAAGTCCACTTCTTCATCTGGAAAGTAGGTCTTTAACGGCCTATAATCATCGTCCATGAGATTTTCAACCATGTGATCTGATAATGCCTGTGCTTTTATTGATTTTTGTGTGACATACACTATGTCAAAGTCGCTCAACAATATCTGCCATTTGTCCAGTTTACCTGTGGGAATGGGCTTTTGAAAGATATACTTCAGAGTATCCATCCTTGAAATCAAGTAAGTAGTGTGCGATGAGAGGTAATTTCGGAACTTCTGAGCAACCCATGTTAGAGCACAACAGGTGCACTCCAATATAGAGTGTCCTGCTTCGAATGATGTCAACTTGTTGCTCATATAATATATTGCCTGCTCCTTCCTTCCTGTTTCATCATGTTGTCCCAAGATGCAACTGAAAGCAATATCCAATACTGAAATGTACAACAGTAATGGCCTACCAGACTCTGGTGAAACAAACATAGGAGGATTTGATAGATAGTATTTGATCTTGTCAAATGCTTGTTGACATTCGTCTGTCCATTTCACCGCAGCATCCTTCTTTAACAGCTTGAAGATTGGCTCACAAATAACGGTAGATTGAGATATGAATCAACTAATGTAGTTAAGTCGCCCTAAGAAACTCATTACCTACTTCTTACTCTTTGGCGGGGGAAGGTCACGAATGGATTTGATCTTCGACGGATCCAATTCTATACCTCGACGACTGACAATGAAACCTAAAATCTTTCCAGCAGGAACGCCAAAGACACATTTTGCTGGATTCAGTTTCAGATTGTATTTGCGTAGCCTAGCAAAGAACTTTCGTAAGTCATCCAGATGATTTGAACTTTTGTTTGATTTCATGATGACGTCATCCACATAAACTTCAATTTCCTTGTGGATCATGTCATGAAACAAAGTAGTCATTGCCTTCATGTACGTAGCCACAGCGTTCTTTAATCCAAAAGGCATCACCTTATAGTTATAGACGCCCCACGGCGTGATGAAGGCCGTTTTCTCAGCGTCGTCCTTGTGCATCTCAATTTGATGATAGCCGGCAAAGCAATGCACAAATGATTGTGTTTCATGCTTTGCACAATTGTCAATCAGTATGTGTATATTTTTTAATGTAAAGTTATATTTAGGGCTAGAATTATTGAGTTACCGATAATCCACACAGACTCTGACCTTGCCGTCTTTCTTATTCACTGGAACGGCATTTGCGAGCCAAGTTGGGTATTCTGTCACTTGGAGGATCCCAGCATCTAATTGCTTTGATACTTCTTCTTTGATTTTCAGACTCAACTCAGGCTTGTATTTTCTATGTTTCTGCTTCACAGGAGGACACGCTGGATCAGTGGGCAGTCGATGGGCTACGATAGAAGTACTTAACCCTGTCATGTCTGCATAGGACCATGCAAAAATATCCTTATTCTCTATGAGAAACTTTGTATACTCTTTATTGTCCTCTTCTGTCATATGGATGCTTACTCGGGTTTCTTGTGTCACCTCTAGATTTCCCAAATTTACCACTTCTGTCACCACCAAATTTGGATTGGGTTTTTCCTCGAATTCCTCAACCTCTATGATTAACTCCTCGGGGACCTCATTGTCTTTGACCTCTTCTAAGTCATTAATGTTAAGTTGGGTTGTCTCATTGTATGCCATAGTCTTAGATTCAACACTTTTATAATTGATTTTCCTAGTGAGAAAGAAAATAGCGCACAATTAAATAAAAGGTTAAAATAAATGAATGGGGAAAAGAACTTTATTGATAAAACTTTAACGTTGCATAAAGTCTCATTTGAAAACAATAACAGGGAATAGGAATTTAAAAATGTTTATTGAAAAACTCTTTTTATTTAAAAACTTGATAGAAAACATCTTCCAAGGCTACCCAGATGCCCGACGAGGTCTAGATGGAGTCGAGGTCCAGTTGCTGACGCTGATCTTTGCCTCCTTGCTTCCACTAGGGCCCCCTTCTTCCTCCTTGTTGATCACGACATTGCAAACTTTCCCCTCTTCTTTGGTCAATGACAATCGCTTCAAGTCATCTGAGATCTAATCAATAATGCCTCCCATAAAACATGCTGATCGAAATGATTGATGCAATGGCGGTACGGGTTTCTTCAATGAATAATAGTACCCATCTCTAGGTGGTTGCCAATGAAGACATTCTTCGGTAGTGTACTTATATCCCAAGCCAAAAGTGGTGGAATGTCGAACAGGTTGTATATGTTGGACTATCCCTTGCAATTCATCCCCCAAACCTTTCCCAAGATCGAAACCAAAATGGCCATCATATCTATGATCTTTTGGCTAAACCAAGGCTTCGATTCAATGGTCCCATCAAGCTCCACTCTATGGTACATTTCACCATCCATATGTTCTCTTCCTTCAATCGCGTATACAGGATGCCCTTTTTCTCCATGGACTACAACCTCTTCGTAATCCCATTCAAACTTCAAGCATTGTGAAGAGTAGATGGAATCGCTCCAGCCATATGAATCCATGGACGACCCAACAATAAGTTATATGATGAGGGAATGTCCAAGACTTGGAAAGCTATTGGGAAAGTGGCAGGACCAATGAGCATGTCCAAGGTTATCTCCCCAATAGTGCCCCTCTGAGAACCGTCAAATGCCCTCACATTCATCTTCCATGTTTGAATTTTTGCACTATCCACGCCCAGCCTTGTCAATGTGCTCAGAGGGAAAATGTTCAAACCTGAGCATGCATCAACTAATGCTTTGGTTATCACCTTATTCTGATACTGAACCGAAATGTACAAAGCTTTCTTGTTGGTTGTTCCTTCGAGTGGCAACTCATCTTTGTGAAAAGATATTTTGTACGCCTCAAAGACCTGCCCTATATTTTGGACTACCTCTCCATAAGTGATGTTAGATAGGACATAATCTTCACCAAGGATCTTCAGAAGGGCGTTCCGATGAGTTTCGGAAGATTGTAGTAATGCCAGGATTGATATTTGGGATGGGGTTTTACTCAGCTGCTTAATAACAGAGTACTCTTTAGTTTAATCCTTTTTCCAGATACTCTGATCTTCAAGCTCTACGATTGGTGCTTTGGATTTGCTAGATCTTCCCGGAACCAGATTTTAGAAGTATAAATTCTTCCAGATCTGGTGACCCCTTCTGCAACGTCTGCCTCTTCCAATTTCATTTTTCTTTTGTTGTAATCCCAAGGTACAACATGTGTATCATATTGTATCAGGGAAGACGCTCTACAAAAAGTGAAAGGTGGTCTGGGTGCGACAACTTCTACTTCGAATGGATCAAGTCCTTCCACTATCATCGGTGCTTGGGCGGTGGTAGTCATGGCTTCTTATGTCTCGAGGGTCCAGATAGATTCTTCCCAATCCCACACATCACCAACTTCCACCATGTTGACCTGGTGGTTAGGAAGAGGATTATTTGCAACATTCGGTGTAGGATCCTTGAGTTTGATGGCTCTTGTATCAATCAACATTTGTACCTTATCCTTGAGGGCTCTGCAAACTTCGATAGTGTGACCCTTCATCCCAGAATGGTAGGCACAGACCTTTTTAGAGTCGTACCACTTCGCGCGGACATCCACAGGTAATGCAGGAATTGGGGAGACATACCCAGCCTGTTTCAGTCTTTAATAAAGGTGTGCTATGGGTTCGTCCAAAGGGGTATAATTTTTTGTAGGTCTTCTTTCATAGGGAGGTCTGTTTTAGTAATTCGGTGTCTGAGTGGGTGGTGGAGTTTGGAAGTGTGTTTGTTGGACATTATATATAGGATATGAGGCATGCAGATATTGAGGGGGAGTGTTTTAGTAATATATTGGCATGGGTTGGGGACATATAGGTGGTGGAGCTGAGGGATGTTGATGGTATGGAGTGTGAGGATATGGGGATGGAGGTGGGTTCGTTGCATGTTACCTCAAAGGGGCCTTGGTTCCATGAGCCATCAATAAAGAACCTGTTTTCTTTCGATTTTCTGTCATTCCACCGGATTGCAGAGCTTTGTTGGTTGCTTGCAAAGCCTCCAGGTTGATGATAGTCCCATTCTTTATGCCTTCCTCAATTATTTTACCTAATTTGATGATTTCAACGAAACTCTTTTTAACCACCAGCATCATTCGGTCATAGTATTGTGGTTCTTGGGCATGGATGAAGTAGTCTTTCATCTGAAATTCCTCCATAGGGGGTCTGGCGCTGGCCTTTTCAGACCTCCATCTTATGGCGTAGTCTCAGAAGGATTCACTAGGTTTCTTATTCAAGTTTTGAATGTAGAACCAATCATGTGCATTTTCTACGTTAAAACCAAACCTGTTCATGAATTATGTTGCCATATTGACCCACTCGACCCATTTCCGCGAGTTTTTCTCAATATACCATGCTAGGGCCTCCCCAGTAAGACTCCTCATAAACAACTTCATGAGTATCCTATGGTCTCTTCTCACCCCTACAAGTTTGTCACAGTACACTTGTAGGTGGGCTTTGGGATCCCTAATGCCATTGAACATCTTGAATTTTTTAAACTTGTATACGTCAGGCAGTTATACATCAGGGTGCATGCACAGATCCTCGTAGCTCTGTCCTCCTAACCTATTGCTTGCTTCAACATGTTGCACCCTGTTGGTCAAGCTATGTAATCTCTCAGTTAGGTTTTTTATCAAAATTTCCTTTTGGTGGGACTCTGATTCATGGGGGTCATGGGTCATAGGAGCGGTTTCCACATATATTGGATTGAGGTTATTATTTCCAATAGTATATGGAGTATTAGAATTTGGGGTTGTTTCTGGGAGGGTTGGCTTTGTTTGCTAGTAATAATGGTGGAAAGGGACTTGGGTATTTTTGGCATGGGGTGGTGGAAAGATATTTGGATGAGTGGGTTGAAGTCGGGATATATTGATTGGAGGATTGTTTGGCATGGTTTTTTGGTTAGTGTGAGGATGATTGTCTATAGTTTCTCCAAATTGGGTTCCAAGAGAGATAGATAGCTTGGCCAAATCGCGCATGTGGGCTACTTCTTATTCCAACTGTATAATCTTGCGTTCAAGTCTTAGGACAAGATCGCTTGGCAGTTGTCCTCCCTCAGAAGTTTCTAACCTTTCATTGGTGCTGTTGTCGTCAACCATTTTACCCTTATCCTTGGACCTTGCTCTTTGAGAAGGGGGGAAGGGGGGGTCCCTTTTGATCGTGTGTGCGCCAGGATGAAGGACAGATCAACCTTGGTAATGGGGAAAAAAATAAAATCAACAGAGAAAGATGTTAGGGGGTTAGGATAACAACACTTTGTTTTGAGATAAACGCCCTAAATGTACGGGACCTCGTTGAGCCAAAGGTAGGCCTAAGACGACATATAAGTGATACATAATTATTAATTCAAGCCTTGTTTATCAAATGGAGTTTATAGTTAGATAATAAGACGACTTTCATTTATTATATTGAAATAAGTTCAATTTATTACATCAAGATAAAGCAAATCTAGAAAAAATCTAAAGGGCTAAGGATAACATATGAGAACAAAGACTCAAAAAAAAAACTTCAATTATGCTGTTGTGCAATGTTAGGCACAATCTGCTTCCTCATTTCTGGGGTGATATAATAATCGATGTTGAGAAGGTTGCGGGCCCATCTTCTCTCCTTTTCATCGCCAAAACCACAAAGATTTCTTTCGCTCAAATTTGTATGCTCTGCGTCCTCTAGAAGACATACATAATATTCAAGTGTGCAGAAGGGTCGGTGTTCTTGAACATCGATGGTTACCATATTTTCCCAACTTCGCAGTATAGTGTTCACTTGTGTATTTCTGGCCCAAAGTCATATCCATAGTGGCCAATGTGGGATCGCAGAGGTATCATTTGGATTTGTTCGAATTGTCGAAGGACTTGATAAAATAAAGTTCATTCCCCCTTATAATGGCACGCCGCGGCTTTAACCAATAATACTTCCATTGGATTTTTATGGCTGAGAGTTTTCTTAGATACGTGAACCAGTCCTCCGTTCCCACAGGGGAGATAAAATATTTCATCCTTAAGAGATGATTGATAATTTTGTTCCCCATGGTCCCTCTAACAATGTCTACTGTATTCTCTCTTTAATAGAAATGATCAACGGCCTAAAGTTGAAACAGAAAGTTACACCCCTCAAAGTACATCTTTATCATGACCCCGATTCTTGAATCCGAATCGCAATCGGCGTCGTTGACCTCTCAGAGGTCGCAGACAATCCTCATCTTGCATTCATCACATTCATCTAGTTAAATTGGCGGAAAATTTAAAACTTTTTATAAATATGAAGTTTACTTAGACTTCATATAGTCAATACTTAATTTCATCATTTACTAAGCTCAACATAAAGAAACAACCATCTATCATAAGAGTCAATTCGAAATAGAAGATGAATATATCATAAATAGTTTGCCAAATACGGCCTTATTAAAAAGCTTCAAAATGAAAGTACGAAAGAAACGCTATGGACAACATCCGCTAGCTATGTCTAAAACTAAGGCTAGACTAAAACTGTAGCATCCTCGAAATCAAGAGGACCTACCAAATGGTTTGGAGAACACTGATGTCCAAACCGCTACAACAGTCTTCAATCTGTCCTCTGAACTGCACCTATAAAAATAGTAAATAGTAGGGGGATAGAACACCACTTGTACTAAGTATGGGTGTGTGCACACATACACATAAATCTATGCATGATCAATGAAAGCTCTTCCTAAGCAACATGTCATTTCTGGAATGTCTAGTCATTAGACTTTCCTAATTCGTTAGTTGTGAATTGTGGTATGAATATGATGTATTTTAATGCATTCAAAGAACACAACTCATTTTCAATATGATTAGAAGACATTAGTATCACCAACATAATTTTAGAACAACTCGATCGAAGATTGGAAATTTTGATCATGCAAACCTGAGAGCTCTTTCTTTGGGACTTAGTTTATTTTTTCAGTCTTTTTCTTCTTCTTGTTGTGTAGTTCAATAATTCCTTTGGTCCTATGTTTTACTTACAAGTGCAATGATTCATTGTAGTCCCATACACACAATGAATCGATGTAAGTAATCCAAGGACTAAGGAATGATTTCCCTACCTTATAATGAGTCATTCTTTACACTTACTTTCATCTTAGGGAAGTTATGAGGTATTTAGTTAACATTATGTTTCTACTTCCCTTTATTGCCATCAACCACCAATCTTATTTCTCTTTGCCCATTATTTGCTAAAAATTCATGAGTGTGATTTTGGCAATTGACATTCTTAAGCTCTTCTTCATTGCTCACTTTGAACATACGTTCCATCCTCATCATTCGTTCTCACTTTTATAGTGACATCATTAAGAATAAGATCATGCGAGCATAACATGAAATCCAGTGTCTTCCCCACACTGAAAAGAGGTGATTCACCGATTAAAATTAATCTAGATCATGTGAACTACTCATGAAATCCAGTGTCCGCCCCACACGAAAAAGGGCTAATCCCCGGCTAAGGCAAATCCATCTCAAGTGTTCACTCCACACCGAAAAGTAGTGGCTCACGGCTATAGTAAACCAAGAACATATCGTGAGCATTAACCGACATAGATCATGTCAGATAAACATGAAATCTTTTGTCTGCCCCACACCGAAAAGGGGTGGAATCACCGGCCAAAGTAAAACCGAACATACCTAGCTCGCTTAGGTGGAAACCACTGGCTAGTTCCTTTGTTGGCTAGACATAGTTCGAAGACTAGGGACTTAATGAGATTACTTATCCACCTCGGTGGTAGCCTCGTCTCATGAGACTTACACGTGCAAGCACATGCTCATAACTAGTCTATCGGTGCAGTGCTCACTTTCATTATCTTCTTTATCTTTTTGAGTTGACTCAAGCATTATGGAAGCTTGATTCTAGATTGAGATTTACTTACTCTTTTGATGAATTGTCATCCTTACTTTACATTAATGAAAAGTGAATTGTCCTTACATATCATCCTTACTTTACATTGATGAAATGTGAATTATACTTACATATCATCCTTACTTTACATTGATGAAATGTTAATTGTCCTTACATATCATCCTTACTTTACATTGATGAAATGTGAATTATCCTTACATATCATCCTTAGGTTTTAATGAGACTAGTCTCACACATTCTAATACCTTCATTCGTGAGTATTCTTTTTAAAATAGTAGCTTAGGTGTAAGTAAGACTTGTCTCACTTCCTTTAACACCCCATTATGGTCAATTACATAATTTAGACCCCTTTAATTATGTTATAACTACGTTACTTCATTACTTTAGTGTAGTAGCTTCATTTCATTATTTATGGACGATGAGCACTTCTTTCAATGAGTTACATATATTCATAGTTGTTTCTTTTAGAGCATGTTGGGAGTTGTCCCAATGAATGAGATGCCCTTGGTTATTGATTCATTGAATTACTTTCGAAGTGCTTATAATATATTTGATACTCTTACTACACGGGATTGGCATATGATTAGTATTTCCCTCAACATTTGGGATATTAAACTAGCAAACCATTTTTGTTGGCATAAGCCAATTTTACGTATGTTCATATTTAAATTGAATATGTATGAACCTTTAGCCAATCTTTCAATAATTTAAATAAGCTCCTAGCCATTAGCATGCATTCGTTTTGACCAAGTAGTGTTAGCCAATTTCTTGGCATAAGATAGTCAATTCATTCAAGATGTGATTTCATAGTTGTCTTTTAAGCCAATCTTAGTTTATGGCTTTCGAAATAACGTTTTTAAGACATATTGGACAGTATCATATGAACATTTTATGAATTTAGTATCTTCATAACATTACAGTAACAGCAAGACAATTATACGTACAACACATCAACGCTTAAACAAATACAAACGCAACTAGCACATCATCAATTCTTAATTCACGTTATTCCCATTTTACTTCTTACGATAGTAAATTCATAGGTTCATTCGACATTCATTATTCCAGAATATTACACATAAGATCAGACAGCAGCACACACCAACAACATGATATCTAACCTATTTAATCATTAAAATCATACAAGGATACTAGGGAAATGAGTTCGACGAGAACGACGGAAAATAACCCTAGTTTTATAGATCTTTGAATCGTTGGAAAGAAATTTCTCTTGGAGAAAGAATTCCAGGAGAGAAACCCATACCGTATTTAGAATTTAATCTACGAATATCACCTCGAACGAGACCTTGAAGAAACCTTGGAATTGCCCTAAAACGTCGATGGAACTTTTCCGTTTTAGCGTTCTTTGTTTACTGCCTCGTTCTTGCGTTTTTGTTCTAAGTGTTTAGATCGTGATTTTTAGGTTTATGAACTGATATTGAATTATACAACTTAGGTTTAATAAGTTAATTTAATAAACTGATTAATCAATTACCAAAACGCCCCTCCTAAGTTGACTAAACATAGGAGAATGTTGACTTGACCAAAAATCTGGAAATTGGTGTTGACTATGGTTTCGGTCAACATTTTGACTTTATATTAATTAATTAAATCCTTAATTTAAATAATTTAGGGACCTAGGGTAAGTACTAAAGTACCCGTAAGTCTTTGGAAATAAAATCAACCCTTTAGGACCATCCTAGGTTAAGTACTAGGATGTTTCTTGAATTATACTAGGTTAGTGTAAGAATTTCGTTTTGACCATTTAAACTAATTAATTAAATTGCTAATTTAATTAACTAGGTTTCCTATGGTAATTACTAAAGTACCCTTAAGTCGTTGGGACCTTAACTAATCCTTTGGATCATCCTAGGATAGGTACTTGGTTGTCCCTTTCTTGTCTTAATCGAAATCTGGAAATGTCCTTTGTAGTTTTGGTTTTAGCCCATTTAAATTAATTGATTAAGTTTCTAAATTAATTAATTAGGTTACCTAAGGGAATTACTAAAGTACCCCTAAGTTTTTAGGATCATAACTAACCTTTTGGACTATCCCATGTTAGGTACTAGGTTGTCTCTTCAACTAGTGCTAGGTTAGTGTCAACCCGGTTTATTCCTAGGTTGTCGGGTGCACTAGTGGGTCCATTTCGGTTAGTCCTAGGTTATTTAGCTAGTTAGGATAGTTATTTAGGACCTAAAGTTGGTTAGGAAGTTAGGCAACACATGGAGGGACCCGTCCGCACATGGTGTCCCTTAACTAACCTAACCGAATTCGGTTAGGGTGGTCCCCTCCTTATGGACGATTCCCACAAGCTTTGCCCATGTGCTTGCACATGGGTTGGTTGTACTTATCTAACTAACTATTCTTGATTTCCTATTTGTAATATTTACTTATTGTCCCAAGGACCCTCACCATGTCCTTAGGCACTTGCTTAATTTACATGATCATTTCAAATGGTCATGTGCTATGGTACTAGGCTTGAGACTTGGATGCCTAATACTTAATATGTTTGTAATGAATCTATTGCATTTTAGCCTAGGGTCTTCATTCTAGGTACATTTCTTAAACAAGATCATTAATACTTAGAAAATTTTGCTAAGACCCTTTAAGCCAATATTTTCTACTATGCCCAATATTTTTTCTTATTTGGGTATTATATAGAAATTGGCTAATACTACTTAGCCAATTTTCTATACTATGCCCAATATTTCTAAATATTGGGAATTGGAATGCCTATGTATCCCCAATACGCAATCTTAAAGACCTATTGGGCTCTTCACTAGACATGTGATTTTTCGGAATGTTACATTATCCCCCCCTTAGGAACATTCGTCCCCGAATGACACTTACACATCATTTAAACAAAGAGGGTGATTTCCGAAAGTTACTCTATCATGGTTAAACTTTTCTCTTTTGTGAATATCTAATTCACACTTATTTGGATGATGCATATCATTCAAGCTTATTTGAAGCTTTATATTTGAGATTGAGGAATTTCCTTCTCAATAACACTTAACTTAATGCACATCACAAATCATGCAACAGAGAAAACATGCCTATTCTACACAAAAAAAGCAAAATAAAATGCAAACATAACTTCGTTTTAACTCACATAGTGCTATTATAAGAAATACAATCAGGGACTTACCACACCAAATCCACTAAAGCACTTAAACTTTAGAGTTTCTTAAAAATAAACCAGACATAGGAAAAGTATATCTAACCTCTTATATAACATCTTGATGGCCTTAAGATTTGAACCGACGCCCAACTTAATTTCAAAGGGACTTGCCACTATGCCATCTACTTCTCTACATACCCCTTTGGCCTTAACACTGTCTCCTATGGGAGTACTAACTAGAAACGGTTCATGTAAGATATCAGAAAGTAAGTCAAATTGATTAGCCACCAAAGGAGTAACCATAGACAAGGTAGATCCTGGATTTAATAATGCATAAACAGGAAGGAGAAGACAAGCAAGTTACCTTTATCCACATCCGCGGACTTCTCTTGTTCCTCTCTTACTTTCAACGCATAGAACCGGTTTCTCTTGGAGGGTTCGGCTACAGCATTAGGATTTGGCCGAGGCTGAGCATCTGCCTTGGCTTGATTCCTTACTTGAGACAGTCTCGGACCATATGTCCAGTCTTGCCACACCCGAAGCTAGAATTACTACCTACCAAACACTCACCTCCATGCGAACGACCAAACTTATCACACGACTTTCTATCACGCTGGGTATTTCTATCATTGCCCTCCTTGGCATTAGTATCCTTAGAAGGAGTAGGATTACCTGAGTGTCTCTTGAACTTAGGCCTTTTCTGGAATCCAAATGAGCCCCTACCAGAACTAGAACAAGACTGGTCCGCGGCCTTAGGCTTCTTGCCTTCGTGAATTCGCCTCTTGCCGCTGCTCTCTTCTTCTTGCTGAGCATGTACCATCAATCTGCCCGAATCCATGTTGTCATGCAACATGGCTGCCCGACAATCTTCTACTAGATCCTCCGACACGCCAGTCACAAATCTGCTTATTTCATCCCTGATATTTTCCACTAGAGAAGAAACATACTTTGAAAGTTTAACAAACTTCAAGGAATACACTTTGATAGTCATACCTCCCTGTCTCAGGTTGATGAACTCTTCAACTTTCGCTTCCCTTTGATCTCTGGGAAAGAACCTCTCCAGAAAAGAAGTCTTGAGAACATCCCAAGTGATGGGGACATGTCCTCTTGCTCGGCCATCAGCCCACATCTGGTACCAAACCTGTGCCACATCTTTAAGTTGATATGCAGTCAACTCAGCTTTTGCCTCCTCATCCACTCCCATGGCACAAAGTATCTTGTGGACTTCATCCACGAACTCCTGAGGATCCTCATTGGTCTTAGATCCGTAGTAAACTGGGGGATTCATTTTGGTGAAGTCCCTCAGCCTGCTAGCCATGGTGATAGCATGCGGGTTCTCTTTAGGATCACCCTCTCTCGTGGCTTGGGCCGTGATGGCCTGCACCTGAGTGGTGATGGCCTGTGCCATCTGCAGCAAGGCCCGCTCCACTTCACCATCTGTCAACCCAGCTGGGTTGATAGGTACTTGAATTCCAGCAGCTGGGGCTTGAGGAGGAGTTTGGTTTCCTCCAGCAGCTACTTCATCAACTCTTCTCACGGCATTCCTCCTTGTGTTCATCTTTCTAGACGTATACACAATAAGAGAGTTACATGCTTAAAATGACATAAAATGTCAAAACTCGACATGGCACGATAAAGAGTAGAAGAAGGGAAGATTTCCTAGCATTATATAGTCTCTAAATCATGATTGTGGCGTGCTTCACAACCATAAGTCAGAAACTACATAACGTGGTTGTGTTTGAGCTTTAGTTCCTAGGTAATTTAACCTCATGCTCTGATACCAAGTTTGTCAGGACCTGGATTCTGGAGTCCGAATCGCAACCGGCGGTGTTGACCTATCAGAGGTCTCAGACAAGCCTCATCTTGCATTCATCACATTCATCTAGTTAAATTTGCGGAAAATTTAAAACTTTTTATAAATATGAAATTTACTTAGACTTAATATAGTCAATACTTAATTTCATCATATACTAAGCTCAACATAAAGAAACAACCATCTTTCATAAGAGTCAATTCAAAATAGAAGATGAATATATCATAAATGGTTTGCCAATCACAGTCTTATTACAAAGCTTCGAAATAAAAGTACGAAAGAAACGCTAGGGACAATATCCGCTAGCTCTGTCTAAAACTAAGGCTAGACTAAAACTGTAGCATCCTCAAAATCAAGAGGACCTACCAAATGGTTTGGAGAATGCTGATGTCGATACCGTTGTAAGAGTATTCAATCTGTCCTCTGACCTGCACCTATAAAAATAGTAAATAGTAGGGGGTTACTACACCACTTGTACTGAGAATGGGTGTATGCACACATACACATCAAGCTATGCATGATCAATGAAAGCTCTTCCTAAGCAACATGCCCTTTCTGGAATGTCTAGTCATTAGACTTTCCTAATTCGTTAGTTGTGAATTGTAGTATGAATATGATGTATTTTAATGCATTCAAAGCACACAACTCATTTTTTATATGATTACAAGACATTAGTATCATCGACATAATTTTAGAACAACTCGAGCGAAGATTGGAAATTTTGATCATCCAAACCTGAGAGCTCTTTCTTTGGGACTTTGTTTATTTTTCATTCTTTTTCTTCTTGTTGTTGTATAGTTCAATAATTCCTTTGGTGCTATGCTTTACTTACAAGTGCAATGATTCATTGTAGTCCCATACCCAGAATGAATTGATGTAAGTAATCCAAGGACTAAGGAATGATTTCCCTACCTTATAGTGAGTAATTCTTTACACTATATATTCATTACATTACATAAGCCATTCTCTATTGGTCATGCCATTTATTTCATTACTTTCATCTTAGTGAAGTTATGAGGTATTTAGTTAACATTATGTTACTATTTCCCTTTATTGACATCATATAAGAAGTCATTATAGGCCAATCTTATTTGTCTTTGCCCATTATTTGCTAAAACTTCATGAGTGTGATTTTGGCAATTGACATTCTTAAGCTCTTCTTCATTGCTCACTTTGAACATACGTTCCATCATCATCATTAGTTCTCACTTTCATAGTGACATCATTAGGAATAAAATCATGCGAGCTTAACATGAAATCCGGTGTCATCCCCACACTGAAAAGAGGTGATTCATCGGCCAAAATGAATCTATATCATGTGTGCTACTCATGAAATCCAGTGTCCGCCCCAAACCAAAGAGGGGTGATCCTCGGCTAAGGCGAATACATCTCAAGTGTTCACTCCACACCGAAAAAGAGTGGCTCACGTCTATAGTGAACCAAGAACATATCGTGAGCATTAACCGACATAGATCATGCGAGCTAAACATGAAATCCAGTGTCTGCCCCACATCGAAAAAGGGTGGAATCACCGGGCAAAGTGAAATTGAACATACCTAACTCGCTTAGGTGGAAACCACTGCCTAGTTCCTATGTTTGCTAGACATAGTTCAAATACTAGGGAATTAATGAGACTACTTATCTACCTCGGTGGTAGCCTCCTCTCATGAGACTTACATGTGCAAGCACATGCTCATAACTAGTCTATCGGTGCTGTGCTGACTTTAATTATCTTGTTTATCTTTTAGAGTTAACTCAAGTATTATGGAAGCTTGATTCTAGATTGAGATTTACTTACTCTTTTGATGATTTGTCATCCTTACTTTACATTGATGAAATGTGAATTGTCCTTACATATCATCCTTACTTTACATTGATGAAATGTGAATTGTCCTTACGTGTCATCCTTACTTTACATTGATGAAATGTGAATTGTCCTTACATATCATCCTTACTTTACATTGACGAAATGTGAATTGTACTTTCATATCATCCTTAGGTGTTAATGACACTAGTCTCACACATTCTAACACCTTCATTCATGAGTATTCTTTTTAACATAGTAGCTTAGGTGTAAGTAAGACTTGTCGCACTTCCTTTTAACACCCCATTCTGGTCACTTACTTAAATTATACCCCTTTAATTATGTAATAACTCACGTTACTTCTTTACTTTAGTGTAGTAGCTTCATCTCATCGTTTATGGACGATGAGCACTTCTTTCAATGAGTTACATATATTCATAGTTCATTATTTTAGAGCATGTTGGGAGTTGTCCCAATGAATGGCATGCCCTTGGTTATTGATTCATTGAATTACTTTTGAAGTGCTTATAATATATTTGATACTCTTAGTACACAAGATTGGCATATGATTAGTATTTGCCTCAACATTTGGGATATTAAACTAGCAAACCATTTTTGATGGCATAAGCCAATTTCACGTATGTTTGTATTTAAATTGAATATGTATGAATCTTTATCCAATCTTTCAATCATTTACATAAGCTCCTAGCCATTAGCATGCATTCGTTTTGACCAAGTAGTGTAAGCCAATTTCTTGGCATAAAATAGTCAATTCATTCAAGATGTGATTTCATAGTTGTCTTTTAAGGCAATCTTAGTTTATGGCTTTCGAAATAACGTTTTTAAGACATATTGGACAGTATCATATGAACGTTTTATGACTTTAGTATCTTCATAACATTACAGTAACAACAAGACAATTATTTGTACAACACATCAACGCTTAAACAAATACAGACGCAACTACCACATCATCAATTCTTAATTCACGTTATTCCCATTTTACTTCTTACGATAGTAAATTCATAGGTTCATTCGACATTGATTATTCCAGAAAATTACACATAAGATCATCCAGCACCACATACCAACAACATGATCTCTAAACTATATAATTATTAAAATCGTACAAGGAAACTAGGGAAAGGAGTTCGATGAGAACGACGGGAAACAACCCTAGTTTTCAAGATCTTTGAATAATTGGAAAGAAAGTTATCTTCGAGAAATAAGTACAGGAGAGAAACCCATACCTTATTTAGAATTTAATCTACGAATATCACCTTGAACGAGACCTTGAAGAAACCTTGGAATTGCCCTAAAACGTCGATGGAACTTTTCCGTTTAGCGTTCTTTGTTTACTGCCTCGTTCTTGCGTTTTTGTTCTAAGTGTTTTGATTGTGATTTTTAGGTTTATGAACTGATATTGAATTATACAACTTAGGTTTAATAAGTTAATTTAATAAACTAATTAATCAATTACCAAAACGCCCCTCCTAAGTTGACTAAACATAGGAGAATGTTGACTTGACCAAAATTCTGGAAATTGGTGTTGACTATGGTTTCGGTCAACATTTTGACTTTATATTAATTAATTAAATCCTTAATTTAAATAATTTAGGGACCTAGGGTAAGTACTAAAGTACCCGTAAGTCTTTGGAAATAAAATCAACACTTTAGGACCATCCTAGGTTAAGTACTAGGATGTTTCTTGAATTATACTAGGTTAGTGTAAGGATTTCATTTTGACCATTTAAACTAATTAATTAAATTGCTAATTTAATTAACTAGGTGTCCTATGGTAATTGCTAAAGTACCCTTAAGTCGTTGGGACCTTAACTAATCCTTTGGATCATCCTAGGTTAGGTACTAGGTTGTCCCTTTCTTGTCTTAACCGAAATCTGGAAATTTCCTTTGTTGTTTCTGTTTTAGCCCTTTTAAATTAATTAATTATTTTGGTAAATTAATTAATTAGGTAACCTATGAGAATTACTAAAGTACCCCTAAGTTGTTAGGACCATAACTAACCTTTTGGGCCATCCTAGGTTAGGTACTAGGTTGTCTCTTCAACTAGTACTAGGTTAGTGTCAACCCGGTTTAGTCCTAGGTTGTCGGGTGCACTAGTGGGTCCATTTCGATTAGTCCTAGGTTATTTAGCTAGTTAGGACAGTTAGTTAGGACCTAGATTTGGTTAGGAAGTTAGGCCCCACATGAAGGGACCCGTCCGCACATGCTGCCCCTTAACTACCCTAACCGAATTCGGTTAGGGTGGTTCCCTCCTTATTGCTTATTCCCACAAGCTTTGCCCATCTGCTTGCACATGGGTTGGTTGTACTTTTCTAACTAACTATTCTTGATTTCCTATTTGGAATATTTACTTATTGTCCCAAGGACCCTCACCATGTCCTTGGGCACTCCTTAATTTACATGATCATTTTAAATTGTCATGTGCTATGGTACTAGGCTTGACACTTGGATGCCTAGTACTTCATATGTTTGTAATGAAGTTATTGCATTTTAGCCTAGGGTCTTCATTGCAGGTACATTTCTTAAACAAGCTCATTAATACTTAGAAAATTTGGCTAACACCCTTTAAGCCAATATTTTCTACTATGCCCAATATTTTGCTTATTTGGGTATTATATAGAAATTGGATAATACTCCTTAGCAAATTTTCTATACTATGCTCAATATTTCTCAATATTTGGCATTGGAATGCCTATGTATTCCCAATACGCATTCTTAAATACCTATTGGGCTCTTCACTAGACATGTGATTTTCCAAAATGTTACACTCATTCCTTTGGTACTTGCAGTCAAGGCTCTTAGAATTTCCGCAATTATCATGGGGATCAAAGTCTTCCCACCTCGAGCCAATATACGAACCACGTAACACAGGCTAGTGTGGATATTTACCCTTTCTCTAGGGAAAACCAATAAGCCTAATAGTGCGACGACGAATTCATTGAGACGATATCTTTTCCATTTTGCAGAAGAGCAAGAAAATTCTCTATGAAAGTTTTGATAACCTTCCTCATCTCCAAAGCGTGAGTACAAGAACTCTAAAGAAATCCAACCCTCTTGCAGACAAAGTAAACTTGGATCATGACGCATACCCATCTGCTTCAGAAAGGATCTTGGACTTGGCTTGTGGAGAACAATCATTTCACGCTCTTTGTATGCGAGACCCAAGAATCCTCCAACCTCTTCAATTGTTGGGGTTCACTCAAAGTCCTTGAATTTGAAGACTAACCTCTTAGTATCCCAGAATTTCAACAATGCCTTGATTAAATTACGGTCTAAATGTACGAAGATCAAAGCGGTAAGGCCACCTAGCAGTTAATTTGCTTCTAACTCTTGATTTTTCTGAATATCATCCAACCAAATCTTCAGGGTAGGGTTCACTTTGACCACTATTTGTGTGTTGGGGAAATCAGGGTAAGCCATGACTCTGCAAAATAGACAACAAACAATTTCTAAACTCCATTTTGACAAAGTTGGCTTGATTTAATTATTATGATCACATTGACACATAAGTATGCAATTTTTCTAAAGGGTGTTGGGGCCCTTTAGACGATAGGGGTCTACTAATTATGTGGATTGACACCAGGGGTCAAACCACCTAGGGCTTATGCAGCATGTATGACCTAACTAGGACTTCTAAGAGTTGGCTTGACACAGACTTGAAAGGGATTCTATGTGAGAGGCTCGTGATTTTGCGGTAGTAAAACTATTCGTTACATCCACGCAGATGCTGACTTTCTATAATAGGTGTTTGAAGTGAATTGGAGTAGTTGAGAGAGGTGCAAAGTCACATCACGAGAACAAAAAAAAAAAAAAAAAAGGAAGAGGGTCCCAATTTGGGGAAGTATGAGCGGAATGTCAGTTATCAAAGCAGTAATACTTAGCATTTAGCTTGGAAAGCAGTATCACATAAACAGTTTAATAAAAGCGATAAATAAATAAGTATAGATAAGTAAATGAAAGTAAACATATAGACATATAAAAAAATATTATGCAAATAAGGAAAGAGGGTATGTGATTAAACATGTAAATAAACAAATAAGGGAAAAGGAAAAAGGTGAAACATGGTAATAAAAAAATTAGGAAGAGGGAAAGGGATGAAACATGGTAAAAAGACGAAAAATATGGCAACAAAATAATAACTAAACATAGTAGTCATCTAACAAATAATGAAGTAACCAAAATTTACCAAACCCCACATAAAACAGGCATGAAACACGTAATGGTAAGAACATGGTTTCCCAGCGGAGTCGCTATTCTGTCGCGCTCCATTTTTCATAAAAAATGGGTTTTATGCACGACCTAATAACTCTTTTGGGATTTTGGGTTCTGAAGAGTCGCCACCTAACAAGTTAGGGCACCAATCTAACCTAACTAAGTCTAGCTAATGTCAACGAACCAGAGATCAGGGTAAGGGTTCAAATTACCTCGAGGGGAAGGTGTTAGGCATCCCTCGAGGTCCACAAATATGGGTCCCGGCCGTATCTCATGTATTTTATATCGGGGTTACAAGTAGCAATCAAAGGTGACTTCATTATTATTTATTAATATGCTTGCTAAGTGATAAGAATATTGAACGATTAAATCTATTTTATTATTTTAATTAATTAGCTAAGCATGAAAGGCTATGTGATAATATAATATTAAACCATTAAGATAGCATCCTTATTTTAATTAATTATTTAGGCATGCGAGACTAAGTGATAAAATATCAAACAATTGAGAAATAAATTTAGTATTTTTAATTAATTATTTAAGCATGCAAAACTAAGTGATAACAATAAATAAAACATTAAATAAAAATTTAAACATAAGCGAGGAGATAGAAAAGAGACAAATAAATAAGCAAATAATTTTATATTTTATTTTAAGCTACTCCAAATAAATATAATTAAACAAACAAATAAACTGATAAAGGGAAGGGAGATACTAAGAGACTTTTTGGATCAACACACGACTTTTCTTTTTATTTTCCGATAGACTGTTGTATAGGGACAGAAAAACCAAAGTTTGTCTTTCAAGCCTTAGTGGATGTCATCATCTCCGTAGGGCCAACTACCCCTACCCCACCACCACATGCATTTCGTATCTAAAAGGTGTCTAATCGTCCCAATTTTATTGTCCAAGAGGCATTTTACTCTTCAAGGGTGAGTTTAGACAAAATAGAATATAAGGCTCTCTTAGACATCAAGTCAAACAAACAAGACAAACAAGATGGTCATTTTAGCATTATAAGTCTCAATTTGGCCTCTAAATTTAATTAGACATTTTTTGCAAACAACATATAATTGTGAAAGGTTCTTTATGCTAAGTGTGTGAGCATACAAAAGTTATAATAACAAAACAAAAATTAACTATGACGGCAAAAATATGACATGGATGTAGATTTTAGTGTTGAACTAATTTCAGAGTGAGCAATGATTAGTGACATAATAGATTTTATTTGATTTCCAAGTATAGTAGAGGATGTGATCACATATGCACATAAATTTTAAAATAATTGAAAAATTCAGTTATTAATGCAATGATATAACTTAGGGCAACAATTATATATTTAGGCAGAAAATTTATTTTAAGAACAACAATAGATTTCATATTAATGCAGAAAATTATTCTAAGTAAGTGACTGGTTTGTTTAAATGCAGAAGATTGTTTTTTTAGAACATTGACAGATTTACAGAATGGTTATATAAAAAATATATTTTGGGCAGAAAATAATTACTATGTAGAAGTCAGAAAGCAAGATATTTAATGCAGAAATATTTCTTAGACTGTTATTTTTTATTAGATGAAAAAAAAAATTTTTTAGAACAGTAGCAGATTTTTATTTAATGCAGAAAATTGCGTATGAAGTAGCCGTTTTATTAGATGCAATAAATCAATAGGGTACATTTATTTGAAATGACAGAAAATATGCACAACGAATTTTATTTCAATTATTGATATGCTGAAAAATTACAAGCGTATTGTCATGATTTCTATGTGTTTAACATGCTGAAAAATGTGGCAAAGTAAAAAAGAAACAATTCAATTATTAACATGCTAAAAAATTAGTTGATAATTCCTATAAACATGATTTCTAAGTGATTTAATAATCAACAAATTTAAATAACACCTATAGGCATGATTTCTAACTCCAAATAACTTTGCAAAATAAAAGGATGATTAACACATAATTCCCCTCCACTAGGTGATCCCCCAAATTGTTTCATATATAAGAGTTTCTTTAGAGTTATACACATATTGTAATAAAAATAACGGATGAAAATATACACAACATTAAAATAAATGAATACTTGTCCAAAATTTCTTCTAGGCCACTCTTCATCATCTTGAACTTTGAGTTCAAAACCTGCTAGAATAGGTAAGATAACACATATACAATAGAGAAATAATTGTAATATAAAGTACTCATAGTAACAAATTACTCTCACATATACATATATAAAGAATACACATAAAAAATAAAAAGGGACAAAACAAAGGCATAGACATATTAACACACATATGGAGAAAGGATAAGGAGCGCTTCCTTTGTTCCCAACAAACGACAATAATGAGAATCAATGCAAAACAAAATTTAAAAATAATAGAGGGCTGACCATAGTAAAATGCTAATTAAGAATACTAACCGGTTAAATAGAAAAGAAATGGTAGCAATGAAAACAAGTTGATCCAACTTTTACTCTAACAAAAGCAAAGTAGAAAAGTAGCAAAGAAGAGCGCCGGAATCTTAATTTATTCTAAGAGTAGCAAGAGAGAAATGAGAGAGTTGAGAAGTCTTGCTCTTGTGTTGAGAGGAAATGAATATCACGATGTGAGAGTGTATGAGCAATGAGAACACTTGTGATGAAAAGTGAATCAATGAGTGAATGAGAGAATGAGAGGAGGGGTTTTATTTATATAGCAAAGAAGGGGGAGCGTATAAGGAAAAGAAATATTTCAGGAATTAGATAAATATACTATTTCCTTATTCAAAAGGAGAGCCAAAAATTAGAATATTCTTAAATTATTTTTACCAAATATATAAGCATGTGAGAGTCCTGTCAGATTTTAATTAAGGAAAAGGAATTAGTCATAACATTTACCTTAAATACAACCTTCACCATCGATAAAATGCTTAAATAAGAATCCGCCACAATTTGCCCAAAAACAGTAAAGGTTTTATCAATAAAGAAAAATCAGCATTTTACCAAATTAATTAAATTTAAATAAGTTAAAGAAATATTGTCACCATAAAATATTACCATCACTTGCAGACAATCTAAACAACTAATTAAAGGAAGGAATAAACTTATAGACCAATCGTATATCAATATTCACAAATTGTATCAATCTACCGTAATCAACAAATTAACAAGAGAATGACCAGTTCAAATATTTTATTATTAACATTCTACTCTAAAAGAACCAGTAAAGGACGGTGATCAAACCAAAAAAATGGTTATTGAGGTCACAACCCATTATGCTTAGAAACGGGAAAATATTCTAATACTAATTAAGCCAAGAAACTGATTTAGGAGCGACCAACATAAAAAAATATTCAACATCGAATTGAATAAAGAATCACCCATTTACAAATCGACAAACGGCTACAAATGACGATGGGTTTCCAACAAAATCACCATTGACACCAAACAACAACTCAATTGCACAAAGATATAAGTCTTAAAAGTAAAAAAAATAAACCTGGGACAGATCTGTACAAATCTGTTCTTATCAAAGCATTTGCGTATTCGTCGGAACTCGATGTCGTTGTTGCAGCTGATGTTTTTTTTTTATGGTGGACGCAGCTGGTTCGGAGGTTGCTGGTCGCCGACTGCTTCTGCTGGAGCTTGCTTGCTGTTGTCCCTGCAAAGAAGAAGAAAAGAACAGGAGAGGTAGAAGGGGAAGACAGAGAGGGGGAAGCGGGGAAGTAAAGAGGGACGATCGGAGAGAGGGATAGGAGAAGATGGAGGTGGCTTGAGTATGGAGAGGAAGAGGTGAGAAGTGAATGAGTTCTTAGGGTTTTGGTCCTTTTAGAGTTAAAATAGGAAAGAAGGGAGGTTAGATCTTGATAGTAGGATTAGCTTAGATGTACGGCTAGGATTCTATCTAGGATTTTATGAATTAATCAAATTGGATTGAACATAGAATGGCTAAAATTGCGATGAAATTGGCTAGAATTGAAATGAAAGAGTGTCTATGATTGGAATAGAATTGAAATTGGATAGGCTAGAATTTAAATACATTAGAATAGAATATGTCAATTTTTAAATAATTTTGAGGAAAAATTAGGAATTGTTATTTAATTAAAATACTACATATATTAAAATATTTTTTATATAATTGAAAATCACTTAAATTTTAAAACATTTGAAATTCATTAATAATTTTATAATATTTTAATAATATTTACAATAATTTTACAAAATAAACATACTAAAATATATCAATTTAATGCAAAATCGAATAAAATTCTAAACTTTAAATAAAATTTTAAAATACGTATTTAATCGAATAGCATTCCTAAAAATGGTTAAAGGTCAATCAAAATTGGGTGTCAACATCCGATATGATGGATAATGGAATACCATGGCGACACACAATCTCATCTATGAAGATCCTCGCATAATCCTCGCCGAGTATGTGGACTTGACGGGAATAAAATTAGCGGATTTGGTCAACCTATCCACAACAACACATGTAACATTCTGGAAAATCATATGTCTAGTGAAGAGCCCAATAGGTCTTTAAGAATGCGTATTAGGGATACATAGGCATTCCAATGCCCAATATTGATAGAAAATTGGCTAAGGTGTATTAGCCAATTTCTATATAATACCCAAATAAGCAAAATATTGGGCATATTAGAAATATTGGCTTTAAAGTGGTGTTAGCCAATTTTCTAGCATTAATGATGCTTGTTTAAGAATTGTACCTTTAATAAAGACCCTAAACTAAAAAAACATAGATTTCTAAGTATTCGCTAAGGTATGAGGCATCCAAGTGTCAAGCTTAGATACCATTCCACATGACCATCTAAAATGATCATGTAAATTAAGCAGTGTCCAAGGACATGGTGAGGGTCCTTGGGATAATAAGTAAACATTCCCAAAGGAACCATAAATAATAGTTAGATAGGAAAGTACAACCAACACATGTGCAAGACATGTGGAGAAGCGGCCAAAGGAGGGGACCAACCTAACCGAATTTGGTTAGGGTAGTTAGGGGGAGAACGTGCACAAGGGACGACTCCATGTGGGGCATTACTTCCTAACATATTCTAGACTCTAACCTACTGTTCTAAATAGCTAACTAACGTAGGACCAAACGAAATAAACTAATTAGTGCACCCGACAACCTAAGACTTAACCGGGTGACACTAACCTAGTAACTAGTTAAAGAGACTACCTAGTACCTAACCTAGGATGGTCCAAAAGGTTGGTTATGGTCCTAACAACTTAGGTATATTTAGTAATTACCCTAGGCTACTTAATGAATTAATTTATCATCTTAATTAATTAATTTAAAAGGGTAAAACCGAAATTATAAAGCAATTTCCAGATTTCAGTTAGGACAAGAAAAAGACAACCGTACCTAACCTAGGATTGTCCAAAAGGTTGGTTATAGTCCTAACAACTTAGGGATACTTTAGTAATTACACTAGGCTACTTAATTATTTAATTTATCAGCATAATTAATTAATTTAAAAAGGACAAAACCAAAATCACAAAGCAATTTCCATATTTCGGTTAAGACAAGAAAAAGACAACCTAGTACCTAACCTAGGATGGTCCAAAGGATTAGTTATGGTTATAACGACTTAAGGGTACTTTAGTAATTACCCTAGGTCACTTAATTAATTAAATTAGGCATTTAATTAAATAAATTAAAGGGGTAAAACCGAAATTCATACACTAACCTAGTACAACTCAAGAAACATCCTAGTACTTAACCTAGGATGGTCCAAAAGGGGCAAAACGAAATTCTTAGGAAATATTTCAGATTTGACCAAGTATTGTGTTTTCCTAGTTCTAGTCAATCTAGGAGGGGCTTTTTAGTAATTAGTTAATTAATTTATTTAATTAACTTATTAAACCCTAAGTTGAATGAGTCAATATCAGTTCCTAAGACTTAGAATCACGTTCAAACTCATAGAATAGGCGACGCAAAAAGAGTAAGCAACGAACGAAAGAAAAAGGCAAAAATTTATCGATATCTCTAGGGCGATTTCAAGGTTTCGTTTAAGGTGGTCTTCGTAGATTAAGTTCTACCTAAGGTATGGGTTTCTCTGCTGGACTCCTTTCTCCAAGAGAAATTTCTTTCCAACGAATTCAACGATCTTGAAACTAGGGTTGTTCCCATTCTCGTCGAACTCCCCTAGTATCCTTTTCGATTTCATTGTTGAATAGGTTAGAGATCATGTTGTTGGTATGTGGTTCTGGCTGTTCTTAATATGTATTGTTCTTGAATGATGATTATCGAATAAACTAATGAACTTGTAATTGCGTAAAGTTAATCTTATCATGATAATTAAGGATCGATAATATGCTAAGTTAAGTCTGTGATGTGTTCAGTGAATTATGTGTCTTTGGCCGAATGTTGACTTGATGTTATTGTGATGTTATGAAGATGCTAAAGCCATCAAATGTTAATATGATGCTGTCCGATATGTTCTTAAAACGTTACACTAAAAGCCATAAACTAAGAATTGGCTCAAAGACATCTATGAAATCATATCTTGAATAAATTAGCTATCTGGTTCAAATAAAATTGGCTAACTCTATTTGGTCAAAATGAATATATTCTAATGGATGGAAAGTTATGTAAATTATTAAAAGATTGGCTAAGTGTTCATACATATGGAAATTTAAATATGAACATACGTAAAATTGGCTTATGCCAAAAAGAATGAAATTGCTAGTCTAATATCCCAAATCTTTAGCCAATACTAATCATATGTCAATTCTTGTGTAGTAAGAGTATCAAGTATATATTAAGCACTTCTAAAGTAACATAAATGAATCCATAACCAAGGGCATTATATTCATTGGGACAACTCCCAACATGCCCTACAAGAATGAACTATGAACATATGTAACTCATTGAAGGAAGTGCTCTTCGTCCATAAACGATGAAATGAAGCTACTACACTAAAGTAAAGATGTAACATGAGTTATAACATAATTAAGGGGAGTCTAAATTAAGTTAGTGACCAGAATGGGGTGTTAAAGGAAGTGAGACAAGTCTTACTTACACCTAAGTTACTATGTTAAAAGATTACTCACCAATGAAAGTGTTTGAATGCGTGAGACTAGTCTCATAAGCACCTAAGGATGATATGTAAGGACAATTCACATTCATCAATGCAAAGTAAGGATGTATGTGTAAGGACAATTCACACTTAATACGTAAAGAAAAGATGAGAAATCATCTAATGAGCTATGACTACCTCATGCTAGAAGCAAGCTTCGATGATGTATGAGTTGAATGTAAATAGGAACATTAAACTGAGCACCGATACGCTATTTATGAGTGGTGATGCCTTCTTTCGGGAAGGGCAGAGGTTCACGTAATACTCATGAAATGAGACTGTCCACCAAGGTGGGTATGGATCTCCCTAAATCTCCTAGTCTTTGAACTATGTTGCCACCATAGGAACTAGCCTTGTTCGAACCCAATAAGCTAGCATGTTTTGGTTTCACTTTGTCCAGTGACTCCACCTCATTTCGGTGTGGGGGAGACACTGGATTTCATGATGCTCACGTGATCTATGTCAGTTAAGGTTGAAGTTCCTCAAAGTAAGAAAGATAATGAAATGAACGATACCGAAGGTTTTTATGGAAGACAATCAGGAGGTGAAACCAGATTCAAGTAATGACATTAGGTCATTCTTGGTCATTGCACTTCATGATCCCGATGAGAGTCTTAAACTTCATCCTTTGTATAGCTGGTGTTTACATCAGCCTACGAATGAATGAAAGGAATAATGTGAAGTACGAATGAACGAATGAAGCAGACTCTGTGTTTGCTAAAGAAGGCCCTCGGGTTGAGGTCCCATATGTTGGGCCCTCACATGAGATGTCTTAATGATACATCCACGATTCCAAGGTCTCGTGGATATGAAATGTATAATAAATGAAATATGAAATGTATGTTATGTGAACCTATGTGTGTGATGTGTGACATATTCATGGTATGACCTTCCTATTACGAACTAGGAAGAGTCATGGCCTATAATGACTTCTTATATGATGCCAATAAAGGGAAGTAGAAACATAATGTTAACTAAATACCTCCTAACTTCCCTAACATTAAAATAATGAAATAGATGGCACGACCAATAAAATTGGCTTATGAAATGTTGATGAATACTAAGATTAAAGAATGACTCACTATAAGGTAGTGAAATCATTCATTAGTCTTTGGATTACTTACATCGATTCATTGTGGGTATGGGAGTACAATGAATCATTGCACTTGTAAGTAAAACATTGGACTAAAGGAATTATTGAATTACACAACAAGAAGAAGAAAAAGACTGAAAATAAATCTAAGTATGGGGAAATGAGCTATCGGGTTTGGAGAGTTAAAATTTTAAATATTCGCTCAAGTTATTCCAAAATTATGTTGATGATACTAATGTCTTGTAATCATATAGAAAATGAGTGTGTGATTTGAATGCATTAAATACATCATATTCATACCACAATTCACAAATAACGAATTAGGAAAGTCTAGTGATGACACTTTCCAGCAATGGCATGATGTTTAGGAAGAGCTTTCATTGACCATGAATAGATTTATGTGTATGTGTGCATACACCCATACTTAGTACAAGTTGTGTACTAACCCCCTACTATTTACTATTTTATTGGTGCAGGTCAGAGGACAGATTGACGACACTTGCAGCGGTTTGGACTTCAGCGTTTCTCCAAACCATTTGGTAGATCCTCTTGATTTCAAGGATGCTACAGTCTTAGTCTAGATTTAGATATAGACATAGATAGTGGAGGTTGTCCCTAGCATTTCTTTCACATTTTATTTCGAACATTTTGATGTATGGCCGTTTTGGCAACTTAATATATTCTATTCATAGTTGATTTTGAAATATTCTTGATATTAGATGGTTGTCTATTGATGTTGAGCTTAGTATATAATGTTTAATACGTAATGACTATATGAAGTCTAAGTAAGCTTCATATATATAAAAAGTTTTAAATTTTCTGCAAATTTAACTAGATGAATGTGATGAATGCAAGATGAGGCTTGTCTGCGACCTCTGAGAGGTCAACGATGCCGGTGGCGATTTGGTTTCAATAATCCGGTTCGTTACAAACTTGGAATCACAGCATGAGGTTAAATTTCCTAGGAACTAAAGCTCAACACAACCAAGTTACGTAGTTTCTAGCTTATGGTTGTGAAGCGTGCCACAATCATGACTTATAGCCTACGCGATGATAGGAAATTTTACCTTCTTCTACTCTTCATCGTGCTATCTAGAGTTTTGACACTTTATGTCATTCTAAGTATCTAACTTCCTTCTTGTGTAAACACGTAGAAGAATACACACAAGAATTAGGATGGCCAAGTGATCTAAGGCGCCAGACTCAAGATCTAGCCTTCCCAAGAAGGGGACATAATGGAAATTCCCGATGTGGATGAAAGACGTGTGGTGAGTGTGGTTGTTCGCATGGAGGTATATTCATGGTAATGTCTAAAATCCTGCTATGAGTATTGATGAGGAGGATAAGGCTAAGTTGCCTGCATACCAACTCAAGAATATGGCTTAGACATGGATTTGCTTCATAAGTGTTATGCTATAATAGACGATAGAAATAGGGTAGTAATGCTTCAATTTCCAAATAAGTTGGGTTAAAATGAGAAGGGCGTGGTTCAAATCCAACAGGCCAACAAGATGTTATCTATTAGGTTAGATATACTCTTCCTAGATCTGGTTTATGTTGAATAAACTCTAAGTTTAAGTGCTTTAGTCGATTTGGTGTTATAAGTCATTAATCGTATGTCTTATAAAAGCACTATGTGAGTTCAAACGAAGTTATGTTGAATTTTATGTTGCTCTTTTTGTGTAGCATAGGCATGTTTTCTGTGTAGCATGATTTGTGATGTTCATTATTTTAAGTGTGATTGAGAAGGAAATTCCTCAATCTCAAATATGAAGCTTCAGATAATCTTGAATGACATGCATCATCCAAATATGTGTCAATCAGATATTCACAGAAGAGAAACGTTTAAGTATGATAAAGTAACCTTCGAAAGTCACCCTCTTTGTTTAAATGATGTGTAAGTGTCATTCGGGGACGAATGTTCCTAAGGGGGGGGGGGATAATGTAACAATCCAGAAAATCACATGTCTAGTGAAGAGCCCAATAGGTCTTTAAGAATTCGTATTGGGGATACATAGGCATTCCAATGCCCAATATTGAGAAATATTGGGCATAGTATAGAAAATTGGCTAAGGAGTATTAGCCAATTTCTATATAATATCCAAATAAGCAAAATATTGGGCATATTAAAAATATTGGCTTTAAAGTGGTGTTAGCCAATTTTCTAACATTAATGATGCTTGTTTAAGAATTGTACCTTTAATAAAGACCCTAAACTAAAAAAACATAGATTTCTAAGTATTCGCTAAGGTATGAGGCATCCAAGTGTCAAGCTTAGATACCATTCCACATGACCATCTAAAATGATCATGTAAATTAAGCAGTGTCCAAGGACATGGTGAGGGTCCTTGGGATAATAAGTAAACATTCCCAAAGGAACCATAAATAATAGTTAGATAGGAAAGTACAACCAACACATGTGCAAGACATGTGGAGAAGCGACCAAAGGAGGGGACCACCGTAATCGAATTTGGTTAGGGTAGTTAGGAGGAAAACGTGCACAAGGGACCACTCAATGTGGGGCATAACTTCCTATCAAATTCTAGACTCTAACCTACTGCCCTAAAAAGCTAACTAACCTAGGACCAAACGAAATAAACTAATTAGTTCACCCGACAACCTAAGACTTAATCGGGTGACACTAACCTAGTAACTAGTTAACGAGACCACCTAGTACCTAACCTAGGATGGTCAAAAAGTTTGTTTTGGTCCTAAAAACTTAGGGATACTTTAGTAATTACCCTAGGCCACTTAATTAATTAATTTATAAGCTTAATTAATTAATTTAATAGGGCAAAACCGAAATTACAAAGCAATTTCAAGATTTCGGTTTAGATAAGAAAAAGACAACCTAGTACCTAACCAGGGATTGTCCAAAATATTGGTTATGGTCCTAACAACTTAGGGATACTTTAGTAATTACCCTAGTCTACTTAATTAATTAATTAATCAGAATAATTAATTAATTCAAAAGAACAAAACCGAAATCACAAAGCAATTTTCAGATTTCGGTTAAGACAAGAAAAAGACAACCTAGTACCTAACCTAGGATGATCAAAAGGATTAGTTATGGTTATAACGACTTAAGGGTACTTTATTAATTATTCTAGGTAACTTAATTAATTAAATTAGCCATTTAATTAATTAAATTAAAGGGGTGAAACCGAAATTCTTACACTAACCTAGTACAACTCAAGAAACATCCTACTACTTAACCTAGGATGGTCCAAAACGGTTAATTTTGGTTCCAATGATTTAGGTGCAATTTAGTAATTATGATAGGTCCCTTAATAAATTAAATTAACCATTTAATTAATTAGTTTAAAGGGGCAAAACGAAATTCTTAGGAAAATTTTCAGATTTGACCAAGTATTGTGTTTTCCTAGTTCTAGTCAATCTAGGAAGGGCTTTTTAGTAATTAGTTTATTAATTTATTTGATGAACTTACTAATCCCTAAGTTGACTGAGTCAAGATCAGTTTCTAAGACTTAGAATCACGTTCAAACTCATAGAAAAGGCGACGCAAAAACAGTAAGCAACGAACGAAAGAAAAAGGCAGAAAATTTATCAATTTCTCTAGGGCGATTTGAAGGTTTCGTTTAAGGTGGTATTCGTAGATTAAGTTCTACCTAAGGTATGGGTTTATCTCCTTGACTCCTTTCTCCAAGAGAACTTTCTTTCTAATGAATTCAACAATCTTGAAACTAGGGTTGTTCCCGTTCTCGTCGAACTCCTTGTCCCTAGTATCCTTTTCGATTTCAATGTTGAATAGGTTAGAGATCATGTTGTTGGTATGTGTTGTTGTCTGTTCTTAACATGTATTGTTTTTGAATGATGAGTATCGAATGAACTTATGAACTTGTAATTTTGTAAAGTTAATCTTATCATGATAATTAAGGATCGATAATATGATAAGTTAAGTCCGTGATGTGTTAAGAGAATTATGTGTCTTTGGCCGAATTTTGACTTGATGTTGTTGTGATGTTATGAAGATGCTAAATCCATAAAATTTTAATATGATGTTGTCCAATATGTTCTTAAAATGTTACACTAAAAGCCATAAACTAAGAATTGGCTCAAAGACATCTATGAAATCATATCTTGAATAAATTGGCTATCTGGTTCCAATAAAATTGGCTAACTCTATTTGGTCAAAATGAATATATGCTAATGGCTAGAAACTTATGTAAATGATTAAAAGATTGGCTAAGGGTTCATACATATGGCAATTTAAATATGAACATACGTAAAATTGGCTTATGCCAAAAAGAATGAATTTGCTAGTATAATATCCCAAATCTTGAGCCAATACTAATTATATGCCGATTCTTGTGTAGTAAGAGTATCAAGCATATATTAAGCAATTCTAAAATAACATCAATGAATCCATAACCAAGGGCATGATATTCATTGGGACAACTCCCAACATGCCCTACAAGAATGAACTATGAACATATGTAACTGATTGAAGGAAGTGTTCATTGTCCATAAACGATGAAATGAAGATACTACACTAAAGTAAAGATGTAACATGAGTTATAACATAATTAAGGGAGGTCTAAATTAAGTAAGTGACCAGAATGGGGTGTTAAAGGAAGTGAGACAAGTCATACTTACACCTAAGCTACTATGTTAAAAGATTACTCACGAATGAAGGTGTTAGAATGTGTGAGACTAGTCTCATTAACACCTAAGGATGATATGTAAGGACAATTCACATTCATCAATGTAAAGTAAGGATGTAAGTGTAAGGACAATTCACACTTAATACGTAAAGAAGAGATGATAAATCATCTAATGAGGTATGACTACCTCTTGCTAGAAGCAAGCTTCGATGATGTATGAGTTGAATGTAAATAGGAACTTTAAACTGAGCACCGATAGGCTAGTTATGAGTGGTGATGCCCTCTTTCAGGAAGGGCGGAGGTTCACGTGATTATCATGAGATGAGACTGTCCACCAAGGTGGGTATGGGTCTCCCTAAATCTCCTAGTCTTTGAACTATGTTGCCACCATAGGGAACTAGCTTGGTTCGAACCCAATAAGCTAGCATGTTTTGGTTTCACTTTGGCCAGTGACTCCACCTCTTTTCGGTGTGGGGAAAACACCGGATTTCATGATGCTCACATGATCTATGTCGGTTAAGGTTGAAGTTCCTCAAAGTATGAAAGATAATGAAATGAATGATACCGAAGGTGTTTGTGGAAGACAATCAGGAGGTGAAACCACATTCAAGTAATGAAATTAGGTCATTCTTTGTCATTGCACTTCATGATCCCGAGGAGAGTCTTAAACTTCATCCTATGTATAGCTGGTGTTTACATCAGCATACGAATGAAAGAAATGAATAATGTGAAGTACGAATGAACGAATGAAGCAGACTCTGTGTTTGCTAAAGAAGGCCCACGGGTTGAGGTCCCATACGTTGGGCCCTCACTTGAGATGTCTTAATGCCACATCCACGATTCCAAGGTCTCGTGGATATGAAATGTATAATATATGAAACATGAAATGTATGTTATGTGAACCTATGTGTGTATGATGTGTGACATATTCATGGTATGACCTTCCTATTAAGAATTAGGAAGAGCCATGGCCTATAATGACTTTGTATATGATTCCAATAAAGGGAAGTAGAAACATAATGTTAACTGAATACCTCCTAACTTCCCTAACATGAAAATAATGAAATAGATGGCATAGCTAATAAAATTGGCTTATGAATTATTTATGAATACTAAGAGTAAAGAATGACTCACTATAAGGTAGTGAAATCATTCCTTAGTCCTTGGATTACTTACATCGATTCATTGTGGTTATGGGACTACAATGAATCATTGCACTTGTAAGTAAAACATAGGAATAAAGGAATTATTGAACTACATAACAAGAAGAAGAAAAAGACTAAAAATAAATCTAAGTATGGGGAAAGGATCTCTCGGGTTTGGAGGGTTAAAATTTCAAATCTTCGCTTGAGTTGTTCTAAAATTATGTTGATGATACTAATGTCTTGTAATCATATAGAAAATGAGTTGTGTGCTTTGAGTGCATTACAATACATCATATTCATACCACAATTCACAAATAATGAATTAGGAAAGTCTAGTGATGACACTTTCCAGAAATGGCTTGTTATTTAGGAAGAGCTTTCATTGATCATGCATAGCTTTATGTGTATGTGTGCATACACCCATACTTAGTACAAGTGGTGTACTAACCCCCTACTACTTACTATTTTATAGGTGCAGGTCAGAGGACAAATTTACGACACTTGCAGCAGTTTGGACTTCGGCGTTTCTCCAAACCATTTGGTAGATCCTCTTGATTTTGAGGATGCTACAGTCTTAATCTAGCTTTAGATATAGACATAGCTAGTGGATGATGTCCCTAGCATTTCTTTCAGATTTCATTTCGAACCTTTTGATTTAAGGCCGTTTTGGCAATTTAATATATTCTATTCATCGTTGATTTTGAAATATTCTTGATATTAGATGGTTGTCTATTGATGTTGAGCTTAGTATATAATGTTTAATACGTAATGAATATATGAAGTCTAAGTAAACTTCATACATATAAAAAGTTTTAAATTTTCCGCAAATTTAACTAGATGAATGTGATGAATGCAGGATGAGGCTTGTCTCCGACCTCTGACAGGTCAACGACGCCGGTGGCGATTCGGATTAAAGAATCCAGTTCGTTACAACACATATAGAATCATGTTGCTTTTTTGTCAGAGGAAACCATTCCACGAAGTCCATATTTATGTCTTCCCACTTCCAAGTGGGAACTTGGATTTCTTGAAGTAAACCACCTGACTTTTGGTGTTCGGCTTTTACTTGTTGGCAATTTGGACATTTTGTAACAAATTCTGCTATGTCCCCTTTTAAGCCTTCCCATTAAAACACATCTCTAAGGTCATGATACATATTTGTAGAACCCGGATGTATGGAATAACGGGAGCCATGAGCTTCCTAAAGAATACGGATTCTCAACTCATCCACATTGGCACACATAACCTTCCTTGATACCTCAAGACACTATCCCCCCATATGGAGAATGAGTCATTAAGCTTACTAAGCACCGACTCCTTCAACTCCATCAGTGGTTGATCAAGGTGTTGTTTAGACTTCACCTCAACCACCAAAGACGATTCAGAGTGATGATGGACTACAAAACCACCATTCGGAGAATCTTCCATTCTAACACCCAATATAGCCAACATATGAACATCTTTCACTATGTCTTTCTTGTCTTCATATACACGAGATATACTACCCATGGTCATTCGACTTAGAGAATCCGCAACCACATTGGCCTTGATAGAGTGGTATAGAACACTCATGTCATAATCTTTCAACAATTCCAACCACCTTCTTTGCCGGATATCAATCTCTTTTTGAGTAATTACATATTGAACACTCTTGTGGTCGGTATACACATCAAGATGGACATCATCCAAATAATGTAACTATATTTTTAAAGCAAATACCATGACCGCTAACTCAAGGTCATGAGTTGGATAATCCTTCTCATACACCTTATGTTTCCTAGAAGCATAAGCATCTACTTTCTCAAGTCGCATAAGAACACACCCTAATCCCACTCGTGATGCATCACAATATACCACGAATCCCTTGGTATGCTCCGGTAAGGTCAACACCATAGAGGAGGTAAGTCTTTCTTTAAAGATTTGAAATCTCCTTTCACATGCCTCCGACCACTCAAATTTAACACTCTTTTGGGTCAAAGTAGTCAAAGAACATGTAATGAACGCAAACCATGTAACATTTCAAAATTACAAGGCATGTTTTAAAACTTAACCTAGTCTTCATAATGTCAAAATCATTGTTCTAAGTCAATGTCACAACCCGAGACCATACCCTAGAAGATAGGGTGCAATCTTGGATTGCGACCGTCGTCGTCGAACTCTCAGAGTTCTAAGACAAGCCTCATTCATATCATTCATCGCATATACATAATGAAAAGTAGTGCGGAATTAAAACTTTTCACTAAAACATAATATAGTCTTTAAAAATCTTTCATATAGAAATACTAAGTCTCAATCTCATCAACTTACGACACAAGAGTACTTTAATAAGAAAAATAGAAATAACATAGTCTTTTACAATACTTCATAAAAGAAACATAAAACGACCTATATATGCCCTCGATACAATGAGTACATACTTGAACTCTTCTACTCGGACGATTCTTCTAAGCCCAAGTCTTCTTCTCCAAAGCTCCTTACCTACCAAGGACTATAGATAGAAAATAAAGCATGGAATTAGTACAACCACATGTACTAAGTATGGCCATATGCATAAAATCATGAAAACGGACTTTATTGGAAATATGCATCTTTCATTTAGAAATCATAGATTAAACATAAGAACATCATTTAAAAATTAAGAAACACATAAGATAACATTAAACCAAAGATAGCATCTTAAAGACTCACCTTACAGTGAGCTATATTCACTGTACAGTGAATTAATTCACTGTTACAGTGAATCACTTCACTCTTTTCCCTAAGTCTTCCTAGCATGTAATTCCCTCACTTAAAGTCATCCTAAGATTCACTTAAGTCACACAAAGAGAGACTGCCCATACACCCTCTCTAGATGTGCCTAAACGACCCTTAAGATTACTTACGATGAGTCACATACACACTTAGAAAACAACCATAAACATCTATGTAAGATTCCTCTACCAAAGGTGATTCTAAGTCTCACTTGAGTAAGTGTGGAGCGACCGCCCATACAATCCCTTTCACACACACACAAGAGATCCTGTAGACTACCTCAAATAGAATCATTCTCACTCAACACACCAACACTTAGATTAGAAGACATTCTCCTTCCAAAGCCTATCAAAATACCTACTTAAGTAAATCAAGAAGATACATCCATAGTACAATGACCTCTCCAAGATTACCTAAATAGTCCTTAAGACTTCCTAAGGTTTAGATCATGTCAACAAGATTAACCAACTTCCCTAACTAGAGTCATCCTCAAGACTTCCAAAGATAAGACATGAAGAGACCATCCTTTCATGTCCTCCTCACACTTTAGCTAAGGAATACTTAAGTCACTTTAGATTAGGTACTCAATAATTTACATAGTTACTAACATAGGTCATTAGTTCATTAGTTCATTAAGACTCATACATCACATAAGACACTCACATAAATCATCACATAAGACACTCACATAATAGATCACATAATGGTCTTTGGACAAGACCTAGGAACTCCACATGACACCTTCAAAGTCTATTGTGCAATGTCTAGATAGCATCCCATACCACCACCTAAACCTCATAAACTTATCTAATGCTAATAGGTATTCCACATGATGAGAATAGGCAATAACCGACATAGACCATGGTAGCAAGACATGGGATCCGAAGTTCTATCCTACTTCGATGAGGTTGTTCTACTTGTCAATGGTAGAACTTGGACACATCCATGTAGGCACATGGTTAAGGAATATGAAGGGTTTCTTTGCAATCTAGTCTCGTGCTTCACTAGAATTACATCCCTTACCATACTCACTCGGTGCTAGCCTTTGTTCTCATAGATTAATTCACATTAAGGTTCATATAATTAGGTCTCTTATCTAGATCATAACCCAATTACATTCACCCTACCAAAGCAAGTTCCACTAGGGCATATCTCACTTTAGCGACAAGAAGCTCATAATGACTTTCCTAAGGTATGATATGATGCCGTTCCAGCCAACCATCCCTAAGTCCATCACTCATAACATGAAGGATACCATTACGGCTAACTACTTCACAATTCATAACCTCGCCACTAAGTACAAGGTTCCACATAACATTGACCCTCTTATTCAAGACTCTTAACATACTAAGTCAAATCATCACATAATAATATTCATATAAGCATCAAGCAAGGGACATAAGTCTACCTAAACAAGACACCACATATTTCACTTTAACATACAATACAAGTCATTCTAGAAGTACTTAGGAATAACATCTTATAACCTAACATAACTTCATATAAGAACACATATACTTTCACATATATATAGACATTATCATACATCACATAATCATCATATACTTCAAGTAATGCCGACAAGGCCATGATCATCATATTGCATAAAGTAACGCCGACAAGGCCACATCAATTCACATAACACCGCCACCATAAGTGGACCATACCAATCACAATAGAATCAAAGTATAATTAATATCAAATTAAAGAAAACGGGGAAGCATACCTTCATCCCCATATCCACACCTCAATTCAATGCCAAATCAACCAATTCAACATCACAAGGCCCTTACCCATGGCCATGAACACTAATTCAAAGCAATAACCATAAAAAAATCAATGAATCTAAGTCAATTCAATATATATTTACCAATCTAAGACCAAATATATATATCAATGGAACACAATACTTACATCAATATAGGACCCATAGAAAACTACACTAGAATTGGTAAGCATTAAGTTCACATCGATTCAACAAGCTTAACATGCAATAGATCTAAGAGTATTCATTATTCAATTAATCAAATTGAAACAGCCTATACATCATTCATACATAATATATACATGAATCAAAATCCCATAGCAATATACACATGAATTCATCAATCTCAAGACATAATCACATAACCCATATTTTAGTGAAATTAGAGATTTGAGAAGATCAAGGGTTCATGGAGAATTTCATTGGAAAACATCAATTAAACATCATTAATAATATATCTTAAGAATTGAAAACTTTTCATGCAAGAACCCATGATTTAGAGTAGAGATTGGACAATCCACTTTAGAAAACTTTGAACAACACTTTGAGATTTGGGCTCCTTGATGAAATAAGTTTCAAGGATCAAAAACCATACCTCAAGGATGATAATTCTTCAATTTGTTGAAGAATTCTCCTTCAAAACGCCACACCAAGCTGATCCTTCAAGTTGGACTTCAATGGAGGTTTTGAGATTTCTAAGAGACCTTGGGATTTTGATTTTTGAAGAATCAATTATTCTAAGTGTTAAACGCTTATATACTCATCTAAAATACCCATAAGACCCTTAATAAACCGCCTAGACTCTTATTTAGACATGGGGTGAATTTACAAGTTCACCCCATACTTGGCAGAAAAATCTGTGCAGGAGACAAGGCCATGACGACCTGCCTGTGACGGGCCGTCACGGGTGAAACGGTACGTCATGGACCTCCATTTCAAGCTCCTTTGGCTTGACAAGGGTTCCCCATACACCCTTGGACAAGGCCCCCACGACGGAACCCTTGTGATGGGGCGTCACAGCCATGACTGGCCGTCGACAGCTCCGTCGCCAAGGTTGTCTGGGACAGTCTGCCAACAGGTTTTGGGTCCTTTCCTCAAGGACCCTTTGATGGTCCTTGGGGATAATTTACAGTACTTTTACAACCTAAATATCACCATCTATGAGTTTAAAACCTCTCACATGAGTTTCATCCAAAACGAACACGTAAAACTCGACGAAACTCTCCTAGACGTACAAGGTCGACTCAAGGCACATCTTTCGAATGCCTTGGACGTTCTTGATCGTTTGAACTCCAAACTTCACGAAACTTTAACCACTGACTATACATTGTGTAATAACTCTATTAAGAACCTTAAAACACCATGAAACACATAGAACCACATAAGAGATATTTAGGCGACTTAGTCGTCAAACGTCTTAGTCATCACTTGACGTTGGACTTCCAACACACCTAATACTTTAGCTACTGCATCTATACCACATATTAAACACATTTAGGCCTTATAAAACTAATACAAACATGTTAGGCTCTAGAACACCTAAGCTATTTTCAAGGTCTTACAATCTCCCCCACTTGGACAACATTCGTCCTCGAATGACACTTGTCACTCTCCGAACACCTCCAAGATTTAGAGATTCAACTTGCAGCAAATAACCAAGCCATACAACACATATCTAAGAAGGAATCATAAATTTCACATAATCAAGAGATTCACAACACAACAAGAAACTAGAAGACAATTCTATAACTCGTTATGCTACAAAACTCACATGCTTCAATCCAAATAGCAAAAACTCATTTATATTCAACATCATACTCATATACATCAGTTCTAACTACATAACAAGTATTTTAGACCAAAGAATCAAATAGTCATTTTTACAAAAAAATTATAGTGAACAGTTAATCCAAGCAACAGTGATTTTAGCAACTTTTTCCGAAAATGCAATCTTTAGGCAATTATTTATATATACATGCTAGAATGCAAGATAAAATCATGTAAACACATCATACTACATGCTCAAAGCTTCTTAAACACACAATGCAATAAGTAAATGAAATTCAATTTCAACCAAACTCCTAAACATCATGCACATGCAACAATTCAAGGAACTTCTATCCCATCTACAAACCATACTCCCCCACTTAGAAGGAACTCATACTATCAAAAGAGAAACAAGAACTTACCAACATCATCATCACCATCACCCGACTTCTCAATTCTAGTACGGAGTACATAGAAACGCCTCTTAGTTGGAGCATCTTCCTTTGGAAAACTAGGCTCAACCCTCTTGCCCTCCTTCCTAGAAGCAATGTTTGGACAATCTCTCACTTTGTGCCCATCCTTACCACATCCAAAGCAACTATCGGAACCCAATAAACAATCACCATAGTGTTTCTTGCCACAATTTGCACAAGTAGGCTTGCTATCCTTAGAACCACCTCCTTTCTCAAACTTCTTCTTAGGAACTCTAGGTACATCTTGAGTTTGAAGCCTCTTATTGAACCTAGGTTGCACTTGATCACTAGCAACACCCCTTTTCAAACTTCTAGCCATCCTTCTAAGTTTGTACTCCTCAATAGATTGTGCATACACCATGAGTCTAGATAGGGTCATATTATCATGAAGCATAGCGGTACGACATTCTTCCTTCACCAAATGGGCTACTCCGGTACAAAAGCGACTCATTTCATCTCTTGGATTGGACACAAGAGAAGGAGCATACCTAGACAATGTCGAGAATTTCAAAGAGTACTCTTCAACACTCATGTTGCCTTGCTTGAGATTAATAAACTCCTCCACCTTGACTTCTCTTCTCTCTCGGGGAAAGTACTTGCCAAGAAAAACTCCCTTAAACTCTTCCCACTCAGTAGGACCCGAATCTTCCGGCTTATTGTCCTTCCATTGAGTGTACCAAATTTGAGACACATCTCTCAATTGATAAGAATCGAACTCCGCCTTCTCCCTAGATGTAACCCCCATAGCACTCAAAACTTTGTACACACCATAAAGAAATTCTTGGGGATCCTCATTCACCTTAGAGCCAAGAAAGATAGGAGGATTCATCCTCACAAAGTCTCTCAACCTAGAAGTCATAGTGCTCTCCATAACCCTAGGCACCATACTCAAATTTATTTGAGTAGTTACGGCTTGAGCCAAAGCCCTCAAAGCTTCTCCAATCACCCTATTAGAAAACTCCGGCACCTCATTACCTCCATCCACATTAGGAACATGATCACCTTGGGGAGGCACTTCATCACCTTGCCCATCTTGGACACCTTGCTCATCTTGACCAACTTGCTCAACTTGCTCAACTTGAGGAACCTCCACATTCACCCTCTCCTCTTCAAATCTTCTAGCGGCTATCCTTCTAGTATTCATCTCCTAGCAAACACAAGGAAACTTATAAGAAGGATAATCATAACATTTATAGGAATAGAAAAGAAGGGAAACTCTATCGTCCTATAGCCTCTCGCCCATAGATGTGTCGCGACTCACACAGATGGTCAAGACTCTACTAGACGTGACCTGATGAGACTTTTTGATACCTAATACTACTTTCACCAACCTATGCTCTGATACCAACTTTGTCACAACCCGAGACCATACCCTAGAAGATAGGGTGCAATCTTGGATTGCGACCGGCGTCGTCGAACTCTCAGAGTTCTAAGACAAGCCTCATTCATATCATTCATCGCATATACATAATCAAAAGTAGTGCGAAATTAAAACTTTTCACTAAAACATAATATAGTTTTTAAAAACTCTTTCATATAGAAATACTAAGTCTCAATCTCATCAACTTACGACACAAGAGTACTTCATACGAAAATAAAAATAACATAGTCTTGTACGATACTTCATAAAAGAAACATAAAACGACATATTTGCCCTCGATACAATGAGGACATACTTGAACTCTTCTACTCGGACGATTCTTCTAAGCCCAAGTCTTCTTCTCCAAAGCTCCTTACCTACCAAGGACTATAGATAGAAAATAAAGCATGGAATTAGTACAACCACATGTACTAAGTATGGCCATATCATAAAATCATGAAAATGGACTTTATTGGAAATATGCATCTTTCATTTAGAAATCATAGATTAAACATAAGAACATCATTTAAAAATTAAGAAACACATAAGATAACATTAAACCAAAGATAGCATCTTAAAGACTCACCTTAGTGAGCTATATTCACTGTAAAGTGAATTAATTCACTCTTACAGTGAATCACTTCACCCTTTTCCCTAAGTCTTCCTAGCATGTAATTCCCTCACTTAAAGTCATCCTAAGATTCACTTAAGTCACACAAAGAGAGAACGCCCATACACCCTCTCTAGATGTGCCTAAACGACCCTTAAGATTACTACGATGAGTCACATACACACTTAGAAAACAACCATAAACATCTATGTAAGATTCCTCTACCAAAGGTGAATTC